>OX595847.1:6795560-7995560 GCA_951392215.1 Epirrita christyi | reverse complement strand
GGCGCACCTATATGCCACAATTGTTTAGTTTCGGGACAACAGAATCGCTCATTCTGTACTTCGTCATCGCCCACACAACAAGCTAAGCATCCATTGCAGTCATGATGCAGGGTCAGCGTGCAACTTTAAAACTACTTTAGTTCATATTAAAAGTGGACAAGCAATCCAAGTTATTAATAAAATATGTAGTTGTCAATATGCCAATGCCAGGTTCATGTAATTTTTTGCAGGACTCCTAAATGCATTTTATGTTATTGATAGTTAACAATAAAGTCGATAATAGCTTGTTTAGGTCAAGCTGCTTTTTATTAATGAATGAAACATGCTCACATGCTGTGCTATTTTATGAAGAAGAACACATACACTTGGATGTAGTCATTACATCAGCAAAAACTACGAAAGTAGGAACATTAAAATGTGTCATGAATAAAGATGTCTCGATGTCTCATTCACTAGAAACGTTAACTAGGAAATAGAATTGACAGCGTCTAAACTACAAAATAGACGGTTCTATACTGAACAAAATGAGTCTTATCAGAGCCTGGTTCACTCAGTAAAATAAGTAAAGAAAAGAGGGTCGTGACGAAGATACAGGATTTGAGGGTTCTGCTGCCCTTACCGTCGGCATCGTATGCGACCTCGCAGTCGCGTGGCTGGCTAATCCTCGGCTTGACTGGTGTTGGCGACCTCCCTCGAAGAGAGCGGTCAAAACCAGCCCATTTATCGGCTTCAGCGAAAAATGGGTCCTTTTTGAACACGTCCGACGCCCATCCTTCATCGCAAGTCTTATGATCAATACCAAACTCAAACAATAACAAAGATAATCGGAACAGAATCCTTGACCGAACTCAACAATTGGGAAAATTCTTTCCACTTTAGATGAATTTGTAGAGTGAAGTGTTCTTACGACGATGATATTGAGTTATGCGATGAACAAGTGATCATTCTGATTGCAGCTTGCATATATTTACAATGCAGCTCATGCACAGTTCATTCAAAATACCAACGATTATAATACATCGGTGCCAGCAGTGACATACATTCAATTTAAAAATAAAATATTTTAAACAACACTTATTCGACAGAGAAAGGTGCTAAACTACTAAATCAAAACACGAATTGGTCTTTTATATTTTAATAGAAAATAGTTTTCATTGTGTTAGTTTTAACTAAACTTTGTACTGTTGAACAAATTATGGGGTAAATAATTACAATATCTACAAAAGTTACATCATAAATTTAGATTTGATATTAAATATCTCACTTGAAGTGAAATAATTTCAATTCAACTTAACAATAACGTTAAGGAAAGGCTTACCTAGTATATCTAGACAGAGTAGTTCCAATAAGGTCAAAACATTAATTTATTAGTAACAATATGAACAAAATTTTGAATTTTGATGACAAATTTTCAATAAACAAAACAAGTAGGTATACGAGCTCTTAAGAGGTATCAACTATATCTAAGCCATTCATAAGTAACAGTGATGGTATTAGTACTCGTATATCCGAGGTTCTATATTGGACTGTGTCATGTCACACAAATCAGATTCAAACTAGCATTGAATCTAACAGGTGAATAATGTGTCCCGTGTGCTGTTTTACAATCCTGAATCCAGGTGATAGCTATGTCGATAATCGTTCTACGATATAATATTGAACAATCGATTATTTCGTACGTAGCCTATATATCTTGGATACAGAACACCGTTTCCCCTCTGCGCGTCTCTCACGGGAACAATCAGTCTATCCGAGACACTAAAGAAGACTATAGTGCAAATAGTGTGAGAGCCGGACAAACGGAATGCGGTGAGGCCTAACCTATTTAAGTCGAGTAGAAAGTTAGTATTTACCTGATCCCCAGTGCGGCTTGTTGTCTGGCTCGTACTCAACGCCTTTAAGGCTGCTGGGCGTGAACTTCAGGGGGCTGACAGCGGGGGAGCTGTAGTCAGTGATGGGGTAGGCACGGTCCTTCAGGTAGAGACCGTAGCGAGAGGGGTACAGACGGTCGATAGCGGAGAGTCTGTCAAGATGGTCCTGCCATGCCTTGTGGGCATCGAAGGGGTCTACACCTCGTCGGGTGCGCCTCGGTACGTGATAAACTAAAAGGAAAAAACATACATTATGTTGGAAACTTTTTACTTTTTACACAATACGATGATGGAATACACTCTTATATTCAGGACGACTCAAATGTTATTGCACATCTCACACATAGGATATGTCAATAAATCCTATAGTTTAATTATACTTAGTTTGACTCTTAATTTATCCTTTTAATAGGATTTTAATTCATACACAACAAGATAGAAAAAATTGAATTCGTTAAAAAAAAACGAATCATAAAAATATGTTATAAATCAATAATTTTTGCAGTACATTATAAATATGTAGTTAGAGGCTGTTAGTAAGCAAAGCAAAGATTCAATGAAAATGGTACAAAGAGGTACCTACTTCTGTACATTATAATTATAAGGTTGCAGGGGATAAAATACACGAAAACCTAAATGTTCATAGAACTCACCTCTTCAAAACATTCCTGGGGAAGCTTGGAAGCAATGTAAATATAGTGACAGTTGAAAGACAAATTAAGAGGTTTAATTAAATAAAACGTATCACCTGGCATATGCTGGAAGATCGAAAGAATACGATGGCATCGATGTAACGTTCATGGATTTACAAGTAAAGTGTGAAGTGATGTTATGTATAAGAGGTGATTTCTATATGATACCCTAGTTATAGAAATAATACATGCATTTATTAGTAGGTATAAAAATGAAACTTGCACAAGCAATAATTAAACATCTAATGCCAGCAGCACATGATGCTTCTTAAATGGTATTTTAAAACATTGGACGTTTCAATTTTATATGGGTAAATGACTGTGTGCAGAGATGGGACGATAAACAAAAATACAATTTGATAACCAGGACACGTTCGATCGACACAACGACAACTTGGACTCGGTATAATAGCCTGTGATCGTGTAACTCCATGTAATGTTAAATCGATTCAACGAATTCAATCTCCTAGCTGTAGACAGGCTCTACTTCAAATAATTGATTTTAATTTATTTATTTATATAAAATTTACAGATACAAATAAATTGTTTTCTTTTTAAATTACAAGCGCGTTGTTGAGGACACAATGCAGTTAAGCACTTATTCATACATTCTACGATTACTATATATTTTTTACTTTATTTTATGTTTAATATTGTGCATCAGAACGTCGTCGGTAATGAATATCTAGAGATGTTGGTACAATAATCGTATAAAAAGATGTTGTAAATGCTATTTTACACTGCACCGTTGCTCTTTCTTTGCGCTGAAACAATCGAAATTTTCTTGTGATTTTGGCGTAGATTTTAGTAATGTATCCATGTTTTGTAGGTCCTATCTGTGATTTCTGTAACTTGGTTGTTATATTTAGTGAAAACAAAGCACCAAACTGCGTCACAATCTTTGTACAGATGATGTTAATCTATGGCTAAAAATAGTGTCAGTGACTCTATAATATATGTACAATAATGTCTGTAAAAGTTATATTTTTCATGGAGCATCGACTCTCGAATGGTCAAACTGTGTTGATTGCCAAACTACTGTCGGTGCGAGTGATGCACTTGCCAATCAATAACCGGCTTGCTATTCCAATTCAGTTAATTCACTGTTGATTTAGTTCTTTGTTGTGTGCAGAGATACAGTTTCTGATTGGCAAACTGAGTTAGTGTAGCGTGTGGTGGGGAGAATATAACACAACTGCATGACGAACAAGGAACCAAGAAAAGTGTTAATTAAAACAGAAATTAATCTCAACGACCTTTTAGAAAAAGTCTTTGACATTGCTGCCCAAATTTTGATTCCATAGTGCAGACATGCAGTGTGATTACATCCTGGTACATTTATGTTGCTGTTTTTACTTACTTGGCCTGTACCGGTCGAGGGAGCTAGGGTAGTTGTGCGCGTAGATGGCGCGTGGGGAGTAGCCGTAGGTCTCACGGTGCACCGGCAGGTAGCGGTAGCCGGGCACGCTGATCCTCTCGGCGGCGCCGATGGGGTCGTCGTAGATGGATTTGCTGTAGGGGTATGTGGACAAGAGCTCAGGGAACACGCTGCGACGGGAAGGCCTGTACCTCTCCTCTGCCCTGATGTCTTCCGATCCTGTCATTTATCATTTGTTAATCAACCAGCCCAGTAATTTATGCTATGTTTAATCGGTAGAGCAAAGTTTTGTTTTACCTTTTAGAGAACGGACGAAGGATTGCCAGAATCTGGCTTTCTTCGATGCCGTCTCGTTTCTGCCAATCATTTCTAAGTGATTTTTAAACATTTTGACGGCTTATGTCGTGCTCGTTTTCTGAAACAAACATTATAAATTAATTCTTTGTGTAGTTTTAACTGTCGATACATCCAACATTAACCTTGAGGATAGAGAACAGTGTGTTTCAAATATACATCCAGGTGACATAATTTTAGTACAATAGCGTGCCCGTTCCTCGTAAATAGAGCAATGACGTATGAAGAGTTAGCAGCATGGCTGCAAATAGCCGGCGGCTGGTGTAGTGTCGAATGGCCGCAGAGTTGGAGAGCCGCCAATGCAGCCGATGTCGGGAAAACTTGAAAACGGTTTTTACAAATCTATGTTCATTGCTCAGCTATTTTCGAGTTTTCGTCGACCTTGTTGCGAGCTTCGTGGATAAGTCAGCGGCCTGCCGCAATTTCTAATTACGTAAGCCTCTGTTGAGTAACTGTTATTGATTCTGTGGCCCGGCTCGAGTTTACGAAGACAAACTTATGTTTACGACATGGCCTCGGTGTATTTGCGGAGCACTATTTTACTCGGCTACAGAAAATTAAAACAAATTTCAGCTTCAAAAGTTGTAACCTGTAGTGATTGTTGCCCAGCCAGAAACTTGATTAATTTTAAAAGTCCCCAGTGTTTAAAATTAGTTAAAAGCCAAAAATTATAGCTGAGTTGCTAAAGAACGAACTGTTGATAATATTGCAAAGGTATGTGATGCTGTAATAAGTCTGGCTAAAACTTTGATCACCATGCCAATAAATATAAACAATCAACATAGGTATTTCCGCTATGAGATGCTATAAAGCTTCCTTCCAGTAATCAAACCGTCAACTATGTCGATTGAATGTGCGTCATTGGTTATATATATTCAGTAAAACAGCAACGCCGTTTATCGTAGCAGCAACGTAAAGTCAATATAATGAATGGTGGTTGATAAGAAATGCTTCCTCGGAATGACGGAATGGCTCTTGAGATTCTGTATGCATGTAGTCTGAGCAAGCACTTAATGGCTGCTTGTTATTAGAGAAGCATGCCAAGGTACTGACGCCATACTGGAGCCATTTTGAGATTGAAAAGCGTTTGAGATAGAAAAGCGAAAGCTTAGTCGATTGGGCTTCGCGTTAGCTCTATTTTACCTCAAGATAAAGACTCAATTTTCAAAACATTGAATATTGGGTGGTATCTAACGGGTTTTCAAAAGAAAACAAAATAATTTGATTGGACCTTTCAAAATATCAAGAAAAAGAAAGTAAGAATTACTCATGTATTGTTTTTTGACCGCTCTCTTTCGATAGCAAAAATCTTTGTTTTGTGATAAATTTAAATTTCATGGAAATTTTAAAAGACAAAATTAACGAAATAAGTGAAAAACTCTGTCCCAGAAATCTGTTGTAGCACCAGTAGAACCAATATCATTAATCTTTTCATAACAATCACGGATTAGATTATTTACTGAGCTAACATTTAATAATTCGTATAAGTAATTAATTTCCAATCGTTAATTAATTAAACAACCTTTGTTTACAAAGTAAGCATCGATTCGAGGCCAATGTCAATTGTGTTTTGGATGTATAAAATATTAAAGGAAGTTGTCGTTTCTGGAATGGCTTGTGCTATTTAAAAATTGAAGGTTAGGCTACCCGAAAGATTCGAATAGCGGATAGAAGCTAGAAAAAATGTTCGTCGATTGTGAAACCGTTACAAAAATACTTGAAGGCGCGTCGATTTGGCGGGATTGCAAATTTGGCGCGGGATGAGTGTGGCCAGAAATAGGACGCGCCTCGGATCGGATTCACAGCATTCCCGGATCTCGAGCGCATTGTCGCGCGCAGGTGTAGCGTCTGCAGCAGCGACCCGAGACAGGGATGACCCTCTCTACTATGACACACCTATGAGAGTACCAAAGTACTAGCGTCTACGTTGTAGATAAATCTAGCACATACCATAAAATGTATTCATGGTAAGATTAAGAAATCTTTATGTTTCATACATGAATTTTTTATTTTTTTTTATTAAATTTAAATTTCGATTTTGATCGAGGATGATCATGCCACTAACGGCGTTAAAGATTTAATTATAAAATTACACAACTTATTATTAACTTTAACTTATTTATTACAATTTACAGAGTTTTTAATTTATTAGCATTGACATTAATTATTAGCAAATAAACCATAAAATTGGTACATTATACCAAGAGTAACATCGATCACACACAAATCACAAATTTTTTTTGTACCTTATTGACTAACCACTATTTAATATAATGTTTTAAATGAAAATGATCTTTTGTACTCAATACTGTACATTTTGGGGTTCGTTAATAATATTGTATTTGACTTACGTGCTGCTGTACCAATGTTACCCGATAATGATCACTGCTTATCTGAACAATCACTCACAAGAGTGCAAGCAAGATCGTAGGAGTAAACCGCGACCGAGTGAGACAGCGATACAATTGCGCAACTACAGAGCGGGACGGCTACACTTGGACGTGTCACTGGGACTCACGGGGTGCGAACGCTCTGACACTTTAGGCCAACCCTTGCAACTGTTTCAGTTGGTTTTTGTGAACACTGGCCAATTATCTTACCGATTAAATAATGGTCGTATATATTAGCAGTGTGGTTTCGTTGACGAGCCGACGTCGAGTGTCGGACCGGGGCGGGCGCGCACTGGCCGCGGGCGGGCTCGGGCCTTGCGAGCCGCCCGCCTTCCCCGCTCCCGCCCGCCCAAGCCATTTGATAAACATTCGAGTAGTTGTTCATGTTTTACGTGCTTTGGTAAAACCCGGATTCGTATGAAGGCTATAAATCTTGAATTGAAATTTTGTCTTATGAGACTTCGTAAATTAAAATTGAATTTGAATTATTTAATAAATTAATAAAAAAAAATTAACTCAAATTGAAAATAAGATGTATTAATTTTTTTTTATTAATTTTTTATTTAATTATTCCAAACAATTTTATTTGTATTTAATGCCGTCTGAAATATTTTTATAAATGATTTATATTTCAATTCGATATCTTGCATAGTTTGGAAGGTTGGTGATTTTTCAAAGTGACCCTATTTTATTGCACGTCAGTTTAGTAAGATCAATTCAGATAGTTACAGATAAAGCGATAGATTCAGTGACCAGAATTTAAAAACAATAAAAATCATGGTCTCATTTTTCTCTAATACTTTAGAGTAATGTAGTAGGTTAGATATTTTAGAGCCTACACTTACCTTGACTTCTACACGGTACTCCGTTAGTGTCTTCTCATATTAATGCTATTAGGGTAGTACTAATGTAAACTTTTATACTCAAAATGTTGACTCTACGTACATTTATGCGGTTTTTTAGTTTAATAATTAAGTGACTCAGGTGCAGATTCTTAGATCATGACTCGCAATTTATTTATATTTAATGACCATTATTTAAGCCCTCCTCTCGATGAACTAAACACACTATAAACGTCGCAGCAAGTCGGTGGATGGAGGCGGCTCAATACCGTTCGTCATGGCATTCTAGGGGGAAACCTACGCCCAGCAGTGGTTTTCTACAGGATTATTATGATGATAATGATTTAGATTATTCAAAACACACTTTTGACAGTGCTTTTAGGTAGTTAGGTGCTGTAGGAAGGTAGGTAGTCAGTAGATAAGTCGTCCCGACGGTCACAGGAAGTTGGTGGATGGAGGCGGTTTAAGACCGTCCGTCTTAACATTCTGTGAGGAAGGTATAATGTCCAACAGTGGAATTAAATAGGTAACTTAGGTAGATACTTATGAATCTTAGTTATTATTATGGTTTTTGCCGTAGGACTACATAAAGGTACTAATTTATATATATTTTTTTTTTGTGGAACTATTATTATGTGGCACTAGTTTATTTTAGAGGGCGGGGCAGCTAGTGATACTTCATGGTTATGATAATTTGAAAAGCCTACTTTCGAGATTTAAATTCTGCGCAGAACCAATGCATATAGAAAATTTTGCATATTCGATTCTTGACCAACTGATTTATCTGTAAAATTAGTTTCAGTGTCTTGTCTTGCATTTGATTTAGTACTACGAGTATTTTGAAATTCCTTTATGATGACAGAGATAAGTTACGATACATTAACATTGTAAAAGTCAAAAGTAACACATTTGTGACACTGTGAACTTTGGCAAGAATGATAAATCGTAAAATCTTCAACAATTTTATTTCTTTTAACAGGATGTTTATAACATGTTTTACTATCTATAACAGCTTGGCTAGTCTGTTTTTCAGCGTAAGAGCGAGTTATATTATTGTAGATCTTCGTAAAGCCATTTTAACGTCGATAGTTTTTTTCCAATTTTATGAAAGTTTTGGTTAATAACTCGTACTGAGATGTGGTAACTAACTAATGGCCTCATACACAAGCTCGAATTCACGCAGTAGGCTATAGGGAAACCTACGCTCCAAGTTTTACTACGTTAAGTTTTACATCGATAGGGTGATGATGATGAATAATGTTGTTGTGGCAAGTGGCTATATACTTGACATTTGGTTTTCAAATCTAAAATATATTGCTTTCAGCATTTTCCTTTGATTTAAATATTTATATTTTCGTGGGGACGATCCAAGGTTGGCGCCATCATTGACAAATAGCCTTCGTACATACGTATAATAGGCACTGTTCAGTTTGTACGTATTAACTATTTATGTAACATCCTCCTGTGAAACTTATTGAAGGTTTCCAAAACTTTCTAACTCAAAAAAAATAACCAACCTATGCCGTATAGTTTATTTATATTATGGATAACTCGACAACTACAAAGTTATCAGGCAAATACAGAGTAAATAATTAGCATTTTAAGATTTGTGAGAAAAGTGCCCGTTGATCAGTTATTATTGATTTTAACAAATCCACGCTTGGCAGGCAGATTGGTGATTACAGTATTGGTACTAAGTACTAAGGTGGATGCACAAATTACAGGCACATGAGACTTTTCATCTTTACGTCTCAGTGTCGGCAGCGGGCGTGTGATGCCTCTGGTGTTGCAGGCGTCCATAGGCTACGGTAACTACTTTCCATCAGGTGGGCCGTATGCTTGTTTGCTTGCCAAGAAGAACAAAAAAAATTATCACGGCATTACTAGTGTTTTTTTTCACCAGTCGTGCGCTATGTTTCTCATCATTATCATAATTTCAGCCGTTTGAAGTTTTATACAACGGTATAAACGACATTTTAATAAGATCCGAATAATACAATTAAATGTGTTTTATAGCGACTTTTTTAGTAACAGCGTAGACGCTCGTAGCAGTCGTAGCTACGTCTACGCGTGCTTTTATGTGCGTGAATAGTCGCTGGACTATGTAGATGGAACGATACAAGAAAGTACACTATAGCATTTCTTAAATTGGTATTAGTGTTGTCTGGTCATGCCGTCATCCGTCCCACGTGCTTCACCCTGAAAATCATGTTTTATCGAATTTTGGCGCGCATTCAAACGCTTAAAATAGCTCAACTATAAACAGATGGAGATAAGACTTCGAAGCGACTTCCGATGATGTGATGCTTGTTTCCTTTGTAACTAGCGCGTAGGTGATATTATTTCAGTGTTGAGTGCATTCATTTGACGACCTCTATGGCGCGGCGGGCGAAGGTTCACCTGCGATGCAGGAGGTTGCGGGTTCGATTCCCGCTTCGGAACAAATATTTGTACGATCTGCAGATATTTGTTCAGAGTGTTCTGGGTATTTTCTATGTATAATAAAAAATATCTATCTATGTAATGTATTGTATTAAGAATCAGTTATCTAGTACCCATAACAGCTCTGCTTAGCTTAGATAATGTTGTGTGAAATGTCCAGCATTTACTTATTTTATTAATTTATTATTTAGAATATGATAAAAGCCATGGAACGAAATGTGACTAATTTTATACGTCGTATTTCTTTCTGAGCTACCCTTTTTGAGGTTTGTTGGTCCTGAAAAGAGCCGAGTTTAAAATTAATATAACAAAACACTCAACAGTCGCATACATCTTGATCCCACACTAGGATTCCTTGTGTCGTGGGTGTCGGGAACTATGAGTACGTACCAATGGTACCACAACACCCAAACTCGGAGCAAATATTTGCACATGCAATCATTTATCCCGCAGTGGGAATCAAACCCACACCTCTTGCATTTCAGCCGGCTACTAGCTCACAGTGCCACGAAGGTCGTCAAAGATTAAGCTGGTAAAATTCAGCAAAACTAGTAACGACGAGGCTTCACTTACTAAGAATTTCGATTTGACAAAATATTTGAGAACGTCGAATGGGTTACTTAGTTTGGCATCAGCCGTTACGACGACCAATGTTGGATGAGGCCTCCCCCATAGAATGCATTGGGGGGATTTGCCATAATCCCCAAGCTTGGCAGGCGGATTAGTGATCGCAGTATTGGTGTTGAGTATTCAGGTGGATACTGCTTCCAATCCTCTAGTGTAATCACTTAGTCGGCTTTTACGCCATCCACGTGAGGAGACGGAGGGGTCTTTTTAGGCCGGACTCACCATGCCACGGTTGCTTAGTTACTTATTGCTTATTAGCCAGAGTATCGGTTTTAGTCAGAACCTAATTCAATAAAAAACTGTCAGTAAAATAAAATAATTCTTATAAGATTGCATTGAGATGCATGTGTATTTTTCTAGTAAGATCTTTGCTACATGTCTTGGTTACTATTATTGGACAGGTTGCAGTCGTTTGAGCCAAAACCGAGCTTAGTGGTGATCAATGACACCTAGACTAGCATAATATTAGTCGCATTACTCATTGTGGTTCGTATTGCACTCATTAAACTGGTCATTAGTTTACATGCTTCAACAACTGTTGGAACAAGTGTTTATTTTAATGTATTTAATTTTTTCACACTGAGTTAGTGCGTAAAATCTTGCGAAATCATTAATGTTCTTAAGGTTTCTCGTTCTTATAAGTATACAAATAGATTAGATCCAAGCAACGCCTATTTATTTGAAAATGTTTATTAACATTAAAAAAGTCTTATAACCATAATACTATAAATAATTGGCGTTTATGTGTTTAAACGAGTGAATTAATATGAAAGAAAATAATCAAAACATTTAAAATAGCGTTAGTCAGTACATTTGCTGGTTATTTTTCCGAGATCATTTCTGTTTACAGTAATACCTAGGTACCTTATTATTTTTTTACCCGACGTTTCAAATGTGTTATAACAATCGTTGTCGCGGGCTGACTAGAGTATATAAAATAATAATAGAGAAGCAGTGGCAGGTGCAAAAACTACCCTCACTTAGTCTAGGTATGGTAATAGATGTGATAAGTACCCGTGGCAGTACCAATAAAATCGATATGATCGCATAAGTAAAAAATATGTTTTTTTTTTATTTATATTAGGAACAACAAACAATTATACTCAAAAAAAGAATACAAATATTTCTTTAAAGATAGGTACTAAAAGTGCAATCAGCCCCGTCGACCACGAATTTGATATAAAAATATGAGGGCGCAACTTTGTTTTTGTCACATTTGTTTTGAAAATAATAATAATAATAACAATTAACAGAGTTATGAATAAGTACAAGAGTAGTAAGAGTTATGAGTAAGTTATGAAATGGGCTCAGTCATTTCCGAGCGAGTGGGGTTTAACGTAAAAGCTTCCCCAATTTCTTCTTTGCATCCTTACAAAAATAAAAATAAAATTTAGGAAATTTTTTTTTTTTTTTTTTAGGAATTTGATTTTTGATTTTTGTTATAAAAGCAAAAATCACTTTTGTGCTTTTTGAGTACTCCTTGACCAGCCTCCAATTGCCATATCCTTCGCTTCTGGTCATATTTTCGCAACATAAAAGCCGTTATTTCAGAAATAATTTTTTTTTTGATGTGTCATAAAATATTGGATTTTTGTTATATAATATACACACGTCTTTTTCCCCGAAGGGGTAAGCAAAGCCTCAAATTGTATCTTTTCACCGTGAGTTATACAATCGCAGGAGTTATAAAAGCCAGTAAATATCGCTTAGGCACTTTTTGGATCGGTCTTTCTGCTATATCCTTCGCTTCTAGTCCTATTTTCATCTCATAATAGGCCGCTATTCTGTAAAAATTCAAATTATCAATTTTGTAAAGTCATCAAACTTTGATTATTTTATAAACATAAATCCAGTCTTATTAGAAGTTAAATATTTGAAAGTTCTCACCAACTTTAATTAAAGATTAAAGTTGTTTTAGTGTTTTTTGAATGCTAATTTTATTTTACTCTTGTGTAAAAACACAGTGCTAATGTGATTTTACTCTTGTGTAAAAAAACCTGAATAGTTTACATGTGGAAGAATCCAAGTGGTTAGATATTTTCATCGGAAATGATACTGAAAACCGTTTTGTTCCACAATCAAGTGTACAATTGAGTTGTTACATGGCCTTTATTTAAAAAGGTATTGTGTTTCAACAGAAATAAATCGTTCGATTTTACAACTTTCGTAAAACATGGCCACTATATGTTCAAAAAATATAATAACAATATTATTAATAAATGTAAATTGATTGACCATGGATGGGTTAAAAAGTATATAATAATATTTAAAATTATAATTACTATGGGTTGCTCTTTCCATAATAATATAATATATGTACTTATATGTTTCTAAGCATATCCAAAATGAAAACTAAAGTTTTGGCATCGTGCACACCATTTCTGCGAACAACTATTATTTACGGAAATAAATCTAAATGTAATTGAACCGTTTCTCGCGGAATGATAGCAACAGCCGATCGGGCGATGTTTACTGGTTACGTTCTTACATAACCAGTATACTAAAGCGTCTAATTTATTTTTAAAAAGGTATTTTAAACTTTAAACGTATTATTTTTTTTAATTAATATCAGTAGACGATGAGTGACGAACTCAAATGTTCCCCATAGCTGGGAAAATACCTCACTTCGGTTCATCCATGTTACTCTGGGGCCATTTTTTTGCAGAAGTAATGCAAAAGTCATTTGGTTACCCTAATGCAGGATGTTGTTGATATAAGAGGTTGCCAACTTTGCATGGTTTCAAACTCAGAACAATAACTGAAGCAATTATTCTGAGGTTTCAGAGATCTTGAAGGAAACTCAACAATGACTTTTTATCAGGATACAATGTACATTTTAGTGTCAATAAACGTTAGAATCAGTGTTTTGTATATGCGATAAATCCCAATAACGCAAAGACAATCTCTGAGCATGTGCCTACCTAGTGGTGCAAAATTGTGGCAAACCCTAATTTTATTACAGTACTAAGATGTTAGTTTTTAGTAGCTGTCTCGGACGTTCTTAGAATGTCATCTCTAGTACTTGTAACTAGGTATTGTAGACTTCAACGGACTAGTTTAAATTCATTAACTAGCCAATAAATTCTTGTTGTCTAAATAGAATTAATCTGGTAGCTAACATTTTGATACAAAATTCACTATAGGTTCTTGTCATGTGAAGTGAGTTTTACTTCGATTACAAGATTATTAATTAGATAGTTGTATACAGGTTAAATTAAATGTTAGTTTTTAATAAAGTAGCAAAGTAGCGACCCTTTTGATGGTCTTATTAGAATAACAAAAACCATACAAAATATAACCGATTACTACTGATATAGATTAGTTTTGTATGGCACACTATCCAGTCACAAGAGACATGTTCCTTGCCAGTCACATGCGTCTATTTTTCTGTACATCATTGCAGGATTCTATAGATAATTCATCATCATCAGTCTGTAGAAATCCACTGCTGGACATAGGCCTCCCCCTTAGAATGCCACGACAAACGGTCTTGAGCCGCCTCTATCCACCGACTTCCTGCGACGTTTATAATGTCTTTAGTCCATCGAGTGGAGGGCCTTCCTAGAGGAAAAGGAAGGTGCGGTTTGTGGTCACCGTTCGAGAACCTTTATAGATCATTCTTTACTAGAAAATTCATTATAAAGCAGTGTGACGTAAACAACCGTACACAACTCACCACAGTTACATATGAGTTCTTACAACAATCTGACCACGTACAATCTTCAAAATCATATTAAACTATGACGTTTTACAGTCGTATTTTAAGAGATTCCAGAATTTGTTTACCAACAGATGTGCCATCACAAATGAGAATCGTGCCGCATCGTTTGTAGCAACGTTGTTTGTATCTTGGCTTGGCATCACAAATATTACGCGTCTATCAGAATAACTATGACAGAAAACATAAAAGGAAAATATACTGAATAGCGGAAGCTTAGTTACCATACGTAGGCAACTTAAGCAGCTCATTTACCTAAATAAAAAGATATTGTGAGGAAGGCTAAACCAAAGGCCGCCTTGACAAATAAAAAGCTTAGCTGAGCGTAGACGTAAAAACGTAGTGATTTTATGCTCTGTGGACGTAAAGCAAATCTGGAATGTGGATAATAAATAAATCGGAAAAAAATACACCGATAATAGAAACAACCATTAAATGTAATATTACATCTTTTTTCTGCATTAGTGTAGATACTTCAGAATAATGACATAGACACCGATCCGAACTCAGAGAAAGTACGTCATAGAGTACGTTATTTCTTTTGGGAGGTGTTCGGATCTCTGAGCACAACGTGTTCCATTGTACTTTTCCTCTGGCCGGAACTTCATCACACTCGTGTTTTACATGACATTTATGACCAATTTCATGGTGATATCGAAGCCGAGCCAATTTTGTCTGTAATGCGGCTGTAATAACCATGACAATACCTGAGTGATTTTCTAATAATATACCTATGATAGAAGATAATTTTAGAGTGATATTTTTATAAGAGATATTAAAGTTTGTTACAGAAAAAGAAGTAGATAAAAGATTTGCTCTGATACATAATTGGTAAACTATAAAAAAAATGTAAATACTTATTATTATTTTAATCAAAATAATGAAGTATCCAAAAAGATATAAGTGCTTGAAACACCTTCATCATCGCACAGTAAAGATTGCTCTAGTAATCCACCAGCCACCACCAGTGGTGTAGAACCAGCTTTAAAATAGAGTTTAAAGCTGGTTCTACATAAAATATCTTCATTAAGAGAACAAGTATTACATTTCACTTTCCATCATGCATAAAGAAAAGTAAACACTCATTGATGTGACCAATAAAATAACGTGAACGACCAACGTGCCGACAAAAAGAGTCTGTTTATCCGCTGAGAATGACGCGGGTGTCGATAGCGTGGGTCGACTCACACAGCCATGGCGATCGCCATTCACGACCAATATTAATAGGCCTTCTACTCCCCCCTGTATTTGAACCCAGCTAAAAGATAAAGGAGAGAGCAGTACAAGTGAGAAAGATCAGTTAGAACTGGTTGTAACGGTGTAATATAATATCGCCTGACCTTGCTGCGAATAGTGGCCGCCCACGGGCGCCTGAAGACACGTCTGTTCGGCTGTATGCTTAACTGATTGGTATTCAAATGTTTTTTTAGCGGATACAGATATTTTGACTGTCTGCAAAAAATCCATTCCACTATCTGTCAATTACAACCACTATTAGCAAGGTTCTAGCTAGGTTAAATTATGATTTATGTATTGTAACGGGGCGATGTGGTAAATCGTTCCTTATGTGACAAGTGTTATTTCTGTGTTGCTGAAAAATTCACCTGAAAGGTAGTAAAGAGCATCACAAACAATGTAGTTAAGGCTAAGAAATATTTCAGACGTCATAGCCCAACACGACTCATCCGATAAAATGAGTCGGACCAACTAGGAATGATAGTGTCCTATCATTCCTAGTTGGTCCGACTCATTTTCGAGAATAATATATGTCCAAATTCGATGTAATATTTGGCCTGGAGGTTGATCAGTACTGGTTAATTAGAGAATATATTGTGTATACTATTATATATACAATATTACAACATATAATATAAGTACCTACAATATTACAATATACAATATTGTATAATGCTGTGAATACTGAACTGGCGAGACAGTAGCACTGATTCCGAAAATAGTAAAGATATCTACGGAGAATTTAAAGAGAACCCGACTGATTACGAGGCCGTCCTGACGGACACTCTGACTTATATAATTATGAATAGGTATAAACATAACAATAACACAAACTTCGATCAGACTCTTAAATTTAAACAAAACTGCGTAGAGACTTCGTAGACCCTCTACGTTAGTCACAATATACGATAACATTAGCGTGTGTTGTCATTAAATGTATTTCTTAATTTATTTTGTTATTTTTTATGTTTAAGGCTGAGAGGCAGGTATTCCACTTCTTTTATGGGCTCTCACCCAATGGTAGGAGAAGGTAGTCAGTGATGTGACTAGGTACTTATATTATTTTTTTTGTAAACATAACCACAGAATAAATATTAGTACATAACTTTTAGAGAATAACCAACCAAACGTGCATATTATCTTTTCAGCAAGTTTCAGTACAAGATATTTTTACCTGACATATTCCGAGCATCTTTCATTGTGTATCAATCTGCTCACGAATTATGTCGAAAATGTAAATTATGTAAATTTGGGCATATAATGTATCCGAATGACTCGAAGGACTAAATACATTATAAACGTCGCAGGAAGTCTGTGGATGGAGGCGGCTGAAGACCGTTTGTCGTGGCATTCTAAGGGGGAGGCCTAGGTCCAGCAGTGGACTTCTACAGGCTGATAATGATGATCCGAATGTCAGTCAATTGTGAACTGAAATAAACAAGAAAGCGTGGGTACACCATGTTAACATGACTTTATTACTGAGCTTGAGTGATGAACGAAATATTCCAAACGATTCAGTTTGAATACAAATTACCTATAATGTACTGTTTGTTCATAAACATTTTCGTTGCTAATAACAAACGAATCATTTCAAAGACGTCAAATACATTAATAACTTACAGATCGTAGTAGTTTATATAGTTTGAAAATAATAAAAATTTGTGCCACCAAACATTACAAAGAGAGCGAAAACCGTAGAAAAAATAAATCTTCTTAACTTTCGTACGTATAGGTACATTGAGTCTTACTCGTTCGTCATCCAGCTTCGGGTAATTACTATGGTGAGGAATATTGATATTTTTCTTGGCTCGGTTCGAGCTGCTTGAAGATTTTATAAACTTCTCAATGTCTGTGGAGCCGCCTGGCTCAAACTTAAGAGTTAATCTACTCAGAATATTTCCTACACTTTATACGTTCAGCCTTGTTATGTGTACTTATATATATGGCGATAAGACGACCTCTGTGGCGCGGCGGGCGAATAGCCAGTTGAGATGCAAGAGGTTATGGGTTCGACTCCCGCTGCGGGACAAATGGTTGTATGATCTGCAAATATTTGTTTCAGATCTGGGTGTTATGGTAGTTCCTGATACCCACGACACAAGAAATCCTAGTGTGGTCTCAAGAATACGTATGTGACTGCTGGGTGTTATGTTATATTATATTTAGCTTTTTATGGTGATATGTTCACCAACTCACAAAAACAATTAAGAAAACCTCAATACCGAAATAATGAAGCTAATAATTAATAAATAATTTAGTTTTACTTGAGACATCAGTAAATTATATAACTGACCTTGCCACCGTGAAATGTTCAGCAGCCGAAATTAAAATTAATTGGGCACTCAGTGAAAAGACAGAGTTATGAAAATGATTTTAAATGATGCAGCGCGAATTGGGTCACCTTTACTCACCGCGACCCTGGCCGCCTGGCCACCTCGAGTGTTTAGCTGCCGATATTATCCGACAAATAAAACTTGTTAACCTAAATTAAAACAAGATTCCATTATTATTTTTGCAATTGAGATTAAATCAATCTGAGGTTGTTTGAAGGGAGGAGGAAATGATAAATGCGGACTCAATGAACCGCAAGAGGAATGTAGATTTGTTTTTCAAAAGCAAATAAATCTCCCCAGAATAGAATGAATAAAAAGACCCTCAAGGAAACTCCAAGACATCCCCTCACCGGTTGACAGCTCGAGACTTTTTGAAGAGAAGCCGGAAGCACGTCAGTGGTTCGGACAGTTGCAGATGGCGCCACAAAAGGAAAGTTGCGCCATCGCCGTAGAGTCGTGGCCGCTCTCCGCTTCCGCCGGGAGCTTTGCGCATAGAAATGGCAACATTACACATTGTTACACAAAACTTTTCTAGCGTAATGCCCTCTACTTTGCCCAGTAATCCTAAAATCTCACAAGTTGTTCGATAAACAGAAACGTTGGCAACATTATTTTCAATTTAATGTATTTTAGAGGGCGCGTATCGTGGCTGTATTATCTTTTAACTTCTGAAATTGTTTGAAATTCAGATAAGGGTAGTCAATTTTATTAAATTTTCTCTTGTGATTATGGATCCATCCCGTAGTAGATAGTCTAGTCAGAAAGAAAGCCGTCGTGGCGATTGTGAACTAACGTTGTGACAACCATAATTAGGAGTTGGGTTCTTTCTGTAAGCATTTTGATGCAGCAAAATAAAGAAATAGTTAGCTACAGTTGTAATAGGATCAAAACGTACTATTATATTGCCGGCTAAACAAAGAAGGTAATAAAACACAGCTGCGCTCTCAAATCCCACGACGGGTTTCTTTCTGAACAGACTCTACTATCGTTAACCTCAAATCGTCAGTCAATCACTCACATCGTCAGATCTTAACATTAATTTTCAGTTAAACTGCTTCTTTGTTTTTTTTTATCATCCCACTTGAATTCCTTGACTGAAGTAATATTTGGAGTACTTATGCCATTGTTGTTGGCATACTGACAACATCAACAAAATAATTTAAATACCTCGTAGGTACCTGTGGTATCGGACATTTTTATTTAGGATGCGGTGGTACGCTCTTCGTCGTCTCACACGAATGACAAGTCCACTACTAGACATAGGTCTCTCCCAAGGAACGCCACGACGAACGATCTTGAGCCACCTCCATCCACCGACTTCCTGTAACCTTAAAAAAATCATCAGTACATCGAGCCTGCCTGCGTCGGCTGGTTCGTGGTGCCAGGATCTTGATTCTATTACGTAGTGAAACTTTGAGCATAGCTCTCTCCGTAGCCCACTGCTTGACTTTGAGCTTGTGTGCACAGACAGTAGTTAGCGACATAATTTATAAAATTTACTTATATAAAGAGAGGTACCTACCTACTGCAGTTAGTTTTTTTTTGTTTTTGAGTGTGAATAAGGTATTACGTGAATCTAGAGTCCAACATCAACTAAATTCGTAGTTTACATTGAGTATTTTTTAATTGTCATCGAAATCAGCTTAGTTACTGATAGAACTTCTGGTTTGTAAAATGTTTGCCCGTAACTCAGTAACAAATCGAGCGATCGACGAATGCACACAAAGGGAGTGGCTGCAAATGTTTGCCTGACAGTACGTACTGCCTCTGTTGGCATACGAGCGATGTTCTCACATTGATGTATACAGTATTTGTTACGGTAATGGACGATTTAATTGCTTTCCGAAAGGTCAGAATGTTGTTTGACTTTGATGTGAGTTGGAGGTTAGATGCAGTTGTTTATAGGAACAATATTTCTAGAACAATCCTATTTGACGACTTCCGTTTCGCGGCGGGCGAGTAGTCGGCTGAGACGCGAGAGCTGCGGGTTCGATTCCCTTTGCAGGAAAAATGTTTGCATGATCTGCGAATATTTATTCGGGGTCTGAGTGTTTTAGTGCCATGGTACTCGTAGTTCCTTGATACTTACGACACAGAGAGTTCTAATGTGGGATCAGGATTATGTATGTGACTGTTGGGGTGTGTTATGTTTATAGATTATTTTACCACTACCTACATACACACTATCAGTAACACACCAATTAGAATTAGACTTAAGACCGTGCTTTTCGAAAAAAATTCCCACGCTAACTCCGCCCATTGAGCCCCGCCTCCCAGATACGGAAACTCGCGCGTCGTCTAAACATCCAAAATTTTTGTACTTGATGTTGGGGAGCGAACATAGACACAATGGAGACTTCTTCAACTTATATTTTTTTAAATACAAAAATAAATATTGTTGTAAATGATGGTGGGTTTATTACGTATTTATACGTGATTGCTTTTTCGTTAGTTAGCAGGTTTGTTTGTAAAAAAGTTTGAAAATTGTATTTTCCACTAAGAGTAGATACTTACCAAATTATAAGCTTATTTATGTACAGCTCGAATGTTCCATTTGATAATTTGACCCAGCTCCCGTTATATGATTGAGGTGAAATTTTGCATACTTGCCAAGTTCCAATGACAATACAATATAATGGTGACGGCGAGCTGATATGACGCAGTAGCGTCCGTTGGCAAATTAAAATTTTGATCACACAGAACCGTTTGCAGTACCCAGAGGTTTCGTATGAAAAAACGAATTTTCCCCATTTTTAGGGTAATTTAAAAAAAGTTGGAAAATCAAAATGTTGACTATACAGAATCGTTTCCAGTACCCTGAGGTGTCGTATGGACAAAATAATTTTCCCAATTTTTAGGGTAATTTCAAAATAGAGGGTTAATCTAAATTTTGATTACACAGAATCGTTTCCAGTACCCAGAGGTGTCGTATGGACAAAATAATTTTCCCCATTTTTAGGGTAATTTAAAACAAGTTGGAAAATCAAAATTTTGATTATACAGAATCGTTTCCAGTACCTTGAGGTGTCGTATGGACAAAATAATTTTCCCCATTTTCAGGGTATTTTAAAGTAAGTTGGAAAATCAAAACTTTGATTATACAGAATCGTTTCCAGTACCCAGAGGTGTAGTATGGGCAAAATAATTTTCCCCATTTTTAGGGTAATTTAAAAAAAGTTGGAAAATCAAAATTTTGATTATACAGAATCGTTTCCAGCACCCAGAGGTGTCGTATGGACAAAATAATTTTCCCCATTTTTAGAGTAATTTAAAAAAAAGTTGGAAAATCAAAATTCTTATTATACAGAACCATTTCGAGAACCCTAAAATGACGCCTCATGGAAATATTTTTTCCCATTTTTAGGGTAATATCCAAAAAGTTGCAATATCAACATTCTGATGATGCTGAACCATTTCAAGCATCACAATGTGTTACCTGGTAAAAATAATTTTCCCCATTTTTAGGGTAATTTCCAAAAAGTTGCAAAATCCAAATTCTGATGATGCAGAACCATTTCAAGCACCCCAAGGTGTTGCCTCATGGAAATAATTTTGAAATGCTTGGTAATACCAATCAGACTGTTTGTTGATATACACCTTTTAAAATACACACATTCTTAAATTTCCATTTGTCAGTGACCAATGTATAAATAATATAATAATAATTTCCCTATAAAAATGGGGAAATTTCCCTAAAAATGGGGAAAATTATTTCCATGAGGCGTCATTTTAGGGTTCTCGAAATGGTTCTGCATAATAAGAATTTTGATTTTGCAACTTTTTTGAAATTACCCTAAAAATGGGGAAAATTATGTTAGAATTGAAGTTATCATGGCTTGGTATCATTTTAGAAAAATTACGACTATACACCAGTTATGCAGTTCTCGTCGCACGACCTTTGAGCGTGGTCGCGGTCGGTGCTCATGAGGAAGGACCTCAAAATGGTCAACGAAACGTCAGCAGGAGAATAGTAAAGTACGTGGGTATAGTCGTAATTTTTCTAAAATAAAAAGAACATCATGTTGTCCATACGACACCTCTGGGTACTGGAAACGGTTCTGTGTAATTAAAATTTTGATTTTCCAACTTTTTTTAAATTACTCTAAAAATGGGGAAAATTATTTTGTCCATACGACACCTCTGGGTACTGGAAACGATTCTGTATAGTCAATATTTTGATATTCCAACTTTTTTTAAAATACCCTAAAAATGGGGGAAATTATTTTGTCCATACGACACCTCTGGGTACTGGAAACGATTCTGTATAGTCAACATTTTGATTTTCCAACTTTTTGGAAATTTCCAAATTTTTCCAAATTTTTGGGTAATTACCCTAAAAATGGGGAAAATTATGTTGTCCATACGACACCTCTGGGTACTGGAAACGATTCTGTGTAATGAAAATTTAGATATACCCTCTATTTTGAAATTACCCTAAAAATGGGGAAAATTATTTTGTCCATACGACACCTCAGGGTACTGGAAACAATTCTGTATAGTCAAAATTTTGATTTTCCAACTTTTTTTAAAATACCCTAAAAATGGGGAAAATTATTTTGTCCATACGACACCTCGGGGTACTGGAAACGATTCTGTGTAATGAAAATTTAGATATACCCTCTATTTTGAAATTACCCTAAAAATGGGGAAAATTATTTTGTCCATACGACACCTCAGGGTACTGGAAACAATTCTGTATAGTCAAAATTTTGATTTTCCAACTTTTTTTAAAATACCCTAAAAATGGGGGAAATTATTTTGTCCATACAACACCTCTGGGTACTGGAAACGATTCTGTATAGTCAACATTTTGATTTTTCAACTTTTTGGAAATTACCCTAAAAATGGGGAAAATAATGTTGTCCATACGAAACCTCTGGGTACTGGAAGCGATTCTGTATATTCAAAATTTTGATTTTCCAACTTTTTTTAAAATACCCTAAAAACGGGGAAAATTATTTTGTCCATACGACACCTCAAGGTACTGGAAACGATTCTGTGTAATGAAAATTTAGATATACCCTCTATTTTGAAATTACCCGAAAATGGGGAAAATTATTTTGTCCATACGACACCTCAGGGTACTGGAAACAATTCTGTATAATCAAAATTTTGATTTTCCAACTTGTTTTAAATTACCCTAAAAATGGGGAAAATTATTTTGTCCATACGACACCTCTGGGTACTGGAAACGATTCTGTATAGTCAACATTTTGATTTTCCAACTTTTTGGAAATTTCCAAATTTTTCCAAATTTTTGGGTAATTACCCTAAAAATGGGGAAAATTATGTTGTCCATACGACACCTCTGGGTACTGTAAACGATTCTGTATATTCAAAATTATGATTTTCCAACTTTTTTAAAAATACCCTAAAAATGGGGAAAATTATTTTGTCCATACGACACCTCGGGGTACTGGAAACGATTCTGTGTAATGAAAATTTAGATATACCCTCTATTTTGAAATTACCCTAAAAATGGGGAAAATAATGTTGTCCATACGAAACCTCTGGGTACTGGAAGCGATTCTGTATATTCAAAATTTTGATTTTCCAACTTTTTTTAAAATACCCTAAAAACGGGGAAAATTATTTTGTCCATACGACACCTCAAGGTACTGGAAACGATTCTGTGTAATGAAAATTTAGATATACCCTCTATTTTGAAATTACCCGAAAATGGGGAAAATTATTTTGTCCATACGACACCTCAGGGTACTGGAAACAATTCTGTATAATCAAAATTTTGATTTTCCAACTTGTTTTAAATTACCCTAAAAATGGGGAAAATTATTTTGTCCATACGACACCTCTGGGTACTGGAAACGATTCTGTATAGTCAACATTTTGATTTTCCAACTTTTTGGAAATTTCCAAATTTTTCCAAATTTTTGGGTAATTACCCTAAAAATGGGGAAAATTATGTTGTCCATACGACACCTCTGGGTACTGTAAACGATTCTGTATATTCAAAATTATGATTTTCCAACTTTTTTAAAAATACCCTAAAAATGGGGAAAATTATTTTGTCCATACGACACCTCGGGGTACTGGAAACGATTCTGTGTAATGAAAATTTAGATATACCCTCTATTTTGAAATTACCCTAAAAATGGGGAAAATTATGTTGTCCATACGACACCTCTGGGTACTGGAAGCGATTCTGTATATTCAAAATTTTGATTTTCCAACTTTTTTTAAAATACCCTAAAAACGGGGAAAATTATTTTGTCCATACGACACCTCAGGGTACTGGAAACAATTCTGTATAATCAAAATTTTGATTTTCCAACTTGTTTTAAATTACCCTAAAAATGGGGAAAATTATTTTGTCCATACGACACCTCTGGGTACTGGAAACGATTCTGTATAGTCAACATTTTGATTTTCCAACTTTTTGGAAATTTCCAAATTTTTCCAAATTTTTGGGTAATTACCCTAAAAATGGGGAAAATTATGTTGTCCATACGACACCTCTGGGTACTGTAAACGATTCTGTATATTCAAAATTATGATTTTCCAACTTTTTTTAAAATACCCTAAAAATGGGGAAAATTATTTTGTCCATACGACACCTCGGGGTACTGGAAACGATTCTGTGTAATGAAAATTTAGATATACCCTCTATTTTGAAATTACCCTAAAAATGGGGAAAATTATGTTGTCCATACGACACCTCTGGGTACTGGAAGCGATTCTGTATATTCAAAATTTTGATTTTCCAACTTTTTTTAAAATACCCTAAAAACGGGGAAAATTATTTTGTCCATACGACACCTCAAGGTACTGGAAACGATTCTGTGTAATGAAAATTTTGATATACCCTCTATTTTGAAATTACCCGAAAATGGGGAAAATTATTTTGTCCATACGACACCTCTGGGTACTGGAAACGATTCTGTGTAATCAAAATTTAGATTTATCCTCTATTTTGAAATTACCCTAAAAATGGGGAAAATTATTTTGTCCATACGACACCTCAGGGTACTGGAAACGATTCTGTATAGTCAACATTTTGATTTTCCAACTTTTTGGAAATTACCCTAAAAATGGGGAAAATTATGTTGTCCATACGACACCTCTGGGTACTGGAAACGATTTTGTATAGTCAACATTTTGATTTTCCAATTTTTTGGAAATTACCCTAAAAATGGGGAAAATTATGTTGTCCATACGACACCTCTGGGTACTGGAAGTGATTCTGTAGTATCAAAATTTTGATTTTCCAACTTTTTTTAAAATACCCTAAAAATGGGGAAAATTATTTTGTCCATACGACACCTCAAGGTACTGGAAACGATTCTGTATAATCAAAATTTTGATTTTCCAACTTGTTTTAAATTACCCTAAAAATAGGGAAAATTATTTTGTCCATGCGACACCTCTGGGTACTGGAAACGATTCTGTGTAATCAAAATTTAGATTTACCCTCTATTTTGAAATTACCCTAAAAATGGGGAAAATTATTTTGTCCATACGACACCTCAGGGTACTGGAAACGATTCTGTATAGTCAAAATTTTGATTTTCCAACTTTTTTTAAAATACCCTAAAAAGGGGGGAAATTATTTTGACCAGGTAACACCTTGTGATGCTTGAAATGGTTCAGCATCATCAGAATGTTGATATTGCAACTTTTTGGAAATTACCCTAAAAATGGGGAAAATTATTTCCATGAGGCGTCATTTTAAGGTTCTCGAAATGGTTCTGTATAATAAGAATTTTGATTTTGCAACTTTTTTGAAATTACCCTAAAAATGGGGAAAATTATTTCCATGAGGCAACACCTTGGGGTGCTTGAAATGGTTCTGCATCATCAGAATTTGGATTTGGAACTTATTGGAAATTACCCTAAAAATGGGGAAAATTATTTTGACCAGGCAACACCTTGTGATGCTTGAAATGGTTCTGTATAATAAGAATTTTGATTTTGCAACTTTTTTGATATTACCCTAAAAATGGGGAAAATTATTTCCATGAGGCAACATTTTACGGTACTCGAAATGGTTCTGTATAATCAGAATTTTCATTTTCCAACTTTTTTAAATTACCCTAAAAATGGGGAAAATTATTTTGACCAGGCAACACCTTTGGGTGTACTACGAGTACCATGGCCCCAGCACCCAAACTCAGAACAAATATTTGCTGTTCATACAAACATTTGTCCCGCAGCGGGAATCAAACCCGCAGCCTCTTGCATCTCAGCCGGGTACTCGCCGTTGCGCCAAAGAGGTCGTCAAAGAAAAGAAAAGGTAAAGGTAGCTAGATACTAACCTACCTACATACTCGGTGCATGCCTACTCTGCCTACCTACCTCCTAGTAGCTAGATACTTGTAAGTGTTTACTGGTAAATAGGTAGGTACTAACTTCTTTGCCTCTCTTATAATTCTTGCACTGTTTTTCAAACGAATCGTTTTCTTTTTTTTGTGGACGATTTTTTTGTTGTCCTTGTTTCCCATTGTTTGTTTTAGGTAGTAAATACTCGTAAGGTAGTACCAAATCAATAAGCGAGCGAGCGTAACGGCCTCCCACTTTGACGCACGGCGCGGTACTGAGGAGGAGCCTCGTATGAATCGCCTTTTAGACGCAAATACTAACGGAATAAGATTGAATATCGCACTTGGTGTTTGCCCGTATCTTGCACAGAAGTAAAGGACGTAAGTCTCAAATCTTATTTAATTTATTATGAGAATACTAATTAGTCTAGGTAAATTTTGGTTTGATAACGGATAATAAACTATATTTTCCTTCGGTGAGTGCTTATTTTGGATATGTGACTGAAGTTGTTTCCTAGACATTTCAAAAAATCTAGTTTAAAGGCATAACTTTCAAAAAAATAAAGTATCGAGTAAATATCTGCTAATTGTGTTTCTGGCTTGATGACGGATAGAAAAAAGTTTGAAAAATCACGTATTTAAGTTATTATATTGATGTGATATCTGGTTTACTCACAATAACTAGGCAAATCAGCATTATATTTTCGCGGCCTCATCTTAATGGGTACAAAAAAAGGATTCGCCAAATATCTGAAGTACAAAAAAACCTTGTACTTTCCTTTTTTTATTGTAGGTAAACTTTTAATATAATTTTACCTACAAATTACAGTAATTTTAAAATTAACGGACGTCAGAAAGGCATTCACCACACGTAACCATGTTCCAGATAATTATTAAACAACATTAACGCAACAGATAAAACAATCAAACTTTTTTATAAAAATGAAACATCATATCAGTCTTTTTTATATGCAATTAAAAACCAACAGTATGCAGAGCGCATAAAGTTGAATTTATTTATCCAGGTTTGCCTATTAAGTGATGTGTTTTTCGTTACTGGCAACATTGGCAATTGTTTGCAGGGTGGTTTGAAAGATGGCGGCACGTGTCGAGCGCGTGCTTACGCGTCGCCGGAAGCGCGGGAATCCGCCCTCGCGCGCGCGCAAAACAATACCTTTGCGTAAATTGAAATAAATTGACGCACTCACATTGTTTTGGGATTCAGTAGGCAAAGTAGTCATTTCTGAACATGACCTTTAGTTATATAGCATTCACCAAACAAAGCTTAATTAGCTCTTGATTAGGATTGCAACCTGTTGGTGCCTCCACCAACATATCGGTACGTGAAAATTTCTTTTTTACAAAATGAAAACAAAGCTTGTTTTGTAAATTTTTTTTTCTCGCCAAGCCTTCTGAGAAAAATTCCATCGTTTTGCAGGCTTTTATGTTCCCACAATAATGATGTTACTATAACCTCAAATCTGTATAATAGGTAAAGTCCGCCGTCCGTTACTGCTTCCCTCGTTACTGTCTATCACAAGGTTGCCTAGAAGAAATCACTTTCAGCGATAAGGCCGCCCATAAGTACTGCTATTTTTAATAAATCCTTTTATGTATTCCCGGTGAGTAGTAATTAATCTATCCAAAGTATCATATGACCAACCAATATGGCACAAAGACTTGGCTTGGGACCTACTGCTTATATTATTTTCATATTGTGTAGGCCTTTTTTACACTGAGCATTATAAAGGATCCACCTCAATATTTTGACTTCAAAACGTGTAATTTGACCGCCAAAGTGTGACAGTAAATAAACATCAGTAATTAAAAGTCCCACGGGTGTGAAAAAACAACAGTGATCGCGAGGGTGTCCGTTCCCGCGCCCTCTGGGTACAATTCTGTGCTAGTAGCTGTTGTATTATTCTGTGTAAATGTACCCTCAGTGACTCTTCGAGCTAATTATGCAATCAGTTCTCACAATTACCGTCACCAGCCCTACCTTTGCTAATGTAAAGTTAGATTTGTTTGATTGTGAGCGATGGACGACAAAATTAACTTTTTGATTCACACTTTGATTTTCCGATGAGAAGACCTTTTACAATAAAATCAAATGAGAATGACTCAAGAAATATAGGTACCTAAACATTCTACATTTTTATACGATTAAACATATTTACTTAGGAAATGGATGACCTTGTGTTTATGCTGAGGTTTTTAGAAAATAGAGCCTAAAAATACTTAATAATAATAATTTCCATAAAAATTGTAACTATCTTTTCCAGTTTCCATGTTAATAATAAAAACCTTTCAATACTTTAGACAAACCGTCCTAAATAATAAATTAGATGATAGACTTGGCTCATTAACCATAACCTCAAAGTGCTCTCTGCGACGATTGCTGGATAAGGGTGAACCCTCAGAAGAATGTTAATCATCAGAGAGAGAAAACATGGCCAGTAACGATGTGTTTGCTTTCAACCCGATTAAAACAGTTATAGTACCTAATCGTGAACAGGAAAACTATAGAGTAACTTTTTCTCTACGCTAATAATAAAAATTGATTCCCTCACTCAGAATAAGCAACCTAACTGTCAAAGTCAACCATACAAGTCCTATATTAACCTTTTCATCCCACCATCTCAGAAAGAGTATTTTTACTCTTCGATATCTGAGTGTAAAAGCCATTTTTATCCGCTAGAGGATAAAGTAAATTTGAATTTAGAACATCGTGTGCACTAAGTTTGTGAATTCAAAACATCATTAAACCTATTTACTTCTACCTCCATGCTGCCGAATTTATCATACAACCCTTGGATGATAGTTCGTCCAAGATACAACCTTTTTTAATTTGTTAAAAACTCAGACTCGGAATCTTCTTGGTGTATTAGGTACTTTATTTGAATTTGCATGAATTTGCTTTACGCGCGCCATTTTCTTTTCACGTTCATATTGTTAAAACCTTAGGTAAAAAACAAGAAACTTGAAAACAATTGAAAAACCTAAAATGAGTGATTCTAGCGACGAGGAAGTTTATTTGACGCCAACAGAATTGACTGAAACTGTTAAAAATGCGCAAAAGTATCGTGTGATTGTAAATGTTTTTTTTTTGCATTAGGTAAGTAATTTCCTCGCTGAGGTGGGATGAAAATATGTTACGTGTTGCACTCGAGTGCAAAGATTTTTCACCTCGTGCTCTTTTGATCCCTCGCTAACGCTCAGGATTCTAATTTTTTAATCACTCGCTATGCTCGTGATTAAATTATACACTCCTTCGCTTGCTCGGTCATCAAAATTGAGACGCTGTTAAAAAGCAACTTTGCACTCTAGTATAACAAATAACTATTGTGTTCCTGTGGTTTTTGCGATGAAGTTAAAGTTATTCTCTATACCAGGAACAAAAAACATGAAATGAGCTGTCGTGTCCGAGCCTCAGGATTTTACGTAAAAACGATATATCTCCGATTTCTTTGCATCTTTTCAGGAGTTTTGATTTTTGGTTATGAAAGCCAACATCGCTTGGGTGCTTTTCAGGTTGTCCTTAGTTGGCCTTTTTTCTGATTGCCATATATACTTCACTTCTGGTCGTCTTTTTGTCTCATACAGTTAGGAGATACTTCTTGCATAAAGGTTTTTTTTTCAACTTTACTGTGTCATTAAATTTTTTGTATTGTAATTAAAGGTTTTTGCCTAATAATATAATAATAATTTTCCTTTGAGGCCTTATTAAAACCCCTTTAGGGCTTTCCATGAACAACTCGACCGTCCTAGCTTCACGTGAGATATGCATTACTTGCTTATCTTTTTCGCCTATGGCCGCTATGTTCTTACATTACTCAACCCTAACTAGCTAGAATTTTAATAGAGTTAGCTTTCTGAATTGAATCAGTAATTTTCTACCGGTCCATTGTTCACAGAGTTATCACGTCACGAAATTTAGCATAAATTCGTTGGACCTGGCTACCAACCAGAATTTAAAGACTTTTTACGTAAGTATTTTCACCATCGACGACTCCATACGCTTAGGATTTGGAGATGACAAATAAGTATCGGAAGCGATCCATTTCAGCGGGAAACGGCACACCGGAAGTCGATTCGCAGACCGCGAATGTTGTTGGCGCCACCATAGCAGGGTTACCACTTAATTTTATTTTCCTCATTTCCACTAACGCACAACGAAAAAAAGAATCATTCATAAAACGGTAGGTGATGTTTGATTTTCACATGGAAATAAAAAATATAAATTTTTCCGCGGCTTAATGTTCAAGCAACTATAATTTTAAAACGAAGTATTCAATAAGATTTTGTTCAAAACTATTATACCTAGTACTTTTGTACTCAGTAACATCAAAATACATAAACCACAAGGAGGGGATCCGAACATCTGCCATCGTTCAACTCCCTCCAGTTGCATCTGCAAATGTTTAAAGAACTACTTAAATAACATTTTGAAGATCACATAATATAAATTAAACAATCATATTGTCAAAAGTGGGTGCGTTGCGAATTCAACCAAAGAGCCACCGCTGTAGGAAATATAGGTACAGTTTTGGGGTCGCGTGTGGAACCAGGTGCGCATTCGAAGTCATTCTTCGATGACAAATTATCATTGTGTTTTATAAAGAACCGGGACTTTATGACAATGGCAATAAAAACGAGGACACTTTTTATTATAACCTTAGTTGACTTTTGTGTAGAGACACGGCAAAAAATTCTTGACTCTATTGAACTCGTAACTTATTCGTAACTCGAACTACGTAAACTCTCAAATATCTCGATCTAGATTTGTAAGTATTATTTTTGTTTCATACAGAAAGCATTTTCAGTCAAGCGTGTTTTTTTTATTTTAGTAAATGTCGTAGCGTACCTTTCTTGCTTCTGTTCCACCTGGTGCTAAGTGATAACCCCTAGCCCATACTATGGAAGTACTACTATAATACTATAAATACGCCCTTATAATACGATAACGATTTTCATTATGAAAAAGTGACGTATAATTAACAAATTATCAATAAAATGGTATTTATATCTGTTTATCAAATGCATTAATCCTCTTAGATCAAGCCCACCAATGACGAGCGCAGTGCAATTCAATTCGAATTGCACTGCGCTCGTCATCCTGAGATCTAGAGATAAAAAGTCTCATGTGCATGTAATTTCACCGGCAAATATTCAAATCGGGACACAGCAATGCGAGCACTACTGCTTGGCGGCAGAAATAGGTAAGTAGGTATACATTATAGTCTTCGCCGGAGGAACTCTTTTTCAAGTTCTTTTTGTTGTTTGTTATATACATATATGCAATGCTTGTGTGTTCTATACACATAGAAATATACCTTATCCCATAGAGATTTTTACAATTCATTATGTACCTTAATGTATTTAAGCAAAAGTCTTAAAATACAACTGAATTGAGAACCTCCTCCTTTTTTCGAAGTCGGTTAATAATACAGGATTACAATTAAAAGTCAGGTCAGAAGGTATACAGAAATATATCTCAAGCTTCACTGAAGTTTTAAGTAGAGTTGACAGCAGGTATTTAGCGTGTTACTTACAAACAATTAGCTCGTATGTCGGTTCCGTGTCGTTTCTAGACTGCGATGGGTTCATTTGTGTGAAATTAATATTCATAGTTCTGCTACCATTATTTTTCTGCGTAAATCACCTGTCAAGGAAGTAGAAATGTTTTAATTTTCTTGTCTATTTCGAACGATTGAACGAATAATTGATCTTCCGTAGGCCTCGTAGTCGGTGACATCCAGGAAAATAAGCTTTACAGGGTAATGGTTGTTGAAATTGAATTTTTTAGGGTTCCGTTCTTCAACAGGTAAAAACGGGACCCTTATAACTTTATTTAACGTTTGTCTGGCTGTATGCCTGTCTGTCTTCTGTCTCTCTGTCTGTCTGGCTGTCCGTCTGTCTGTCTGACTATCAAGACCCTTTTTCTCAGGAACGGCTAAGATATCAACTTTTTTATAAAGTCTGTGGTGTGCGTATAGTGCTGGTCAAAAATTAAGCTTCTAAGTCAAGGCTTTAAAAAGACATGGCAATGGTTGTCTAATTTTTGTATGAAAATCACAAAAATGAAAAACCACTTCGGTATTTCTTTTCTTCAATTATTAAAATTGTAATGCACAAATAAAGGAAAAAGTCTAAAATTGAGGAATTTTGACTTTGTATAGGATAAAGTAGCTAAAACCCGAAAAGAGCTCGGACGATTTCGAAATAATTTACGAATAGCGAACCCCGCGAGTGCGAGTCTCGCTTGAACTTGCCCGTTTTTATTTAAACCTTTTTCTGTTTCTGTCCGTCCATTTAATTTGCTGGATGTCATGGAAGGCGGATCCATCATAGTCCAAGCTAAATTAGTATTATGAAAACGAAATTTGGACAAGCAATTTGGCAAAGCAATTACCTACTGCAAGTTCCAAAACTTAAATTTATGCACGATTTCGACTTTTTCTTTTTTTACAAAGGCTATATCAGTCGTGTTGGCAATGATAGTTTCTAATAAGTCTGACTTATTTACATGAGAAGCTTTGCTGGCAGCCGTTTTGTGGCGCGCAATGAGCTACTAACATCACGAATACGGTCGCGAATCGTAACGGCAAACGTGCGAGCGTATTTCACATTAAATGAAAACGTTGACTGAAATTCATTTTCAATTAACCTAATAATTACAAAGGTGTTATTCCAAGATGTATGGAGCCTAGCCCTTGTCGGTGTACACTTTTGTAAACGTGGCTAAATATAAGTAAAACCTTTTCCCATTGTAATTTTTTGATTATTTCGCTTCATTTAATGCAGTTTCCTAAAATATCTTTCTCACGGAGAGCAACACATGACAAAACAATATGGCGGGGTGGATACAATTTAATCTGTGGTAAAATGTTTCGACAGCTGTTGACAACTTTGACCAGAACTGCATTTCGTTCGCGTCTTGGCTCCAAGGTCTTGGAGCAAGGAAAATATTTTCGCGTAGAATCGAAATGTTGAATTGAAGAACTTGTACTGATGTGATGATAGTTATGAAGCTAGCGTAGGCAACGCATTCTATATAGACACACTACTCCCAACGAATGAATACAGCAAGCAACCACAGAGCAATAAACGTGACATTCCCTGTCATGGCTGCTCAAGAAAATATGTTACCATTGTAAAAAAACAAATTTTAAACATTTCTGTGCAGTAAATTATGCTTCAAATTAGAGTAAGAGTATTTTTACGATAATCACTGTTTTTTTCGCCATTCTTTGTCTGATGTACATCGATATAGGCCATTTTGGAACATGTAATTTAAAAAAAAACATTTTACTAAGTACTTACCTGTTTTCGTATTGTTTCGATTTTTAGGTTGATGTTTATTTTAATTATTTCTTTTTGTCTCTTGTTTCTGATTGTTACTAAAACTTTAGTGATCTTCCCATGATTAAAAATTTAAAAAACTACTTACATGTTGCGCATGCATTAGGAAGGCTATTTTGTAATCCTATTCAAACAATTTAAACATTAATCAGCTCATTCAGCAAGTCATGTTTTTTCAGATGCAACAGTAGCATCTCATTGTGTCGGGACTCTTTGTACGAATACTCATCTAATATAAATTATTCACTTCCTTCCTGACCTATGATAAACTATTGTGGAGAGTCAAGAATGTAGAGGTAGGCTCTTGTAACTTTTGCCGACAAAAGTCATTGTTGTCATATATCTTATAACTTGCGCAATGATTTTTTGATCATGACTCTAAGGCTCGTGTTCCAGAACTAAACTCAAACTGAATCGAGACTCAGCATATAGTTTTTGACAGATTTAAATGAAAACCCACGTCCACTTGGAACGTAACCTATTAGGTAACCATCATATATACAAATAAGCCATCGCCGAGTTCCGTTATCAGTCTCCATCATAATAACAGCTCATTGACGGCATAATATTCACGAGGTATGTAAAATTTTAGCTTGGGAATATCGGGAATTAGGGCATAATCAACTTGTAATAACGACAGACAGCCCCAAAAAAGGGTTTAAGAAATTTAAAGCTTGAAAATTAAATACTTAAAAGTAGACGATTCATGGATGACCTCCGTGGCGCGGCGGGCTAGTAGCTGGCTGAAAAGCAAGAGGTTGCGGGTTCGATTCCCGCTGCAGAAGAAGTGTTTGCATGATCTGCAAATATTTCCTTACTCTTTATTCCTGACTCTATTTCTTCTGGGTCTGGGTGTTGTGGTACCATAGTACCATGGCACTCGTAGTTCCTGATACCCACAACACAAGGAATCCTAGTGTAGGATCAAGTACTAAGTAATATGTATGAGACTGTTGTGTTAAAAAAAAGTAATGATTCAAGCCGGTGTAGCACTTAACTTAGCACTTAGCACTTAATTCTATATGGAATTTCTACTATTAAATTTCTGTCATATACAATTTTTAGCCTACTAACATGACAACCCGGAAACACGCCCCAGCCTGACTCATATAGCATTGACTTACTGGCGAGCGGAAAATCAATTGTATCTCGACGTGCCCATCGCATTGTTGCAATGACCAAAGTGATGCTTTGTCTATGACCCCGACATGCAATGAGGGTACTTTTATCTGTTCACTATTGCGTTTAAACCTATACATCGAAGTTTTTGACAGGAACACGAGAACGAGGCAATGACAAAACTAGCAATGGTTGGGCAAGTATTTGATAGAGTCATTGTTATGGTTGTGACTCGATATTGTAGTAGGGGATAATTTCCCATTGTCGACTAATTACACGGTGTGCTACGATCGTCGTTACAATATGCGATAACAGTAAAAGTCCTATAATGGCACCGGTCACACAGACTGTGTCAACTTGCCCACACTTTCTTAATGGCCCAATCTGCGAGATTTATAGCTTTGTTGTAAATTTTATAGGAACTTGTTGGAAGGGTTGTTGATGACTAATTTCACTTCGAAGTTAGCTCTGTAACATGTTTTGTGCGAACCATCAAACAAAGAAAAGTTACCTACTTGGAACATATCAAAAAATTTCAAGCAATTGTTGCAAGCGCACACCTGTGTGTACAAAATCGAGTCCTTACAACCAATGACATTTTTTTTTTTATCAAGTAGTAAACTTACTCCAAGTGCCTCAAAAGTTCCGAAGTTCGTGCAGTCATTTCCGATTGTCCGTAATGAATGACCGATGAGGTAGTACCACTGAGTTGTGGGTGGAAACATCCCCTTGCGACAAATGATTACGCTTTGTGTCACAGACGCAAAGATTGCGTAAAAAATCCACGCGACATATTGTCGGCGAGACGACGCGAATCACATCCGCTCTTCCGACTTTTGTCGGCACCGGCACATCCTATTGTCGTGTCCGATATTTTTGATAAAATTACGTCACACAATGAGATGGACGCTCAATGGCTTGTTGTTCAATTGTTGTAACCTCATTGAACGAATGATGAACGACTCTGGGGTCCATTCTATGCGTACTATTCCATCCGATCTCATTTGGCTTGGTGATTTTATTGCACAATGCTGCGATATTTACAGAGCATTATTATCTTAGGAATAAAAGTTTAATTGTTAGCGATATGAAGTTTATTTAAGGCATGTTTGGAGAACATTCATCCGAACGAAATGGGGGTAATTTATTTCATTTGGGAAAAGATACAACAAATAATATGTAACAAAACGTCACAATATTTTAGCGTTCCGTCCTCGGCAACCCTTTCGACAGGCAGAAGCAGTACTTTGTCAGAATTAATAGCGCGTGAAGCGGGCCGGGCCGCGGGCCACAGCACACTGCTGGAACTTTTCTGATTTCGGGATTGTTTTCCGCATTATTAACTCGACAATCCAATTACGTAAATAATATCAGAGATGATTATAGTTCTTGCATGTTTTGTATTCGTAAAAAATAAACATTTTATAAACAATATCTGACATCATAATTGCTCGTCAACGTAATGCATCCTTATCATAAACATGAGATAAAGCCGTGTAACCTAAATGCTATAAATCCATTTTAATGAAACATTGGCTATGAGTACAATGGGGTATCAATCGTGGCGGGGTGCGACGATATAAAACGCGATGAATGCTAAAACAACTGGCAGTTAGTAGGGTGTGAAGGCGGGGATGATTAGGCAATATCCTGAACCCTCGGCCTCGCCCGACCCCTTACATCTTACTTAATGCGCCTGAGCTATTTTGATCGGACATCAGATTTCGGAAGACTATGCGAGATTAGTTTTCCATGTTGGGGTTATCAGATATTGTCGGTTCAAATGTGTCTACTTTAGTGCATAGTGCTACTTAGTATTTGTAACAATTTTTTCGTGCTCACTCTGCGATCAAGTACTTTTACGTATCACGTAGATACGTATTTTAATAAAATAAGACTTTACTGATATGTCGATAAAATTCAGATTTGAAACATTTAGGCGTCGACGCCGGACACGGTAGGACGACGCACAGTGGGCTGAAAATCGGCTTTTATAGAATTAGGGATTGAAATTTGCAAGTTGCGGTTTTTTTTCCGGATATCGCTTCTATTATTTATTACTATAAGGATACAAAAATGACACCCGAGTTAATTCTGCATAAAAATGAAGGAATTATTTTTTTATTACGAAAAATTTGTATGCAGCTTGTATGAAAAATATAATTATCTCTTTAGGTGGTTATAGTTTTAATTATTTGTTTTTTTTTTGTCATACTCCACTATCAGTTATCGCTACCGATTTTTTTTAAATCATCAAAATATTTTAATTTATTTTTACATCAATTAAACGGTTTCTTTTAGTGTCTAAGTTAAGAACATCGATATGAAGAATGTTATTGACCCAAATATTAAGAATATTTAAAATAATAAAGAAAAATAAGAAAGAAAAAGGAACCGTTTCATATGAAAAAATAAATAAAAACATTTAGAAAGATGATTTTAAAAAATCGGCAGCGATAACCGTTTTGAGGAATTTCGTTGAGGAAGTATGATTTTTTTTTATAAATAATTAGAACTATAACCATCTGTAAAGATATTTGCGTTTTCCTTGCTGTTTAAGAGATAATTAGATTTTTCATGCAAGCTGCATACAAATGTTTCATAAAAAAAATATAATTTCTTCGTTTTTGTGCAGAGTTTTTGTTTTAACTAGGGAGTCATTTTTGTATATAGTTATAACTAATACCTACTATATATACTACTATATTATACTAAGCGATATCCGGCATAAAAACCGTTTCTAGCTAAATCCCTAGTCTATGAAAGCCGATTTTCAGCCCACCGTGCGACGTCAAGGTTGGCGTCGCGGTGCGGATTTAAAATTTTGTAGAGAACTAGTTACACAGAGTTCAATGAGACAAATTGGGTTTTGAAAAATTTGGCGTCATTCTCCTACGGCCTTACGTGGAAGTTATCTGTACGGCTAGCACAGGTTTACTAACATTAGTAACGATAGCGAATCGCTAGCGAGACGATAGTAAATGTTAAATATGAACCAATCAAATTACAAATATTTCAAGCTACCCCGATGTCATTGGCTAATATTTACATTTGCGGTCAGTAGCGTGTTTGTGACGTTAGTTAGCCTGTGCTAGTCTTACATTTCACCTGCAGGAAAGCAGAAAAAAGTAATCTTATTAAGGTTCTGTTTTTCTTCTGAGATACAGAAACCAGACACCAGAAAAAATAAATTAAAAACCAAGCGTTTCTCTTTAAAATGGCGGCAAAAAGTGTTCAATTTAGTTTTCCTAAACCAATTATCCATTGGATCAATTGAATCAAGACGTCACGGACGACAATCTAAGCTGAATGGGAGGTATTAGAGCACGATATTAAACGGATCCATCACAAAGCTTTGCGGTGTCAGCCTGTCACCCCCTCGCTTAATTAGACAGTCATTGTCGGCCGCGGCGTTTGAGGGTTGAATCGTGTTTAGTTTTTTAATTATTGTGAAAATTTTAAATCTTGTTAGGAAAATAAATAAACACATGATACCCTACCGACACATTACATATTCATGTGCCTAACCCTAACTAGGAAACCATCCCGAAAAAAAGTTCAAGCTCTGAAGAGAGATATTAAATGGTAGTTATTTTTTTACGATCGATTTTCATAGATAACCTGACCAACTTTGTTGAAGATTGTACCTACATTTTAGAGTCCAGAACGATAAACCTAGGCGCCAAACCATAGTATGTTTTTTAAAATAAAAATATAATAATGACATTATATTTCTATTTACCAGAACTTAAATGTATACTGAATGTATTTGTGTGCAAAAACTCATAGATCAAATTGCCTAGCGAAATATGAAAAATAATTCTATTGAGGAAACTTTATACAGTAGTATTTTACCTTTTCCGAGTTTTTAGAATAAAACCTCAAAGTTAATACCTAAAAAGGATACCCACGCTATTCTATTCAATTATATGTATTTACACTGAATCAAAAGACTGTGTTTTATCAGAATTCTGCGCTTTCTGTGACTTTTCATTGAACATAAGTACATTCAATAAGATTCAACTTTTTTTTTTTAATTAACGTCTTTGTGCGTTGTGCATGATTCCTCATCTTATAGGTATAAAGTAAATCGTGATTGATGTTGCCTGTAACATTTTAATAAAGTTAACTCAGTTGAGTATAAACTATCAAAGAGCAGTAGACAGAGCTATGGATTAGCTGCAAATCCGTGCATGTGCTCGCATGTTGCGAGGGTGCTAACGTTTATGTGTGGGACAAGTAATAAGGGAAATAGCGCTTATTGCTTCGAAATACAGCAACATAATTTGACATAAAGTTACAGCATCCTGTAGATGACCTTTGATGAGTCTTGCGTCACCACAAGGAAACCAATGGATTTCGTGAGGCCCAAGCACGAACATCTAACGTTATCGAGACGCTAGCGAGACGATAGTAAACGTCAAATATCAACCAATCAACTTCCTAAGATTTCAAGTTACCCTGATGTCATTGGCCAATATTTGACATATGCGATCGTCTCGCTAGCGTCTTGGTAACGTAAATTATTCGTGCTGATCCCACTGATTTAAAAAGTACTGACGATTGAAGTCACCGGCTGTTTGGGATCGCGCTGCAGTTGCGATTGTCAGTTCATACAAATTTTTACAGGCAAGCGCTTAATTATCGCGTTTGCAGAGAGTACCCATCGCGTCCTCAACGCGACTTGCCGAGAATAAAGCAGAGTATCCAAATGTTTTGTTTGCGGTGTGGCTGGTGCATCTTTATGGACGCAAGCATTATAATGGCTATACTACACGCTACTCTACTTGTTCCCATAACAAAAATTCCAAACAAACACGCTTCTTGCCCCGCACTTGGACTGAACCCAAAAATAGTAAGGGTGGCACAACACAAGAATCAAATGTACTGGTGGTTTTAATATTGTTGTCGATTTATAAGGATAAGTCAGTGCGAGTAAATATTAAATTTGTTAGTGATACTTCGAGATTAAGTGGGAGGGAACGCGGATTGGCCCCTAGGGCTTGTGGAACGAATTGTTTGTTTATTTATGAAAACGTGTTATTGGCTGTTAATAACAGGAGGTATTCTTGAATCATTCCATTGAAAAAACAGGCTGCGAGTAATGTTGATATTTGTATGGACAGAGATTGCCGCTTATTAGTCAAAATAAATTGGTCGTCTTTTAAGATTTTAGCAGAATTTAAAAGACTTACAAATAAATCAGTAGTAGTAAGGAAACTACTTCAAGTAACTTTTAAATTGCACAAACTCCTTTCTGAAGCCCCAACCATCAAATAGTGGTGTAATTTTTTTCGTAGCCATGATTTGTCATCATGCATAATATTAGCCATTCACCAACCACACGTATCAAAAATCACCAATCACACGGTAAATAATAATTATCATCATCAGCCTGTATAAGTCCACTGCTGGACATAGGACCTCCTTCTTAAAATGCCACGACAAACGGTCTTGTGCTTCCTCCATCTACTGACTTCCTGCAACCTTTATAATGTCTTTAGTCCATTGAGAGAAATACCTTCATTTACTGCGTCGTTCGGTTTGATATCGCCACGGTAAATAATATTCTACGATAAAAAAGCATGAAAATAAAAAAGTCAAATATATTTATTTGTCACCAAAGAACACAACAGAATAAAACGCAAGTATGTAAGTACTTTACACGAAACATTCTCAATGCCATATTCCCTCCCTCCACTAATTACTGTTTTTTATACAGGTTACCTTTAAATGTCTTGCTAAATTAAGTCTCGCACTGGAACAACAGACTAGAGTTGAATTGATTATTGATTCATTAATTTATTGGTGACTCATACTAACGTAGAATAATAAACCTTGTCTTGTCGAAACAAAGTCTGTTCACCATACCACTGATAGAATGTTTTATCAAAATGAAAACAAGACCCAGTATCACAGTGCAATAAACGAGTTCATCAATCCTCATTAGTCCAGGCGCCCCACAGTCTCGGCTGTCTCATTTGGACGTGATCAGCACCACATCACGGCTTTATTGGATCTTTTACTCGTTGCCTATTTGTTTGTCATGTAAAAATCAACCAGGCTTTAAAAAAATACCCTAATGATCCTGCACCTTACATAAAATAATTAAATATCATCTTTTACCATAAAAGGCGGACAGGCCGTATACCTAGTCCACAGCTGAATATGGCCTCTCACAATTTTATGGCGGACACATACTATAACATAAAGTAGCAGTGAACTTCTTTCGTCTAATAAATATGATGATTGAATAGGAAGGGAAAGAAAAGATATTTCTATCAACTGTAAAATATTGTTTATAGCAACTACTAGATGTTGCTGCAAGTAAGTACCAAATGGCAATGTTTTCAGGAAAGTTCGACGCCATTGTGCGTTGAAGCGAGACAGCGATACCCATACAGGCACTTACACCCTAACAAGAACAAAAGATTGTCGTCTCTATGAGCTACCTAACGAATCACGCTGCACGCAGTGTAGTAAACGCAAATAAAATAGATTACTTTGAAGTTGTTTGTTCTAGAAAAGTTGTCAAAAAAGGCGATGCAGGAACCAATAAGCTATAATAAAATTGCAGTAAGTATACAAAAAAGGTATTTATTTACTATTTACCTAAAAGAATTGAACACGCTTGTTTTAATTTAAAGCTTGTCCAGGTAAAACTATGTGGTCAAGATTTAATTTTTGTTGCGAAGGCAATATAAAATCTATGACTGAAAATCTGAAAACAACAATTTCGTGAACAGTGTTATCAATATAAACCTGAGCGAAAACTTTGGAAATAATTTCTTTTTGTATTTTCTATCTTATTTTTTATCTGGTTTCCCAGCTTTTACTGTGATAAACGATCTTATAAAGCCCTGAAAATCCGTCTCGAGTAAATTGAAATTGGAGAGAGATGGAGCAGGTATATTACTACGCGTTCCAGCATTGGTTAGAAAGGGACGAAGCCACCAGGAGTGAGAGCTCAATAACGAGGCAGCCAAGGGTTGGCTGTTTCTCTTACAGGCCTGGATACTCCGGGAGAAGCAATATGTGAAGATTTATGTGCCTCCCGCCTTACAGGGAACGCTTAGGAAGTCTTATGACGCAACTTATTTCCATTGTTTTCACTCGTAATAATACGCTCATATTGGAGTTACCCAATTTGTAAAAGGTATGTAAAAATATAAATTAAGTATTTATCTCATAAGTGTCAAATGCTCAATAAACTGTGAAAACGACGTCATATTCGGTAGTTTCGCGTGAGACATGCTCATGACTAATGAATGAGACGTATATTAATCCTATAAATAAATTAGAATGACAAGACCATTATGTCCTTAACATTGCTCGACTGGTTAAGGTCATCCGTCGCCCAACAACATCAAAGGTTAACGGTATTAGTCACAAACGTATTTTCTGCCCGTCCCTTGAAGATGTAGAGAGAAAACACTATTTTACACTTATTAGTCACAAAAGTATTTATGCAAGTGCCTTGATGTACCTATCTAAACTAAGACCAGCAGCTGCACACGAAAGACAAATATTTTAGCATTAATTAACACATAGGACCACAAACCGGACGACGCGGTAGATGAAAACCCTCCACTCGATGGACTAAAGACAATAGACATTATAAACGTCGCAGGAAGTCGGTGGATGGAGGCGGCTCAAGACCGTTCGTCGTGGCTGTCTAGGTGGGGAGGCTTATGTCTGGCAGTGAACTTTTACAAGCTGATGATGATGATGATGGTACCACATCGGGTATTGTGTATGAATCTGTTGGTCCATTCTTCGCTTCATAAAGTATTTGTTGTGTCTTACTACTGTGTTACCTATCATCATCATTGTGGACATAGAGCAACATGACCTTCTCCAATGAAGAGTACGTTTAAGGATTTTGAGACGCCTCCATGTAGTACTACTCTACTGCACATGTTTTTTTCTGAGCTAATGTCGTGGCCCTCCAGATGTTAGGCGGTAATTCCAGCCCATATAATATCCCTCTTAGGTCACGTACACCTAGGACGCGCCCTATACGAGACATTTAATTGCGCCCGTCACCTTAACATAAAGGTGAAAAGTCTCATGTGCCTGTAATTTCACCGGCGCCCATATACTTCAACCCGGAACACAGCAATGCGAGCATTAGGTACTGCTTGGCGGCAGAAATATGTATTATGAGGGTATTATATCTCCATGAACTCTTCCACAAGAAGTTCTACTAACCGACCACATGCCAGCAACTTTACAACAGCATCGGTCCATTGAACACAGTCTTCTGATTCGTAGTCACTGCTCGAGAAGCTTAATCTATCCCCCAACGATTCTCTTCACGTTTTCATTACATTCCATCCATCGCATCACAGATCACTTAAAAAACTGTACACTTTCACCTTCTGTTACTATACTCACAGTCGCAAAGTTGCGTGGCGAGTATGATGTATTTGTGTGAGCCGCCTTAAAACTTCCACGTGTATTTTTGGATCTTGTGCAACAGAACATGCCCGCAATTAATCAGTCGACAAGAATAGCTGTGGTTTTATTTGCAAAAGATTTTTATCAATGCCCGTTTCTGTGGGCGGGAGACGTCTTCCAGAGGTGGGTGTGATCTTTACCGGCTGACAAACTAGTGATAAAGAGGTTATAGTCGCACCTGGCTGTTCCGCAGTCTAAATGTGAGTATGCACAATTTTTAATAAAGGACCGACTCAACATTTTTATCAAAATGCCCAAATAAATAATTAAATAATAATAAATAAATGCTGGACATTTCACACAACATTATCTAGCCCCAAGCTAAGCAGAGCTTATGTTATGGGTACTAGATAACTGATATACTTAATACAATACATTACATAGATAGATATTTTTTAGAAAATACCCAGAACACCCTGAACAAATATCTGCAGATCGTACAAATATTTGTTCCGAGGCGGGAATCGAACCCGCAACCTCCTGCGTCGCAGGCGAACCTTCGCCCGTCGCGCCACAGAGGTCGTCAAAAGCACTGTTTCGGTTAAAAATACTGTTGTGTCCAAATTAGCTTCAAATGTCAAATTTGAATTATGCCGTGGTGTGTCCAGCCTAGAATATACCCCTCCTCCTCCCGTGGATGTCGTAAAAGCCGATTATAAGAGATTACACCAGGGTATGCAGCATCTACCTGAGTACTCTATACCAATACTGCGATCACCAATCCGCCTACCAAGTATGGTGATTATTGCAAATCCCCTTATTCTATGAGGGAGACCAGCTGATGAAGGTGAAGAAGAAGAAGTATAACATTTGTGTCACTATCCTAGTTCTTAAACCTGTGTTTTTTTTAGGAGAGGCCTACAGATATCGCTTTGCACCATGTTTATTAATGATCCAATACACAGCATCGAGTTAAGTTAAAAAAAATATCTTGAACCGTTGTGACTTTTGATGACATTGGTGGGCCGACGATGAATGGAATATAATTTTTTCTATCCGAATATTCCGTCACTGAATTAAAACTAACCTTTCATTAGGTTTTAGAAGCCAGAGTTGGAAACTTAATAATTTTTAGTAGCGTAAATTCGTTAGGCTGTTCGTAGCACTTCGTAGCGCTACGTAGACCTCATAAAATTATGGTTTCAAATATCATAAAGCATTTTATCATATTGCAGTTTTACTTAAATATTAAAGAACATATTTTCTAACATAAATATTAAGTGTTTGTAGGAATGCGAGCACGCACAGAGTGTGCGGTCGTTCATTCAAAGCCATCCCTCATTGTCCTATTGTACTCTCTGTCAGTGGCGGCCCAAACATGTATTCTCTCAAACGATACAAAAAATCAATGTTTACCTTTATACTTGAGCACATATTTTTATACAAAGTGTGGTTTTATAATGAGAAGCGTTTACAGAATAACGCCTGTCTACAATAGCTAAATGTGGGCAGGAATTAAAGCTCCGTGATAAATGGACACAAATAACGATCATTCCATGAGTACGGCGGCGTAAAGTATCCAAATGTTTAAATTGAGACTAGAATTCAAGGAATGCCAAGTTTTTTGCGAATTAAAATGATTGTAGACACGATCGTCGCTCTATTATTTTGACAATTGTGCTTAAATTATTTGTTCGGTGAATGCAAATTATTTGTTTCGTAAATCCAACAAGGTGTGAACAGTTGATACAAGTTTTTTACAAACAATGTAAAGAGCATGAATTGTATAAATTAAAAATAAGTTTGACCGTCAAAAATCTGGAACAATGTTGTAATGCAAAGGTCGGAGAAATGTTGGCAAGGAGCGCCGCGCCGTCATTGGAATAACACGAACGTAACGAAGACTAGTCAATTAAAATAAAATGATGTTTTCCGTACAAAAATTCAAGCCAATATTTCAATCGTGCATTAGCAATTTTCTTTAACACTTGTGCACGCGAAACTTCAAGATCTTATAAATATTTGTGTCATACAAAGGCACAGTGTGTAAAAATACAGCTCCTGAATTAAACCGAAGGTACAGATAAAGCTACTTGCAACTTAGCTACATAAGATAGCTTTTGTATGAGAGATGAATCACATCAGAAAAAAAAATGTGGAGCAGTGGACTTCTACAGGCTGATGAGTGATGATGATGATGATTATGTTGATACTTTCCTTTAGCCGTGCAAGTCCGCAAGTGGCTACTCAACACAACACTCGATGGGTGGTCGAATCTCATTCATTCTTCAGTTCTGCGGCTTCAATCTGTGTAAACAGCCCACGAGACTGGCCGACTCGGACACTTCCGGACGGATGTACTCTTCACAATCACTCATACAATCGCATTGTTGTACTGGTACATAACAAAAATTATAATTCTAATTTCTAATTTATATTATACTCTTCTATAACGTTGCATTACAGGATTGAATGACAAAGCTTCGAAAGTTTAAAATAACATTGTACATGTACCTTTTACCTTTAGCATTCTTAGCTTAGTTAAATTCATCATAATCAGCCGTTAGACGTCCACTGCTGGCGAGAATGTCACCACGGTTGGCAGGCGGATTGATGATCGCAGTAATTGGTGTAGAATACGCAGTTGTATGCTGCCCATCCCCTGGTAAAGATAAATTAAGAGAAGAATAATTTTAACTTATAAGACGATTCAAAATGATCCTTGTGATTTCAATGAATAAAATTCTTTTGATTTGATTTGATTTGGCCCATAGTGCCGTTTACGAAATCTACGGGACTCTCTTCTCTTAATCCCGGAGGGGTATATTCTTAGGTTGGACAAACCACGGCTTAGGTACTTATTAATGCGTATAATTGCCATGGTGTGTCCGGATAAACCTTCCGTCTCCTCCCGTGGCTATAGTAAAAGCTTTACTGAGGAATTACACCAGGGGACGGGCAGCAAGATCCACTTAAGTACTTTACACCAAACTGCGATTACCCAATCCGCCTGCCAAGAGTGGTGTATGGCAAACCCCCCATCGTGGCGTCGTCCAGCAGTGGACATACACGGACTGGCGATGATAATGATGATGACTGCGTATTTTGAGTGTTTAACATAGCTGACATTAGAATACCAAAAAATATTTAACCACGAGAATAAAACCAAAAGCTGATAACAAACGTGTCTAAATAGAACTAGATATTTATTATATCGACATCTGTTACCCAAATTGCAGATCCTCAAGTCAATACACGTGGCGCTTTGTTATCCTGCCGGAACAAAAGGGAAAGGAAACAAAACGAAACAAACAAGTGCCCAAATTGTCACTTCATAAAGCATTGTAATAAGTAACTGTCCAGCCGTGGGAACGTGGACCAGGCAGCATTCGCATCCGGAATCCTACCTGATTTTTTGCCGGACGCTGTAAAACACTTGTTGTTCCTAATGGGTGTCTTTTCAAACGTTCATCTTCAAATGCCTTTAGAGTGCCCGCTGAAGATTGTAAGGCCACTCGCATTAAGAGGAGGCTTAACGACACCTTGTTAAAACAAGTCTTCCTAGTTTCTGATATTATTAATATCCATTGAACGGTAATCAATGATAGTTAAATATTCTTGGTTCGCAAGTGTTACTCACTTCACCGTTTATATCTATAAATTGTGATTTGATCGTAGGTATTTTAATGCAGTAGGTACATAAAATATTTCGAATCTTTGGTTAATATATCAAAAACAATACTTACCTCTACTTAAATAATAAACTCTTATTTCTAAGTTACTTAGCAATTAGTGTTATCTACTATATTCATTGGTATAAGAATTCAACTATGAATTCCCAAATTCATTCTTAAACTAATCTTCTACCTGCGACTACAGCCGTAGTGCGTAAGTTGTATTTTTTATAACCGAGAGCCATTCATGAATGAATGTAATCGCAGATAGAGGCGATGCCTTCCGCCTTCCCAATACACGACACCCGAATCAATTTTACGCTTCTGCACCGTTGCATAAAACCAAATTCAAACACAAACATACGACATGCCTATCAACAGTAGAATTCGCCATTTGTGTGCGATTTACGAGAAATAACGTATTTAATGAATGAACGCCTCCAGAGAATAAACTGAATCAAACTGCGGCTGCGAGCACCCAGAAAAAATACATTTTAAGACTGCTAATATCATTTCATTGTTGTCGTATCCCAAACATGTAATACGGCCATTTCAATCGAAGCTGACATACCTACAGGGTAAGTAGGTAGCGCCCATTTTAATCAAAGCATTATATCTATTACCAATAATTGCGATATATTATCAAAGAATACAAATAGATAGGCATTAAATTACCGTTATCAATATTGTCTTTTATCTTTAAATGTTATTAAAGAAGGTAGGTACTTCAGCAATAAAGATAAAATCAGTGTCTATTCCTTATCGTGACTACACAATTGTTTCAATAACAATAAATGCAAAAGATACGATTATCAGAAGGTAAAATACGGCTAAGTATACCTACAACACAATAGCTGAGTAATTTATGAAGCCTCAAGATTTAAGCCTATCAAAATTATTAAATTCTTAAAACTATTCAATCCATAAAGACCTCCTGCAATTGCAAAAAATAAAGGATTTTTTTGCCTGAATGTTTCTCCGATGGCGACACACTGTCTGCCGAGGAGAATGCGCCATTATATTGCCACATAAATATATTCTTTATAAATATTACTTCATTTTTGGCATTACAAATCCTTTTAAAGATGAAATACCCTGACGTGGGTCTCCTTTCCGGTCTCGGCTCGAATAAAGCGACCAATCATACGAATTAACAACGCATAGCCTCTCAAAAGGCCCTCCAGCCCAGCTTCCGAATTTCAAAGAAATAGTGAGGGATTAGCGTAATATAGTTATTCAAACGTACAAAAGTCGAATCTGTATCGACTTCTACGGCAAAGCGTGAAGAACTGTATATGATTAAAAAGACTAAAAAACAGATAAATCTGACTTCTCTATATATTTTATCTGTTTCTCTTGACAATCAATTTACGAAATGGCAAAGTTTTTGTAGCGTTGAAGTCCAGCGTATGCTTTTGTCAGCGGGAGAGACCCCCCGGGGTAATCCAATTTCCCTTTAATAAATGACCGGTCCAAAACTCTGATCGATGTAGTGACTAACATTCATTCTTTCTTTTTGACTCTTCTTTTTTAGTAAATCGGAACGGTAGCAACCCATTAACCTAACGATCTACTTTATGCCCATTTAATCCTTTTGAATAGAGAGTCATTAGAGCGATAGGTGTCGAAACATTTGGTATTCAAACGCTGTTGATCGGGTAAGCATGCTTCACTTTATAACACTACATAAAATAACAAGGTGGCAAATGCTTTTCTAACGCACGTAGCTTATAGTGCTTGTTTCGTAATCTATGAAATAGATTAGATAGCATTTCCTATATTACAAACATAACAAGTTCAATTATACTTACTTATAGGTCTATTGCGCCGGTGGTTCATCGATTCTTCCGTGTTGGTCTCGTACCTATATTTATTTACAAACGTTGTTTCAGGATTTCTTCCTTAATCAATGGAATCATTACAAAAACTTGTGAAAAATTATCATATGAACTTGTCTTACATACTTACAATTATTTCGAGGACAATTTTCAGAATCACAGAAGTATGTCTAAAATGCCATATCTAACAACTTACCGCTCCGAGTGACCATCACCTCTCATCATTGAGCCATCATAGGCCGGTGGGTGCCTCCGAACCTCCGATAAGGATAATTAATCATCTCCGAACTGACTGACCATTAGCCAAGAGCTGAGTCATACTGCGATGGTGGTCGCGGCTTTCAGAGATAAATGCTTCTAATCTGTTTGGTACTTGTTTGACTAGAGTCAAACCCTCAATAGCTTGGAGACCGTAATGTACTTGTGGCAAACTGCCATGCCATGCGAACTCTCAAACCCTCGAAAAAGTTTATCTAAATAAGTATCGAATATCCAAGCTCGTTATTGTGACTTTGATTACGAAGAAGGCGTCGTCTGTATAAAAGATCGCAATGTGGTTGTCCGCTTGCGCGCGAGTGCCGCGAGTGGTTGCGTGTGGCCGCGATGTCTTCGGTATTGACCACACGTTCCCGACAGCTGTTGGCAGTGACTGCAAAATATCGTACGTGTGAATGGAACTGCTCGATTTTATATGATTTTAAGCTTGGCCACATTTTTGCCGCTGTGGTGTGATTGTGGTTGTGTCGCATCTAAAGAGTACCTTAGTTCTTGTTAAACGAACACTGGTCATCATGGAACTGTTCAACATCCATTTCCCATAACCCAGCTCGTTTAGAAATAGTGTAAATATTGTCTAAATTGTCAAACCTGAGATTAAAATGTAATACAAGAGTTATTTTTTTCTACCCATAAGGCGCTTACGCCCTTTTGTACCTACGCGAACGAAGATTGCTTCTATTTTGGCTAATTCATCAAATTCCATGAAATTTTCTTCTTCTTTTCTTATTACCAGCTACCGGTGAAATTCTCTTTCTAAAAAAAAATACATTCTACATGCTTTATTTATCTGCCCTGACTTATTTTTATATCCTATTGGTGAACAAACAGGGCTGTTAACACTTCTTATAGTATCCTTAAACAGACTGGAATGATTCGTATTTTTAGAAATAATATCAGAGTGTGATTGTTTTTGTCCTTATTGAAATAAAAACAAAAACAAACATTTGATGCCTTTGGAAATAAATAATTTGGAGGAAAATCGTGTTCAAATGGTATTGTTACATTCTGTTTCTAAATATAATATTTAATTTAGGTCTCCATGATGAAAATTGTGTCATTTACAGTATATGCTTAAAACCGTGTGCTTGTGTGAATTTTATTGGCAATTATTATGAGTGCTGCACTAATAATTATTCATATTCTACATATTTTAGGCTTATGCCTTTCTTCGATGTGCCTTTTAATGCAAATATTCCTGTACATTGTGCTACCTTCAAGTAGAATATTGGACCAGAAAATCCTGACGCAGCTGACGGTTGCGAGATTGGTGAATTCAACCATCGAATATCTGTTACAGGGGTCGAATTTACCAGAGACAACGATTCAAAACGTAATCCTATTTTTCTATGGCCAATCAGACGTGGCTCTCGTATGCTGGATGTTCATCTTCACAAAGAACTTATACAACAAAGTGATACAAGACGTGTTTTCATTGAAAAAAATTAACTTCTTTAAAGCATCTGTCTTCATTGGACTGTTGACGGTGTTAGTAGGAGTTATGATCTCTATAATATGGTGGCACCCCGATGTTTACGATTACTGTTTTATAGGGTACGTAGCAGTGAAGTTTTTTGTATTATTCGTAAACTTACTGTATTTCTGCCGCATATTTTGGGTAGTCATCACCATCAAAACAGATAGAGACTTGAACAGTACAATTAAAATAGGTCTGATTTTGTTTCTGTTATTTAGCTTATCAAGCCTGCAAACGTTAGTGCAATTTATTTTTGAAATGATTATTATATCATTTAATGGTAATTGGAGCCTTTTTTGGTCAACGTTTGTCTTATTAAATTCTTATCAAGTTATAGTCATTACGACAATGTTCCTTATTTTAACAAAGTCTTCTAGTGACGGATCTATTTGGATGGTAGTTGTATCGAAATTAAATTGTTTGAAATAAACAACTTTTTTTAGAAGTGGTCGTTTATGCGGTATACCTACATTTGTAATACTTATAAGTACCATGTTACTAAGTTAATAAATCAGTTAAACGTCAGTCACTGCGTTGTCATTTGCTCACGTAGCTAGCGCCCATACATTGCATATTGGCGACGAGGAGGTTTAAAATAATATAAAAGAGTTTAATTTAAGTACCGATACATGGAAGAGTTATGTCAAACGAGTGCGAGCATTTTTCTTAGTGAACGGAACAAAGGCTAACGTGCAAACAGCATTTCTCATCACATTAGTGGGAAATGAAACATACAGCCTCATGACGGTGTTGTTTAGCCCCGCGGAACCAGAAAAGACCACTGTAGACTGTACCACTGCCCAGGTCTTGACTGAATCGATGGCTTAAGGCGTAGTCCACAAACGCTAGACATAGAGGCTGATTATAATATTCAAGATAGTGTTATTCTTAGAAGCTGTAAAATTTCATTGGTCAAAAATTCACAGCCCAGAGTCCATTTTAGCTAAAATGGACTCTGGGCTCTTACCAATGAACTAATCAATTTTAGCTAAGCGAAGCGGATATGTCTAATAGAATATAAAGAAAGAAAGAAAGAATATCTTTATTTGATTGAAATAGGTACATACAGGCTGTTCAATTAAAATATAAGACCCATATTCCGCTATATAAAAAGATAGCATGCAAAAATATACATTTTGAAATAAATAAATAATTGTACATCTATAAATTCATAACATATATAAGTCTTTTACTGAGTAAAAACTTTGATCCAGCAACCAGAGTGATGATGTATTGTTTTTGTTTATTTGTTTTTTTTTTTCATAAACTTGCTTCGATGTTTGATCATTATTTTCGAGGATCTTCTTCAAGATAAATTAATACCTAGTTTAAAAACATGTTGTTGGCAGCCGGCAATGTAAGTATGAAAATCCATAATACTTCGTGTTATCACGCCGGCAACTTCAATATATAAATCCATTACTCTCGTGTTATTTCAATATGCAAGATTTCAAGACACACTAGCAAATCGACTCTACTCTCGGTATAAGTGGATGCCCTGAAAATACTTATGCCTGATGATACTTCTTTGCGGAAGCAACAGACAGCTGAGGTGAGGGGTTCATTGTTGACAAAAGATTGCTTAATGTGCCATGTGCTAGTTTCAGGAGCTCAAAAATGTTGTGGCCGTTCCAAATTCATGCTGTGCTATTTTTAATTATAACATCTCAGTAAGGTTTCAGCTGACACTTTTTCTCTCGCCACGTGGCTTCTCAAGTAATATCCCGTGTGGTCTTGACTTATGCAGTCAAGGGTGGTCAGTTTATTGGCATAGAATAACAGATCTGTGGCTCATTAATCGACAAGTTTGACAGCTCTTTCACAACAATCGGCGGGGCGCCATTTTATGACAGCCTCCGGAAGGACGTATTGGCGACTCAATCCTGGACTTCCTGTCTGTCTGCGGGGGATGTTGGGATAAGTACGTAATTAGATCAATGCTCTTTTTTTTATTTTGAAGGTTTTCTGTCAAATAGTTGTTGATTGCATAAAAAATCTTAGAAATTGGGATTCTGACCACACGGCACGTTATTTTAAACGCTTTTAAGTTTAACTAGATATTTTGAAGAAACAAAACGCAATAGTTTCAATTTCAAAGTAGTTTACTACAATTTTACGAGGTATATAACGAGAATTACGTCCATTAAAAATAGTGTAGAAGTTAGTAAATGCTTCATGAAGCAATATACTAGTAGAAGAGAAATACAAAGTATGTAAAAATCGAAGTATTTTTGTTAGGAAAACTTTTATTACATCCAATAACATTTACGCAAGTGTATTAAAGTAAAAACAAGCAAAGTTTCCCAATATAGGGAGTAGAAAGTGGAAAGTTTTAAACGAACGGACAGGCGGCGCAATAAGCGAGCGGCGGTATCGATTTTCTGATTTAGCCTCCCCCAGCAGATAACAGGTAACGGCCCACCTTTGTATGTTTTTATAATAATTGTACGCCGATAGACAAGGAATATGGAACTTGAAACATAAAGTAGTGTACTGAAAATAAAATATTTTAATTTAAGTTCGTAAATTGTTTAAAGTCCCTTATAAGCTAAAACAAAATCTCATAGCGCTTAGAAATAAATTGTTATACAATGCAATTTAGGAGTATCTATATCTATAATTTTCTTGAATAAGTATCAGATACTGGAATGAATTGCCCGTTCGCTTAGTAATATATTATAATATATGAATGCCTATTCGTGTCAGTTTTCAAAACTAGTAGGCAAACTTATGAAAGAAGAGAATGTCGAAAAAACAAATCAGCTGATTTTATCTTCTGTATAAACCTAAACGGCCAACAATTAATCTGAATGTGCAACAACAATACCGATAAAAAAGCTCCAATAAAATAGAGTAGCATTAATAAAGATATACGGTGGAATCTCCTTTGATTGGACTCCGATTTATTGAGCGGAAATCGTAATATTTCCGACCCAGACTATTCATTTTCCCTTTTTTACCGAAAAAAGGGCGCGATATGTCTTAATCGGAATGTCTATCCAAGCACAGTATGTCAGCGGCAACGACGGATAGAATAAGATGTCTTATCATAGTCAAATAAAAACTAAATAAAATAAAATATTTGTGCAGTGACCGAGCTTTGCCTATTAGGTACCTAACCTAGATAGATTTTTTATTATTGACTTTGATAAAAAAATTACAAATCCTTATTCAGAGAACAAACAATAACTAATAAGTACACTTTTCGACTTTCCTGCCGTTTTATGACCTTGACCTTGCATGCGTACAGACCTTCCTACGTATACTGTGTAAAAGATCTGCATATAAAATGTGGATTCGAATTGGTTTGAGAACGGCATATATTTAATTGCTTAAAAACTAGTCTAAGATAACTATGAATCCTATAGATTAATAAAATAAATAAATAGAAAAGAGTAACATTTGATTACAGATATAGAGTTCCTCGTGTCTATTTGCTTATTGTGTGGTTACGTTACGAAAGGACTATGTAACGGTCTCATTACGAAACATGGTTTACACCTAAGACTAAGAATAGTTTAATTTTTCAATTGGTTTCATCTTTTGAAAGAGCGCATCGATGTTTAGATTATTCTGGGTAAAAAAACAACATATTTCTGTGAACCGATTTCCCCCAGCTAAGATTTACCCTGCACCTAATTGATTGAACCTTATCAAATAAGAAAATTACTAGTTAGCGCAATCGATAAAACAAATGATACGGGCGGCGTGCGTCGGCCCCGGAATAACCCCAAAACGGTCGCTTCCGCGCGATGATCTATGCGAGGGTACATCCTGACACCGGCCAGTAGCTACTTGATTTAGCGGAAAGTCAGATAAAACCTAATGCGCACAACAAAAAAATATATCACAATACCCGCGCCATAAATATGACGGCCTGTCGTAAACCTTTATGTCTGTGCGTTGTTGCTGGCACGTGAAAAATGGTTTTAGCGATACACGAGAAAACTAACATTTTCGTCTATAAATACTAGGATTTTTGCGAAATAACTCTTGGCTCATAAACCAGGCTAGTAATAAAACTGGCTTGATCTATGTGTCGATGCGTTTTCCAAAGTATTCGTCTCTGGGAAAATTCAGTTTGTTGCTTTGAAAAAGATGTGACTCATAAATTCCAATCCAGCTAGATCTTCGTCTCTTATCACTAACGCCTTGACCTATAAAACATTTAATAAAGTTGATGAATAGAAATAACACTTTTTGTAGCCAGTGAGAGACCATAGCGGTGGAATTCACCCTCAAACAATTGAATAACTATTGTCATAATTTTTTGGTTTAAAGTAAACACCAGCAAATAATGATCGAAAAAGTTTAACTAGAATTGGTCTTAAAAAATTGAAACTCGCCATAAAATAAATATGTAGTTAAAAAAACATAACAAGCTTTTATGAAATATGTTATCGGAACCTATTCTGATTTATCTGATTTTGATCGGCTGATTAAAATGAGCCCCGGCTACAGTTAATCATATCGGGAATCAACAAAACTCAAAAATCATGGTAAATATCCCGTTTCTAGTGATAATTAAATCATATAGGAGTTCCATAGGAGACTAAAGGGGGAAATCCTTTAGTCTCCATCACGAGATCAACTCGAGACTATAATTATTTATTGTCATCGGAATTTGACAGGTAGGTATGCAAAATTACAGCTAAATCGTTTTAAAATATGCAAGATTTGGCCACATACGCGTAGCATTTTCGTTATTTTTTTGAACAACATAATTAACTTAACTCTAATTAACTTAAAGCTTTTAAAACGGAACAATATTTAAAAGCTTAAATTTTCACACAGCCAACATAAGCTTTTTAAGCCGAAAACGATGTGACGACAGCCAATAACAGATAATGAAAATCATCGCTACAGGATGTCAGTTATTAATATTCGTTAGGTTACAGCATAACGTGTTTATTAGAGCACGCTCTATAAATCCACTTGGGTTGTAGATACAGACCAAAATTAAGAAAAGCTGGTACACTTAATTTACTCAAAATTGCTGAGCATTACGCTAGGACCGAAGACGAGAACACGAACAACTAGTAAAATACGGTATTTTGACTTCAGGGATAAGTTCATGGAATAAATCTACAAAATCTACATAAAAAAAAAGATGTTTGAGCTGTCTGGACTCAAATAAAGTGATCTAAGAACTAGGTATGAAAAATTCAGGCTGGTCAATGGGTAAGGTTTGAATACAAGTTTCATGACCTTATAATTGCGTAGGTAGGGTATTGGGAGTGAGTAGACTCTTTTATTTGAGCTATGTCGTATTCGCGAGGGTGGTGTCTACCCGCAAAATGGCTTCGGCGCGTGCTTGCTAAGCTCTAACGATGTTCTTCAAAGCCTATGACCATATTTGGGTGACTTTGATTTACTTATTAGATTAGGTGATGCTAATAAATGTTGTGAGTGAATTATGTGTGGGGAAACTTTAACGTCTTGATAGTGAGTTTTCTGTGCCAATGTCAAGACAATACTTAATGGGACTTTTCGCGTGTGTGATGGTTGGATAAGTTCCAGTTTTACCATACTTAGCAATTATTTCTTAGACCGCGGTGTTATAGATGGGTATTGTACTCAGAGAACCAGAACAAACTATAGAACTACGTAGGTAAGCTCTGGAATGCACGAAGGTATTTTAATTAACTTTTTAACTAATCAGAAAATAAATAAGTACTGGAAGGACTTTTATACAAGGGTACATATGTATTTGTATATTTGAGGGTGGGGAGGGGTCTAGGAGGGGGAGGAGATCCCTACTCCGCATGGGGGAAGTTTAGGAAATTCATAGTTTTTTTTAATAATTTTTTTAAAATCTTATTTTGTGATAATTTTTCTCGAATATGGCCTGTGATAAGAAATTTTTCTTGTGGTCTCAAGATTTTTTTTGTGCAAATAAAATAGTATAAAAAAAAACCTAACAACCTACCGAGGGCCTGTGTAAGAATTTTTCTAGCGGTCTCATGATTTTTTACATACAAAAATTAAAATTATTTCCTAGATCTGAAACTTCATGAGATTGATCAAGATAATAAGTACTTTGCATAAAACAAATTTGAAGAGTCTACGACAAGTCCCGTATATAAAAGACGAGCCGAATCTTTTGCTAATGAATTTCAAACAAAACGTTTAACATAAGTTTAAAATCTCTTCTGTTTATGACTAAGTATACACCTTATTGTATTTAAAATTTTGAATAGTGTAATCCTATTTATGCATGCACCAAATGCTTGTAAATTTTTGATATTACAAGTGGAGGTACTTTATATCTTCTGGTAAAAAATAAATTGAATTGAATTGACTACAGGCAGAGTGCCTAAAAGGCTGCCGACGTTGGATGACAATACTGATTTTCTGATCGAGGTAAGCGCCAGACCTTTGGTCATTGGTCTCTTATATCTAGTGGAATGTGGCTGGCGGGTTTACACTTATCTTCCACCTCCAGGACAGCAAGACCGGCGGCAGTAGCTGCAGAAAACAAGAGACTGAATTATGCATCCATTGGCGATGTGTACATATTACTGCTTTTTGCAGTAGAAGCCTTCGGCAATGGGGCCCTGATGCATGGCTCCTTTACAAAAATATGTCAGTCCAGTTTTGATTTAAAAATCCTTAAATTTTAGAAAAGTTCGATTTTTGTGCTCGCATTGTACAGTCTCGTGCAAAAGTGTGTTCCTCGCCAGGTGCATTGTAAGATGTCCCCTCCGTTATCAGCTTCGAGGTGACTGCACGCTGACCGACGTCGTCCATCATATCATAACGATATTGCGCTTACATCGACAATATTGTGTTTCCTATTCTCACTTCCTACACCTCTCATTACACACAAATACATTTTATCTCAAAGGAATAGGGTTGAAAGTAGATTGCTACGAGGAAAATCAATACTTACACCAAAAAATAACAACGCTGAATGAAACAAAATCTGATTGAGTTCTTATGTTAAGATTACTGTTAATGGACAATATTAAGTTTATAACTTAATAAAACGTGTACGTACCATTTTCATACTTTGTCCGATATAAAAGTACCTGAATGTAAGATTTGTTTTATTACAAAATTCACAATGTAAAAAATTGTCACATACCTACCTAACCGCAAATTTTTCAGTTTGTTTTTTGAAAAAAGTTGGAGTTTTGTTGTAGTTGGCTAAGTACCTAGTATTTTTATAAATATTAGTTAATTTCACAATAACAAAGTTTCTGACATATTTCATGGTCAAAGAAAATTAAAAAATTAAAAAATTGTTGTACATGCGTTTCATAACATTTTTGATATTTTCCAATGACAACGGAACGAACTCTTAGTTCATGTCCACTTAGGCCTCGGTCCTAGGGTGAAACCTACGAGGCATTCCACAACACCAGAGACATAAAGTTAAAAGTTTCATGTGCCTGTAATTTCACCGGACGGAACCCACACCTTTGTATCCGGAGCACTAGCAATAAAATACCCGTATAAAAAAACCATAGGTAAGTCAATTTGAGTAGGTGGAAGAATTCCTTCTATCTTTTAAATAACATAGGATATAAAAGTATAAGACTAAGGGATTACGCCACCTATGGGCAAAAGCATCCACCTGAGTACTTAGCACCAAACTGCGATCACTAATCCGACTACTAAACGTGGTGATTACGTATGGCAAATCCCAAAGATTTAAATCTTTGGCAAATCCCTTCACTGTACGCTATGCATGCTATGAGGGAGGCATCATCCAGCAGTGAATGTCTACCGGCTGATGAAAGAAGATAAAAATCATAAATAAATTCATGTAGTTGGAAGAATTCTTTCTATCTTTATAATAGTATGAATGAAATGGGTTTATGTGTTCTATATTTTATGTCAAACAAGAGTGCACCAATTTACAACGTTTAATAGGTTCTTCAATTGAATGTCTCACAAAGAAAACAAACTGTATCCCACGTGTGTTACCCACCGAAAGGTTGTATTTGTTGTGTATCGGCTAATCGGCTTAACCTCCCTTTTCGAACATGCCTCTATTTAACCATAGAATCGTAGGCGTTTCGAGAATTGATAGAAATTAAAATAATTCCCATTTTGTTTGGGCATTGTCAACTACCAACGACTCCTGCCTTTGTTGGAGTGTTATTATTTATTTAATAAACGGTGACATCTCTTTGTCGAAATGTTTCCAATCATGGTGTGAAAGCGTTCAATGCAAGTCGATCTTAATTCTTATGGCAAATGCACACAGATTCTTCTACCTATCGCTCCGGATGTAGGTACCTACTTAGTTCTTTAAAAATAGGTACCTCATTTTATAGATAAGTCCAAACACTATTGATTTTTGTTTTGCCATATTATATCAATAAATAAAGGAACTTAAGTTGAATTGAAAAGAATATGAAAAAAGAATTTTTTATCCGCATTTCTTAGAGTAATTTCAAGAAATATTTGTTTGGTATACAATTGTGCAAAAAGTATATATTAATTATAATAGCTTTAGGTGAGAACTATTAATATGGTTCATACTCATACTCGTAGGTTAAAATAGGTCTACTAATTATTATAAATCGCTGCTAAGACATTACAGCAATACAAACCTCGAATACGCAAATCTAAAAAAATATATCAATGTTGTAGAAGAAGGCCACGCGGAACGTCAAGGCGCTTCATTTGATACTGTAACTCATTAGTCAAAATCTGTAAAAGTTTCAGAATGAAGAGGAACAGAGTTACATACGTTAAATACATATGTACACTTCTTAAAATCATAACCCTCCTTTTGCTTTGCTGTAATCGGGTAAAACCCTAATGAAAAGATACTCTTTGGTCAGTTATAAAAACGTGATGTAGAGATAGATAAATTTTAATGTAGTTATATATTTTGTGGTTATGCCATCGTATACTCGTCTCATCCAATTCTTGGAGTACCTACTTATTTATTAATGTATGCTAGTCGTCAATTCTCATTGTAGGTACCTATATATTTCGTCATTTACCAATAAGTTTGCAATAAATAGAGCAGGTGAAGAGAAAAGAGCATTGCCACAGGTATTTCAGTAATCGGGTCGGCGGCTATCTCTGTTGGCAGCCGCGATTAGATAACCGTAGGGACTGGTAAATATTTAACCAACAAACAATCGGACCAAACTGTTTGTCACACTGATCAATGACACGTAAATGTTGCAAAATTCCACATTCTTAGTATTCTAAGTGTAATTTATATTCCATAATGAAAACTATTAAAACCTTATGTAAGTTGGTGATAGAGTTTCTATAAGAACGTTGAAAGGGGAAGCATTTAAAGGCGTTGACTCTAGAGTTGGGTAAATTTTCAGATTTCAGCTCGCCTAGTTCACAAGATTCCGAAGGAAGTATCACAATCAGGCGAATTAGGTATGCTCGTTGATTTATCTCAGTTTCGTCGCGAACACTGTCACGAAGCTAGCCAATGGATGGTTTGTTCTGTATTGCTGGCATAAGTATGTATGTATTCAAATGCATAGAAAAAGAAAACATCGCAGGGTGCAACCGAAGGCATATTTGACTTTTTCTTCTTCCCAATATACGTAGTCTATCCAATACGTACCCAATACCTAGTAGGTACCTAGTTATAGTTCTACGCTTAGTGTAGGTAGATATTGGTGAAAAAAAACACCTAGAATACTTTATCACCTACACTATGAGGTAAAGCAGGGTTTGGTTATTTACAAGAAACAAATTTAGTTATATTTTTGTTATATTTTATTTTAATAATAATTTATAGATAGATAAACACTTTTTTACAATCTTATAATAAGGAATGTCAGTTAGAACCATGATGGAAGTACAGTCAGCGTCAGATATAATGTAAGCGTGCAGAGTAGTCAAAATTATCAGATAAATTCATTTATATGTACGTACGTACTCAGAATACGCAAATTATTGGCAGCATCAAAAAATATATGTTTGCAACACAATTTCCAATATAATTTATGTGAGTTATCAAGTTTTTTAAATTGAAGAACCTTTTGACTCTATCACAGCTGCTTAAGATACCGTTGATCGTTTAATTCTCAAACATAATAATGAACATCTTGACATCTTACATTATGTTGGAAATTGTGTTGCTTACATTATAGCTTGGATGCTGACAACAATTTTTCTGTTTAAATTTTTCTGACGCTGACTATACTTACACTTAATACACAAGTAAGTTTATGGAATAATATAAATGCATGACTATGCACACTTGAGATATAGGTATAGAAAATTTAAAATTTAAATGCGACTAAGTTTTTTATCTGCGGGAGCCCGGCAATTAGATTCGGCAATTCATGGCTTGCATTTAAATTTATGTTAAAACATAATAAACTTTACAGAAAATTTAACTTTTGCGGCAGGTCACAGTCAGATTACTTGGTATGTACAAGATATACAATTTTCCACTTTATATCTAAACTACGAACATATATTTTATATAACTTTGTTTGGAATATTCATAAATAATAACTAGGTATTCACTATTCGACTATGATAATACTGAATCTTAAAACTAGATATTGCATTCTGATAAAATCTGGTCATTTCTCATAAAGTTATGTACCTACCTAAGTAGCTAATCATGTTAAACTTTTTACACAAATTTACAAACACTAAGTAAGATGGAATGCATCTAATGATCTCACTTAAGTTATCCAACTGCTAAATAAGTAGTTTCAATTTTAAATTCTACAAAGATGCAAACAATCAAACCACCTTTTGATAAGACCAATTAATATTAGAATAATCATATAATACCTATTGTACACATAAGTAGGAACTCCAGATACCTTAAATTTCAAAAATACCGATGTGGTACTCAAACTAATTCTGATTTAAAACAAAATTTAAACCCAACGGAATTTACGTTCCAATACTTAATTTAGATAAATGTCACGGAAGCATAACTTTCATATCATATCAGCTGATTTAGAAATGATATTTTAACACTCCCGGGACAAAGGACTAGCAAACCACTAAAATCGATGGAACCTAACGGTTCTCACCACCAGCATCCGTTGGGCTGCGGCCCGTGCCCCGCCACGGAGGGCTGGTGATGCATTGCCTGATGGTACGGAGGCAACATACCCAATGGAGGGAGCCCATCAGGCTTCCCCAAGCAAGGCCTACCATCTTTCACTAGAACGGGAACAGCTACGCGTCTCGGAGAGTTCAATCCGCCAACGCTCAACTCATGAGCGCCCTTCTCCTGAACAGCACGTTTCGTCTTGTACCTGTGATTCTGAAACCAGATCTTGACTTGCGTCGGCGTTAGGCGGATCAGACTCGCTAAGTGCTCTCGCTCTGGAGCTGATAAATACCGCTGCTGACGGAACCGCCTCTCCAACTCGTACGTCTGAGCTTTAGAGAAAAGAACGCGTCGCTTGCGCTTTTTGTGCGACATATTGGGGTCAGTGGACATGTTGGAGGGTTGATCGTGTTCAGGATCATCGTCATGGTCGATATCGGCGTCATCGTTCTCAGGGTCGATGTCTTCGAGGCGATGATCTCGAATCGGTGGTGAGCCGGCTGACGGGCCCACGTAAGAAAGCTCCGAGGCACGAGACGTGCTATCCGGACTCGCTTGTTGACCGACCACACCTACGACAAAACAAACATTTGCTCAGTTAAGCAGGTCAAACTAAAAATACAGCATACATAATGTGAGAAAGTAGATTCAAGTAGGTATTTATTTTAACCCTCGCTAAGCTAGAGTGAAACCATAACAAAACTGTTCACACTCACGTCCAAATCTCCACTTAATCTCTATAGGGTAGCGCTCTATTTAACTCTAGCATTAGAGTTGGTAAAAATAAATAATGGATGGTGAAAAATCATGGCACGTTACATTGTTCGTTTCACCCTTCGAATAGTGTTTCACACGGATATGGTAATGCGGGCGGGCGCGGTGGCGCGCTGGGCGTGGTGCCAAGCGCGAGGGGGTAAGGGGTGGGGGGGCCACTCCTACCCCCTGGCAGCTGCTTTCCCGCTCACCTTCATAAGCGCATCCAGGAAATTTAATAAAAGTATCGCGTCACGACACGGGTTCCCTTTATCTTGGCGCTTAGTGTTATTGTGTTGGACAATCGGGGGATTTTGAATGCCTTGTTTGGTTTAAAATTGATTCTAAGACTTATTAACATTTTAACGGGGCATCTCACCAATAGCTGTTAAGATCTCAAATCAAATTTAAGCGCACGAAAACGCTTATTAAAATATTTTTCATCTGCAAGAAATACACACCAAGTGAGTGTACCAAATGAGTGTATCTCACTGTACAATAAAGAAAACAACATTCGTCTACTTTGGTAGGTAGGGTAAGAATGTACAAAACGGCATATGTAATACAGTTTTACACAGTGTTCAGTACCAGGCCATCAAGCTGTACAATGATAATAATAATAATAATAAATGCTGGACATTTCACACTACATTATCTAGCCCCAAGCTAAGCAGAGCTTGTGTTATGGGTACTAGATAACTGATACTTAATACAATACATTACATAGATAGATATTTTTTATTATACATAGAAAATACCCAGAACACCCTGAATAGCTGCAAATCGTACAAATATTTGTTCCGAGGCGGGAATCGAACCCGCAACCTCCTTCGTCGCAGGCGAACCTTCACCCACCGCGCCACAGAGGTCGTCAAAATGAGTTGCCTATTCGATTTAAATCGTGGATGTAGTAAAATCCTTACTGTAGAATTACACAACTGTTTGGTAATAGACTATGGAATTACAAACGATTGCAAAGGATTCTTTGCCGTGAATGTCGTTTATTCGGTATTTTTCCTTGATAGATGAACAATAACATTTATTGTGCACTATAGGATAAATTATAATTAAAAACATATAAGCGGCCTTATCGCTGAAAGTGTTTGCTCCCAGGCAACATGTAATTTATGTGCTACGATGATAATTTAGAACTGTAGAATAGTGTGGAATAATAATTATCCCACTCACACCCATGACACCCATCAAAATCCAAACTTCCTCACACAATAAAATCTATAAATGTCATCGAATAATGAACAAATAGCGTCCCTAACAGCCGCAAACATGTAATTGATAGCAGACAGCTGCTGGTGGGTAGTTCCATTTGTGACAAATTCGCTCGCACCCCACGGGTTAAACAATCACTGTTCGCTAGTTACCCCAAATTGGCCGAGGGGCGTGATCCGAGGGCATATTTGATTTTAAAAGGTCGGATTTTGGTTTTTGACGCCATTGCTGATTCTTGCTCAGAGATTAAGATGGCAGTATGAGATCAAAAAAACATTTTCCTTATACTATCAGTTGGCGTTACGTAAAAATATACAACAGTCAGTGTATTCTAATGATTAAAAATGTATGCTATTATAGTATTTTATCTCGGAGTGTCGTGTATATCATTTAAATTCAAGCACACGTGAAATACTCGTTTGACATCGATCATTGATAGATAGATGTGTTTAAAAGCAATCTAGCACAAGTAGAATGATCACCAAAAGTGCTTGATAAGCGATAAAAATAATTAATGACAACAGCAGATTAGCCAGTGAAGGCACTCCACTGGAGGAGCATTTCAAAAAATAATCTCGGCTCTCCAACTGACTACCGAATACACATTACTTTCGAGTGGGCCAACTTATTTGTGTATGATAATTCAATAACTTCGACAACTGGTGATAAAAAATGTTTTATTTGATTTTGATAGTTTTTCAATAAGTTACAAGTTTTTTTTTTATTGTTAATTTTGGATTTTTATTTCATTAGCCGTAGGCCACGGGAATCAAATTTGACCGTTGTAGTCTTGGCCTAAGAATAGGACTCCTCCAACTCCTCCTGTGGATGTCGTAAAAGTCAACCAAAGCATTATGACAGGACAGCAGCATCCACCTGAGTACTTAATACTAAACTGCGATCACCAATCCGCCTGCCGAGCATGGTGATTATGGCAAATTCCCCCTTTGCGTACTATGCATGCTATGGGAGAGGCTTCATCCAGCAGTGGATATCTACCGGCTGATGAAGAAGAGAAGAGGCCACGGGAAAAATAATAGAAAGTAGGATTTCCCCTTAAATATTCGAAGGGGGGATGAAGGGATGTTCATTCATGTCAAATGATTGATTAGCACTTTACATAACATAACACCCAACAGTTACCTATATAGTCCTGATCCCACACCCCTGATAGTCTGATTCCCTGTGTGACAGGGAATCCTAATAGTCGTAGTTCCTGAACTACGAGTACCAGAACGAGTACCTACGAGTTTTGTTAGTAGTAGAACTTCTTGTCAAAGAGTTCGTCCGGGGAAGTACTACCACCACTTTTTCTGCCGCCAAGCAGTAGTGCTCGCATTACTGTGTTTCGGTTTGAAGGGTACGGGTGCCGGTGAAATTACAGGCACATGAGACTTTTCATCTTTATGTCTCTGAAATAGTATAAAAAAACAGCATCATGTTACCACGGTACTACAACACCCAGACCCGAAACAAATATTTGCAGATCATGCAAACATTTGTCCCGCAGCGGGAATATAACCCAAACATCTTGCGTCTCAACCGGCTACTTGCTCGCCGTTCCAGTGTGGTCGTCCACTCATCATAACTTTGACTATGGTAGAGCCCCTTATAGAGACTATATTTATGTAATTATAAGTAGTAAGAGTATTCCTTGTTGTTTTTCACCAAAACTATTGACCCTCCTAACCATGTTGGAAGAGCGACAAGTGTGTCAATTTTATCATTGATCCGGGATAAAGATGTCTGATAACAAGTTTACAAACTACACTGTGTGGTTTCGATAAAGATGCCGATATCACGATGGCAAGTTAAAATGTTTTATCTGATATTAAACCTAGGTGAACTAAGCCCCTCATTTTATCTTAGGTGGGTTTTAACTGGTGCTGTGCGTCTGTATTGTTTAAGAAGGTATGTTAAAATATTTCGAATCTCGAGTGGGCGGAGCTAGCAGAATTGCAAGAAAGTGATAGTGTTATTACTCACTTGACACCGGGAAGAGAATAGGGTATAGCTTTGTGTCGCTCAGAAGTAACTGGCGTAAGCGACAAATGACAAAACTTCGTTTTGCTTAAAAACTAGCAAATACAAAAAGAAATCTTCTTATATTTGTTTAAATACTTTGATTAGCTACCGAACAGTATAAAAATTAACCGCCAATATTTTCTAGATTAGAAGAATGGAAGTAAAACGGGTTTTACGAGAACCAATTTCGAAAAATAAATCTATCGAGAAAAGTTTCAGCAATCGTGTTTCTGTTTTTGATTTATTTAGATAACATCCTCAAGTAATCACTATATAAACATCAAGTTTGTGACCTTTACCGTTACTGAGTGAGCATGTAACATGCTACTCCAAAATTTTAACATATCGCCTTAAGCTACCTACCTAATAACTGTATTGTGTGTTTCAATGCTTGTAACAAATCAATCTAAGAAATCAGTTGTTAAAATTTAAAAATTACTTCTTAATAACAATTTTTTTAGCAGTTGAATACAGTTATTTAAGGTAGGTTTTATACATTTTTACGAATACAAATAAAACACAAAATAATAATTATTGGTTGATGAACTAAAAGTATTTTTACATTCACGTCATTAATTAAGACTACTAGAAAGGACAAACAAAATTTGGTAGAACTTTGAAAGTTTTGGCTGAAGGCAAATTTGGCATTTTTGCCAACATTTTTGACGTTTTTGGCAAATGAAGCTTGATTACTAGCACTACCACTGGCCTAAGCACGAGTTTTATACTGACGAAACGTGTGGTTCTTACCGGTCTAAGCACAGTTTTATACAAACACTAGTTGCGCCCCGCAGTTTCACCCGCGTGAAAAATGATGAAAATTGATGATGATGATGATGATGAAAAGTAGCCTATGTGTTAAATCCAGGGCGTAAAGTATTTCCATTCCAAATTTCACTCAAATCCATTCAGCAGTTTTTACGTGAAAGAGTAACAAACATCCATCCATACTCACAAACTTTCGCGTTTATAATATTAGTAGGAAGTTTGTAATATTGTAGTCCTTTTCTAAACAACAACCAATAATTAAGCACTAAATATTTGTGAAATAAGTATTCGCAAGTTGAAGTGGCAAGGGACAGACCATTATAGCTCGCAAAACCGACTGAGGCGAGTGGCGACCACGAACCACCGAAGCACTGTAGGATGCCCCTCCACTCAATGGACCGATGACGACAACATTATAAAGACGGCTCAAGGCTGTTTGCCGTGGCATTTTTTGGGATGGCCTATGTCCAGCAGTGGACTTCATTCGCCTGATGATGGTGATAACATATCACATTCATTGACGAGAAGAAAAAATATATTATTTACCGTTGCCCTCATGGTGTTCTAGCGACAGCCAAGGTTGGTGATGCCTCAATAGCTCATGGGAGTACGGATGATGAGGTGGCCCGTAGGGAGGCAGGTCCAGGGAGCAGCCGCCTAGCGCAGACTGCGACGACGTGGTCTCCAGACCTTTGCTTTCGTTCAGGCCGAGGATATCGGAGATCTGGAACCCTGGCCGCTGCCCGGGCATCTTCATGCTGTCCAGCAATCTGGAGACAAAAAGACTAAATTAAAAATGGATTTACCTATAACAAGGACATATAAATTGTAATAAGTTCATAAAACAAGTGGTCAATAGTCTCTATTTTGGAAGGATCATCATCATCATCAACCATTTCAGCCTGTCCACTGTTGGATTAATCCTTCCCCCTAAAATGCCACGATGAACGGTCTTGAGCCACCACCATCCACTGAATTATTTCGACCTTTAAAATGTCCTAAATCCATCGAGAGGGGTGCCTTCTACTGCGTCTGGTTTGTGATCGCCACTCAAGAATCTTTATTCCCAAACGGTTGTCAGTTGGAAGGATTATAAATTAGAAGTGATATGGTGAAAATAATTGCAAATATATCAAGTGTACAAGCAGATTTAGTAAAAACTATGAAACATTTAAAATAAATTTGCATAAAAAGACTTCAATTGGTCGACTTTTGCGTTAAGAAAAGATATAAACGCGCTCCAAAATGCCAATAATGTTGCAGACTTTGGCATCAGGATAAGCTCACCAGGATAATATATTTAATGAATGATTTAAATGGGAATTAAGAATAGTGGAACATTTTCAAAGAAGAAGTGTACTCTAGAGTAATACAATTCCTTTAAATACGTTCATCACATAAAATAAAAAAAACAATTGATATTTCAAAGGTCGACCTCCATCATTCATTCCAACATCCTACTCCAAAACTTCACATCAACTTAGCAAGTAACAAAGCACGTCTCGATGGCTTATAATTGTAAGAAAACATACGAGATTCCTGCAGTCATTATTGCTAGAGGACCTCTCGAAGGAACGTGACCCACATAAAGGAAACGTCTCAAAGAACACAGTTGGAGCCATCGGCTGTCTATTGATACATCAGTGTTATTACAGATAGGTGGGTAGGTAGGTTCCCGCGATTCCCGTACGTGACTTTATGAATAGGCGGCCTTTAAAGAGGCTAGCAGGTTGTAAATACGGCTATTAACGAGATCTCACGAGAGGTGCAAAAACTGTCACTTGATGAGTCACGATTTGGATTTCAAATTAGGCAGACAATGTTAAACGGTCACTTGGGAATTCACAGCGAGTTATAGCTTGAAATGGATCACGGGGTTAATTTGTTTAAAGCTTTGCAATTAGTTTTGAATGAATCAGACATTTTGACATAAAGTAGTAAATACCTTCTTTAATCGTTACACTGACTAGCCATGTGAAATGGTTCATCTCTAAAAATCCACTATCTATTTATCAATTAAGACCAATGATGGTAAACTGTTGAATGGATAAAATGTAGGTACTCGCTGATTAAATCATTTATTGTAGGCTCACCCTGGGAAAGCGGATCGGAAGGCCGCCGGGTAGAGCGCCGGCAAGAAGGCCGGCCCCCATGGTGGCAGCAGGATAGGGCTCCACGCAAGCAGTGATGCTGGCGGCAGCAGCGGCGGCGGCGACCGCGCGCTCTCGCCTTCCTCGCACTTCATCTCCCGACCGGGAGAACTCGCTTTCGGAATAATCTTGTCAGTTGTCGAAACACCCGCGTTACACGTGCTGCGCCCTTCGACGCTGCGTTCGCACTAAACAACCCTCGAGTGGTGCTCGGGGTGAAGCACACCCCGCGCCGCCCTCGTGCCTCGACAGCCTACTCAGACCCGGACTAGCCTCGAGGGTGCTCGATCAGCCAGCCAATGGCGCAACGCCGCGCGCTGGGCGGGACTCTCTCCCGCCAATCGTAACACACCCGAAGCCTTCCCAGCGAAAAAAAACTGGAGTATACACTTTGAATAGAGGAGCTTTTCGACGTAGCGCGTTATGTTATGTCGCTTTTTGTAATGAGTGAGCATTAAGCCCATTGTTGAAGCCGAGTTCGCTATGGACGCCACCGCTCCAAATGCCCGGATAACGATTTTCATTTAGAGTGTTTTAATAAACCCGTGTAAGCCCATGTTTATAGAATGTTAATTTTTTTTTACTCTGTTGGACTTCGTAGCACCTAGAATGCTTCTTTATTACTAACAATTCATATATTTTTAGATGACATTCTATTCGTGTGCCATTCACGGTGTTTTTCGAATATACTATACATATACGTAGGTATGCCTTCTCAATTTTCTCACCCCATTGATACGTATTGGCTGTACCTACTTTAGCTTAGTACCATCTTTTCATTTATCTTCACAAGCTTTACTTTTAGTACATCGTAATTGATTCGGGGTTCATAGTGGTCTCAAGTAAAATAGTTTTTCTACTAAAACAAAGTATAAAATTACTGTTATTAAAATTCGTCATCGTTTTGCCAAAACAATTAAAAGCAGCAGAGCTATTGAAAACTGCATTACAAGACCCAAACAAATCTCTTGCACATGTTCGAGTGCTTAGTGTAGAGAGGCGGAAAACAATACAAATTATTGTAAAACTTCCAAGAACAGGTAGAAATACCCACAAGAATCAGTTTATGGCCTGCACGTGTGCACTTGCATTGTCTTTGGAGGATTCATTTCAATGAATCCATTGAAGGTTTGTCGACGGCACTCAAAAGGGCGCTTAGCTTTAGGTGGGAATCATAATTAAAAATGTGTCGGTAAATCTGGAACCTAAAGTAATGTAGGTAGGCTTATAGAGAGATATTGATAATAAGGCGGTATCAGAGCCAGGTCCTCATGCCTACCTGGCTGATGGTTTTTTTTAAATTTGGTTAACGGTTAGATAGATAATTGTCGATATGCTTGACGTATGAATGCAAACCCTCATTTTGGGCGTTCGGTCGAGTAAAAGTGGTCTTGTTCCAAATACTTTGACTGGCCCTTACCAGGTCGTATTCTGTATGTGAAAACAGTCGTGAGACTATGTATGTATTTATGTAGAGTTTTTACTCAAATGGAGAGTCAAGTAGAACGTTCATCAATAATCATCAGCCGATAGACGTCCACGGTTGGAAGAGGCCTCCCCCATAGAATGCAATAGGGGAATTTGCCATAATCACCACACTTAGCAGGCGGATTGGTGATCGCAGTATTAGGTGTTGAGTTCTCAAGTAGATGCTGCCCCATCCCCTGGTGTAGACCTTAGTTGGCTTTTACAACATCCACGGGACGATACTGAGGGGTATATTCTTAGGCCGGATACACCACGGCATCAATACGCGCCTATGATACCTACCTACCGTTATTTTGGTAAGAGTTTGAAAAATCTATACGGGATTCAGTTATTGCTTAGTGTGCCAGTGAATTGCCTTTTGTAATTAGGTAAGTAGGTACCAATATTAATTTCAATGAATCCATTAAAAGTGTATTACAGCCACTCAAGGGTTTAAATTAGGAATTAGTACTAAATTATTAAATAATTGTCAAGTAACTGTAGGTACTAGAAACTTTAAAAAAAAGTTAAAAAACAAAAAAATTGATTAAAAATAGTTTAAAGGGTTTCACTTAAATGTAGTATTTTTAGAGTAATTTGGTTCAGAGAGCTCACTCTCATTGACTTGCAAGTGTGCAATGGGGATCATCCGAAAACAAAAGCCGCTGATAAATCCTAAGAAGATACTACGTCCCGACGGAAAAACATTATTCACACATTTTAACACAGGTACCTGCCCTACACTTTTTGTATGGCCCGTTACTGTGATACTTTGAATGACACTACTAGTTATACCCTTGTACATGTAGGTAGTGTAGGTACTACAAGTAATAAAAATAATCGTTTATTGATTCAAAAATATATAAGTAGGTATATATTCATACAAATTAGGTAATTAAATTACATTATTGTTACATATAATAGCTCTGGACACTAGTTCCCACACTAGAATTCTGTGTGTTGTGGTTGTGGGTATTGTGTTGTGGGCTCTTACAGAAGGGTCGGAACGAATTTATAAAAAATAATAACAATATCAAAGTACAACAAAAATACACAATATCTGCATAAGTGTCGATAGCTATGCGATAGGTAGGAGCCCACATTTTGTTATACTAAACGTGATACATTTCTATTCTACGCCGTTGATGTATTTCAATTTGATTTAATAGAGAGCACCCAAATTTGGAATTTTTACCCAGCACTTGAAATAATTGTTTATGTTAGTGGTTTGTTTTATGCAGTTAGATTATGGAAAACAAAAGAACTAAAGATATAGACCCCAAATATAGATCTAAGTCAAAACAACCGTTGGACACTATTCCTTTCTAAAAACACGCGTCTTGTAAGAAGCAAACAATGAGGCTGATAATCATAATAGGTAACTAAAAATGACAAACTCTTCCAGTCCCATTAGAATAAGAACTCTTTAATATATTTACAGTGAACGCAGTTACTCTGCAAAATCAGCGTTCACTGTCGTTAACAACAACTTCTTACCTACCAGGGTAAACACAATTTACGTATTATGCAAGCATGCATGCATCATACCATAAAGGGCAATAACAAAGGGCAATTATTTATATTGGAGCCACCCTAAGTGGCGTGCAGCGATCACGAAATGCTTTAATTGACTTATTGAGAATGAGTTTTTAAAATATCTGTCGGTGAAATCGGCTGCGTGCTCATCGCTTTGTGATGTAGTATATGTAAAATTTTGGTATAAAAGGGTTTTAATTGTATACAACGCACTTCTACAATACAAAATCCGTAAGTAAATAGTTTGCCGAGCAGTGTAAGGTCTTACGTTATCATGTAGCAATAATGGCAAAAATCGATTGACGAGTCGGGGTTGTTTCACTGAGTTTCACCAACATTGTTCGAAGTTCTTCACATCTTATCTCTTATCTGCTGTTATTGATACACCAGATCTCAAAAAGCTACAGTGAATCACACCATGAAGTGACCACCAAACTGATATCATAACTTTTCTACGGGTGAGCTTCTGTTTACGGGATTGCTCCGGTATTTGACTTGGGTTCAGCCATTGCGTTTTTCGCTTGCGATTATCGTAGAAAAACATCTCAAATAAATAAAAGTCAATTTAATCAAAAAAATCGTATAGTTGCACTAACTTATGCAAGTATTTTGCTAGTAGGGGTGTTCCTTGTGAAAAAGTTCGTCCGGGAAAGTACTACCTACCACCATAATATCTATTTCTGCCGCCAAGCCATTAGTGCTCGCATTGCTGCGTTCCCGTTCAATGCCAAGTAGGGCGCGTCCTAGGTGGACGTGACCTAGGAGGTATTACGTTTGTAATGGGCCGGGGTTACCGATTAACATCAGGTGGGTCACATGCCAGTTTCGTAGTTTATTTTAATTAAAATTAAAAAATAACGGTAAAACTTACGCATGTCAAAATTCCACGTTTCTACGGAAACCTGATTTACGTAGTTTTTGTCTATTATATCTCAATATAAAAAAAAATCTTAGCGTACACGTTCCCACTGCTAGGAAAATATCTCCATGTTCCTTCACTTAACTAAGCTTGTCAGTGAGTTATAAGAAAATCATAGTTATGATGTAGCGTTTTGTCTCAGAATTGTAACTATACTGTGGGAGTTAAAGCTGTGAAGGCCAGATTTGTGGGGCGGGCGGCAGGTGCGATCGCCCTCCGTTACACGGGTCACTAGTCATTGCCTCGATACATTATACCCCGGCCCGATAAACATTATGGATTCATCACCGCTATAAAGAGTAGACAATCTAGCTAGAAGGTATATTAACAGCTACATTTGAAAAGCTTATGTTGTATCAGTAAGTAACGAAATGTTTGGGTAAATCTACAATTTATTTACACAATTATTATTAGTTAGATAAATTGTTTTTTTAATTCAAATGTTTGTCCTAATCTTTTACAGTATTAAAATTAGTAGATGATAATTTGTTATTGTACAAATTCCCACCCACAATAAACGCTCTATTATTTTTGTTATGTTTGTAATCTCCAAAAGAATGAAAGGCATACCTACTTACCTACTTATTATAAGAGGAACCGGTTCAACAGATGTTTCAAAAGCGGTATGAATCAGTGAGTGAGGGTGGTTCGTTTAATTAAATGAATTATTGTTAATGTTCAATTGTCAATGCATACACCCATCGATAATTATCATAGGTATAAATTAAATTTATTAAAAACAGTAATTAGACACAAAACCTAAATTGACGACGGTCCCAAATTTGCATCGGCTAATGATAAAATAATGGGGGCTGATAGCAAACACGATAGAAATGTAATTTGTGTAAAAGTAGAATATTGTATTGAGGAACCGGTGCCGCGCGTACCACCCGCCGGCGGCACAGCAAGAAAAAACGATCTACCTCGCGACCGAACTTAGCGGGCCATTACACCGAACGGCATTGTTCCTGTCAAATTAGATATCAACTTTTTGCATAACATCTAGATTTATGATCTGAGAAATATACAACTGTAATAGAATCAAAACTTCGCAAATATGCCGCAGCGCGGTAGCAGACATAAAAATTATGGAGAACCACACCGAAATCGTGACCTGGAAATAAATAGTGGAATAATGAACAGTAGCGGCATATACGGCAGTCAGCACCTGTGGTGCTTAAAGGAAATTTACGACTGACGGAACTACTTTACACAAGTTCTGCGAGAGAACTCGATGGTTTCACGAATATTTCGTTATGGCAATCTGGTTAGGCGCAGCGGGCCTAAATGGGCGAAAGCACGCCAACTTGCGAAGAGGGCTTCCGAACCAATTAAGGGCTCCACGAAGGCATGGGAGAGTGCGCAGCTGGTGTATTACGAGCTCGATGGTACTCACTGTCGATTCATCGGGACTGGAGTGGAGCACGCGACATTACCTGTCCGGGTCCATCCAACCATTACTTGCTATACGCATAGGTAGCACAGTGTTGAATTTTGTGCCTACATTTCTCGGATTAGCAAAAAAATATTATTTTAGTATCGTAGGTAATTAATAATATAGTGTTGGTGAACTAACTTTAAGTAGGTACTGGCACAAAGTATTAAAGGGACTAAGTACCTACCTATATACCATTTTAGGGGACTTTCTGAATCCTCCGTTTATAACTAAGTGGGTACCTAAAGAAAATTATAGTAAAATCATGAGCTGTAACAATATTATCATAAATTTGTTTAAAAATCTAATTTTTCTGTAATTTCACCGGCAGCCTTAAAACCGGAACACTATGGGACACACAGGGGGAATCAAATCTCTAGTTTTATTTTATCAATACTTATTTGATTTACTTATAATAATATTAAAAATTATAATTTTTGTTAATGTTATTATTGAATTGAAACTTTCGTGGTTGGGAATCATTTTAAATTGAAAAAACGGCTAATTACCACTGTTTTCCGTCACTTTTGCTGACGTTTCGAGACTGAGTTCAGAAGCCTCTTCATCATCAAAAGTGACGGAAAACAGTGGTAATTAGCCGTTTTTTCAATTTAAAATGTTATTATTATTATTAGATTAGTTGCTTTTTATTTGAATTTTTTGTACATTTTTATTTTTTTCCCTTTTGTCAAACCTGTTATTTTGTAGCAAATAAATATTTTTATATTTTTATCCTTATCTAACACAGCAATGCCAGCACTACAGCTTGGCGGTAAAAAAAGGTACGGTGGTAGTACTTCCCCGGACGAACTCTTTCACAAGAAGTTCTACTACAAAATACTTCTGATCTACTCTACGAATTACGTAAACAGAATGAGTCATCTAATTTCCTTCTAAATGCGCTATCATAGATAGACGGTATAGAGTCTATTGCCATGGTATTGCAATAGGTAAGTACCTCCGAGTTTGTTCATCATAAACTATTGGTATTAACATAATTAAAGCTAAGTACGTATAATTATTGTACCAACAAATACAGCAGCAGTTTTCTACTGTAAAATTGTCCGAAGGAATCAATAGTCCACGGACTCTACATTATCATAACGTGTAGCTGAATTTATTTAATTATGTTTTCTGATTTTGTAAGTTGGTAGTAGGTACTTGAAATTTAGATTTAGATCACGTCCGTTTGTTAGTGGATGATATAATTTTTTATTTCAAAGTAAGAATTATGTGACCCATCTAATTAATGTGTCGCAAGAGGTAGAATTGGCAAGTGGCTATAAGTGAGTCCAGCATTCAATACAAACTTACTTGCTTGCCAGACAATAAAGTACAATGAGTCAAAACTTGACTGCGAATACCTAATAGTGGTAATGCACCGCCATAACATTCCAGAGGCAATTCCGCCGCACTCAGGTAAATTCGCGAATTGCACCACCGAACATTTTTCAACGACATGGATCGCGTGCACCATGCAGTCACAGTGCACTCCGCTTAATACTTTATGGAAATTATCATACAGCTCTCTGTTTTAGTTACAATTTTAACGTAACATGCAAAGTGTTAGAACATAAAACAATATGACTTTTATGTTTATTGGGTTAGGGCACGGTTTAGCTCGGTTGCACTTTCTCTTGGGCAAGTTTGATTTATTTGTTTTAGGTACCTAGGTATTTAAATCAATTAGGTAATAATAGAATTTAAATTATCGTGGCTTGGTATCATTTTAGAAAAAATACTACTATACACCACGTACTTTACTATTCTCCTGCTGACGTTTCGTTGACCATTTTGAGGTCCTTCCTCATGAGCACCGACCGTGACAACCCTCAATGGTCGTGAGACGGGAACACACAAAAATAGTATAGTTAGAATAGTAAAGTAGGTACGTGTTGTATAGTCGTAATTTTTGTAAAACAATTAGGTAATCTAGAATAATAGCTTTGATTCTCCTTCCCTCTATGTTATGAATTTACATTTAATACGATAATTCAACGCGACTTTTTGGTGCGGCCGTCGGGTGTCTACAAAACCAGCCGACGGCAAAATGCACAAAAGTAGAGTCAGTAAGTTTTTATGGTATTTACGTACCTATATAAAGACATTTCGTAATATATTCAAATGTTCAGAAGAGCTTTCATAATATTTTGCTCGACATTGAAAAATACTCACGCATAGGAATTGTATCTGTAGTCTTCCTCGATTTGCAACTGCCGAGTCTGGTACGGATCGGCTCCGTAGTCCGGCGGCATCATGGACCAGTTGTTCTCATAGTTATAGTAATCATAGCCCATCTCCTCTCCCATCATTCTCATCATACACTTCACTCACTACACTTAATGATGACTTGATAGTTTTCTACGATAAAAATCGCGTATTGCCTGAAATCTGCGTAGATAAACAGCTTAATTGCTTGTGGTAACGCGTTGTCAGCAGGACTGCGTCCGATCGTATCGACTGATCGATGCCTCAACTGCCCTTATCAATAAAATTGTATCGTTATCATATCTAACAGCTTTCCCCCGATAGGGACTTTTATACGAACGGCGACACCGACGCCAATATCGTAGATAGCTTTATCTGAGTCAGATCTATGTACCTACGCAACGTGTCATTGTCAACAGAGGTAATGTTATGAGATCCTGGAATGACAGGTGATGGAATTGTGCTTCGATAAACTAGTGACGAAGGCGGACTAAGTAGTTGGAATATGGGTAAGAACAACTTTTATTGACTGAAGTCTTATGCCCTTTACACATGCCTACAGTTCTTGTCGCTTGCTATACCTAGACATCGAATGCAGTGACCAGATATTAGCCTCACCTTTCTTGCTTATTTGTTTTAGCATAGTATTTCGGGTCACACCATTAAATATTTTTTTAAGACCATCTTTTACAAAACAATCAGTTTAGGTTTACGAGTCAATTTACAGATAGCGGTGTTAACCAAACTACTCTAATTAAATAAGTACATTCACAACAAAAACACCTAGATACGTTCTTCATAATGTAGGCAGCGGAATATAAAAAGTCTAAATAGAGCACAAAAAATCATCAAACAGCAATAATGACTCTACAAAAGCTCTACTCGTGACATCGCAAATACCTAATAAGTAAGTTGATACACTTTTAAATCTCATTAGTCAAGAGTCAACAACGTGAATGAATGTTCGAACACAATGTTTTTTAACATGCTATGATGAAAGCTAATTACTTTGTTACTTTGCCAAACTGTACCTAATCCCCCTATGACGAACAATTGGTCTGCGAGTAGCCGATGTCGCTGGTTAATGTAATACGAAGAGGCAAACTGAAGTTCAAAGGTGTCACCTTTGGTAAAACTCATACAAATCTTCAGTTAGAGCACAGAATAAACAATAGTTGACATATAAATTATTATCCATTTATAATTAAATAAATTTCACTCATGTAAATTGTTTAAAACATGGATGACGTCATTTATTCAAGCAAGGTACCTACAGCAGCCATTTTCCCCATCCATATTGACACATAAGGGGTCATAAGGGTCACTGAACTGTTGTACCTATATTATATCATAAACAGTTTGATACCTATTATTTGGTAACAAACCATACTTTGTTACATTCTGTAATAATGAGAACATTAGGTGAGTAGATCAGTTCGGTAAAGATTCATAGAAGTTTCCGCACCATATAATGTTATGAAAGTAAGATTACTTCATAATCAACCATTCAGTAAAGAAAAGTCGTAAGAAATTAGCATCGCTTTAAAAAAACTTACAAACACAAGAGACAAAAATAAAAAAAGAGAATCAATAACACAAAAATACGACCCTAAAAATTCTTCGCTTTCCGCCATCTTTAGCCCTAAATCAAACATTTTAAATGACACCTACGCTTTTATAACTGACTTCCTACGCAATACAAAAAGGTTTGTCATTACCTCTGGTGGGACTCGAACCCACAATCCTCGGCTTAGGAGGCCGATGCCTTATCCATTGGGCCACAGAGGCTGTTGGCGAGCGGCGTGAACAAGCAGACACATGCTGAGCGGGTTACGTCACCGTGACGACACGCTACATGATAGTGGGTGGCCTTAGCGCTGATTAATTTATGTTATTTTGGTCAAACGTTGATAGTGGTTAGCTGTGAACAGTCTACAGAAATATTTATTTTTGTTTCTAATGTATTCTGCGATCCGAAAAGATCGCTTTCCATTACAAGTTCATTTTGATAGCTGTTATTATTTTCGTTTATGAATCAAATGAAGTTGACATGTCACGATTAGGTACTTAAACTACCTAAACACAATTTAGATCGGAATGTTAATTTTTATTCTGATGAATGTGTCGTGTCTCGTTGCTTTGAGGACATAAACAAGGGCATTCTTATAAGTTCGTAGCCAGTGTTTGGGTCGCCGGCTGAGACGCAAGGGTTCGATTCCCGCTGCGGGATAAACGTTTACATGATATGCAAATATTTGTTCCGGCTCTGGGTGTTTGAAGTAATAGGGTACCATTAACGGAACATATTAACAGATTGCGAACATACACAGCGACAATCATCCGTTCGCGAGAGCATTGCCATCGCTTGTCTTTGAACGGTGGTAATATTCAAATGATCATTGCTACATTGATAAGCTAGTCAATGCACATTTTTCTTCAAATAATTTTTGTTGTTAAAGCAATTAGTTAGGGCTCGAGAATTACCTCCCTACCCTATCTACTTTCAGAGGCAACCTCTGGGTCTTTTAATGGAAGTTGGATTGGGCGCCATCTTGATAGTGTGAAATGTGAATGCCCCATTGCTTCTGTTGCCTTGACGTCTATGTAGATAACACAGGCCGTCAGTGGCTTTGGTGGCCAACCTTGGGGTTCCATAAGCCACTTCTTAGCTTTTCTTGTTCCATTTCAATATAAGAGGTCCCGTCATCTTGACAGTGACATTGAGGTAGGTTTCTACGTAGGGTGCGTCTAGTCTAAAACTCTTAGTTAAATGCTCTAAGCCAAAACTGACACCACTCCACTGCTTTTACACAAGCTTGACGTTCGAAAACGGTCCTTGTGGTTACGGATTATGGAATACTAGCTGTGTCCTACGGTTCCACCCGCATATGTCTCGATCCGGTGAGAATATCGAGATAAATGGTAGCCTATATTATAATATAATATATTCACTAAGGGCACGTACAAGCTATTTCGATTCAAAATTTCAACCAAATGGCTTCAGCTGTTTCAGCGTAAAGGAGTAACAAACATGCTCACAAACTTTCGCATTTATAATATTAGTGAGTTGAGGTTTTATTTTGACGTAATGGAATAGTGGAGCTGTCAGTTTCTCGAATACCTACGTTTATTATTATTATGAATAACTCTCAGCCATAGGCTGATATATGCAGCTTTACCTATGGCAATTTGATCTTTCATCGTGATTGCTAATTCTCATCACTACCTGCATGTGGCGTAACAGCGCGTTAAAGCAGCGTTCTTCATTGTTATAACAAATACTTTATAGATTATACTTTAGTGATTGGTGATCGAATAGACACGAATTGACGATCGAATAGACACATCTTCAGTATTCGAAAACCGTCTTTTTACACCCTGCTATTCCGAATGATCTTCTTGTGTAGAAAGGGGAAGTCCTTTTCCAAAAAGAATAACTTTTTACTAAGGTACCTTAGTAGATTATTTTTGCGAGTTATTAAAAATCAAGTAAGGACATTTATTTTGTCGTTCGTGACAAGTTCTTGAACTTTAAAGTCATTGACGACAAGATTAAAGTTCGTTCCACGAAAGGAGGGTGTCAACGATTAACACCTAAACGAGTCACACCCAAGTCCCGTGACTGGGACGCTAGTTTCTATGCTCGAAGGTGCGATAGCGGGCAACTTTCTATATATGTCAATGGTTAGTTCCTCAAATGGCCGTGGGACTTCTTTGGTGGATCGAACTTTAGTACTCCAACTTCAAGAAACAGCTGACTTTACGGTTATAAGGAACGTATTTTGTTATCGGGATAGCATTCATATTCTGGGACGCCCTGTATCAGAGTAAGATTATTATTAAGATTTAAAAGCAATGGAATATGGAAAACAAACTTTTCAAAATGGCGGAATGTTCACACGCCACTTCTTGGGTATTGATGGATCACGGGAGACACTTACCTCCTTATTCATAATTTTTTTTAAACCATTTTAGTTAAAATAGCTTTTGTTTTGGTCTCTCTGTTGTAAAATGATTTACGCCAAAACAAAACAAAAGCAATTTTAGCTATCAAAGGTTTCAAAATTTACTATGTATAAAAGAGTAAGTAGATACAGATTGGAGTCAAAAATATACAAATAATTTTTATAAAGTTTCTATATTAAATTAGATTTTATACATGAATATATTAATACAGCTATTGTAGATACAAATAGTTTTATACGTCAAACATTTGACGACAGTAATACTACTACGCAAGTAATGCGCTTCGCCATTACTGACTGTCCCTTTTCATTCACTTGCAATCATATTTTTGTTTCGAAAAAACGATGATTGCCGAGACGCATTACTTTCGTAGCCGTACTGTGTATTATTAACATATCTGCCCTAGACATGGGCATGGTTACAATAATATTCTTTAAATTATACACTTTTAACCTTAAAAATATTTCATATCATCGGTATCTAGCATCCGCCTGCGGCTTTTCTCGTACCTGGATAAAATTAATATAAGTAAAAGTAATCCAGGTAATAATCTATCACTCTACCAAATTTCATCTGAATCGGTTCAGCCGTCAGTAACAAACAAACATCCACCTTGGAATGGAGTGAAATTAGTGATCGGAACCATTTTTTTACAGAACAGAACACGGAAGTGAGGCCTTACCATGAGCTCTTATATATCGATTCAGTTCAAAAACTATTCAGTACAAAATATCGGTTCCGTGCTGTCAGAGTCTATATTTAAAGGCACAGAAGCAGAAGGTCTATAGGCTTCTGCGATTAAAGTTATTCAATGATGACAGATGTCAACGAAGAGCCGATATTTTGTACTGCATAGTTTTTGAACTGAATCGCTGTATGAGCTCATGGTAAGGCCTCAGCACTGCTTTGTAATGCAGCGATTATAAAATTCGGGTACGTCATAACACAAGCAGCTATTTATTTATAGGAGAACCAACAGCTTTTTATAAAAACAATTACTCGGTATTCTAGCTTTAGAGTAGCTAGATTTAGTTATAATGAGATCTATTTATCGAGCCTAAAGGAATAGTGCAAGATGTCTCCGTTGGGTATCGCACTAACACGCTTTGGATGTTGAACCGTTTCTTGATCTATTTATCAAGCCTATAGGAATAGTGCAAGATCTCTCCGTTGGGTATCGTACTAACGCGCTCGGCCCCCTTATTCGCTATGACCAAACGTAACATAACGCGGGCTCGTTACGATATCTGCGTGGAATCATAGCTGAATCGTATGGGTGACGTCACACGTTATTGACAAGGAATCTCTTAGGTCACAGCGAATAACCACCCTGGTTGTTGGACCGTTTCTTGATCTATTTATCAAGCCTACAGGAATAGTGCACAATCTCTCCGTTGGGTATCGCTCTAACGCGCCCTGGTTGTTGAACCGTTTCTTGATCTATTTATCGAGCCTACAGGAATAGTGCACAATCTCTCCGTTGGGTATGGCACTAACGCGCTCTGGTTGTTGAACCGTTTCCTGATCTATTTATCGACCCTACAGGCATAGTGCACGATCTCTCCGTTGGGTATCGCACTAACGCGCCCTGGTTGTTGAACAGTTTCTTGATATATTTATCGAGCCTACAGGAATAGTGCACAATCTCTCCGTTGGGTATCGCACTAACGCGCTCTGGTTGTTGCACCGTTTCCTGATCTATTTATCGATCCTACAGGCATAGTGCACGATCTCTCCGTTGGGTATCGCACTAACGCGCCCTGGTTGTTGAACCGTTTCTTGATCTATTTATCGAGCCTACAGGAATAGTGCACGATTTCTCCATTAGGGTACCGCACGAACGCGCTCTGGTTGTTGAACCGTTTTTTGCAAACTGGACACACATCGTAATCGTTGATCACCACGCTTTTCGACTCGTGGTACCGTTTCATTTCCTGTACCTGAAAATAATGTGAAAGGGACTTTAAAACATGTTTAACTTTAGACTAAATTTGGTTGCATCAAATTATCTAAATGTGTACCAATCGGGTGATTAGAAAACGCGGTGCATAAAGATTTTTGGCTACGTTAATCTCATGTATATAAATATGTCATTAAAGCGGTGCAATTACTTTTTTTTACCGTATTAAATTAAACAACTTTAAGCTGAACTAATCACTGTAACGCTGGCCTCTTTCAAAGAAATGGACGGTGTCATTAGAAAGTAATTCAAAGATTGAATTTAAAGATATAAATTTTAACGTAGTGGCCACTTTAAATTAAAATTAAACGTGCATGGTCCAAGATTCGAGATTAAAACTTTTTTTAAACAAAACTATAACATTCTAATTTCAAATATTGTATTACATTCTATTGTTTTGACGACCTCTGTGGTCGTCAGAACTTGCAGCAGGTGTGCAGGAGGTTGCGGGTTCGATTCCCGCCTCTGAACAAATATTTGTACGAGCTGCAGATAATTGTTCAGGGTGTTCTGGGTATTTTTCTATGTATAAAAAAAAATATCAATCTATGTAGTAATGTATTTGTATTAAGTATACCAGTTATCTAGTACCCATAACACAAGCTCTGCTTAGCTTGGGGCTAGGTAATGTTGTGTGAAATGTCCAGGATTTATTTATTTATATTATTTATTTATTGTTTGACTTTCAATTGATTTTACAATATTACATCAGTATGGGAGTTAAAAACGGAGACCTTAAAAATAAGTGTAATTTTAGAATACGAGTTTCGACGTGGTTCTAATCCAACTGATTCAGCTCGCTATATCAATGCTGCATTTGGAGAGAATTCAGCAAAAGCAAAAAAGAATGAAGCAAAAACAGTGTGGCAGAGAGCATCGACCCCTGAGGTACCCCAACGTTAATACCCAATTGATCCGATGAGCAACGGTCAATAACTACTCGAATGGTTATTTCCCTTAGGAAGTCTGCAAGCCAGGAGCAGAGTTGAACTGGCAGTCCGTGGGCAGGAATCTTGCCAATAAGACTAGCGTTCCAAACCATGTCAAAAGCCTTCGAAAGGTCTAGTAAAACAGCCAATGCCTCACTATGTATTTCAATGGACTCACTTCAAATGTGCGTGGCATACACAAGAAGATTGCGGACCCTACAATGTGAATTTCCTGCATTGTAGCTTCGCAACGAAGAAGACTGGGTGTTTCGCCAGAGGTGGGTGGGTGGTCTAAAATGGTTAATAAGTCCTTACTTGCACATGTTCTGCGTATTGAAGCCCTTTGAGGATCTGCATTCTTCGTTTGGTCGTGAGCTGTCCGTCGAGTGCGCTCGAAAGGAAGTGCTTGAGTCGACTGAGCGGTACTGAGTCCGGCAACACGGACAGCGCCTGGGAAACAGTTCAATTCATTTATTTATCTTTTGGCACAATTCTAGGCACATTTCAGGAAATACATATTATATTTTCATTTATGACATAATTTAAACTAGTAATATAGGTCGCGCAACGAGTTATGAGCGCTCGCCGAAAGTGGTGGGGTTGATTGCGCATGTGTACATGTGTGCGCGTCTGTAACTAGGGAGCGCGAGACGCGAGTGCGGGGCGCGCGGTACGGAAGGCGACTGATCAACCAATACGCGCCGGCGCTGGCCGCCTCTCTCCCCCCGCTAAACAGACCCACAAAATTACTACTGCGCATTGAAGGTCAGCGCTCATAACTCGTTACGCGACCTGTACTTATCGAGTCTTATTAGCCAATATTAAGATATCTTATACATTAGCACACAACATTGTCATAAATAAAAATAACGGCTATATTGCATATCTACGCTGAAAAGTGGAAAACACCGGGAAGAAACTATCATGTCCTAGAAATCAAACAGACATGCGTCTCCTCTCGAACCACGCATAATGTAGGGTTCCGAAGTTTACTCAACTCGGGGCTAGATGACGTCACTAGTAGATTAGAATACACTATCGGTTAAATTCCTTGGCCGTTTGACACCCTTTGGGTACGAAACCCTAAAACAAACGTGTGTAAATCCATCAATCATCACAGGGCCACCATGGGCATTGACGGCATATTCACCTATACTAAATCAGATCTCCAGTATAACGAGAGCCATCTCCAAGTCTTGCTTAGATGTCTTCAGGTGTCTGGATTCGTTAGCCAACGGGCCACACAAGGCGCTCCCAATTTCAAGTTCAAAGAAAACCTATAACTTACTTTCATTGGAGATATCTGATCAGCGTGCTTCTCCAGTATGTTAAGAGCTGTCTCTAGATCCGGGACCGAGGTCTTCGGGTGTCTCGGTACGTTGGCCAGCGGGCCGCCCAACGCTCCCCCTTGTTCCGGGTTCATGAGAATCCTCATGAGAGTGACGTAGACATCTTGGTTCTTTTCATTTGGTGTTGAACACACGTTTTCGCAGTATCGAATACCTCTTTCAACATCGCCTAAAATAAGGTGAAATACACTAAACATAACTTTTTCAAAAGAAGAAAATTGTAGTTAAAGAATTGAATAAAAAATTAGATATAGCCCATTTTGAATTATTACGAGGCACGCTGCATAAATTCAGAAGCTAAGATATAAATATGCATGCTCAGCAAGATTAAAGGCTCGTTTCCTTAATATTCTATCGATCAAACAGAATTTTTTTAATGCTCAATGTTTACCGCTTAATTGGTTATTTAAAAATGCTATTTCTTTGCCGCTCAGTTAGTTAGCGCCCAATAAATAATAACTAACCTAGAATCAGTATGTAGATCGCGAGCGCTTGTTCATGCCGGCCCAGTTTCCCCAGCACGATAGCTCTTTCCTCAAACAAGCTATCATTAGGGAAATGTAACAGAACTCTTTCCGGCGTATAATGTGTAGATTTTTCTAGAAACGCAACTAGTTTCGACTTCGTATGTTGCAATTCTTCTTCCGTTGTCTTCGCTTTGGCCGTTATCTTTTCCCTGTAGATATTTATTAAGGCATCGTGGAATACCGAGTTAGGGTCGTTCCACGTGTGTATAACGTGCTCTAGATAAGGGATCACTAAAGAGTCATGTTCTCTCAGTAAATGGTCGAGTATTTTCGGTCGTGGTAGATTTTCGACTTCTACAATGTCTTCTGTGAATATTTTTAACCCTTCTTCGGGGTGTTCTTTCAGTATCCAGTCGGAGAATTTGAATATAAGGTTTATGTGTTCAGCCCCTGCAAAAAAAACAAAAATTAAACGTTAACGTTGGGTTTTGTTAGTAGTAGAACTTCTTGTGAAATAGTTCGTCCGGGGAAGTACTACCGCCGTACCTATTTCTGCCGCCAAGCTGTAGTGTTCGCATTGCTGTGTTTTGGTTTGAAGAGTACGGGTGCCGGTAGGTCCGGTGTGGCTGTATGCTGATACAGGGACCTATTTGACCCCACACAACACGCATGATGCCATTTGGTGTTTCTTTTTTCTTTAATTTTGTATAATTATGCTACTGTTGTTTTTATTTTGTTGTTCTTTTGTTTCTTTTTTAATTGTTGTGGGGACAAATAAACGTAACGTTCAAGTTAGGCAACGCATTGGCAATGCCTCGGGTGTTGCAGATGTGAATAGGCGACGGTAACACCTTACCATCAGGCCGGCCGTATGTCAGTTTGTCGAGCCATTACATAAAAAAAAAGAAAAAACAAGTATTTTCTTTCACTCTTTCTTACCAAGTCGTTGTAAATACTTCTTGGTCCCGCGATACCCCTCGAGGCTGGAGTCCGGCTGCTTGGCCTGCTCCCTCAGCAGCTGCAGCGCTTTAGTGTGCTGTCCCTTGGTCTGGTACAGGATGATCAGCTCGCTGTGCTTGCCGTGATGGAGCAATGTTTTTTCCGTTTCTTCCAGACGACAGTTGTTCAATCGCAGGAGAGGGGCTACGAATGCGTCGTTGGTCTGAAAAGGGGATAAATTTGAAGGTTAAGGATTCGCTTCGGCTTAATGCTACTTAAGCAATAACTTAGTAACATTTTTTCTAGGAACCATTTGGAATGTGTCTGAGGCGAACTTTTTGACAGTATAAGCGTTGTCCAAAACATGTGAAAAACTTAAAATGGGAAGGTTTTAGTTAGAGTTAGAAGTATCCCCTTTTCGAGTTTCAAAAGTATTGGATTGTTGCGTTTCCCATTGCCATACGCTAAAGCAATCGCCCCGCCAGTCACTCAACAAACACAATACCAAAAACTAGTGACACTGAACGAACGAATGAACGACGCAACGGGTTAGGATGTTAATGGGGGTGTAATCAAATTTTGACGCATCCTGTGTGTCCGAGATGTCTGCACTCAGCATTCTGCAGAGCAGTAGTACATTTGAAGTAGAAATACCTTATTGAAAGTGTTACCTGTAAATAGCACTTCAGCAACGTGGTATCGATCAGTTCCATTTGCTGCGTCAAGTTCCTCTGACTACCTGCATTCTCTTGACTAGAAGTGGGCTCTTTAGAACTTTTGCCGATTTTAATCCTCAATTCGACTAAATATTTTATGAGAGCATTCAAAGCATCTTCCAAGTCCTTCTCTTTTAATTTAGTTGTGTTTTCGTTATCTGCTCTGTCATCCAGCTCGGGGAACAGTTTGATGACGTCAGCGGGATCCGTGTTCAGTTTGATGAACTCATTCATGGATAAGGCATATTTCTTATCGTCGAACAGTTCTAAGGCGTGAAGGGTCTGGATTGAGTGGATCCTCTGCTTTTTTTCTTCATCGGAACATTCTGACAGGCCCTGAGAAATAAAAGCTTTTAAATACGTTTTTAATAGGTATGTACAGTTCTGCCCATGGATCTTGGCCGAGCAAAGTTGATTGTTTCGATGCGCATAGACATATTAGTTCCTAGAAAACCTGTTGCGCAGCTAAACGGCTAACTTCAACACGGCCAAGATCCACCGACAAAACTGTAGGTACAACACAATAGCTATAGAGATTCATATTGAGTTTTTTTTTTAAGAACTACTTACTATATTAAGTAGTGCAATGGTGTCTCTACGATCTTTTTTTTTTATCGTAAAAGGCATTGTTATTTATTACACAAAGTCCTATATATTTGAGAAACATCAGCCTCTATTTAAAATTACATAATAACTTACATACTCACTTCTAAAAGTACAATAATTTTGGCCACATTCTTTTTGGGCTTGGTGCGAAAACTACGAAACATGACCAAAATCAAAAAGTATTACGCAAACCAAATACAAACACACATTGTGTGTAATTTATCGAACGGTTATGGTGATAACGTTTCGTTTTTATTTTTAACATCATTAGCGTTGATCACAAAGTATAGATAAACTAAGTATATTAAATAGTTTTGCTATATCATTAGTTCACAATTGAAAGGACAACACGCCCGTATCGCAACTCAAGTAATTTAATTGAAACAGAAGTAATTTTAGTTAATTTTTATTCATGGCGTCTGTTTTTTTTAAACTTAACCAATCTCCACAATAATATTTGCATTTAACAGAGGCTGATATTTCTATTCCATGTTTACGAAACAGAATTCACACAACACACCGTGAAGTTTTACGTAAGCAACTAATCTAAATTTCCTGTTATTTTAATAGAGTATTATTAGTTATTGGTTGAACTATATCCTTTTAGGGAAACTTAACGTAGGTATACCTAAATGACAACACACATGATGTCGTATAATATTTGCTTACTTCAGGATGGTGCCAATTGATAAGCAGCTTTAAGAGTTCCGTACCTCAAAGTTTCGCTCGCAAATAATGAGAATGCTAATCAGCCTTGAATGAATTTTCCCAAAACTGACCAAACATGGTTATCTTATAAAACTTCAAAGTAGGTATTCCAACATGGAACAAGGAAAACAACAGCAAAATTACTATGTTGCGTTATCAGGAGGGAAGTCTACAATTAGTGAGTGTTGCCAGAGATGACATTTTTTTTATGCTGCTTGGCAAGCAGACATGCTTACGGCCCACTAGATGGACAGCAATTATCGTAGCCTATGAACGCCTGTAACACCAGAGGCATCACACGCACGCTGCCGACCCTGAGACATAAAGATGAAAAGTCTCATGTGCCTGTAATTTCACAGGCACCCGTACCCTTCAAACCGAAACACAGCAATGCGAACACTACTGCTTGGCGGCAGAAATAGGTACGGTGGTAGTACTTCCCCGGACGAACTCTTTCACAAGAAGTTCTACTACTAACGAGGACATACACACTGAGACGATAGAGATATTACACTGAGACGTGGATTAGCCTATACAAACGTCAACCAGTGAACCATTGCCGTGGTGTGTCCGGATACCCCTCCCTCCCTCTCTTCCCGTGGATGTCGTTAGAGTCAACAAAGGGATTACACCAGAGGATGGGCAGAAGCATCCACCTGTGTTCTCAACACCAATACTGCAATCACCAATCCGCCTACCAAGCGTGGTGATTATGGCGAAGTGCTGAGCCATGCGTCCATACTCCTTTTATTTTCACGCGGAGGATGGCGTTGATATCTACGAAACAGTTTATACTACTGCAGGTTTTCATTTTTGTACTGTGCCAGTATGTTACAGTTCCAATAAAGATTTTTATTTATCGATTATATTAAGTACTTATTATACTTAGGGTTCAAGGCCACAAGAGGTATTCTGAAACGTATCCGTACCTGGAAACAGCAAGAGGGAGGCCATTTTGAAAGTTTATTGCGATAGTTTTATTAACGTAGGTACCAGATTACTTACAATTTGTATGAGATTTTTTTTTATTAAATTTGACTAACTTCTGCTGCTCAGATTTTTTTCTTCCGATACAATGATACAATCCTTACATGAAACTGAGTCGATACGCATAAAAAAAATTTTTGATCAAAACTACTCATTTTTATGGAGAACTCACGCTTGACCAAAAAAATAACTATGCCAAAATCATTTTCATACAAAATGAGCAAATGGTTCCAAAGACAGTTTTCCCGTATCTCTTATGGATTCGGATATCCCCATACTGTCCCATTTAAAAAAAACATCCTGTATAGAGATTAATTTAAATGTGAATTGCATTTTTAAATTTGAATCTATGAAACCTATTCTAATCATCAGTTTTATCATATTTATTTTGCGATGATTACTTTTTAGGGTAAACTTTTCAAATTATACTGCGTTAAAAGTAAAGTTCGGACTGAAGACACGTTACTACGTTACGTGTAACGTCCGTTACTGTATATTCAGTCATTATAGTCGTATATTGACGTATCTTACCGTCAAATCGATCGCTATTTGAAACTGCTTGTCTTTCACCAGTTGCGCCATCTGTTTGGTGACGTCCACCAAACTCAGACACCATACCTGGCCGACTGATGCCACGTATATCAAGCCTCTCTTACATCTGTAATACCACAAAACATCATTTATAAACGGACTAGTTTAGCAATTTTCGTAGATTATAAAATTTGTCCTGGCTGCATGCTTACTTAGGAATGAGTTATTACTGGCAAAACCCGTTGGTCGAGTTAGTCATGAAAAATCTATGGCGGCGATGAAATCACCACTAGTCACGTCTTATTCTAACATTTGTGGGACCCAGTGATGAGAGGCTATGCCTACACGAAAAAAGGCGTGTGTCAAGATGTAGATACATAAACTCAACCGTAGTAGTAGGGTTTGGAATATAACACGATTCCAGATGGCTTTCAGACCTACTACTACGGCTTTTACGACCTCTACGAGAGAAAACGGAGGGATTCTTAGGCGAAAACATTACGGCGCGGCCGAACAAACCACGCTATGAACGCAATCCTGTGTTGGTATTAACACAGACGTATGGTGTAGTGTAACACGGATTTATGTATGGAAAATGAGGTACACCGAGTGTACGTTAGGGGCGCCCATCGGTGTTGCCATACAAAAACGTGTAGTCTGTTCAGAAAGAGACCCGTCGTGGGATTTGAGCTTTGCCTTTTTTTGTTTAGCTGGCAGTACAATAGCGCGTCTGTTCCGTTTGAATCCTATTAAAACTGTAAATATTTTTTTAGTTTATGATTCAAAATGCCAACAGAAAGAAACCAGCCCCAGTATTGTCTAACAAACTGGTAATCGCTTTCAATTACTATTTCGCAGTACATTGCGCCGAATGCTTCAGCTTATTGTCACGAGCAGAAATATTCACAACATAAAGCGCAATGTACTGTAAAATCGGATTCGAAAGCGATTATCAGTTCTTTAGCCAATAAAGGGGCAGCTCCTATTTATGGTTGTAATATGTTCACAACGTTAGTTAACAACGTTAGTTCACAATTTGGTCACGACGGCTCTCTTTCTAAACAGATAGATAGATAGATAAATTTGATTGTTAATGTTAACTTCAACTCAAGACTTCGGTCTCAGATCTCATACTAGGGTGGGATAAAGGCAGAGAGATGTGGACATAAACATACCTATACATAAGTCTAGCTCTATTAGGCTCGGCCAGAGTTTGTATGAACCGCTCCGGTTCCACTGTCTGCACAATCACTTTGTCTTGCAACAATCCTAGAATGTACGGCTCGTCCAATACTGCAATCAAAAGCAATTGTTGTAGACATGTTCCATAGATCATCATTATCAGCTACTTTCACGCATAATGGACCACATATAGAGTTTCAATGCGGAAAAGGGAGTTCTTTAACATTAACATAATCAGCTGCGGGCTTAGAGTGAAGGTTTCCAAGTCATCTCTTCCGAGGATAGACGAAACTATCTCTTACACTCTCGAGAAATATATCTAGCCCTAAATACCAAGACAAAGACTAGAGCGGATAGCATTGAAACTTATCTTTCCATTCATTCTTGAGATCGTCATGCTTTTGTCTAAAGCATGACGATCTCAATAATAAGAAAATAGTACTCAAGTCTAAGTTTAGACTGTAGTAATGTTGCCTTGTGCAAATGTATTTTGTTTTTATGGTGGTAACAGTGATAATTAGTGGTGTCTTGGGTTCTCATGTTAAGTCAACATACGTCTACCTGCAGTAGACGTTGACTACTGGACATAGGCCTCTCAAATAGACTATCACGACGAACTGATACTCTCTGTGTTTATTTTGTGTCAGTGTGGAACAATCAGATTCTTAGAACGAATGAGATACTAACCAACACAAGTCGGAGCTTCTTTCCATTTGATAGTTTGTTTAATTTCTATTTTATTATCTTTGGCTTCCTCTACAAAGACCGAGGTCTGTTCGCGGCCGAGCAGGAACGATGTCTCTGAGTACTTCGCTATAGTCGGCTCCAGCGACTTTGAGCTACTTATTGGGAACAGCTCTTTTGGATTTCCTGAAGAAAGCTGAAATAGACGCTTCAGTTATTTATGTTCTGTATTTTTTAGAACGATGTATCTCTGGATCTTGGATTGTTAGAATATAATAGAATCATCATCATCATCAGCCTTTAGACGGTCACTGCTGGACGAGGTCTCCGCCATAGCATAAAATGGGGGGCATTGCCATAATCACCACGCTTGGCAGGCAGATTGATGGTCACAGTATTCAGTGTTGAGTACTCAGGGAGATGCTGCTGCCCATCCCCTGGTGTAATCCCTTAGTCGGCTTTTACGACACTCACGGGAGGAAATGGAGTGGTCTATTCATAGGCCGGACACTCCACGGCCTAGAAAATAGAGTAGAAAATACTTGATCATACACCTTAAGATAATAAAAAATAAACAAAACTTATCATGGTAATTAAAAGTACAATGGGCACCCTTTGGTTTGAATCAACGCCTTAGATAAAAAAAACCTAAGAACCTACCTAATGACTTTTAATGATGGGTAAAAATACATATTGACCATATGTTTTTTTTTATTTTTTTCACAAATTGTGTTCTTTCGTGTTCGTAAAAAAATAACATTCCATTAATGGTCTGCATGTTGTGTAATTGTGTATGTTGGGTATGTTGCGGCTCAGCTCGTCCAGCGCTGGCTCATACACAGAGATTGGATTCACGCAACCGGACGACACAGTATAAGACAGCCCCCCGCCTCCTCACATCTTAAAGTTTACTTGAAATCGGTAGATGGAGGCGGCTCAAGACCGTTCATCGTGGCATTCGATGGGGGACGCCAGCAGTTGCCACTTAGCTGAAATTATTAATGGTTTTCAAAACTTACATCATACAGCACATACTCTGCTTTGAACCCGACACACAGGAATTGTTGTCCCCACGCCATCACCTTAGGCACATCGGGTATGGTGAAGTCAAACAGGTGTTGCTTGAACTCTCCGTTCTTTCCGTAGTAAAGCTGGAGTTTCCTCCGCACGGCCACACAGAGACGGAGCACGGAGCTCGACTCTCCAGTCATTGATGTTGCGGGCTGAAGACAATTAATTATTTAAATAAAATCTGCCCGCGGCTTAAGATAATAAGTAATAAATCAATAATCTCATGTAATATCGTGATAAAAAGTAGCCTGTGTGATTTTTTTCTTAAAGAGAACCCATGTCTTGGATGACCTGTTACAACGAGGGAAGGACCAATGAGTCTGGATGCCAAACGCCATCGCAATATACCGCTCCACTAATCCACATAAACCCCACTAACTGATTACGAATAAAAAAAAACATCGATGTTGGTTAAGCATGATTAAGTAATAATCAAACATCCAAACTTTCGTATTTATAATATTTTTTTTTTATTTGACCCCCGTTGTTTCACTCTGTTCATTATAACTTTTCATTTAAAAAACCGACTTCCTCCATTGTATTCGACTAAATAATTTTGGATGAAAAAAAAATATGAAAGAACCATAGTGGTGAAAGGATTATGATACTTTCTGAATGCAAATGCTTGGTGTCTTGCTGAAAATATCAAAATCGCCATATGTATGCCTACAATATTTGAGGAGTTCCCTCAATTCCTCATGGATCCCATCATCAGAACTGGATTCTGAAAAAAATGGGACCAATCTGGAAGTATATCTATTCAAATAAAAAAAAGAATTTTCCAAATCGGTTCATAAATGCCGGAGATATGCGGTAACAAACATTAAAAAAAAAAAAAAAAACAACCGATTTGAGAACCTCCTCCTTTTTGGGAAGTCGGTTAAAAATGACTACTCTTGCCAGTTTGAGCAGGCCTTTGTCCTAGCAGTGGTCATAATCAGCTTTATACCTATTGCCCTTACTGCTATTCCTTTTTAACCGACTTCCCAAAAAGGAGGAGGTTCTCAATTCAGTTGTATTTTTTTTTTTTTTTTTTTTTTAATATCTCCGGCATTTATGAACCGATTTGGAAAATTCTTTTTTTATTTGAATAGATATACTTCCAGATTGGTCCCATTTTTTTCAGAACCCAGTTCTGATGATGGGATCCATGAGGAATTGAGGGAACTCCTCAAATATTGTAGGCATACATATGGCGATTTTGATATTTTCAGCAAGACACCAAGCATTTGCATTCAGAAAGTATCATAATCCTTTCACCACTATGGTTCTTTCATAATTTTTTTTTTCATCCAAAGTTATTTAGTCGAATACAATGGCGGAAGTCGGTTTTTTAAATGAAAAGTTATATTATTTATTTCAATCTGAGAATAGACCCCTCCATCTCCTACCGTCGATGACGTAAAAGTAAACTTAGACATTACATCAGGGGATGGGCAGCAGCATCTACCTGAGTACAACCAAACTCCGATCACCAATCCGCCTGCCAAGCCAGCGCAAGCAAGCAAGGTTATGGCAAGCAAGGCCTCATCCAGCAGTGGATGTCTTCCAACTGATGAAGAAGCCAGTTGTACAGGCAGCATGTCCAATACTGGACCAGTTATTGTCCAGTGTTGTTGTGTATTGTAAGTAAGTGATGATGATGTTACAATTTAATCCAGTTCACCTTATTGTCCAATGCAAAAAGTGAAGCACCTTTAGTCTGTTCAAATGTTTTGACGATAGGAAAATTGCTGCCATTTAAATTGTGCGTTGACAGAATTGAGTCTGTTAGACACAGGAGCAGGTTGTCTTCTGTAAATAACAATCAAATATAAACTACATAAGCAACTGGCATGATAACATCTTCAACTCATGATCCCTGTCAATAAGGACCCTTTTTACACGGACTCTTTTACGGTCACTGCAATCTGCTTGTGGAACTCCCTTCCAGTCGAAATCCGGAAAGCTACTTCCATAGGAATCTTCCAAACTGTACCAATACTTTTTGTTGTTGCAAAATGTTGAACAAAATTGAACGCTTTATATATTTACTTGTTTTCTTTTTATGTATGTATATGTATTTGGTAGGTTATAATAATGCATATATTATAATGTGTGTATCTAGTTATTTTAAGTAGGTTAGTAATTAATTATGTTTACTTTATAACTTCAATATGTTTTATTTCCCTATAGCACTACCACCCACTTTACATTACACAAAGGTTAGCTGGAAGAAAATGCTAGTGAGCATTAAGTTCGCCTATGTACTTGTTTTTTTTCTCTTGTGCAATAAAGTATTTTCTATCTATCTATAAATAATTATAAACACGTACTGTGCAAGCTTGATAACCGAGCAACACTTTTTTTAAATCTTGCAGAATGTTTTGAATTGCTGTATTATTGAATGCCTGTAGACAGAATAACTCTATTCAATTTGTGTTCTTTAACTCATGTTAATACCTATGTGTGTTACTAAAAACCTATGTGTGGCCTATGTCCAGCGGTGGGCTTCTACAGGCCGATGATGGTGAACATCAGTTTTAGTTTTCCCGCAATCCCACCTGTTAGTAAGTGACGATGCGCCTGATGATGGAGCATAAAGGTCTAGAAGGCCAGATTGTATACACTCTTGCCTTAAAGAGATCCAAGACTAGCTTTCAGGTATTCAAGACAACGAAGTTCCTTATCCATTCCTTAGCTGCTTGCATTATGAAGGTGGAAACATAACATTTAGAGCAAATAGAGAATATACTAATGAGGTAAGGATGGTACTGAACTGTGCACCTGCTTGTCATATTATGGAAAGATGGTGGAATCAGATTGTGTAGTTCCTAAGCAAATATGACTGTGATGATTGTCATACTATAAGAACCAATACCTGGGTTTAGGGATCAGAAACTCCTTAGAAGCTGTGGTGTGCTGAGTAGTAAGCAAACTTTAAAACATTACGAGATTTGCATAAGTGTAATATATTTTATTACCAGTAGGTTTTTTATTTAATCCTACACATCATCATCATCTTAGAGTGCCACAATGAATGATTTTTTCTGCATGTTTACCATATTGTGGGGGGTATTTTACACATACGCTCACATACCCACAACCACCACCCCCCCCCCATATCAATTGTAATTCCGCTGTGTACCTTATTACACCTATTGTTTTATAAATAGAGTACCTACCTACTTTTAATCAAGATAAACCAGATATACCTATTAATATTCCAAATACCTACCTAAATTTTCTTTTTAGATTATAATATCATGTCTCATTGTATAATCTGTTGAGTAAGGGCACTGGTGACCTGGTATTTACCTGGTATAACTTCAATCTGCTGTATTGGCTTCTTACTGAAGGTTTTACAATAGTGCAGAATCTGCACTTCATACTTCTGATTGTTGTCATTGCCAGTAGACAAAGAGTACATCAATAAATGTCCTTGTCGGGTTCCCAATAACAAATTGTTATCTGGAAAAATAGTGGGATAATAGTGTGAAAGGTCTGGCAAAATTGGATAATTACTCCCATAATCATCTAGAAAATAGTAACATCTCTCTGTTCAAAGTTAAACAATGCTTAGAATATTGCCATCTCTTACTATTGAATAATGTCAAACAGTGACAGGACTAATTTTAAGCAAAGCTAATTTTATGTGCTGGACCACTTCTCTCGCAATCCCGACTACCCACATCATACCTGCTGATAGTCTGAAGACTGATTGCAGATGAAAAAAATAACTTTTTATATGTGATTAATCAAGCGATGACCGAGATGAGATTATATGTCAAATAAACTCCCCCTTAATGCCCCGACGAACAGTCTTGAGCCACCTCCATCCATCAACATCCTGCAACCTGTATAATATCTTTAGTCTATCGAGAGGGCAGTCTTCCTCTACTGCGTCTTCCTGGTTCATATTACCGGTAATAACTAGCCTCTCTAGCAGGGACGAAATTGCGATTACACCTAAAAAAAATTACGTGAAGTACCTATTTTGAAAGTTAAACTTACCAAAGGCAGCAATAGACTCTATTTGTACCGCACCATTGAGTAAATGGGATACTTCGTAGGCTTCGTGCATCTTCGAGAATTTATGTATTCCTTTGGAGAAAAGATTTTAGTCCATTCGATGTTTTAGGATTTGATTAACGTGGGTACATACAATGCATGTAATAAACAAACTTTTACGTTGGCATTTTTCTAGTTACTGATAAAAAAATAAGTACTTACTATACTACTCAATGAATCACAAATCTAATGAAAATAAAACTGGAAAACGAACAAACATTAGCGTTTATTTTTAATGAGTTGTGTGTTGTGTTGTGAAAAATCAAATGTTTGAGAATATTGACTTGACATTGACAGACACTGGCTGACAGACACCAAAGAGGATGCAATTACTATACGTAAGAGACGGGACATAGAGTAAAAAAAATTAATGTCGTCAAAACCTTGGAGCAAGGAACAAAATGGAGCGGCAGTAACATTTATTTTGTATGAAAATTGCCCACCATTAGCTTGCCATTCAACCATTCATTTAATACTCTGTGACCTTTGATTGCGTTCATTCAAAGTTTTGTTTACTTTTTGTGTTTTCGTAAATTTTCACTATTTTATTAGCAAATACCTATATTTTTTACTACACAAGTTGGATTTCACAATACCTGAGTGTAATATTGTGCATTGTGGTACGAGACAAAGCCAGTATCGGCCTGGGCTGACTTTACACAAGTGCTTCAACAGTTTTCATTGAAATTGTAGTTTTGCTTCATTATTTTGTTCTAAATGTATGTTTCGTTAGTGAGCTTTAGAGTAAACATAGGGACATTAGTGCCATTGTTGTGTAAAATATCATTATTTCATAGTAATTCATTTATTGCTTACAAGATTGTTTACAACTAGGGCTCGGTCGGGCAAATAGCCGACCCAGTTCGACCCAAAAATCGAGCACGCCTTATTTATCAGAACAACCGCCCTGTGGTCAAAACACAAATACCGCAAAAAGCCAACATGACGGACGATTGACAAAACAATCAGTTCTACCAACATACAAAAATGGAATAGTGATGTGCACCCAGTATTCAAAATCTATCGATATTGATGAATGACCTTACCTACAGTATGAATTAATATTTTTGTATTATTATTTTCACCAGTTTTGTTTTAGCACCACTAAAACAAAACCAGTGGCACAAGGTCCAGTTTATTGGATTTGTGTACAATAAAAACGCCATAAAGTAATACATAACATTTATTTTCGGCATTTACCAGGCAGTCTTAGCGCTAAAGAGCGATCTCTTCCAGACAACCTTAGGCTCACCCATAACATTTAGGTTATAAGACATACACGACACACACACGGGTGTACATGTGCGACGATCAGTGTCTAGGGTTTCATCGTGGCAGTCTATGGGGGAGGCCTATGTCCAGCAGTTCTTTGCAGACTTCTTTGGGTTGATGATGAAAGATATAGTAATTTCACCAATTTTTTACACCTAAAAAATAAAAGCATCGATTATCGATATTTATAATTGAAGATATCGTTCACCACACTATCATTCAGAATCAAAATTATGAATGCTTGGGATTACGATATTTTTAGGAATCTATGATATTTTGGCCCAAGAAGAAGTAGGTATAGGACTGATAATTTATCTAATAACCTAGGTAGGTACTAACCGGACTTCATACAGAGGAAACCTGGCCATAAAAAAGTTTTGTGCCGTTTTTTCTATGTGATTGTAAGCCGCATATTTCACAATTTATGTACTTCATATTCACAGAAATTAATTAGAAGCAAGCAACACACATAAACGTATTCTAGCATTAATAGACCACAATAATAAAATATTTCGCAATATTATCTAAGAGAAACAGAGAAACAAGCTGACAATGTGAGAATGTGACTGACTGGTCATCAAAGAACGAGAAAGATAGAGGAAGTGAGTGAGATAAAAATGGTCACCATTAAAATTCTACTACGTTTCATACAATCTTTTTTTTTCTTTTAGTTGCGACAGACTGACAGACACTGACAAAGAACTGACATCACTGACAGACACTGACACCTCGGTTCACCAAACCATAGAATGGTATTTTATTTTTTGACCAAGGACGAAGGAACCCAAGGTGAACCTCTACAGAAGCAGGCCGTTTTTATTATACGTCATTCTAACTCCACTAAGCGGACTAAAGCTGGCGAGCATGAATACATGAAATCGCAAAAAATTAATAACAACCCCCGATCCGAGAACCCGCCTAAACTCAATTTCTGTACATTATTACATTATTTATACAGCATTCGTGTATCATTGCACGTATGTTACCCAACACTATCAGTTAATGGTAGTTACACGACACCATGATACTTCCGTGGCGCAGCGCGCGTCATGCGAAGAGCTAGACGCGAGGTGCGGTTTGATTCTCGCCGCTTGCATGATCTACAAATATTTGTTCCTAGTTGTTGTGGTTCCATGGTACTCGTAGTTCCTGAGCGGTGATTACAATATTGCACTCGTTCTCCCGAATACTTATAACAGAGCGAGATATTTTTGGGTTAGTCCGTTCTTAAGTGCGAGTTGACTCAAGAGGGGGAGAGGGGAGGGTAAATAATACTTACAAATAAGGCTTGGTGAAATAAAAAGCCATGGCACTATTCATTTAATATTTACTTTTATAATTATGTTATCTTTCATTCATAACTAACAACGATATGGGTGTTACGACGTTCTCAAATTCAGTAAAACAATTAAAAACAAAGTTCAAATTTCACTCACTATTAAATTTTAATATTACAGAAATCGTAATATGAAAAACTTTACTTTTTAATAATTTATATAAAGTCATAATTCCATTTTCAAACTATGCATTTTATACGGAAAATTCTGTAAATGTGCACGCAAATGGTGAAAGTGACATTTTAGTGGGATAAAGACGTTCACTAACATCGCTTCAAACGTTCAGGTCACTAGTATGTCTTAACTTTTTACACAGAGGGTTCTTTAGAAGCAACGTCGATTACAAAATTCATAATAGATAAGACTTAATAAAAAATATGCGTAACTAAAGTACTGGGCGTCCGAGCTCGCCGGCAGCGTGCGGCGTGCGGCGTGCGGCGTGCGGCGTCTGCCGACCGACTCGACCGACCGACGTCATACCGTAAGATAACTATATATTTACACGAATAATAAAGGTGTTCAGCAAACCGATAGCCTTATAACGACAACTAAGCTCCACTATGTGTGATTTGAAAAAGTGCGCCGAGCGCCGCTCTTAAGATACAATAATTTAAAATAATTAGTACATTGGTACATAATATAATACACATGTAGTTATTCTATTTTATGGTCGAAGCCCTGGCATTCACGAGGCATTTCTAGTCTTGAGTGAGACTTGAGTTATCCGACTTTGACTGCAAAGGCTGATACCAAAATATTATTAATATTATTTAGTAAAATACATAATACAATTATAGTAATAATATTAGTAAATAAATGTTTTATCTACTCTGCCCCTCAGAACAATGGCAATCGAAAACGAAAACGACACGAAAGGGTTTTAGTAAATGACGTATGGTTGTGACATAGGGCCAAGCATATTTTCTACTAACTACTTAGTAACTGACTGGTGTGATGTAAGGGGTAGGGTGTGGAATTACAGTTTCTCTCTATCTAATAGAGTAAAATAGAAGGAGTGAAACTGTAATTGCTCATGCACCCTCACCAACCACGATGAAAAATTCTGGTTTGGGTGCAATTTGTGGCCAGTGATTCTTCTATGACAAATCATATCTATGCATAGGGGATCAGCAAACGCTGCTAAGACCGACGATGCCATTCTCGTAAATTTGCCACTTTCGTGTCGATTTCGAATGCCACTTGTCTAATGATTGAGTTAGTCAAACCATGCTAAGCTAGAAAGTGCCTGTGGTGAGTTGGTCCAATGAGTGAATGTTTGTTTATTAATTGCAAACAGGAATGCCTCCCAGCTGCCTTCCACGAAACCACATAATTCCTTACACGAATCTGGCGCAAGAGGTAATCCATAATACCCCGATAATGTTATAAATTTAGGCTAATTCTACACCACGAATAAAAGATTTAGTTAATCTACATTTAAAGGTTTAATACCTTTGCCTAATTTGTAACTGTATGCCGAAAGTGCAGAACGAAATAACTCGAATAGTACTTAAAACTATGACAATGAAATTTATAGCATTACTTTAACATTGTCTCTATAAATGACTACTATTAATAATCATAGTGTACTCAATGACAAATTTTATATTATAGAAATATCATTTATTGAATATAGAATACAATATTATCGAAAAACTATGTCGTTACATAGGACACCGACAGTGCTACATAGACATTAGATTTACCCAGCATTGGATAAGACCAAAGGACAAAAGGTACACTGCAAAAACTAACGTACAAGTTGCCAAAAACAATATCTATAATATTTAGCAATATCTAAAAAATTTATACTCTGAATTGTTTATACAAATACATAATATTGAGATATCATTAATATAAATTATCTTGAGAGATCAGTTTACGCTAGATATCAAAAATTTACAAGAATGATTTCTATTTTGCCACAATGTATCATCCAGCTAAGTTTCGTCGTTGATTTAACACTTGGCATACGTTCATTAGTAAGTGGTACGCTCAACAATATACATGCTAATGCACACTACTGAATATTTCCCCTAACGATTACTCGGCCCAAGCAACATTACGCGGCGTACTAAATATATCATGCAGCTATCTCTCAATAGTGATTCAAGTGTAACGAACGCGTGGCTCTTGCTCTCTCCGCGGGAACGACTCACATCGATCGAAACGCTCACATAACAAAGCGAAATATATCCAACGGTTAAAGACTCACATAATCTGATGAAATAAAACAAGACAATTTATCCAGACGATAATCTGTCGTTTACCAAATAAACATTTAAAATCCAGCATAAAGGTATGTACATAAAGAGACAATTTGAGCTTACAAAAGTACAAAGTAATCACATCGCGACGGTTCAGAATCTACAGCGGATTTACCCTTCTCACCGACCACGATAGCTCAGCTCAAGCTTTATCGACAATTACACTACACTAGGGTATCACACGAGCACTCGCTAGCGGTCTATTATGCGGCCGAGTCCCGGCGGGTAGCGGGGGGGGCATAACAGCGCGCGCGGCGGCTTACGACGCGCCCGCCGCGCTCGGCCCACTCGCTGCCGCGCTCTCGCCTGCAACAACACACCAAACATTATTATTGTAATTATTGACCACGTACTTTAATTTACTGCTGACGTTTCGTTGACCGTTTAGAGGTTCTTTCTCGTGAGCATCGACCGCGACCACGCTCGGAGACTCGCAACCAGGAGAATAATAAATTAAGTTGTGTAGTGCCGTGGTTTGTCTGGCCTAAGGGACACAGGAGAACACAGGAGTAATTTAATTTTATATAAGACGATTCAAAATGATCCTTGTGATTACAATGAATAAAGTTCTTTTTGACTTTGACTAAGAATAGACTCCTCTATCTCCTCTCGTGGATGTCCTACAAGCCGAATTAACGATAACACCAAGGGATGGGCAGCAGCGAATACTGCGATCACCAAAGCTGCCGAGCGTGGTGATTATGGAATTTCCCCCATTGTATTTTATCGGGGAGGCCTCGTCCAGACGTCTAAATACTGCTGATTATGATGATTGTTAGGAACTCTATGAGCGACGGCTGTATGTATAGTATAGCTAGCTAGTACGTTGTGTCGGTACATACCCTGCGTGTCGTGATGGTCGGGCGCGTGCGAGGCGGTGGGCGCGTCTGCGGCGGGCGCGGCGGACGCGACGATCGGCGTGCGCGGTTTGAGGAACTCGTTCAGCGACGGCTGGATACCAAGCTCGTACCTGGGGGTAATAGTTATACATATTAGAGCTGGCATCACTGTACGTAGCAAAGATTTTAAATTAAGCGCTGTTATAGAGATGGTAATAGGTATATAATTTGAAAGGTACTTCAAGCCTATTCCAGCATGTACTTACTTGGTAAAGTAAAGAGCGGCGGTAGCGCACAGCCGTCGAGCATCCTCGCGCTGCTTGCCAAAGCTGTGCGCGCAGCCAGGTAGGAGGGGGGCAAGTGTGTACTACAGCAGTGTACTCACTCGGTGAAGTTGAAGAGCAGCGGCCGCGCGCGGCCCTTTGGCAGCCAAAGAAGACGTGCACGCAGGTCGGTAGGGTGTGGCAGGCGTGTACTCCAGCAGTGTACTCACTCGGTGAAGTTGAAGAGCAGCGGCCGCGCGCGGCCCTTTGGCAGCCAAAGAAGACGTGCACGCAGGTCGGTAGGGTGTGGCAGGCGTGTACTCCAGCAGTGTACTCACTCGGTGAAGTTGAAGAGTGGCGGCAGCGCGCGGCCGTTGGGCAGCCGCGCGCTGGGCTCGCGCAGCTCGTCGAAGAAGCTGTGCGCGCATGCCTGCAGCGGGGACAAGCGCGCGCCCGGCGTGTACTCCAACAAGCGTGACACCAGCGAGATCGCGTCGGGAGGCGTGCATGCGCGGAATACCTGCACGATACATTACACGTCAGTTTAAGGCCGACTACACACGATGCTGCAGACATGACAGTTTGCAAGCCCAAATATTTAGTACAAATAAACGAAGCTCCCATAGCTGACACACGCAACTGTAAACATGAACAAGTCCTCAGTATGTGCTTGAACGAGGCTCGGATCAGAATAGACGATGACGCATTTGCATAAGACTTTCATTACCTATCTAAAAGGTAAAAAATACACCATTATGTAAGACTTCGTTGTCCTTTGTGTATGTTCGAAGTGATTTTTTTAGACAGACTGATTCAAGTGACTATCGACTTAAAATTTAGAACAGTTGTAGAACTCATTTGCCCACATCTAATCCAGTCTCGAAAGGAGAGTGTGAGAACATAAACTGGTTGGTAAATCTACATCTGGTGATCTACCTTTACCCATTATCCCCTTTATGTCATGGCTTTTCATAAGCGCTTTCTCATTGCTGCATATGACCTAACACGAGGTGCCAAAGACAGACAGTGACATGAGACTGCTGCGTAGTTTTTCAAGGTTTCATAATGTGTCAGAACTTTACCTTGTTCTAATTATAGCCACAAAAAAACGTAAGCAATAGAATCGCGTCAAATTATTAACAATATTTACAATGTTACTAGTTAGGGTATAATGAAATTCGATGGAATGATTTAGTCTTGTTCGATGGTTGTGCGCAGATGACGATATTCAAAAAAGAAAATCGTGATATTAGAATAAAAACTGCACACGTCTCGACATCACGATTGCACACTGAACACCAAACAGATTGTAGTAAGAGACAGCGTCAAATGATTAGTTTTGTGGCATCAAACAGGCCCGGAAATCACGCAGTTACTGGCGCTAGATGCCATCATTGGTGTTATGCCCAGTCCCCTTATTCCCTATCTTGAAACTCACTCGGTTACGTAATAATCCTAAACGAACTCCAGCAAAATGTTTGAAATGGTTCAAAGTCAATAGTGTTTCGTTCATTGAAACCACAAGGATAATAAAAAATTTAATCGTCTTTAACCTCTTCAAGACCGGATAATGATGATACAGAATTTTCAGATTTCGTTCACATTTACATGAAGATTATGTAATAATTATATACTATTCAGATCTTGAAAGGAGTCAAAATTTTGCTGTAGTACGTTCAGGGCGAGTTAAATATTATACTTGACAAAAGTTCGTCGCCAAACAACTTTCAAGATACGGACCCATCACGAATTAGATTCTTCCCAGCATCATATTGTTCCAGAACAATAGGAATTAAAATTTAAACCTATTATTCTGGTGGTAAACTTGAATTACTCGGGGGAGAACCTAATTCGTGATGGGGTCCAGGTGACACATGGCCAGTGAAAACCAAGCTAGTAACTAGTAGAGATTGTCCACTATCACATGGTCCGCCTCTCCGCACTCTAGTCAGCCGCTCTAGCGTCGGTCGTATAGGCCAAGTAATAGTGGATTATCCACTTACTATCCTGACTCCTGTGCTCGGTAAGTGATAAGACCCCCCATATTAATATAAAATTATTTTAAGTTTTGTTTATTTTGTTATTTGCAAAAGGTTTCCAATGTAATTTAACGATCCTGGGCCGATAGACAATCGCAAACCCAAGCGAAAGCGCAAGGCGCTAACTAACGAATGCAAAGGACGGCCTGTAGGGCGCGTGCGGCGATTGTTGATCGCTTATGACATCTCCAGACTTTATTTAGCGTTACGTTACGCTAACTTTCGCATGGGCACATGTGTTTGTTTGCTAGCCTCATGTCCCGGGGGCATTATTGATGGTCAAAGTGCTGAAATGGATGGAAGCATGATGGCATCTATATGCCATAGCAGTCTTACTCGAATTCGCTGGTGGTCAGTGGCAGACAGGGGCATGGACATACGCTCCAACATTAACTGCAATGAGTCGCGTTATTTAACATCCAATCTAATTTCGATGGCGGCGTACGGAAGCAACGTTAAACCTTATGTTCTGTGTAATGAATTTGAGACTAGGGACACGTTAACAGCTGTTTTTGGACAGTTGTAATTATAGCAACAATTGAAACAAAATAAGTAAATATTTTCCATATTTCAAAAAAGGTAAAACAGACATAAAACAATAGAGATCAGTTCGTTGTTCGAGGTATTTCCATAAAACCTATTTTCACGAAACTATGGCAACGTCAAAAGTGAGTTGTTAACGTGTCCCAAGTATACCTAGAAGTGAATTCCACAGTTTTTTTTAGGAATCGTGCATGGCATTTGTATAAATGTGTAGCGATATAAATACATAGATAGAAGCCTTGATAGATCGTAGAATATACCTTCACCCAGGGGTGACTCTTGATTTGTGGGAATTTGAATTCTGTGTAGTTTGGATTCATCTCTCGAATTTGTTCTCGTGTCGGTGTGCCGAGTACCTGAAACGTTACAAGTTTGATTAAGGCTGCGCCTGAAGCAAACAGGAATCTTCATATAAAATAAAACGCCCCGCGCCGCTCGAAGTTTATACAACCCTCACAGTAAGTCTTCAGTTTTATTGTATAGATTTTATTTATCAAATTTTCTTCAGCTATTTACGTGTTTTTTGTCTCGTGCAATTCTATCTATCTATCTAACTATTCTGAGAGCCATATCAATGATCTTACTAAATAAGCAAGAGTGCTAAGTCCCATGTACGCCACGTCAAACTTTATGGCTGAATTTCACTTTCAACTCTCTCTAAAAATGTTAGAACACTGCGTACCCTGATAAGTCTTATCCGTTAATATCTACAAATTTTTATGAAGATCTAACTTGTAGTTTTAAAATTAAAAGGAAACTAGAGCCAGACGCAACAAAAAAGCGTGGTTTCTCATGAATTAAAATTTAACCATGATCAACCTAGCATAACGAGAAGTCGACGAGGTGTACTTAAAATCCTAAAAACTTGTAAAGTGTTACAAACCTTGATGATTTCAACCAATTGATCTACGCCTGAATCGCCAGGGAATATTGGTTGACCCAAAAGTAACTCGGCAACTACACAGCCCGCACTCCAAACATCTATACAAAACAAAGAAAGAATTCATAAAATATCAACACCCTGGGTCTCTAGACATGTGTTTAGAGTCAACCGCTAACTAGCGAAAACAAGGAACGGCTTGTAAGCAAAAGTTTTTTTTTATTACTACAACCAAACAAAAAGTTTTTATTTTTACAAGTTATACAATTAATAGGGTTTGGGATCTCTTTTGTTAAGTTGCAATAACCTGCGTTAGAAGAGTCCCCTCTTTTCTGTGGTCGGTAAGGAACACATGTAACAGGAACATATCCTTGTACTTATATTTGTAGGAGAAAGAAAGGCGCGCGGCGTTTGTCGATCACTTATCATCATTATGATGTCTTCATACTTTAGTTAGCGACTTAGCGTTACGCCAACTTTCACATGGACACTTTGTCTACGTGCGGGGGACTGTTTGGAAATAGGTCACTACACTTTTATTTAGGGTTATCGATATCGACCCCGCAATTCCCGAAATATATCGTTGAAAAGTTCAAGTTTCATTCTATAGGTACCCAAATATGTTAATCACCCGCCTGTTTACGTCCACTGCTGGACGAGGCCTCCCCCATTGAGATATATATTATATTATATATTATAGAGTATAAGAATGACATGACATAATTCATACGGATTTTGATGAGACGTGGTTGAAAAGAACGATCGGAGTATTGTTTACTCGATAGAATTGGGTTGCCAGGTCCAAAGCTGCCGGACTTCCCAGTAGCTTGTAAAACCCTGGCTGCCGGGCAGTACGTCTTTAGAATATTGATCAGATGTATCTTTATGAAGGCTAGTAATAGTATGTACACTATGGAGTTCGATTCTTTCTTTCAGTATGAAAGTACACTTACAGTATACACCAAATTCTTAAGTATCTTTAGTATTACTTATATACTCTTATATACATACATACATAAACACAAGCCTTTTCCCCCGAAGGGGTAAGCAGAGCATCAAAGAGCCTCTTTTCACCATGGGTTAGAAATATAGACGTGACAAGTGGTTAGCTCATCGCCGCCATTGCTTTCCACGACCAACTCGGCTAACGCTTTTTGCCAGTAATAACAAACTCCTAAAAAAGCGTGCATTCAGGACAAATCTTATACCAACGAAAATTGCCGAACAAGTCCGGGTAAAACATTGAAAATATCGATACGTTGGAACTCGTGTACAAATACTTTACAAAGAGAATGTATGAATGGAACACCGATCAGGCGAAATACCAGCACTAACATTCATTCCTCTAGATATAACTTACAGACTTTTGTAGTACAAAAATGGCGTCAAAAACTAGTTCTGGAGCGAGGTAATACCGCGAGCAGTTGTATAAGACATGTTTCGTCGGTTCTACGTCACGGTGCTGCAACACCACCACTTCTATTAGTCACTCTAGTTACCTAGACTCTAGGCTATAAATAAAACTTACCAATTTTCGTAGTATAATCAATGGCGCCGAAAATGAGTTCTGGAGCGCGGTAATACCGCGAGCAGATGTATGAGACGTTCGGTTCGCCGCGCACCAGATGCTTCGCTGATCCAAAATCGCAGAGCTTCAGCACACCAGTCTTCGGGTCGAGCAGTAGGTTCTGTGGCTTGATGTCCCGGTGACAAATGCCCAGCGAGTGGATATACGCCAGGCTTCTGAACAACTGATACATGTATAGCTGGGGGAGATAAATTTACACCAGTTAATATAGGAAATGTGCTCCTCCCTTGGATGTCATAAATCCGACTAAGGGATTACATCAGGGGATGGGCAGCAACAACCAATTGAGTACTCAACAACTATCTACCTGCCCAGCGTGGTGAGTTATGGCAAATCACCCCCCCCCCCCTACATTGCATTCTACGGGGGAGGCCTGGTTCAGCAGTGGACGTCTAATGGTTGGTGATGAGAAGGAAATGTTAGTATTGAACAAGGGTAAGTTTTCAAATCAGTTACAAGGGCCTTTTCATGGTCATCATTTACGGCATCGTAAGTTGCTAACGTTATGTAAGTAATATAGTATGTTGTGACTAATACATACCATAATAACGCGCAGGCGCAATGATGATTGTTAATTGTATGCAGTGGTTCCGTATCATGCGAGTCACATAATATAACACAGTTATTAGTAAGACTATTGGAAAGACTACTTTGACCGCATGAGTTTTTGACCCTGCTGCACCACTTTAGGGGGTGAATTTCGGAAATTCCTTTCTTAGTGTACCTTAAGCGAATGCAAGGAAATGTACACTCCAAATTTCAGGTCTCTGGGACTTATGGTTTAAGCTGTTTTAGTCACGCAACATTTTATCTAAATTGATGAAGAGAAATATGTTGTTCTTATAATACCTAGTACTTACCCACATTTCAAGCGAATAGGATTTGGAAAAGAATTTCATTAAAATACCTTTATAAAACTAATTGGTATGGTTTGTTCATCTTTGGAGTAGTGACGTGCAACTTTATACACAGTCTCCGGTATATACTCCAGCACCAGATTCAGGTACACTTCGTCCTTCTGCAATCACAAACAACAGATTATTATATCTTCATACAAACAAACAATATAATAAAACATTTATTGTGCGCTAGTATTTAACTTTACTAAGGATAGTCAAGGGAAGTTTGCCACTGTCATGTAAGATGTATTTAACGAGGTATTTTCTACTTAATTATCAAAAATAATTCAAATCATAATTATAATTTTAATAAAATATCAAATATGTTATGAGGAATTAGAAGCAGAAACCCTGAATCACATGTTCCATTCACCAATATAAAAGCCAAAACAAATGAAAACGATTATTTTGATAATGCCCAATTTGTGAAGAGTATCCAAACTCCGTTTGAAAAAACTCACAAATAAATTAAACGAGTGAATAGTTCAAAGTTGGCCAACGTCCAAAGGCTCTTTGGCAAAGTGTTTATAGAATCATGATAACAAGACCCATTTATTTGGCGGTCAGACCTTGAATGGCACACATTAAAAATGCAACATTAATTTCTACACGTGTTCCTAGTTCATAAGTTTAACAAACGAACTATTATTGTGGACGGAATCACTCAAAAGCTAAGCCTTTAGAGATAAACAATTAAATTTAAATTGGCCTTGACTCTTGTGACCAATGTTCCATGTGAATCGAATAGCTAGTTGAATAAGCAAAATCAGCAAGGAAGATCAGTAACTATTCAAAATATTCGCAAAAAATTCGGTTTGCTCTCATAAAACTTAATAGTTTTCTAAAAAAAAATGAATTTTATACATTTTTAGTGTGTGCGTGCATAACTTTTCTAACAAGTAATTGTGTACGTTCTTTTATGAGTGCAAGTAAACCATGTAAATGGCAATGAAACTCAAAGCAGTTTTCATGTCAATAAAAACAAAACAAAAATAATAAAGAAGCGAGCAAAAGTTAAGAGTCTAAAAACACAACTGGATGACTCGATAGGAATAAACTGACATGTAGATGATGATGGCAGTGAAAGAAGATCATGTGTGGGCTCGTCTGAGACGTGAGGCACATGGCTGAAGGATTACTGCTCATGACTTTGATTAGACTTGCGCTCAATTATGCACACAACTGCTTGACTGGCAAACAAGATCACCAATCAATACTTTTATCACTATTCTTGTTTTAAATAATAAATGTGTTGTTCATAAAAGAGCATCAGTTTGATCGTTAAAGTATTGTTTGGTAATCTTTGCCTTATTTGGTAAAGTAATTGTGCGTTAGCACACTAGCGCAACAATCTGATTGGTTCGTAAACATACTGCGACATCAAGTGACTGCATTGCGTTTAACATTGAGCTCACTGCTGCGGGCACTGCCGCCTTCCCCCAAATAAAACACACAAATAATACACCCTTAATAAAACGTACATAATTTAGATACAAGACAATAAACAACCGATCAAAGACAAAGTGCGAATAAATCGATAAAAACGAGATACCTCATTAATTCAATTAAACATCGACAGCATATTGCTCGATGGATAGGTATATAATATCTTAAAAATGCTATAAATAAAACAGGCAAATAAAAAGTACTACTGCTTAGCAAAATATAAATCTGAGATGCAATGCTCACCTTTTCACCACTTGAGTAAAAGAAGTATTTCAATTTGACAATGTTACAGTGCTCCAGTCGCCGCATGATTTGTAGCTCTCGATTCTGAAACGGAAAACATAACCCATTTACAAATTATAATCCAAAGATAAAAGCGACAAACATAAAAGCCGTAGATCAATTTAATATTCGCTTCGTACCAATAACAGACAAATTGTTCAATAAAATTATGAATTTTAGATGTTATCTATTGATCAAAGATAGTAAAGCTGAAAGTCTCACGTAAGGTTAACGAGATAGCTCAAAACACACAGATTAAAATTAAGCAACTACAAGTTGCTTAAGTTTAAAACATTTTTGATGCCAGAATGATTATGAATGAGAAACCAAAAGCTCAAAGCTCAAGGTTCAAGAATTCAAGACCACACTTGGTAAATACACAATGAAGTCCAAATGAATAGCTTCTTCTATAAAAATACTATACTTTACGGCAGTAATCATAATCAATCATACACCGTTCTACTAATAAACGCTGAATAGGCAGGTTTTGTCGTTTTCAATCGAATATGAAACTACCTCTCAATGCAAAAGACAAAACACTGTTCCAAGTATAACCAGAGTTTTATAGTCACAAGGTAAGTTTTAAGTACTCGATAGGTAGTCCCTCACCTTAAACCGTTTGTCCTGGAGCACCTTCTTGATGGCAATAAGCTCGCCGGTGTCGCAAAGCTTGGCCTGGTAGACGACGCCGAAGCTGCCATTTCCGATGAGCTTCATGTCGGCATAGCTAACCTCCTGCGGCCTGTCGGGGCCTTGCCCCGGCGTCGCTACCACAGTCGTCACCTTTGAGCCGTCCTTGCCTGCAATGGACAAAATTCAGTTGTTAGGGAAGGTTTCTTGAAAATGTTTAGTACCTAGTGTTTCATAATTCCGATCAATGTTGATATTTCATCTTGTTGAAACAGTTACCCATTTCCTGTATCTACTTTGTAGAGTCTAAATTCAAATACAGTACGCACGATGGATCTTGGTCTTCATAAATTAGGGGTTTAGCGCATCGCGATCGATTTTTGGATTGCCAAACCGCTCTGACACCTGAACCTTGAATCTAAGTTTTTAATAAGCAAATGACACGGGCGTGTGGCGTAGACTACACGGATTTTTGTATGGAAATCGAGGTTCTCAGTGTCCGCTAGGGGCGCTTTTCGGTATTATTATACAAAAATCTGTACTCCACACGCCCGTGTAGTTGCTTGTTGAGCTAATAGACTCAAGCCTCAGGTCAGCCAAGATCCATCACGCGTACTGTAACTGCCGAACTTTGTGTGTTTTGTTTTAGTTCAAGAAGTTTGGATTTTAAAGGCAATTTAGATAAATTGAATAAGTTCATTCTTCCTAATGCAGCTGCCAAGAAGTACTTTAATAAGGCAGGTAAACTATTTCCGCAACATTAACAAACCTGACGTAAAGACGGTCTAATTGTTAATAATATCTAGGAAAATTATTCTTCATTTGCAGGAAGGTCGCTCTATGATTCATAGCAGTACAATTCATTACATTTACATAGGTATTGCTGGGTATTGTAGATGGGATTAGAAGATATCATGACGACAGCATCTTAACAAGAACCTTTAGAGGTGCACAAATTTCTTAAAACTAAAAGCCAATAGAAATCCCATGGTACAAAAGTAATGGAACAGAGCATTCTATTTTCTTTCATAGAGAGAGTAGAAAGAGTTGTTCGATTTGGTTTCCATAAAACCCATAATATACTTAAATATAAGTAGTTTTTTAAACCTGTCAGATTTTACTTGTAATAAGATGACGGTAGGTACTATATCTAATACGTAAATGTATGTCATATACGTTGCTTACGTAAGTACGTAGGTTCTGTTAAGATAACTGGGTTATCAGAATTTAATCGCAAGTTCACAAGTCGACTAGCTGTACAGCATGGAAATTGATAGAAAAACGGCTAACACAACAATTTGAATGGCCTCTCTAATGCAATTGAGTAATGACGTAAGTTAATGAATCCATTTCACAGTTGCTACCTACGTAGAACATGGCGTGATCGTAGAGACTGGTAATTTAGTCTATGGAACTTCGAAATCTAGTTTTTATGTAAAGACGATTGGATCAATTCTTTTCATAGGCAATTTTTTCGTGTTTCTTTTAGTACTGTAGCTACTACTACGAAAGTACTGCGCCCCAGCAATCTTGAACTGTCAACTGTCACTTTTTCACTCACTTTATTTCTGTTTCGCAAAGACGAAGATTGGCAAGGCGTATACTTTCGTAGTAGTAGGTACTGTATTACGAAACAAACCTGGCGTGTTTGAACAATTCTATCAAATAACTTCAATTCAAAAGCAGGATTAGAAAGACATGAAATATAATCAAAGAATTAAACTGGCTATAATTTTTAAGAGTTTCTAAAATTTTTGGGTATTATGTGCATTCTTCATCAGGCGGTAAATATCCACTGCTGGATGAGGAATCAGCCATAGCATGCATAGCGTGCAATGGGGGATTGGCCATAATCACCACGCTTGGTAGGCGGATTGGTGATCGCAGTTTAGTGTTGTGTACTCGGTGGTTACTGCTGCCCATCCCCTGATGTACCTGTGTCCTGTGTACGTGTTTGTGGTTCCTTTCGACATCCACAGTAACAATTGGAGGACTATTCACAGGCCGAGACTACCACGGCTGGATTATGTGCATTTCGAATGCCAAATTCACAGGAAAATTCAGCGATATTATAGAGATCTTCACAGAGACCAACTACAACCCGCTCATGAAAATCAATTAACTTCCTATGCCTAGTCACAATTAAAAAGTTTAGGATTAGTGCAAGCATCGCTTCACCCGGCAAACGTGAAATCGATCGGCTTTGCGTTATCGCTAACCAAAATGTACTTAACTCCTCCCATATTTCAGTGAATTTGTACTAACTTGGTAAGTCTATGGGGTTGCGTAGTTTTATTACATACTATGAATAGCTACATGCGAAGCGGGCGGGTAAAAACCCCGTTCGCCGAGCCTCATTTTTACGGTTGGGCGCCACACTTCACAAGGATAATTTCAGCGCATAGGGTAAGGTGCAAAGAGTAAACATTTTACTCTGAAATGTATCATCATCATCATCATCCCCAGCCTGTTTATGTCCACTGCTGGACGCCTTCCCCATTGAATACAAAGAGGGGATTTTCCATTCTGAAATGTATAGCTTGTCTGAAATGCTAACTACCATTTGGAATTGAACATAACACCCTTTAAGTCACATACATAGTCCTTTATTGTGTCGTGGGTATCAGTAACTAAGAGTAACATGGTACCACAATACGCAGACCCGGAACAAATATTTATAGAACATGCAAACATTTGTTTTGCAGCGGGGTTCGAACCCGCAACCGCTTGCTTCTCAGCTGGATATTCGCCCGCCGCGCCACGGAGGTCATCAACTTATTTCCAACTGAACTGTAATGACGGCTCTCTGCTTTAGCAACGAGATGTTCTCTTTTAATATGTATCTGTTCCTAGTTTAATACTTGTTAGCCAAGGATTTAAATCGTTGATACGCCCTTCTAGTACTCTGACCGCTCTGAGTCTACATTGAAAATAACTCATTGTTTTGATAAGCTTTTATAGTTTGGACAGACACTGTCCACTGGTTAGTGGTTACCCTGTTTATTTATTGTTGCATGTGTTGTAAAGTTTAGTTAGTTTTATTTGGTTAACTTGCTTGTTGTTATGACTAACTCCGTGGCGCGGCAGGCAAATAGCCGGCTGAGACACAAGAGGTGCGGGTTCGATTCCTGCTCCGGGCAAATATTTCGATGATCTGCAAATATTTGTTCCAGGTCTGGGTGTTGTGGTACTATGGTACTCGTAGGTCCTTGATACCCAACGATCTTATAATAGATCGTTGTTGATACCTAAGACAGAGAATCGTAGTGTGGAATCAGGACTATGTAGTGACTGTTGGGTGTATGTATGTTCATGTTTTTATGTTGGCGTTTTCTTCCCGTAATTTACATAATGTCCTTCCTCCTCATTAATACGCAAATCGGCTGCATCTCTATTACGTGATGAGGTTAAGATTTTTCTTCATTGTCACTTGCCAGTCGATATAGCATTCATCAGCATATTCATCAGCATGCTAATAAAGATAGGTACTAAGGCTGAAGAGTGATGGAGATAAGTCCAACATGATAATACTAATTGTGAGGGCAAAGGGCGAAAATGTTACATACTTTGTGTGGAAAATGCAATATATTCATACTAAACGGTAAGAAATTTACTTAGTTAGTCGAGACAGAAACTAATTTATTCAGAACTCGGGGCAGCCTGAATCAAATGATTAGATAGACAAATAGGTAGATAGACGACCATTGAAAAGATAAATTCTTCAGGAACTGCAACATCTTGCTTGAGACATTGTAATAGCGTAATTCATCTTGTAACGAGAGATAAACCATCGTCAAATTCCAATTATGTAGTATCTAAGCCCTTTAAATCACGAACAATGGCTAGGAGACAGAAAATTAATAGAGCTACTGGAGCCAAAGCAATAGAGAAGTTAAATATCTTTAAAATAAGTCAGTGGTGACGAATAGGGAAAACAATATTTCTAAGTAAATGTTGCATGATAGTATTTCATTACACTTGGCTCTGGTAAATAGATGGGTTATAATCAAAAACATTTGATTAGAATTACAATGAAAATGAATAGCTAAATGGGCCCCGGTGCAAGTAATACGTGCGTAGTAGTGTTCCTGAAATCAGCTGTCGAACCCGCCTCACCGAGCAAAATACTAATACATAGCTTACTAACTGCTTATTCTGTTTTCTATTTCAACAGATTTTTCTTAATGCACCTCAGAAAAATCAAAATTTAACTTTCGGCTCTAACAGACGGATGGACAGACAGTCCAGAAGCGATTCCTTTCAACAATACAAGCAATAGCTAAAATCGTGTTTTGGAGAGACTGAAGGAAGGAGCAAGAGTCTCAAAGTTAAAACCTAAACAGTACCTAAGCTAAATTGTACGTCCCAAAAAGTGTTTTCTAACACAACACTTGGTCAGCGTCAACAAAAGATTTGTCAACACTCCATTCAGACCATTAGTGAATTGTTCCCTTCCTGTTCAGACACAGGCGATAGACCCACGTAATCTCGGTTACCATCACGGTCAACTCGATTACCGCTCAATAGCAGGAAGCCGAAGAAGTAAAGCAAAGTACATTCAGCAGCGTCGGTCAAGACTTTTATGGTTGTCAATTAATGGTCAATGTTTTCAAAAATTAATAACTGACAAGGGTCATCAAGTCAGCTTAGATTGACCGATTCTGTGTTTTGTACACACACACCACACACGCGATGGTGGATGGATAATACAGTACATATGCAAGTTTTTAAAGCCTGCCGGATTTCAAACGGATTTGTTTGTAAAACGCAAAACGCCAAACTTTCAATTATTCCGCGACATTGACTTGAATATAATCCTCGCTACGACATGCATCGCTTGAATCGCATAATTGAAGCAAACATAAATAGACCGGGGAGTGGAATACCTACATCAATCATGACAACACTGAAAGACCTCAGGGCTGTGCTGTCCTGCCACACCCTTAGCAACCCTTATTGACGCAAGCCTTAACGCACTTCACCTTTGTTTATCAGCTTTCTATCCGAGTACTCATTTCAATTTGTATTATGTGTGGCCGTTCCGTTACGGCACATGCCATGCCATCTATGTTAATAAAGACTATCGTCTAACAATAGCATTATTATCATTAATTATCATTAGGTATCGTCCATCACATCATATCAGTCACTATAAGAATTATCCTATTTTCCACGAAAACCCTTTTTAAACCTAGTATAAAACTGTACGAGGTACCTAGAATAGAACCGGACAACGTATTTTCTGAATTATCAATTTCTATAGCTGAAGGCTGTAAAGTCTGTAAGCAAGATCAATTTGCATGACAAAGTCTAAAATTGCAAAGTAAAAACTAAGGATCACGCAAAATAAATTTACATGCAATAAATGTTTACATTTTAAATTTACAATGAATTTTGAAAAAAAGTTATGGAACAACGTTCTCTAGTTCCCAGTGTTGTTTAAACCCTGATAATGTTATAAATACGTAATGTTACTTTTATTGTTTTCGGTGCTTTATGTACTTATTTGTGTTTTGTGTATTATACAAATTGAATTGACATTAAAGTTACAATTCAACTAGGTATGGAATTCATCAAAATTGATTTAGGTGCCTTATTATATTTCGAATCACATCTTTTAATTGCATTGTGCGTGTTCTGTTATTTCCAATACAATAAAAGTGAAAATGAACAGTGCATGAAAATGAAAACCAACACTCTTACGAGTGTTATCTACTGAATTATTCTATGATGAATATGCGTTTAAATCTAGAATTTTCGAACTTGTAACTTTAGACATAAATTTTAAATGAGCAAGATGTTTATGGAGTCCAAATTGAACCCAGCGAGATAAATGAAAAACAAAAAAGCGTTAGGTAGTACAAAAATAATAATTTAAAAATAAAAAGGTAAAGTCGTAGCACGAAAAGTGACCGATTCAATTGAAGTAGGTTGCTCTATCTCATCATAATCCTTCATACGATCAAAGTGTCCCCAATTAAAATCTCCTCAGCAAAATTGGTTACCAAAGAGCAGAAATCCCAGGATATAACGTTATAATATAACAATAGCGAAACTAGGACAAATTAACTTCACCGCAAATGTAAGAGAAACTTCTTGTTGACAGATAAAGGTAGCTTCGTATTATTAGTAGAGCTGTTGGTGTAACTGGGGAAATCGCGATTATCATTATCATGTTTTCGTGATAACTGTGTGAACTTTTACCTATTCAGTAAATTAAGTAAATAATAAAGTCAGAATCACTGATGTAAACTAAACATTATTTAAAATAATTGTACTGGTCACGTCTATATTTCTGTGATTGTGCGATCCACGGTGAAGAGGCCCATTGAGGCCCTTCCACCCCCTTCGGGGACAATGAAACGTGTCTATGTAGTATGTATGTATATATAATTACTGAATACCATAACGAATAACATATCTCTAGTTCAATTGAATAAATGGAGCATAGATTATTAGGTTACTTATTTTGAATAGTTGAGAGTAATTAAATTTGTAATTTTGTTGTTGTAAAATTGTTTTTTTTTAACATTAATTTTATCTGTGATTGAGCCCTATTATTTAATTTGACTGAATGATTTAATGAGATTTAATTTTGTGTATTTTTGTTAAATTTTTTTTTGAATCGTGTACCTATATGGATTTTGATCTTAAATAAATTTATAATAATAATAATAATTAATCAAAAAACCGTGATAAGCATAGACAAGAAATGCAGCGGAATCAAAGCAGGTGGTGTTAGAACATATTTTCAAATTAAAAGAAAACCGAAAACTAAAAACAACCCAAAAAAAACTACAACTACTACCAATACCAGGAAAAATGCGTCAACATACAGAAAGATACTTTAAAATGCGATGTCAGCGATAATCCTCCAACCAATATAGTCTCCACAAATTAACTATTTTCTGTACCAGATCTTAATCTTTGCAATGAATGGTTTCAATTAAAGGATTGTCGCATATCTACAACGAACGTGATAATGACGTGAGCAGAAAGAATCCACATATAGCCGAGCTAAGTGTCGTGCGCCACATCTAGCACTTACGATGAGAAGAAGCAGCCTTCTTATCCGGAGCCGGCTCGGTCTTTTTAGGAGTTTCCACTTCGCCTGCGTGATGCAGCAAAACACAAAGAAGCATTAGAACATTGATGGCGAACAGAACTATACAATGTGTGATACAAAACACGAAATGAGAAACTGTACGTGAGCCGTGATGGGTGGTCGTCGAAGGGAATTATCGGTACATATTTAGACACTCACTTAAGGTACGCCGAAGTTTTTTACAGAATGAAGAGAGTCTGTCGCGAGCGCGGCTGATTTGGCCGCTTTTATCATTGTCAAGTAAACGGAGCAAAGAGGGTTCGGATCGCGCGGCAACCTCTCCGACCGGGCGGATTGCGGATGCGGGCCCGTCGGAAACACCGTGGTTGTCGAAGCATACTGGCCCTGCTGAGCACTCCAGCTTGGCAAAGGATCGCACGCGAGCGCGCGTTGTGGTAGACTGCCGGTCGGAATCGCGGTAGGTAGGTACCGTCGCCGCCCCGCCCGGCCCGATACCTCGGCCCTCGCTATATGGGTGCTAATTCAAACTTCGCGACAAAACTCATCACAGTAACTTCTTGTCAATACATACAGTCATGAACACAGCATTATTCATAACAAAAACAAAGACCATATACGTAACTACAGGGAAACTACGTCAACGTTATCATTGCCTTATCAACTTCATTTCGGAAAACAGGAGCTGTTTGAAATGCCTTTTTAAAACACGCTCATGAAAGTATGTAATGAACTAATTTGAGGAATAGTTTTGTGTTACAAATCTACAAGTTACCAATATTTGAGGTTAATTTTACCATTACAATAACAAAACAATAACTTGAATAAGTATGTGTTACATCGTTAAAGTTTGATTACTCTATCGACTCTCAACTATTTTATGTCTGTTCTCAGATCCCGATTCATATAATGGTATATTAATGTTATATATATTAGTAGTTTTGGCAGAGTTTGTTTCATGTCATCGCACCTTCGTTGCCCTTGCTGAGTTCAGGAAAAGGAACATATTAGTCGGGTGCTGAAGTTGTATTTTGAAATGTTACGTCCATGATCAGTATCACGCGTGTCTATCTCTTTATACAGCCGGTGATAATTTCAACGTGACGTCACTTGCGGTGAACTCTAAATAATTCTCAGCTTTAAATGTTTTTGTACACAAACTGACAATGGCGAACTGGTGCAATCTGTAAAACTTCCCACCCTAACACGCCTAAATTAATCCATGCGAATATTATTGTAGGGACTCGGTAACGCTGCTGGATGTTCGAAATCAGTTACAAATCAAATTACGTAAACACTTCCAAACTTGTGCGTTACAAACTAAGTAGATTTTGTCTGTTGTACATATTTTGGCGCTAATTGGAACACAAACTACACGACCAATTTTAATGAACCGTTCACTCCTCTTTCTATTTTCAACCTAATCAATAATGACCGGATTATGTATTGGTTCTAAAAGTATAATGTATTATGCGATTATGACGACTAAGCTAAGCAGCTGGATTTACTGATAGAATGTTTAATTGAATTACCTCTGTTTTCATGGTCTCGACTCTAGGCAATAGGATTAGAAGTTTTGGCAGAGTTCGTTGGGTTCCCGTCACGCGAAGAGGCCAGTCGCCACGCACCTGATACTCGATACGCTTTCACTTATACACTCGCGCTTTTTTACCGATCGACGTGAAATGCTACTAAGCGAAATTATGCTCTCCTATATTTTATTCTGAACATTTTTATCCAGAAGATCAGCAGTAGTCTTAGGTGGCGTATATAGATGGAAGGATAAACGAAAGATCTAAAGAAAGGTAGATGGGACGAATAAAGACCAAACATTATCATAGTTTCTCGTCGGAATAAATACTTTTTAAAACCGTGAGAGGATACGTAAGGTTACAATGACGCAGTTAATTAGGAAGAACAAAGCAAAAAGGACAGGATAAAGCAAAATATCTAAACATCCTTCATGATCATGCAGTAAGTTGGAAATTATTTTGAGTCAGTGCCAAAACATATTTGTACTTTTAGAATCTTCAAAAGTATTAAAAACTTCACGCTGGAGGGAGATGTAAAGCGTCTGTATTCGGAAGTAACCTTGCAATTTGTGATCAATTCCAAAACCAAACCGATTTGCTAGTGTCATGCTCTATTAGCAGTCGTTGCGACTTGAGTTGCATAACTGTCTGAGCCCATTTAGAGCGGCCTTATAATGTGCTTTTGAATTTTAAAACACTGTATGAATAGTATGTCATCGTGCCGATTCTGATACGTAGTAACACAAAGATTAGTTGTTTTCATTCTGACAAGATAATATTAGCCGAAAGGGTAAAAGTGCTTTGAGATGGGAATGTAGAAAAAAATAATAAAGTTTATTTTAGTAGTAACTTATTCAGTCTAACATAACCAGTTGAAGAGGCAATGGACAAATTGTACAGTATGGAGGAGCTCAGCAAATTTATGAAAGCCATCTGGTCTAAAAAGACGCGCCTCCTGATAATGATGATAAAAGACCCTGAGAGAACTTAAATGGATAAGAGCTTAAAGTTTTCTTTCAACTCTTCACAAAAGCAGAGTATCGAGTGCGCAGTTCCATTGTTCTCTGAAAGCGACACCATGTCTTGTATACGTATACGGTTGACGAGCACGCTTACGCCTTTGAATTCTACCAAGGCCCTGTTGTCGCAAGAGACTAACCGCGGATAATGGGGGGAACCGGTCCCGCATCTATGACGCATCGCCCACCTCAGAAAATGTGCCTTCGTGTTGCTAAGCTCGCATCATATTGATGTTTAATGCAATTTTATTGACGTTGCCTTATTCCTATTTCAATCGTTAATTTATAGCATGTCTGCAAAATTGATCTCGCTTGAAACTGTATTGACAAATCGGGGGTTCTCCGAGCTTTTCAATGAGAATTTGAAGATATCGACAATTATGTACGTCAAGCTAGCACTGAAAACGCAAAAGGATGGGTGTGATGGTTGCAAATACAGTGAAACAGCGTAAATAACAAAAATAATTGAGCCGAATACAATTTTTAGAAAGTGAAAGGACGGCGAATTGAATAGAGACTAGTAATTTACTCACTGTTCAAAATGCACTGCATTTCTAAACAATTAATAGGCAAACACTTCCAACGATGAAAAACCATTCGAAGAAATTTCTCACTGCTTTGCTATTTCAATAATAAAACAATGAGCAGACAATGAATGAATAATTCCGATAAAATGTCCATAAAGGTAAATTTCGTGCAAAATATGACACTGCAGCTAATTATAGCCTGTTGATTTATGAGCTGGGTATTTTCTTAAATAATTCTGGGCGTATTTCCAAGGGAGGCCATGGATGTGACGATTTGATGCGTGTCACATTTGCGCGTAGTGAAGGTCCGAAAGTCCGTTTGTTACGTCTGTTTCTTAGCTTTGATCATTAGCAATGATATTAATTCGCAGGAATGTGATCTCGGAATGCTGGAACTTAAATATAAATCCGGGAACGTAACTATATTCACACCCGAATTCAAATCTCAAATGTGAGTAATCTTATCGTGACATTCGAAATAATATGACGTGCGTTTTAATACTGTGGCCATAAATCTTAACCTTCGATAGTTTTATCGACCTATAGGTAAAACTTTCGTAAATACAACCATAAAAGACAAATTTCAGATAAGTATTGGTACGTAATTCTGAAACGTTCGTGAAATAATTCATAGCTTAATGTATAAATGAACTAAGATATCACAACGTGCAATGCTGAATGGTTCGCTAACACCCAGCATACACCTTCGTCATTTCGTCTCCCAAGGCATTTCCAGTCACACCAATGCACGAGAAAATTACAGATATCATAGAACACAAAACTTGGCTTTGTCTTACGATTGTGACATGTTGTATCTCATTTCAACATAAAGAGATTTTCCATCAGTCATGCGATCTTGAAAAAAAACAACGTAAACGGGTTAAAAAATCAATAACAGGTATCTCTCGAGTTTTTATATTTTAAACACACGGAGATAACTGTAAAAAGGTACTGTAAAGCTTAGGTGATATAGGCAGTATACCATACCAGACTTTTTGACAGTAAATGAAGCTGATTCCGTTGATTTCGGCCTATTGTACCGGTTATCAGGATCAGCGTTTACAGTGTAAGTACCGCGACGTCGCAACATTATGAAAGTCCACCTGTTCTCCACAAAACACAATATCAGTAGCACAGTAGAACATCCTCATAGCTATTCATTCTTCACAAAAATACATCGCCGATATAATATCACAGTGAACCGCACAGCACAGTATTTTGGCAAAATGAACGCGTAGCAATGCGAAACGGCAGATTGTTTTCAAATTGCTCGCACACCGGAGGTGACGATGCGATATAGAATAGAACTGAGGAAGTGGGTTAACGAACCAATCGGCAATTTTGCAACATGCACCGGCTTCGGCGACCACGAGCAAGTCATGCGACTGTGACACGGGCATGAGCGAAAGGCAACTTTAAAACCGAGAGTGCGTTAGCACGGTTCTTCCGCGAATGGCAGGATGGTGCGGTCACGCCGACCGCGAGATAGCGAGATCGACGACAGTCACTGATAACGTCTGGCGATAACGTTGGACAATTGACTAATACAGAGGTACATGAATTGAAATACATATTGCATTGGCTCTACCTGCGTCTAGTGGAAACGAACACAAAATGCTAACAAAATAAGACCTACTTTATCTTATCAAGCTATAACCCAGCATCATTGAGATGTTTCTTGAGGGGCGCAATTTACTTTAATTTGTGCAAAAGTCACGTTAGTCTTATCAGTCACATTATTCTCACACGTTGAATTTTTCTTAAGAAGCGTAACCGGCTGGTATTTATTGCAATTTGCAAGAAGATCTGTTGCTATCGAAGAACCAATACTCACATAAATGGATGATTACGCTTTCGGTTTCTTCATGCATTTCGAGATGTTCAAAGGAATATAAATTAACATAAGTGTGCTCCCCGCGAAAGTGTATCAAGTATCAACAATCTCATTAGTAAGCCACGAATGTGGTGTCAAGGCTGCGTTGCTACTCTATTAAAAATGCAGAGCTCGTGGCCGCGAGGTATTTAACCATGAAGGGATTGGTGAATTTTTTACCCGACAGCCCGATTCGACATCGCCTTCTAAACTGTTTAAAATGCACTTACCATTACATAGCCGCTAACTCAAGCAGCAGCGTTTACGGTTAGATACTTGCCTAGTCTAGGAGAAATGTGAGCTTGCTGAATGTGAATATAATACTATAATAATATATTATAGACTTGTTTTTTGAATAAATTAATATACTGAAAATACTTAGCCGAAGCAAGACATTTTCCTAGTCCTAGTACCGATAAACTCCTTACTGAGAATAGGTACTGAGTTACTTAGATTTTATTTAGCTTTATTTTTTTGCTTCAAGTCTATTTAGCAAGAACTTGTGCAACAGACATTTAGGTAAAAGTGGCATCAATGTGGCTGTAATGAGGAAATTATAGGCTGTCCGATGTCGTCGTAGAAAAGTTGCGCATGAAATCGTGTGAGTGTTCCTTCTAGGAGGCGTTCTTTCGAGGAGGTGTGACTTCGTCGGCGTATTTTATAAATAGATCATATTTATTTATTCATGGCGACTAAACTAAAAAGTCGGAGTTTTAAATTTACGGTAACGTAACAAAAACTCTTGCGTCACGGGGAGATTACCTATCAATCGTGTGAGTGTTCCTTCTAGGAGGCGTTCTTTCGAGGAGGTGTGACTTCGTCGGCCTATTTTATAAATAGGTCATATTTATTTATTCATGGCGACTAAACTAAAAAGTCGGAGTTTTAAATTTACGGTAACGTAACAAAAACTCTTGCGTCACGGGGAGATTACCTATCACCTGTCGTACGCAGTTAGGTTGCGCATGAAATTGTAGGCTTGTGGGGTGGGGTTACCACGAGGTGACATTGCTGAGTTGAATCACATTTATGTCATTAAACAATTATTTTTAAGCTCAACTTTTTGTCAATTATCAAGCCCTTATTCGCCAAACTTATATAAATGTCAAATGAAGCTAAATTGGCGACAGATGGTGGTGAAAGCAATCGCAAAATTGTGAGCGATACAACTGTGACGTTCCAAGTATGGCGGCTGGACGTAAGGCGTCCCTGCGGGGGGGAGGCGTGATCGCCGTCCTATCAATTTTATCGCTAGTATATATTTACGGCGTGGTCCATCTATCCTTCTCCATACCTAGATAATGAGTTAGTTTAGAAATAACGGTGTATCATAAAATCTCTCAAAAAATTAGCAGGTCCCGTTGACGCTAACGATAACCGGCCCCCAAGTTACAGTAGCAAATGGCAATGGGGAACGAAACAATGGGGATCATTTTGGCGGCCTTAGCGCTGTCTGAATCTTATGAAATTCTATTCTTGACCTAAATATTCCTCATTTCAAGTTTCAAAAGATTTGGACAGCCCTAAGGCTGCCGAAATGATCCCCATTGTTGCGTTCCCGATTGCCATTTGCTACTGTAATTGGGGGGGCTGGGCGAGCATCCGGTTAAAAATCCAGTAGTTCATCTGACTGATGTTTATTTCAAGGGTAAAATATTGAGACAAAATTGGTGAACAGGTAGGTATGCAAAAGCATAATACACTTGTAATATAGTTTACTAACAGCTCAAAGCTGACATAAACTGTGAAGCCAGTGCTGCGCACTACTGAGCCCAATCCTAGCCTTTTCTGATCCACTCAGGTATTTTCACTGGCCTTATATATTAAAGCTACAATCCTTCTCACAAATAAATGCTAAAGTTTGGTTTCTAGGTGTTTGTTTGGTATACTCAATCACGCATGCTGCAGCAGCAGGTGAGCACCAGTAATTGGTGGCTTGCAATCTTAATAATATGATTGGTCAATATTTGACATTGGCAATGTACTCTCTAGCAACATGATAACGTCAGTTACTTATGCTAAACCCACTGAAGTACCATCGGCTTATAAATTATTGATTTTATTGCAATAATTATAATGAATTGGTTGAGGGTTAACCGTAGAGGGATAAAATACTATTTTAGTTCCCTATGAGTTACATTACTACCAATGGTGGAGTAAGAATAGAATAGGGGTTGTCACTAGGTTAAAATTAGAAAGGATTAATAATTAATGATTTGATTTGCTAACTTATAGTAGAGACATGTTACTACTTGTACATGTTACATGTAGGTACTTTATTACCACTTCAACAAAAAAAAATAAAGTTATAGAGTGGAGTTTCCTAGAAAATATAATAGGTTTTATGGAAATAAACCAACCAACAAACTAATGTCCTTTCTTTTATGAAAGAAAGAGGGTTTTAAATTGGCAGAAGCATCAGTTTTTGAATTACAGTTTTAATAAAATTCTAAAAGTACTGTACCAGTGTCTCATGTTATCAGTTGGATTGTTTTAGGGCAATAAAATCTATACAGCACCCAAAGCAAGAGCTAAAGATGTGAAAAAGACATGTGATTTGTTTTTTTTGTACAACAACTCGCAGACCTAGTGATTTATAAAACCACATATAACTCTGAAACGGGTTGTTTAGACCTGCACAGATGTCCTAATGTGTGGGGTATATTTTACATTTCCATCATATGCTAACACTACCCCAGCCAACCCAGTCCCTTGAAGTAATGGAACAGGACAATGGGTTTTTTTTTTTATTTGAATCTTTGATGATTTTCTTCAGTGTGTGTAAATAGAAGATAGTAGGAAGCTTCTTCATTATTTTAACTGAGTTGGTTTTATGGTAGGTAATTTCAAGTTTTCTCATTGTTGTAATGATTGCAAACACAACTAAGGCAGAATTAATTATGTAATCTTAAGCTTGCTTTATCATGACAATATGACAATGATAACATTAATCAACACAGAAGGAAAATAATACCTATTTTAAAAAATTACCAGTATAATCCTTTCCAATATTTTGAAGTCTACCATTTGAGCATGGTGGGTCTATCCACCCTTGTCAAGCGAGAGCAGGCCTGAGTCCCAACAATAAGAAGATTACTATTAGGGTTATGATTATTAGGCCGACTCTAACACACTCTGTGGTGATTGGGAAAACGCATATATATGGTACCTAAGACCATCCAAGTGGTTAGTATCCTTACTAAAGTTAACCTGAGGTCAGAGAGGACTAACTACCTACAAGGATTAAGCCTCTTTTTAGTACATTAACCAAGTACTTTGCCATAGTTTCCAGTCACAGTTCCAAAGACAGATCACTTTCAAGGTTTTTCAGTGCAAACAATTAGCTACTTTATGGAATTTTGAACTGAATGTTTTACTGCCCTGTATTCCTAGACACAGAGATGATATTTTAGTGGCCGAGTACCTTATTTAATTACGTCATTACGATAGTAACCTCAAACTACATAGCACCATAAAATTACTATGATACTACCTACTAATTTGTGTAACGAATGCTCCAGTTTTTAACCACATAGAGGCGAGGGGGAGTATTCTTTGGTGTATTACGAGAAAATGAAGTAGATAATTGACGCGAGGTCAGCAATTCCATCGAATGATCGTAAAGAATACGACGCATTTCCCTGAAGTTTGGGCTTTTGACATGATTTATCTGTCACACGCCAGGCCTATGTGGCAGGCAAACCTGGCTGTGGCCATTTTCCAAATGCTGCAGATATGAAATGCCAGCGTAGGTATTGATTTATTCACCAGGCGTTGTAATTTACGGGTTTATTGGTTCAATTGTGGCAGTTTGCAGCCATTTTTAAAATTGTCAGTAATAAGATACGTCACAGGCACAAGAAATCACGATGGCCGACAAAAGAATGGTTAGGTGGAAGGTACTTACTGCTGATTTTTACGCCTCCCAGAGGTGGTTTTGGTGGTTGGTTATCGAATGTCCTTCGAACGGATTTGCTGCCCTCGGCGAATGACGTGGTCCTAGGGCGTCCGCTCATTATTAGAGGTATAAAATAAACGGCCTAAGAATCCTGAACTTCATAGGTAATTCACATTTCTCGTTACCACCCTTGCACTCGCACTTAACTCACTACGCCGACGATGTACAAAGAAGACAGAACAGTCAAACAATATCACTAGATATAATGGAAATCAAAATATGACTATTCTTACAGGGTTTCACAATATCATTTTGTTAATTTTTCAAAATTTACATCAATAAAAAGTACGACAGATTTTCGTTTCTTCCTTCACTTGACTTGTATGTTCATTCGGCTACTTTCGGAACTCGTTCGGACACAGAACGTCGATCATGATAGAACGAAGATGACGTCACAAAGCTGTACCAGCGCCATCTAGGCACGAAAAATGACCCTAAATAGTAAAGCATAGCTCTGTCGATAAAGCAGCTGACCACGGACAACAATATTTAGATGTGATGTATGACATTCTCGTTTGTGAACTAATTTATGATAACTCGATTATTCGATTTTATCAAATAATCGAGTCGAATTATTGTAAGCCGATTTTTCATGGCTGTCTTCGCGCGATTCGGAATTACTTCTTTGCGCCATCTCTCGGTGGAGAAGTGAGTCCATAGTGATTTTTAATTTTGCATACCTACCTAGCTTTTTAGAACCTACCACTGCTTTAGGATTAACAAAATAAAATAAAAACTACTGCCAGTTACGTAGTTTTCGTAAATTTGTAAATAGGGTAAGTACCTACCTGCCACTATAAACCCCATCCGCAAAAATATTTGCCTGGAGTGTGAGGACATGGACATTGAGGTGGTGACTCAGATTTTCTTTGCTTGCAAAACAATCGAAGGGAACGATTCGCATGGTGCCTATGGTATGGGGCTATAATTTGATTTGATTTGATTTAGGCACTGACGATGCTTAATTAAATAAACTCGATAAGAGTTCTCTCAGTCGCAGTTTCACTAGGTATACCTACTCTCCTACCTAATAACGTACAAGGGAATCCGAGGCAGCCACCACACCAGTCCTTCAACCCCTTCAAAGTTTGAAGTTTGAGCTGCGAGGGCCATATTTCGGTTTTTTTTTCCTGAAATCCCCGCGTAGAGAAAGAGTTCCGTTCCGTCCGGTCGTTAGTGTATTGTATTGAAAAAAGGGTAGGCGCCAGGACACTTCCCTGTGGAAGTACTTTTTTTTTGCACACTTCATCTATCCATCTCTCTTTTCATACTGGAACCGACGTTTCCAAGTCCATCGTAATTAATTCTGAAGTATCCGGACAAAAACTGTGTCGTAGATCTTACTTGGAAACATAAACGGTTCTTTTTCAATGATGCAGTTTGAAGTTAGGTACCAAGGTACCTACCTACTTGCATTTTTAAACTTCCCCGTTTTTCTGCGTGCTAAAAACTATCCTAGTTACTAAGTTGAACCACAACCACAAGCTCACACAGTGAAAGTTCCATAGGACTTGATTCTGTAGTTTTGCATAGAAGTTATTCATTATGGTTTTGGCGTGATGTGAAAACAAACAGACAGACAATGATTGAGTAAGTAATTAATTAGTAGGTCTTCTATCTATTTATTTAAATAAAAGATAAGTAGGTAGGTACCTATATACTATATGTAGGCGATATAATATGCGTGAACAATATCATTTGTGAATTTGTGCTAGTCATGCATATTAGTAGGTAGGTACTTGGTGAATTCACTAAGTAGGTAGGTAGTTACTTACCACAAGTAATATATGTATTTACGGTTCTCTATTTCGTTTGGACTAATATTTTAATATTGCCTCGGATGCTCTGGAGACTAAAGTTTGAAAAGGCATCGGACAAAATATAGCCAACCGCTTTGCTTTGACCACTTGTATTCTGTGTGCCCGCAGAGGGCAGATTAGGTAGCTATCTACTTATTTCAAAACGCTATCACTTGGAGACAGACGGGCGCAGCAGGCCGACTTGATAATGGTTCTTAATGGGACCAGCCAGTCAGTTGCGCGTGCGTCGCGAAAGAAGCGGGCGGGTCGCTCGCAGCTGTTCCTACTGCTAATATGTGATTCAAAATTAATTTAAACATTATAATAACAATATCAGTTCATCAAAATGGAGTGCTACACGTCGGACAGTTGTGACAGCGACAGCAGAGACCAGAAGACCCTGGATTTGTCCAGCCAGTTACTGGATTCTAGCAGTCTGGCATCCGAACTGAGAAGCATTGTTGACGAAAAGGACTGCGCACAAAATTATGAGATAATACTGCTCTACAATAACAGAATAGCAACGTTACCGGACACGATAAGCAAGTTTTGCAATTTGAAGATTTTGGATATCAGTAGTAACAGGCTGAAAACCCTGCCTGATATATTCAAGAATTGTCCACTGACATCCTTGATCGCGAAACACAATCAGCTCACTAACGAATCGCTTCCGAAGTCGTTCTTCACAGCTAAGAGCTCCTTGAGGGAGTTGAATCTGAGTGGGAACCAGCTCAATTTCTTTCCGGAGCAAGTTCTGGAGCTGATGTCTCTCAGATACCTATATCTGGGGGGTAATAGGATAGTCAATATACCAAAGGATATATGGAAGTTGAGCAGGTACCTACCTATTAATACTTTTTATCATGTTGTTATTACTAGGACGTTAATTAGGTTAACCGAGTGTTTTGTTTTGATAGTAAAAGCAGTTAATTTAATTTAATTTCTTTATTTATTCGTAATTGTACTTATCCGTACACAATATTTTAGATTGCGACTTAAGTTGTAAGTTTTTCTTATTAACACCACCTACTATTCATTATAATCAATCAGCTTATAGAAGTCCTTTACCACGACAAACGGTCTCGCTCCGCCTCCATCCACCGTCTTCCTTTATAATGTCTTTAATCTATCGAAATGCAGGCACTGAGTCGTCCGGTTTGTGTCCGCCATTCGAGAACCTTATACCCCAACGGTTGTCAGTTCTGCGAGCACTGCTGGTTATATTACCTGCCCATTTCCACTTCAACTTGCTAATTCTGAGAGCTATGTTGGTGATTTTGGTTCTTCTACGGATCTCCTCATTTCGGATCCCATCTCGCAGTGAAAGTCCGAGCATAGCCCTTTTCGCTGCGCGACTTTGAGCCATAAGTCGTCACTGGCAAGTGCCAACACGAACACGCACTGATTATAATAGATTTTCGTCTTGATGAGGCTCTTGGTATCGGTGACGAGGCGATATGGCGTATTTTCCTGAATGCTATGCCTCCCATCGGAGTTGGATTTGTCGGCTGACCTCTTTTTCGAAGTTGGACCTACTTAGTAGATCGTCTGGCGAAATAGACAACAACTTTGATGATATCGTCCCTAACATCTACCGGCATGGGTGCGACATGGGCATGGACATAATATAATATGTTTCCTTGACCATGTTGATTTTATAAGTCCCACCTGTTAAATTAGGATACGGTGTTGAGGTCTGCTGAGCATTGAGCATTATGCCACGATCTTCCAGCGATTCGCCATGATGACTGATGAATCATCTGCAAATTGAAGGTGATTGATGTAAATTCGCTATTGATATTGATGCCATATTTATGCGAGTGCAGAAGCTTGAAAACATCCTCCAATGCAGAGGTAAACGTTTCAGAGAAATAACGTCTCCCTGTTTATTTATTTATTTAATGGGTTCACAAAACAGATTACAATCAAATAAGCGTACACATACCTAAACATTGACAATAGTTCAGATCTAGATTCGTAATCAACTATGTAAACACGACAAAGTTACAGTGTTGCAAACATATAAACTAAATTACCCATAAACCGGGCACTGAAAAAAATTAAACATTGTTATCATTGAAACCTAATATTAATATTCTGAAGAGACATCGCTTAAACCCGTTGGTATTAGGATCAAAAACATCCAAGTCGTTAAAAGAAAAAGCCAGCTCGTTATACCGACGACACATTCGAGGAAGAGGAATTTACACCGATCACTGCAATTTGATAGGATCCGTGCTCTGGTCGATAGACGTATACCTAAGAAATAGTGACCTTGCTGTACTTCAACACTTCGATATAGGTATCGGTAGTAGATCTGGCACCGCCGCCCGCGCCGTAGTAACTAACACTAACTCAACAGAATTTTTAAAAATCTCTTTGGCACGTTTTTTTTTACATACTTAGTGCTTAGTTTGCACTTAGTGTCCGTGGGACAAATTTAGTTCCAAGCTTTATCATCATCGAAATAATCTGAGTTTATATATTAGGTGTGTACGCTTTTTTTGAGTTTAAGTGTTTGATTAAGTTTTTTTTATCTTAGCACGTCACTTTGTATTTTGATAAAAGAGCGTACACATCGCCCTGTAAGCGATTTACTAAATTTTATAGAGCATACTTTAGAGGGAACAGCGAGTTAGTTTGATTTGATTTGTTATCTTTGTTTCTAGTACCTATTTACATTATGATTGTCGCTTTTTTAGTAAACAAATTTATAATTTTGCGAACGTACACCAGGTTTTCATAAATGTCATCATCGTCATTAATCAGCCTTTAGAAGTTCACTGCTGAACAAAGGCCTCCCACCTAGAAAATAAATTTAAAAAATTAAAACCTAATTTTCCATACAAAAATCCGTGTTACATTACACCATACGTCCGTGTCAAATGCTTGTCAAAGCTTAGAATCAGCTCTCAGAGGGCCAAGTCTAGAAATGTAACAAGCAATTAAACGGGCGTGTGTACAGTACACTACACGGATTTTTGTATGGATATTGAGGTTCTAGTTGCACTTTTCGGTATTGCTATACAAAAATCCGTGTATTGTACACCACACGCCCGTGTAGTTGCTGGTTAAATAATATATCAAATCAAATCAAAATATTTTTTATTCATTGAAATCACAAGGATCATTTTGAATGAATATGCAGACTCGAGCCTCTGAAATGGGCAGCGAAATGGGTCAATAATTACCACGACGCTCCTGCTCCACGCCTCTGGCGTTGATCCTCGAGGATTACCCACTTTCAGAAGCTCTGTCGATATTCCGTGTTCCCCGGGCTCTTGCATCGCTAGCTAGTTGTACCAAGAGCAGGACTTTGCTATGAGGTGTACAATTTTATATAAAACTTTTAAAGCTCGCGAAAAATCTCCTGCTTTGCCTTCCATACCGTCTTGATTTTCAGTTTCTTCAGTCTACTGAATTTGCCCCATAGACAGATTTGCGAACACTTTGGAGAATTTATTGAGCTCTATTGCGTTATTAATACATTATCTTCATAAGCCTGTAGAAGTCCACTTATAATCTCTAATACAATCTTCTTGTAATTTTAATACAATTAATAAAAAACGTAAATCGTGTCCCTTGGACTAAGTGATTTTTTTATTGAACAGACCGTATTTCGAAACATCCACTATTCTACTCATATGGCTTCGCTCTGCCATGAGTTTTAGTGTGTTCAGAGTTCCTGGGTTCTATTTTTGCGATGGGTCTTAAAGAACTCCATGCCAACCGCTTGAACAATTTCCACTAGCCCGTTGTTCGTCCACTGTATCGCATTCAGCCAGGCATTGGAAACGATTATGAAGTTCCATTAAAAGCTTTCTGGGTTTTGAGTTTTCTGGCTTGGGTGGAGAGTTGATTTTATCAGACGGAACCGTCCTTTAAAGTTTTACATTGAGATTCAATTAACCTCTTACCAAACGGTGATCACTGCCGGTTTTGACCACGTTGATCAAGCAGAGACATCGTTGAATATTTATCTCTTGGTCGTCATGATGAAATCTATCTTGCCTTTGTGACCGCGCCGGGGTGCACCCGGGTCTATTTTGAGGCCGAACGCCTCTTGAAAAGGACTTCATCGCAGAGTCTCTCCATAAAGTCGACCATTCACTTGCCCCTTTGTTTCCGCTGTCCAAATCCGAATTGCCTCTCTTTCAGTAGGCAAAGATTTTGTCAGTAGGTACATCGACATTCGTCATGGCCAGCCGCGAGTTGAAATCCCTCATCACACACAACCGTGAAATGTGTTTTTGAGGCATGATGGCATTTGAAATTTCGTCATCCTCCGTTTGATCGTCTGGACGTTTCGAGTGTGAGACGTAATACCTGTGTGACCTTCAGCAAATACCGTTTGGTGATTCTGAGTATAAGGTACGCGACTCTGCTCGAAACGCCTTTAGAATTATCTTAGAGAATATAGAGAATTATAGTGTAACTCTCTTTGGACTTCTAATACATTATCACATCTCCGTATCTCAGTGCAATTTGCTTACAACTTCCTCCAGCTGAATTATCTTCTCGCCAGGCCTCAACGTCCGCCAGGTGCAGGAAATCACGGGGGATGGTAGCTGGGTCCCCACCGGAAATTCTTGGCACGGAGATCTGATACTTCACCCGTTATGGTAGCTGCTACCAGTATCAGAAATAGCGGAGCCTCCAAAGACTGGGGGCATTGATCTAGTAATATATAATATATATGTCAATGACTGGGGGGCGTTCTTGCCCAACCCCTGGTGTAATCCCTTGAGGAGATGGAAGGGGGATATTCTAGGCCGGACAGACCACGGTACTATCTTTATGGTAAAGAGGGCGAAGGAATAGAGAAATTATCCCTATTTCTCAATGGCGAATGGTTACTACTGTTCAAAAATGTTTATGTAAGTAAGTGTACTTACTTACCTACTTCAAATTTAATCAATGTGAAACCTCTGAACAAATACTGCTGAACCTTTGATTATATACAATATACAATTGACAATGAGGGCCGGGAAGCGACTTATCAGCTAACAGTTAGCTGATATTTTTTTCGACGCGTATGTGTCATGAAGCTCTATCTAGTGTGTAGGTATATAATCAAAGTGCTGAACACAATAGTGACGATGATTCATAATGTAACTTATGCCAATGGTTGTTTTCAAACTTACTAGGTACCATACCTACCTACATTGTCTAATTTACTGCTAGCACGATTTATATCTTTCCAATACCTAGGTAGCTATAATATCTATAATTTGCACAGCAATCATACGCTAGATACGGAGTGCCTGTGAAGCCACAGATGACTTGATAGTAAGCCCTTGTTTCTAGGTACCTACTGTACCTACCTACAATGTGTGACAATGTGTCGCTGCTATTTTGTAATACGACGGTACACAAGGTCATCTCATGATCCGCGAGTCGTGTAGGCTACGAAATAATTAGGTAGATCCCACCAAAGATTGAAATCATTGGATCCCACAGATATAATTTTGTTTTTGTCCGGCTTCGCACTGGAGGAAGATAAATTTAGAGGAAGAAAGTTTTTCTTCCTCGCAAAAATTACGTAAGTAAATCCGATAGATATACCTAACGGTGAAGAACGGTGAAGAACTTCCGCCTATTTCGGGGCCTGCAGGCCAACAGTTCTTGCAGGAAAATACCTATACTTACTCAGACACTTACCTACCTATGACAGTCACATATTATACATAGTCCTGGCCTGCCTACTAGGATTCCCTGTGTCGTGGGTTTTAGGACTACGAGTACCATGGTATCGTAACACCCAGACCTTGTCCCGCAGCGGGAATTGAAACCGTAACTTTCGCATCTCAGCCGGGTATTCGCCCGCCAGAGAAACTCTAGGTACCTAGGTAGGTACCTAAGTATTTGAATTTCAGGCGTTGTTCCATGATGCACAATAGCAGCATTGCAGTTATTCTGTGCACTACTTAGTATGTAATGTAGGTACAAACAATAATTGTTCTATGCAGACGTATGGCAGAACCAGACACAATATATTTTATTTATTTAATAACAAGTTGCCGCTAAGGGTTAATGATCCATGTGTGTAGGTAAAATCGAATCAATTACCATTTTCTATTGTATTAATAAGGTAGGTACTTAAGTAATTTTATTTGCTTTTACTTAATCCCTTTCATATAAGGTAGTGTACCTACCTACCATGGTACTCGTAGTTCCCGATACCCAAGACAGGGAATCCTAGTGGTGGAGACAGTGTCTGTGGGTGTTATGTTACCTATCAGCAATAAGTAGGTAGGTAGGTACAATGATTATTTTGCAGTAAGTACCTTCGTAAGTAGATACCTACCTACAATATGAAAGTAACTTACTTACATGGTAAGTATAAGCAGGTAGGTACCTAAGTAAGAGTATGTGCGGAAAGAGATTAGGCGTGGGGTGAGAATGGAAAGCTAACATTTATTCAATACCTATCTTATCTATCCATCTTAAGTTTTTATTTTATTAATATCTACAAGTACCTACGCTACCTACGCTAAGTAGGTATAGGTAAAGAACTCTCTATGCGTCAGTCCGACTCGCAGCTAATTTATTTTCTATTCTGATTTCTGCTAAAGTGCGTCTAATTGAGGTCTAATCTAAAACTGAACGCCACACTATGCCATTCCATTACGTCAAAATAAAAATTTCCATAATCTATAAGCGCTAGGACCGTTATCGAATGTCAAGTTTGTTTCAAGTGCCAAGAAAAGCAGTTGTTGGAGGACTTGGAGGGACGTTCAGTTTTAGACTAGAGCACAGAATAAAGACAACTAGAGTTAGACTCACCCTAGGTACTTACATTGTTTTAGTGGGTGAGGACTTGGTACTTTATGAATATCACATTTGATATTAATTTTACGTAACATTGTTATCTTGTAGGTACTTAGGTAGGTACCTATTTATCAGATGGGACGACTTTATCAAAAGTAGGTATCTACCTAGGTAGACTTTCACCGACGATATTAATATCGACGGATCGGAATCACCTATCACCTAATCTCTGTCAATACCTACTTGATCATTAATGATAACATAAATATTGCTGTTTGTTACCTAGGTATACTTACCTATAAGTATTATACCTACGCTACCTACCTAGCCTATTTTGATGTATAAAAATAAACCCTAGGAGAACCTCCATTTGGTGACCAATAAGTCACAACACCCATTTTTTATCAATTTTTACTGTTTGTTCCAAATAATATCAGACTAGGTAGGTAAGTACTTAGTAGTACCGTAGTACCTACCTAAACCTAATTCCTACTCTATCTTCGTATTAAAGTTCACTGGCCTACGTCAATCTCTACTCTACCTACCTAGCAATGTATTTACCAAAGCACGGCAAAAGGTTCACACGTGTTTGTTGATGTAAAATTATGGTTTTCAGTTTACAAATCCTTTCCGTGGGCGGCAACCAAATCGCAGAGGTTCCTGAGACGGTCGGCCGCCTGACTGGACTCCAAGCATTGGTCCTGAGCGATAATAACCTGGAGTACCTACCAGCCAGTATCGCCAATCTAGACCAGCTACGATCACTGCTCATCCACAAAAACAAGCTTAAGACATTGCCGACGCAGATAATAAAGTTGAGATGTCTGACAGAGGTGGGTTGATAAACTGATAAGCTGTAGTGTACATGTTTGTCGAAACGTGCAAATTATGGTATGTTTTTAGCTAGTCAATTCAACAAGACCGTGGGAATGGTGGATTTGTGGTGTTCGACGTTCAAACTTTGACCAAAGAACCAAAGAAAAATAATCTGAACATACCCATCTAGATTATACTTAATAAAGAGCTGAGAAACCAGAATGTCCTTGTCTAGCACAATAATTACCGCATGTACGACAAAACGGTGGTGTATCCGGCCGAAGAATAGACAGGGGTCTATTATAGGGTCATCCACGGGAGGAGGTAGAAAAATGAAAGCCTTACTAAGGGACTACACCAGAGGATGGGTAGCAGCATCTACCTGAGTACTTAACACCAAACTGCGATTCGTCGAGGCCTTACCATGAGCTCATAGAGCGATTCAGTCAAAATATCCGATTCGCCGTTGACATCCGTCATCATTGAATAACTTTAATCGCAGAAGTAGACCTTCTGGCCTTTGCGGACATCACGGAACCGATATTTTTGGACTGAATCGCTATAAGAGCTCATGGTAAGGTGGACAGCAGTAGACGTAAACAGGCTGGTGATGTACGACAAAAAGCAATTGGTGCTTAGTACTGTAGAATACCTACTAATGCGAAGTGATTGTCATAGTACCTACCTACCTACCTATGTATGATCGAAACAAATAGGTACCTAGTACCTACCTACGTACAAAGATTATTTTGTCTGAAGGAGATATTGATGACTTGATGTATGCACTGTTGGGTGTTATTTATTATTTATATTTTCTGTAGCACGTTGTTATGGGTGGTCACGTGGACAAAGAAAATTGTCTGTGTAAAAATGAGCTTGGCTCTTTCATAGTTTCTTTTAAATCTTTTCAGTTGAGTCTCCGAGACAACCCACTGGTTGTGAGGTTCGTTCGAGACATGACACTGCAGCCACCCTCTTTACTCGAGCTGGCAGGCCGCACTATCAAACTGCACGAGATCCCTATCAGGGAAGGCGAGGTGCCATACACGCTCATGAAGTATCTTTGTGCCGCTCAGTGTTGCGTCAATCCTAAGTGTAAAGGTTGGTTTGTATTTTTTTCGTAATTGTAGACAAGGAACCCTTAGACGATCGTCCAGTCTGTTTGTCCGGTGTTGGACTATTTGATAAAACGAATGCATAGACCGTTTAGGTGTACAGTCATCCCAGGAAAGATTCATGTTTGCATCACAGCATTTTCCGGTAGGTGACAATATGCAGCAAGTCTCTGACAATTCTGACATAGAAATTAAGACTAATATCTTTACAGAAAGAATAATACAAGTAAGTACTTGTTTACCTACTTACATATAACATTTTAAAAATGAAACCAACTTTTACTATTTTCCTATTAAAAAAAGCCTATGGAACAACTAAATTCCGATTTAAATGCGCATAGGTACTTAGGTTTACTTGTTACGGTACGATAATGTCAAGTGATAGATGATCAACAATATTGAAAACGATTTTAGACGATAGCCTAAATTATTCACCGAAATACCCACGATTGGTCCTTCTATCCGCACCAAAGCAGCAGAAAATGGGCGTATTTTGCGTCACTATGTTTTAAACTTTTCGGTGAATGGTGACGCAAAATACGGGTGAACGTCACCCGTATTTTGCGTATGTATATCATAAATCATGCTAAATTCGTTCACCGCAAAAAAACTGTCACAACCTTCTCAAAGATACAACCTAGTTTTTAGGGTTTCATTTTTTAGGTGTCCTGGGTATTTTTTAATGTATAATATAAAATAGGTATCAGTTATCCAGTTGCCATAACACAAGCTCTGCTTAGCTTGGCGCTAGATAATGTTGTGTGAAATGTCCAGCATTTATTTATTTATTATTTCAAAAATTTCTGGTCAGATTTTCGGAATAATATAATGATTGAAGCTTACCTACCTACTTGATTGTCTTATTTCAGGTGTTTTCTTTGACAACAGAGTTGAGCACATAAAGTTTGTGGATTTCTGCGGCAAATATCGTATTCCACTCCTGCAATACCTGTGCAGCTCTAAATGCATCACTGGGAGCTGGGAAAGTCGCGAGGAGAACAGCAACCCTCACCCACACATGATGAGGAAGGTGCTTCTTGGTTGATATTGTTTTTAGCCCGGCGGCAGGGACGTGACTATGCTTGTTATTTTACGCGACAAGGGGTTTTAAAACTGCTCTCTACCAAAGGGGCCAAACAATATTTTAATAGAAAATTATTTAGTCAATGTTGGTTTGACCATCTTTGTGCTTGTAGTAGGTACTGCAGCGTAGCTAGCTAATGTTTTAAAACCTATAGTCGTCTTATTTTAACTAGTCTAATTTCACCCATCTTTCATATATATATATATATATCAAAGGTGAATCATCTAGCTAGACATTGAAATATATATGTCAATGCATCCTGATCCTGATGTATTTACTTTTAAATACACAAAAATTTAGATGACAATTAGCCCAGAAACAAACACATACAGAAAGTAACTCTGATTACCTACAATCATTAAATTTCGCTGTAGTGTTCATAATGTAAAAAAAAATTATTTACCTTTTTCAATAATGTTATTGCACTTTATTGTAACATATTAATTTAAGACTTACTTTTTAACCAATGGGACCATTATATGCATGTGTTCAAATGTTAAGTATGCACAATCTTATTGTTATTTGTATAAATATGTACATAAATAAAACTACACATATAATTACCTACCTATTTTAATTTCATTTACAACCTATTCAGTACTTTCTTGCAAGAACTTCAATTTGGCTTCTTTACCTCTAAGGATGGCTGTTTTAAATAACTTGCAGTATAGTTTGATGGCTTCTGGGGAATCATCATTACCAGGAACTGGGTATGTGATAAGATTAGGGTTGCAATTGCTATCAACAATACCTACAGTAGGTATTAGCATTTTAGCACTGTCTCTCACTGCTGTATGTTGATTTAGGATATTATTCTGAGTGTTTAGGAAAATACACAAGTCTGGCAATCTTGTGACTGCACCAAACTGATGATTGGCATTTGTGAATATACCCCCTCTCCAGAATCTAGTGTGAGCATATTCCCCAGATTCCATAGCTGTCTTCTCAACCTCATGAGCATTCAAAGCATTTCTGTTGAAGAAGCAAATAATACCTCCACGGTAAGCCACATGTGCTGTGAAATTGAGGGCCTTTCGTAAATGCTCAGCAGTAATGTCTAGATCGAAAATCAAGTGACCCAGCCTGGAGCCGTAAATGTAAGGCCTCATGTAGTCATTGAGTGAACCTTCTTTATGTCCATAGTGGACTCTGCCTTCAAATAAGTCTTTGACTGTGAATAGGTTGTGTACTTGAAAGAAGTCTGGGTGATGAAGGGGGTTCTTTGCCTGGACTCCATCTGAAAATTGACAAGAAATCAAGATAAGTCACTATAACTAAGTAAATGTTCAAATAAAATACCTCTAGATTCAAATGTCCCATAGCAACATAGCAGGACCGATTATGAGTGTGAACCAAGCCCCTACAAACTTTATTTGCAAACTCTTGAGGTTATTTTGGACCGAAACTTACCTTCAGGTGAAATCTGAGTCGCAACTTGAACTGCGGTGGAATTCCTTCGCAATAATGCTACCCCAGGTCTGAGAACACTATTTCCTGTAACAATATGAGCACAAATTGAAACCTTTGGTGAATTCAGTTTTGTATGGAAAACTCTATAATAAGATAACTTGATATTTCGTCCACATTTTAGTAAAACTTACTGGACGAAGTCCAAAGCATTGCAAATGCTGTTATAGTTTAGTTTTTCCAACACCTAAACAAAATTTTAGAGCCAACAATTATTTTTTGGTTACTTTTTTATTTTGTGACACAACACAACACACAACACAGGCAGGCCCAGGAAAACAGCCCCTGTCAACTTTGTATGGAAGGAACGAAATACCTACTAGGGCAAAATCTCCAACTTGCCATTATACAAAAATAAATATGATTTAGTGTGGGAACACTAACTTCCTGTAACATAACAGTTGACATTGACAAACAATGGCGTCGGCAAATTGCAAAAAGCGTCGGTTGTTGTTGTTGCTTAGATTATTCTAAGGGTTGTTGTAATTTGTAATGTAATGTTCCTCGGTTCGTTTTTTAGTTACAATGGAAAACAGAAGAAAATGTTTTAAGTGCGGCTGCTCACCTGCTAAAGACGGCGTGAAGCTGTTTCGTTTCCCTAGACCTGGAGTAACTAACCTGATTCGGTAGGTAACATTACCTATTATACTTCTCACTGCTTCTCACTTTCTATAGTCTTATTATAAACGTAATTTATAAACTTAACTGCTAGTCGGTGGTTTGGGGATGGTAGACTGCAAGTCTGTAAAAAGTAAAAACCTATAATTTGAAAAGCTAAGAAGCCCCACTGTAGTAACGATATAACCTATGTTTTCATAGCGAAAAAGTAAAAAACCTATAATTTGAAAAGCTGAGAAGCCCCACTTTAGTAACGATATAACCTATGTTTTCATAGCGAAAAAGTAAAAAACCTATAATTTGAAAAGCTAAGAAGCCCCACTGTAGTAACGATATGTATACCTATGTTTTCATAGCGAAAAATGGTACACAAATCCAAGGAAACACTGATAGTTCTTATAATTGTTTTGCTTTGGATAAAATACGCGTAAGCTAGAGTATATAAAAGGATGCACATGACATTTTTAAAACTGTCAAAACTCCAATTTTTATGCATGCTACATCCAGTGTTATTATGAAAATTCTTTTGTTTTTATTTTCAGCTGCTTACTATGGGCGAAGTATATTTTCCCTGAAAAGGAAAATGTGTCCATAAATTTTCAAAAACAACTGCATAGTGAGCACAGAATGTTGTGTCAGCGACATTTTAAGAATGCCGATTTTGCAGACGATTCAATGACGAAGCTATTAAGAACCGCAATCCCAAATGATGTGAGTAAAAAATATTTTAACAATTTAAATCTTTACACGCTCTATCTCACTGTAATAATTAAATACAGATCACCAGAGCACAGAATCAGTAATATGGGTACTAGATACTATACATAGATACATAAATAAAGCATGTTATAAGATTGACTAAGTTGAAGACAAGGAAGTTTGGTAATAATTCCTTCTGCACATGTGGCTTCCCTGGTACCTCACTAATAAATAAATAAATGCTGGACATTTCACACCACATTATCTAGCTCCAAGCTAAGCAGAGCTTGTGTTATGGGTACTAGATAACTGATATACTTAATACAAATACATTACATAGATAGATATTTTTTTATTATACATAGAAAAATACCCAGAACACCCTGAACAAATATTTGTTCCGAGGCGGGAATAGAACCCACAACCTCCTGCGTCGCAGGCGAACGTTCGCCCGCCGCGCCCCAGAGGTCGTCCTGTAATGGCATCACTATGTAAATGTGTATGATTTTGTTAAATGCAATTATAAATTAAAACATTGAATATTTTATTTTCAGGAAGAACCTGCTTTACATATATATTCCTCTGCAGGACATTCCCAACACAGGCCCTTTTGCGACATTTCGAATTTGCAGAATACTCAGACTGCACCACAACAGTATGTAAAAGATAATGAGTCAGTGGCAGGACCATCCACTGTGTCGTGTAATATTCATCAGGCAAAAGAAAATGAGCCAGTGGCCAGACCATCCACTGTGTCATATGATGTTCATCAGGCAAAAGAAAATGAGCCAGTGGCCAGACCATTAACTGCTTCATCCAGTCAAGAACAACAGTCTAGAGAGACAATGTTACTAAGAAAATGTCGCAAATACATGCAAAAAGTATGCCAGCTGCGGAGCCGATTAAAAAATTTCAAAAAGAAGGAGATATTAAATATCATCAATGAAGATACAGCAGTAAATAAATTATCCAAAAAAATTACACCTGCCTTTGCCCTGCTTTTACAAGGGCAAATTAGAAACTTTAAAAAGAAAGTTACTGGCCGGAGATGGTCAAAAAAGGAAAAAATTACAGCATTGAGGATTTATAAACGCTCTCCAACGTGTTATCGGCTTTTACGACGGTTGTTTCCGTTGCCATCACCCAGCACATTGAAAACACTCTTGCGGAAATTGCCGTTTGGAGTTGGAATAAATAAACCTATATTTACGGTGTTGAAAAAATTTGCAGTAACACAAGCACCAGGAGATAATCATTACATTTTAATGTTCGATGAAATGTCCATAAAAAAACATTTCCAGTACAACCCCAAGGATGACATAATAGAAGGATATCAGGACCATGGAACCCATGGACGGTCATCAGCTATAGCTTCATATGCTCTGGTTTTTATGATCTCAGGGATAAGAAAAAGATTCAAACAACCAATTGCCCACTATTTTTCGAGTGGATTTTCAACTGCCGACAGGCTTGCAGTGCTTATAAAAGAGGTAAGTAAGTTTTATTCTTATTCATACTGACCTGTCTCACAGTTGAAGGCTAGGCTTAGTAAAAGATACTGCATCCTTAGGAGTGCTATGGGGTGAGGACTAGCAAATGTACATAATTTTTTTACGGAATTTTTCCAATATTGTTTCAGTATCGGGTTGTTTTATATATTGAGATTTTGATATTTATCACCCATCCTTTATATAGTTTTTTTTTTATTTCAGGTTTTATATCAATGCTTTGAAGCAGGCATAAATGTGGAGGCTATTGTCTGTGATATGGACGGAGTTAATAGACGAGCATTTACAATTCTGGGTTCAACTGTACAGCATCCATACATAAAACTAAATAACAAAGAAATTGTTACATTTTTCGACACACCGCACCTACTTAAATGCTTCCGAAACATGTTCATGAAATATAACATTGAGATGACTACACATATTTCTTCTGGTGCCTTAGTTGGAAAAGGTAAGATATAATGTATCAAAATAGATATTACAAACATATATAGAATTTAGGTGTAGTTTTATAATAATAATTAAAAAAATGCTTATCTACAGGTATTGCAAAATGGTCCCATATAAAGGAATTTTATGAAGTGGACAGCACCAATCCCAATTTTGTATATGCACCATTATTGAAAAAAGACCATCTAGATCCCAACTCAAAACAGAAAATGAAAGTGAACTTAGCTGCACAAGTGCTGAGCCACTCTGTAGCAGGAGGAATGTTGGCGAGAATATCATGTGGTAAGTGGAATGTTAAAATACAAAATTAATTCTATCTGAAATGATCTATAATCTAAAGGCTCATAGATCATTTCAGTGGTAATAATATATGTTGTATAATTGATGGAAGCTAGTAAATCCCTATGCTTTCTAACCTCACACCTCATTAGTATTTTTTTATTAACCACTTAAAATTGTTTAAATTTCAGGTTCAATCAGCACTGAAGCTGCTGTGACAGCCAATCTGGTGTCAGACATGGACAAATTATTTGATTTGATGAATGCTGACAGCCCAGACTTAAGACGAGGAAAACTTCATTCTACAAATTGGTCCTCGACAAGCCCACACACAAAATTCTTTGAGAAAATGAAAGTTTTTTTTCAAACCATGAAATTCGTTGGGAGTCCTCGAAGGCCGCCATCACAAGATGGATGGCTAACAACGTTAAACGCATTTTTAAGAATAAGAAAAAATTTGGAGGCGGCTAATATTACCAGGCTGGCTACCAGAAGGCTGCAGCAGGACCCAATCGAAAATCTGTTTGGATGCATTCGAAGCAACTGTGGCTCCAATACAAACCCCACATGTGCCCAATTTGTGGCAGGATTAAGAACAGCTGTTCTTAGCAATTTGTCCCACATAGGCACATCAGGAAATTGCGAGAGTGATAATAATACGATTATTAATAACTTTAATACTTTGTTATCAGTCTCGCAATCGCAGCCCACAAACACAAGCACAGAAACTGAATTTCTTATTGAGGACATGCCTGAAGTAAGGGATGAAAATATTGAAGAAGATAATGCGGAAATTCAGGCATGTGCTTATGTGTGTGGGTTTATTGTAAAAAAAAAAAAAGACTTATGCAACGCCTGCCACAAGGCTTTTTTGACGCAGACAGTGGAACCACAACATTTATTTGTAGAGTGCCGGGAGTTTAATGAACTAAAAAAAAGTTTAAAATATGTAACAAAGCCAATGATAGCTTGCGTTGAGTGCTGTGCAACACTTATAAACAAAATTTTAAAAGAAAATGGGCATAAAAACTCTTTAAAAAAAAAAATTATAGAAAATCTAAAATGTAAAATTAACTTTGAATTTCTTAATGAATGTGTAGAACACAAAGAATCAAATATTGAACACATTATAAACAGTGTTTTTATCATATGTGTCAAACGTTTTTGTGTTCTTAAAAACAGATCATTTTCCCAAGAGGCATCAGCAGCAGCGCTCAATCGCAAGATGAAAATCATTCTTCACAAATAGTAGGTATTTTTAATGGTGAACACAAAACATTGTTGCAGTGATAGATAGAAAATTCTTTATTGCACAAGACAAAAAAACAAGTACATAGTGTAAAGAAACACATACACATACATGTGACGTGTGTTGTACATTGTGTAGTAGTTAAGTGCATACTTAATGCTAATTAGTGGTGCAGTTGGTGGCAATTATTTTAGTTCAATTATTTAATTTCACGCTACCAAAATGCCATAGGAGGCTCCTATGGCTGGTTGAATGTCTCAATTTGTATGTTGATGTCATCTATCTGATAGAAGAATAAATGATTATAACAATATCTTAGTGTTTTATTTTCTATTTTTTCTAATACTCTGGGTACTCTCTCTTGTAAGAAAACTCGAAACAAGTCACGATTCGAGTTTTCTTACAAGCGAGAGTACCCAACTGCACAAAATATTTGAAAGTAGGACCCCAGCTTTTTAAATTTCGCGGTGCATGATAGTTTTATGGGCGAAATCTAGATGTCGCTAGAAGTGACTTCCGTTTTTGTTTTTTTCTATGAAGTCGACATTCTTCTCCGCTAGGAGTATATGTGTTCTGTGCAGGAAAAGTACTCTGTGCTGTGGATCAGTATGTTCCTTGCTCCAAGGCCCACATACACATATATACTTCATGGCTGAGCTGGGACTTATGTCCATGGTCTTGACCCTCAGTCACAGAGTATATAAATTATTTCGGGTACGAACTGAAAAGCTCAGAATAATGACTAAAGCTAAAAGGGTTTGAAACTCTACACCTAGTCCAGTCAGTGAGGGGGTTTGACCCTGACAATAATTCCTCTGTCGGTGAAACTTTGCAGTGTGATAAAGTAAAGTTCATAAATGACGGTTGACAAGTTATCCATGATTTTTTTTATTTTTAAATGTTGTATTTCTACCTAAACATGAAAATCACTAATAACTTTTGGTGGAAAATTGCTCTGTCCAAAATTCCTTCGGTATATGTTAGTATACATTAATAAGTATACATATGTAACGGTATCCAGGAATATTTCGATTTCAGTGAGACAGAAATTTAAGAATATCTGTTTTTTTATCACAACTTTTTCAGGAAAATTGCTCTGTCAGTTTTAATTTTTTTGTACTTGTAAGGTTGTTTAAACTAATCGCCTTGCAGAGTTATCCAAAAGATTTGCCTTTTTGTTCATAGTTTTATGGATTTTTGGAAATAACTTACGGCGGAAAATTGCTCCGTCCATTTTTATTCATTTGTTAGTTACAGTATACTTTATTATAATAGAATTTTAAGTTATCCAATAAAATTTCGCCAAAACACATAAACACATAAACTTTTAAATATCAACATTTCATACTTAGACAATTTTCGTACCGCGCAGAGTTCTGTGGGCTCAGCACGAACAATTAATGTTACCGAGACGCAATCGAGACGATCTCAAACGTCAAATATTGGCCAGTGACACAGGAGTGACTTGAAATTTTCAATATTTGTGAGTAGATATTTGAAGTTTACTATCGTGTCTTCGTAACTTTAGATGTTCGTGTTTGGGCCTCTGATAATACAGCGGGGCACCGCACCACGCATGCGCTCCGCGCAAGGGCTGCCAGATATACCGCTTTTCCTTTTTTGACACAGCTTTTTTGCTTAGGGATCCGCATTCCGTTTTTGGTTATCGAGGTTCTGTTTTTTTTTGGATGATACTATGAGCAACTTTTTTATCACTTTTACACCGAAAAAAAAACGCCTAAAAGTAGCTGTCCTTAAACTTATCTCCAAAATAACTTAAAAAAGATGTGGAAAAAATAAGAATATTGAGAACACGATGAAGAATTAAACGAAAGTTATCGCGAGTGACTGTTAAAACAATCAAAACTATTACGTTATTGAAAATTCTCCCAGGGACACTCAACTCGTTTTTGAATAAAAAATTAAAATAAATTACTTACTGAAAATATATCAAAATCATGGAAAACTACCACATTCAAAACCGTCAGTCAGCACACCTACTCGAGTACTTACGACTCGCACTTGGCAAGCTTATTTTGAATGTAAAGTCGTACTTTTTTTAAATCTCGTTAGAAATCAATTGAAACATACTGGCCACCTAGAAGTCGTCATAAAAACAGCCAACGCATCGAAGAAGAAATGATCCACGTTACAAAATTTGACAGTTTAGGTAAGACCACAAAATATAGAAATAGACAGAAGGTCCGCTCCCACCGTCCTTGAAAATAATTACCTAAACTTGCCTGACTCACTAAGGTTGCTACTGTATTCATTCAGAATTTTGAAAAGGAGTAGATTATTAGGAGTTGGAACAAGTTACAAACAATCTCGTTTGGAAAGGTGAAGAACGTTTGCATTTGGTTGTATTTAAACAACCAAATACACTGCAAGCGTAATAATACCGCTACTCATTTTGTTAACAAGTGACAAATGCCTGCACTCGCTATTATAGTCGCGACTGAGCTCTGCTCGAGATTGCGTGAGAATACATGTAAACGTAAAGTCAATGTGTCCTTACCAGAAATGGCGCTATGTTCTGAGTGGACCCTCTGTAGCTGTTTGTTCACGACGACTCTGTCTCTCATTTTTTTTCGTCTGAGAAACTTTACGATTTTGCTTCGGCTTTCAACTTCTATGTGATGACGTTAGGTTCAATTTGGCTCTAACTTTTTTCATACAAATATTAAACTTACAAGCACTTAGAAGCCGAAAGAAACATTATTTATTATTATTTCGTTCTTGAGATATCGTGAGAGTCAGCAAGTAGGTGAGTGATATTTGCCTTATATATATATTGATTCTCATTGATCAAAACTATTGTCTCAAGAAGTAGTAAAAGTAGCTCCCGGCGGCTGTGCGCGTAATGTTGATAGTCTAAAATGCGTATGCGACGCCGAAATTTTATTGGATACTTTAAAATGCTGTTGTATTTAAGTGTACTTTAACTAATAAATGAATAAAAAAGGACGGAGCAATTTTCCGCCGAAAGTTATTTCCAAAAAACCATAAAGCTATGAACGAAAAGGCAAATCTTTTAGATAACTCTGCAAGGCGATTCGTTTAAACAACCTTACGCGTACAAAAAAATAAAAACTGACTGAGCAATTTTCCTGAAAAAGTTGTGATAAAAAAACAGATATTCTTTAATTTCTGCCTCATCGAAATCGAAATATTCCTGGATACCATTACATATCTATACTTATTAATGTATACTAACATACACCGAAGAAATTTCAGACTGAGCAATTTTCCACCGAATGTTATAAGTGATTTCCATGTTTAGGTAGGAATACCTAATTTAAAAATAAAAAAATTCCTAGATAACCTGTCAACCGTAATCTATAAACCTTACTTTATCACACAGCAAAGTTTCAGCGACAGAGGAATTATTGTTAGGGTGTGCATACAAAGAATTGCCTCGTTCATCGGACTAACCTCTCTACACGAAATATCATTGTGATATTTTGTGTATCATATAAAATTAAACATTGTGATAGTCACACTCAACTTGGGCTTGGCAATAAGAACAATGACACCGCCAAAAAAAAAAAAAAAAAAGATTGTGACAGCTGTGGCCACAGATGCCATAAACTAAGAAGTGAAGTAAAATAGGATCAAAGAAAGAAAAAGAAAATAATGAATAGGATTGAATTGGATAACTTTGATTGAACGTTTTTTCCAAGTTATTATCAAAATGGCAAAAACAAAGAAAAATATTGATGAATTAGACTTGTATGCGATACTGGACTTGCAAATCAGCGCTACAGAATCGGAGGTTAAATCCTAAGCTAAGGAAGGAGGGCCTAATCGTTGCTCATAATTTTGTTTTTGTGTGTATTATAAAATTAAACCGAATTTATTTACAGATAAAGAAAGCTTACCGTAAGAAGGCATTGCAGTGCCATCCAGACAAAAACCCAGATGATCCAAAGGCAGCGGAGGCTTTCCATGAACTGTCTCAGGCTCTAGAAATCCTAACTGATGCATCAGCCAAAGCGGCTTACGACAAAGTCCTCAGAGCCAAAGCAGCTGCTAAGTTACGGCACCAAGAGCTAGATAGTAAACGCCAGAAACTGAAGGAAGATCTAGAAAGGCGGGAAAGAGAAGCCGCCTCAGGAGGTACAGTGAACCTCACAGATGAGCAGAAACTTGCAGCAGAAATTTACAGGTTACAGAAAGAAGGTAGCACTCTCTTACAGCAAGAACAAAAGAGAATGAAAGATGAAATTCAGAAAACCATGGGGCTTATAAATGAGCCTATATGGAACTCCAATCTCAATAGAATCAAAATCAAATGGAAAGCTGACAAAAGCGACCCAAATAATGGTGGTTATGATGAAACAAATCTCAGAAGATTCTTGAAAAAGTATGGTAATATTGCTGCACTTATAATGTCTCCTAAGAAAAAAGGAAGTGCTTTGGTAGAATTCTCAAATAAAGAAGCATCAGAAATGGCTGTTGAATTAGAAAAAGGTCTACCAGATAATCCACTAGAATTAAAATGGTTGAATGAAAGGCCTGTATTGACCACAAAGAAAACAGCTGGAACCTCATTAATATCAGATAAAGATTATGAATCATTAGTTTTGACAAAGATGCGGCAAGCAGCAGAAAGACAGAGATTGATAGAAGAAATGATGAAGGAAGACTAGGGATGATAGAAAGGACATAAGCCTGACTTGTTTGTGGTATTTGCCAGAATATATTATTGTGATGCAGAAAACAGGAATAGAGAAAAAATAGGTTTTCATAATTTTACATCTTAAATTAACTTGTTATCTTTATAAAAATACTATTTGCTTCACTAGCACTCCACAATTTTTTCACTGTTTTCTATAGTAGAGCAGGCTTTAAAATTTTTTACTCTGGTTGGGATCAAAAGGTTTCCACTCCTTCACAAAGTCCATAACTTTCTTCCTTTGTACATCTCCATATTCCTTTCGAGTATTCTTCCAAAAGCTATGGTCCAGATCCAGTATGCCAGCAATGATTTCCTAAAAAAAGGAAATAATATTTGCAAACAACATGTACTATATTTTGAAGGCACTTTGGCTAAAGACCAATGACATTGCAATGGTTACAGGGAATTTACTTAATACTGATGTGGCATTCTATGGAAGTCCAGCAGCAACTATGTTTGATGATGGCTAAGATAATAGAGTAGGTGTACTACATTATCGGTACATGAATGATTGAGTATTATTACCTCTGCAAATGTCTTGGGAAACAGCTGTTGATCCTCAATCACATGGGCAAATCCAGGATCCATTCCAAAATCAACCCAAAAGTATGGCAAGCCCTTTGGCACACCTTTTCTTATATTCTTCCCCTTCAAATCTACCACTTTCTTATTCATTGACCATTCTGCCTCGCATTCTAGCAAAGCCTTCTTGAAGTAGATGGCTGCCATATCACCTACATCTCTTGGTAACGGTACACAGTGGATTACCATGTGCGGGAATCGGTGCAGTTTTGTTGCCGTTTCGAAGAATACCACATCTTTGTTTTGAGAATTGTAAAACTGAGTGAGGGCTTTTCTGTAATTCTGAAAGAAAAAAATGGTAGATAGTAAATGATTTTTGTTAGTTTACTTTAGTAAAAGATTTAACTATATATCATCACCGTAGATGTACGGTCACTATCTAAAAATGTTTATCAAATTAGATTCATCACACTGTGCGCAGATTTACATATAAAAATTTCCTTTAAAGTTTTGTTAGATTTTGTTGATGAATTCACTAACGCAATTTATAACTTATAAGTTACCAAATGTTCCAAAAATCAAAACATGTTAGAAGTTAGTCTGGAATTAGATTTCAATTTTAAAAAGGCCTGTATTCTCGATTAAATCTCGTCGACGTGATGACATCACATCTCGTTATCATTCGAGATTTGATGTCATCTTGAGTAAAAGATTTTTCTGAGAATCACCCCCAGGACTATGTATCTGGTACTATTGCTAAGATGGCTATAAATCTCACCATAACTTCCTCCCAAACATCTTCATCCAAAGCAGTAACACACATAGAATGCTGTATCGTAGCTATCAAGCAGTGGTCTTTCACTAGGGATGTCCTCGCTGGTACAGCAACATACACCTTGTTTCCGCAACTAACCATTAGATGCTTCAACATGTTCTTAGAATCCAGACAATATTCACAGCCATCCAAAGACCTCTCCATCTTAGCATGCTGGTTGATAGCTCTCTGTTTCTCAGCCTCATTGTCCTGTGCTTCGTTTCGGTTTTTAGATATTTCATCCATGAATATATCTTCAAGATCATCATTTGGATTTTTGCTTTTGCTTGCAATCCTCGCCAGTTCTGCTTCGTTATCATAGTTATTGCCATATTTTTCATTTTCAAACTGCAAAAATATAAAGAAGTACAGTAAATTGGCCGTTTCACTATCTACCTCCATAACATGAAAGTAAAAACACAAACATATCTTGTGCTATCTTTTACTTTGAATAGGAAGGAAATATCTTTTTTGTATATTAATCTAATGTAACTGGAAATGCAGATTGCATTTTCAGCTATCCAGCAATAGGGAAAAAAGTGTACTGTATTCGAAATAAGACCCAAAAACTCTGATCCAGCAGAACTCTGAATCAATCATGACACTAACTAATGAGAAGTATATTGTATGCATTACTTACCATCTGTGCTAAGTTGTACTTGTCATCGTTTCCAAAGTATTTAGCCCTTTCTCCTGAGACATGAGTTTCAGCTTTCCGTTTACCACCCTTACTCCTAGCATCCCCTTTAGTTGTCTTCGCTAATGGCCGGCTGTTTCCAGAACTGTTTGTTGAAATTAACATGACTCGGTCATCTCCCTCTTTGCCAGCTCCAGGGTTCTGTTTCCTGTACTCCCTTGCCTTTTCTAGCTTTGCTTTAAGCTCAGCAACTACTTTCATATAACCCATTATTTCAGCTTTTACTATTTTGGCTCCTAGTTTGTTCATTTTCTCATCGCTAAGATATAGACTGCTTTGTGCATCTTTGGCAGGTTTTATTTGATCTGCAATGTCTGGTTCATAAGGTTTGCAACTTTTTGCTGATTCCACATGGTTTTTACTGCTTATGAGTGACTCTTCAGAGTTTCTACTAGACTTTCTCTCGTCTCTTTGGCTACTCTTACTGGTAGTATTTTCACTTTTTCTCCAGTTGTATGTTTTTTCACTTCGATAGTCATTACGGCTCCTACTGTTATACTCATCATTGTTTCTATTACATTTCTTGTTATAATTATCACGATCTTTTCTATCACTGTTCTTACTAAGATCATAAGTTATGTAACTGCTAGATGTTCTGCTATCTTTACTGGATATCTTTGTATAAAAATCGTCATCATCTGATGGTTTTAGAAATTGTCTGGATTTGCGAAAACTTTCAGGTGCTTGGGGCAAACCTTCGCCTCCGTTCTTCCAGTAGGGATTGAGCTCACGACTACTGGTTGCAGGATTGTATGAATCAATGTGATTCTTGGCTTTATCCTCTTTCTTCGGCCGGATGTCTTCCTTGGTGTAAGTCTTCAGCATGCCAGTCATAGCCATCCAATCTTCCCTCTCAGGAGCCAGCTTTTGAGTAGACTCTTTCTCCACCCATGCGTCTGACTCTGATCCACTAGAGCTTGAACACTGGAAGGAAGGTGAATTAATGTAAATAACACGGAATTGGTCAAAATCAAATCATTGGTTGCTAGAGGCAGAGAAAACATGAAAATAATCTTACAACCAAACTTACGTCTGCTTTTTTCATGTTTCTTGCAGTAATTCACAAAGAATAGAACATGAAGATTGAAGAGCTACAAGGTAAATAATTACTTTCACAGATTTATAAGTCTATTATTAATATTTTATAACTTATTTTATTATATTTTTATCTTTTTCTGCATAGAGAAAATATTATGTTTTTTTTTTTTAATTATTGGCAACTGGTGAGATTGGGGTTGGGGATCATTTTACAAAAGCGAATAAAAAAAAATGATAAAAAATATATTTTGATTCTGATAAATGCTTGGATAAATGAAAACAAATAAAACTAAATATATAGGAACCTCGAATGCGGAAAAGGGAGTTCTATATCATAGGAGTTCATATATAATAATCTAATAGAATGGTGGGAGAGAAATTTAAAAAGGGCACGAGTAGAGTTTTTATTACTAAGAGCTAAAATGGAAGATACGTTTGAAGGAAGAGGAGCTTTAAAATGGAATAAAATATCATATAAGGATGGGACAAAATATCTGGGGCAGTTGAACAGTATGTGTGTAATAGACCCATCATCTAGACCACATTCACAAAGGGACGAGTCTCTTACCCTTAACCCTTAGAATAAGGCTTGAATAAGGACTGAAGCACTCAGTCCTTATTCTAAGGCAAAGATTTAAATCCTTGTTCTAAGGTATAACCACTGCATACCACGCCACACCACCCTTGTAGCCATAGAGAATTTATACGTTCTATTTTGTACGAGAGTAATTAATTTATGTTCTGTGCGTGCTGCTTGTCTATCTCTTATCCTTGTTCTACTTACTTCTATCTATGGTCTAAACACTAAACAGCGATTTCCCCTTTTTCCTGTAAAATCAAATGAAAAGTGTGAAAAACTACATTTCCAGTAACGATCAAAAATAACGGTACAAACAAATAGCTATGCATGTAAGTAATCTTGGTTGTACAGGCTACTTGTTGTAGGCTATAATATTAATTCAATTTGTGTTATTGTGAATATTTGTGAAGTATGTGGAGTACATGGATGGAATTATCGCCGAGGAATGTCGGAATGCTTTCGATTTTGTATTCAGTTTGTGTTACGTTCCGGTACTTGGAACTTTAGTAGTACCTACGTCTGCAACTGTTAAAATAAACGTGTATTGTTATTGTTCTACTTTGTGGAGGGAAACGCCTGAATTCGAAACAAATCGATTATCAATGCGCTACGCCGCAGTATCGTAGAAAGTGTCCCGAGCTTTCTTTTTTCTTGTTTTTGTTTTCTCTGTTGGTAATTACTGCGTTTCTGCTATCTTTTACAGTAGATAGTGCTCAAACGTCAATGTTTGTTGTAGCAAGTGAGTAACAATGTTCTCCAAGAAGAAGAAAAAGCCTGAAATCTCCAATCCAATCAACTTCCAGCACAGATTACACACAGACTTTGATAAACGGGAGGGAAAGTTTGTGGGGCTTCCTCCGCAATGGGCTTCACTTGTCGGCAACAACCAGGTGACTGTATATCTACATAGTACCTACCCATAACAAACTAAAACATACTAAAAAACTACCTGTTTACCCAAAACCATGGTTTTCATTAACCTAACCCATACTTTTTTCAAATGTATCTTCTATCTTTCAGATACTAAAATCAACCAACAGGCCAATACCACTAGTGGATCCTTCAGAAATTACTCCCACTGAAATTCTCGACTTGAAAACTATTGTCCGGGGAGACCACAGATTAATGCCTGTGTCATCAATAGTGCCTCGTCCACTCCCATCTCATGTACCACAACCTCAAATGGTCCAGAATGGAGTTATATTGCCAAAGACATCAAATGTTGCAAGATCCAACTCATTGAGGAGTTCTAGCCCACCAAATATAAGAAGAGATTTACGCAACCAAGCTAAAGTGCCTCCATCCGTCCCTGAAGAGTCACCACCTGTCCCACCCGCCCCTCAACAATTCCCGAGCTTAAAACGTGACCATAGTAATTACGCTCTGAACAAGCCTATAATAGAATCACCAGTGGATTGGAATCAACATGGCCATGACCCCAGCATCAGATCTATGGACATGAATGACAATCAGCAAGGAACCCTGACATATCAAAACATACAGAATGCCAACGTGCCGTATCAACACAATCATCCCCCTCAGACAATGCCTCACGGAGCTCACCAAGGTCACAATGGAAACAATGTCACTATAGGTAAGTATTGAATCAAAATACATCTTGAGGGATTTCGGAACCAATGCTGCCATCAACCCAAAGTCTAATGAGTTAAGGAGTTGGGCTGGCTGGAGTCAAGTTAGCACATCAGTTCAGATCTTATCTCCCCAATTGAATTTAAATTAGGTTTTGGATCATAATTACATTTAGCATTTCAGTCTCTCACTCAATAGTTTCGTAGGGTAGCTAATTCACCACATTCATAAGCAATGTGGCAATGAAACTAACTAGAATTAGCTCAAATAATGCACATAAGACCGGAAACTGTGACACTGGCATTGAAAGAAACATGTGACCATCTATGAGTTTCAACACTATAGCCTGTTTTCTTGATTTATAGCTCTTGTGACTCATACATTTATAGTCTCAAGTCATGACTGTATTCCCCATGGAAGATATCCACAGAGCTGTGAGGACATTAAATTAGGGGTTTGTCAGAGGCACGTCCAGACACCATATTTAGTAGGTACATGCCTGCTTCTTAGTCATCATCATCAACTTGTAGAAGTCCACTGCTGGACATAGGCCTCCCAAATAGAATGCCACGGCGAATGGGTTGAGCCTCTTCCATCCATTACAATATAGATCCATTGGCTTCACTGCATCTTGTTTATGGTCACCAGCCACTCGATTAAATTTATATGTACATATTCAGGCGAGGCATACCCCCGTCACCAGCACGCTGGAGCCGTGCCAGCGGGACCGCACCTCCCCCTCGCCGCCTCGAAGCACGAATTGCGGCTGACGCATGAACAGGTAACCCATTTACTGCGATTTTCAATATGTATCTTTTCAACCCGCTCGATGCATTCCACCAATCAACTAACATGAGGACGAACATGAAACTAGATTGATAGTAATTTTTAACAATGGACTAGTGACTTATTTACACTATTTTGCTGTAGGTAGGATAGGGACCTACTATTACGGTCAATGACACGCTTATTTGTAGAGCTAGAGTGTAAAAAACGATAACAGTGAAGAAAATTATGGTGAATTTTCTAACATGTAGGTACCAACTCATGTTTTGGTGTTGATAGTATATGGCATGCTATGTCCATTGTAGTTAGAATGTCATCGATTGAGATGACCCAATTTTAAATTAGGAACGCTTATCAAGATAACTATTACGCCACCTATCAAGCATCGAAGCGTGAACGGCAATTGACTCGTGAACAGGTAGATATCGCGTTACCTAACTTGCTCTTCAATTAGTATCGTGTTGCGGTCTAAATTAAACACTGCCGCGTTTGGGAATGTTGGCGTAGCATGGAAGTAAAGTAATAAGTACTTTGTACGTAGTACTTATTACTTCCATGTGGCGTAGTGAGTGACACCGTTTTAGATGAATTAAACCGGGATGCATAATTTTCTTAGGGTTTCGTTAGAGATATCAGAATTTTATGTCAACTGTTTGTATGCCAGTTAACCAAGTTGACAGTTGGTTTGCAAGGTCGTCTGTTTGCTAATCGCTAATGGTTTATTGATCACAATGTAAGTAAGGTTCTACGAGCAAATTTATTAGATTAAGCTGTTAAGCTAAGTATGTTATGATACATCGATAGACTTACGGCTTTAATCCCCATAGACGGATTTCCTTCAAATTCGTGATGAGATCTTAATAGGATATAGTGAGTACTTATTTTCTAAACGCCTACTTTTTGATTAGTAGTTAGCTTTCCAATCATGACAGGTAGCAAGCTTATGAGCTTCTAACGACCCATCTAGCTAAAACCATTCCAAAAACAAAACAGTTGTATCTCTCTATAATTATTTAAGTACACTAACAGAAAATACATATTCGACGACCTCTGTGGCGCGGCGGGGGAGTAGCCGGCTGAGGTTGCGGGTTCGATTACCGTGACAAATGTTTGTAGGATCTGCAAATATTTGTTCTGGGTCTGGGTGTTATGGTAATATGGCAGTCGTAGTTCTTGATACCCACGACACAGGAAATCCTAGTGTGGGATCAAGACTACGTATGTGACGGTTGGGTGTTATGTTATATTTCAGTTTCGCGCAGCTCTCCGGCTGGTTGTAAGCGACGGAGATCCCAGGGCAACGTTGACAGGCTTCAGCAAGATCGGCGAAGGCAGTACAGGCGTGGTCTGCGCCGCGACAGATACGCAGACACGACGCCGGGTCGCCGTCAAGATGATGAACCTACGCAAGCAGCAAAGAAGAGAACTGCTCTTCAATGAAGTTGTAAGTTGAGCTTTAAAGCTTTTTATAGAAGCGTACATGTTTTACGCACGCTTCTATAAAAAGCTGAGTCTTCCCACAAAAAAGAAGAAATTTAGATGTTAACAATGTGTTTAACTTACAGGTGATAATGCGAGACTACCCGCACCCCAACATTGTTGAAATGCACGCGTCGTACCTTGTAGGTGACGAACTATGGGTTGTGATGGAGTACATGGCCGGCGGAGCGCTCACAGACATTGTGACACGAGCGAGGATGGACCCTGAACAGATTGCTACTGTCTGCAAGCAGTGCCTTAAGGTATGAACATAGGAGACAGTATGAACATAGAGGAAAGTATGGTCATAGTGGAAAGTACCAACATATTGGAAGGTAGGAATGTAGAAATGCACGTAGGTACCAAACTATTTGTTATAATTGATAACATGGCCACATTTCGTGGAGCGCTCACATAATTAGACTAAGCTAGGATGAATCTTGTTGAACAGATTGCTATTGCTATTGCCATGTTATGAAATCGTAGCATCCCAACCACCTATCAAAATTTGATCTAAAGATTCTGGTTTGAAACCAATTCGAGATATTACCTACGGCCATAAGATATAATGATTTTATGTCTCACCAAACGTATGAGGCAATTTATGAATAGCATATTCATAGGCCTCTTGATGAAGCTTAACCAGTTATAATTTGTGCATAACATCTACTTACCTACTTGAAGGAAAGTTAAAGTATCATTGCAACATAAACAAAATAAGTACCTGAGCTAGAATTACATGGTTCATGGTGATGGTACTTGCGCGGGGAAAGTAGGTTAGCAAGTCTGGGCAGTTGTCTACTCCGACCGTCGCAGGCTGAATCGATCGCAATTTAAGGTTTCATTTTGGGATACGATATATAATAGTAAAGTTCAGAACCTTGCCCATCAACCAACATTTGTCGCTCATTTATATCATCATCATAAGCCTGTAGAAGTCCACTGCTGGATATAGGCCTCCCTGATGTAATGTCACGACGAACGGTCTTCAGTTGCCGCCATCCACCGACTTCCAGTGAACTTTCAAATATTTACGATTTATCGAGAGGAGGGCCTTCCACTGCGTCGTCTGGTTCTTGGAGAACCTATATTCTGTGACGGTTGTCGGTTCTGTAAGATATATGGCCTACCCATTGCCACTTCAACTTGCTAATTCTGAGATAATTTGCCAAATACGGGTTCGGTAGTTGTTATAAATACAAAATCACAAAATGACAGATAAACGCGATTCATAAACCTAAGATAAGATTTTTCTTTGAGATAAGATAAATTTCATATTTTTGTTTTGTTTCAGGCATTATCGTTCCTTCACAGTCAAGGTGTTATTCACAGAGATATCAAATCGGACTCCATACTTATGACTGCAGACGGTCGCGTCAAGTTATCTGACTTTGGATTTTGTGCTCAAGTATCGCAGGTATGTAAAACGTTGCCTTCTTTTAAAAATCTATTCGACAAGTACTATATCGGGCTTGTTGCGCAAGTTTCGTTGGTATAAGATTTGTTCTGGCTGTTGGTTTATTCAGGAATTGCTGGAAGAAAAGCGTTCGTTGAATTAGTCGTTGGAAAGCGATGGCGGCGATGAGCCACGTCTATATTCCTACGATTGTACGATCCACAGTGAAAAGAGGCACATTAAGGCTTTGCCTACTCCTTCGGGGGAAGAGGCGTGTGTATACTGTGTATGTATTGCGAGACAAAGCAAACCTTGTGAAGTGTGAAGTTCCTTCATGTTTTTGGAATTAAATGCACGAAAATGTTAAGGTGATTACACTGATTTCCGTCTCAAAACAATACCCAGGCACCATGCGTTATCCCCAATATATTATATTTAAGCACCCTAAAGTAATAAAAGAATACCTAATGTTTTTCCGTCATTTTTAGTGCTTAGAAAATTGTATACTTATTTACCCAGAGGTCCAATTTTCGTAATTATAAAACATTAAATTCGCGTATGCTTGCGAAGATTAAGTAATAGTTACTACGTGACAGTGGGACTGAGACAAGATTATACTGGGGAGTGTGTTGTGTTGTGTGAGGTGAATGTTTTATAAATACGAGAATTGGGGCCCTGAGGCCCAATTCTCTAATTTAAAAACATTCAATTCGCAGTATAATCTCGTCTCAGTCGCACTGTCAGCTGTCACCTATATAGTAACTATTACTTAATCTTCGCATGCATACTCGAAGATTAAGTAGTAGTTACTATACGATACAGTGCGACTGACACGAGATTATATTGTGACTGGAATGTTTAAAAATTAGAGAATTGGGCCTCTGGTTTCCGGAATGTAAGCCTACGGATTAGCAATCTCATTACGTGACTAATGAGTCACATCATCATCAGCCTAAAGAAGTCCACTGCTGCACATAGGCCTCCACAGATACATAGATACATAAACGGTCTTGAGCCGCCTTCATTCACCAGCTTTCTGTGACCGTTTCAATGTCATCCCATTTCATCAGGGAGTTTTACAATAGAATATAATTACCGAAAGATATTTTCATAATAGCTAAACTTTGTATTTCTTCTCAGGAACTTCCAAAACGTAAATCTCTCGTTGGCACGCCATACTGGATGTCTCCCGAAGTGATATCGCGGTTGCCGTACGGACCGGAGGTGGATGTGTGGTCGCTGGGAATCATGCTGGTCGAGATGGTCGACGGTGAACCGCCTTTCTTCAATGAGCCACCTTTGCAGGTACGAAATCTGGACTCAATTTTTCTTAGAGCAAACAATTATCCAATTTCAACAACATTTCAGTTGTGCTACATGGGCGTGGATAGAAAGATAGAAAATGCTATATTGCACACCATAATAAAAACGAAATAAAAAAAAATCACAAAAGAAAAAATCTAAAATTACAAGTAGCGGCACGAAACTCTAGCGCTGACCGTTATTGCGCAGAAGTCAAAAGTAAGGTATCTTATATCTCTATCTCTATCTATCTTATACTAATTGTATTGCGTGCGCGACAGTAAACATGCGCAACTATCCCCTCTCCCCTCCCGTTTCGTTCAGCGCTAGATTTACGTGCCGCTACTGTAACGTAGTCTCCCTGCTGTGTCAAGCCTACCTAGTGAGAGGGTACAGTTGTGACTAGTAATATAAACAACACCTAAAAGATTAACAAGTACATTATAATCGTAGTAGGTAATATACGGGGTGTAAAAAGACAGCTCCCGAATACTGAAGGTACCGGTAAAGCTACCTATACCATAGCTATATAAAATAGCTTTCGCCCGAGAGGTGATTCATACCGGAGAAAATATTTTTTTTCGTTTCGTATCGTATTTGTCAGCCAGCAATGAACGCATTTATTCCAGCCGCGCGAGTTCAACGCTCCCGGTCAGCTGATCGACCCGTAGGGGCCTATATTTGTCGTGTGTTTTTCATTGCTTTTTTTGACGTTTTTATTTATTAACGTGTTTTTAATGATTGAAATTAGGTTTTTATGTTCCTTTAACGATATTTTATGGATATTTATAAAGAAAACACGAAAAAAGCGGACCGAAAGTGACCATTTTTTTTTCGTGTTTTTTCAGCTTAAATATTTTCAGAATCATGGTCTGAATGCACTGTTTCAGTTTTCGGGAGTAGTCTTTTTACGCCCGGTATATTATTAGAAGAGTGAGAACACAGGGTCGGGTTTCCACTCAGATCCGAAACACGTTACAGAGCAGTAATAGTATGCCACTGGCCTTTAGAGAGGAGATGTAGCTAGCGCTGTCCGCTGTATAGTGACGTCCGTTCTTCGTTAGGATGTTATCGGAATTATATCCCAAATAGTAGATACGACAGGTCACGGAGTGGCGTAGTCCAGTATAGGCATAGGCAGCGGAGGGCAGATCGACGTTCACGCCGGTAGCAGAAAAACCCTGGAACCCACATCCAGTAATTTTAGGAAATGTCCAGTTTACCTGTCTGACTGCGACATCCCATTCTCACAGCGAAAGCGCAATGGCAAATTGCATACAATAGTGATCAATGATGAGGCAGTCAAACAGCGATAATATAACTAAAGCTAAACAGTTGTAGGAAAGGTTTTGATGAGATTAAGCACAAGAATAGCAGGTAAATATTTAGCTTTGAACCATGATACAAATTCAAGCATATCACTCTTAGGTTAACTACATAGCTAAGCATCATAAATTTAAAAACGGTTGAATCAAATAAGTCGTTAACTCGTTACTACATTAAAATTTATTTATTATTATTTATTTATTTATTAAAAAAACTATTATAACACCTTAACAGAGTAGGACCTAAAGCGATGTTATATGCACATGATTATATAAAATAAAAACAAAGAACCAAGCTTAAAAATAAGTAGGTACCTACTGGGGAATACCTATAATAAAATGTAGGTACCTACTTATTTCGACACCAACTAAACTACAAGTAAATAATGCAACACTCACCCAATTTGGGGTTTTACACAACACAGGTTTTAAATATAAAATACTAGCAGAAAAAGAAAAAAAAGAATTAAAGGAAATAGCTTCCGTAAAATATTTAGTGGCACAAAGTACGTGCGTACGCGCGGTAGGACAGGCGTCGCGTGGCCTGCGGACGAGAAGCCCCCGCAGACCGGTTCTGTTGCCGGCCACCCGCCTTCCTCGCATGCGTCTCATGGGCCCAGCGACGCGCAGTAATGCGTTTGTAAAAACAGCCCACTATGTTACACCAAGTTAGCCAATAAAGAATTAACGAACCGTTACACTACTTATAACGATGTTTTATAATGATGTCTTATAGCTTTGCAGGCTATTATTCCTACAAGCCGTAGAGCATGCTGGCATGTGGCCGTATTCCAGAATTATTGACTGGTGTTTGAAATTACCAATTAGATAGTGATAGTAACTGTGCAGTTTCTACCATATGGTAAACAACCATCCACCATTTTTGTTCCAATGAATGATTTTACATTCATGATTTAATTAATTAAATTCTTGTAAATAACTTGTACCGTGGTGTGTCTAGCATTGTCTTCTAGCTAATGACGATGATTGAATTCTCAGGCTATGCGTCGAATCCGAGACATGCCGCCTCCGCGGCCGCGTGGTGCCTCTCGCTGTCCTGCCGACCTAATCGCCTTTGTGGAGTGCGCGCTCGTGCGAGACCCGGCTCAGAGACACTCGGCTCAACGACTACTCCACCATCCGTTCTTGAGACGCGCCGGCCCGCCCGCGCTGCTGGTTCCACTCATGCCGCACCCGCATCAGAACGCGCCTCCTCATCCCCCCACCGCTACCCCCCAGGTAAGAGACAAGTAACACAATGGTAACCTCTCAGAGACACTCGGCTCAACGACTACTCCACCATCCGTTCTTGAGACGCGCCGGCCCGCCCGCGCTGCTGGTTCCACTCATGCCGCACCCGCATCAGAACGCGCCTCCTCATCCCCCCACCGCTACCCCCCAGGTAAGAGACAAGTAACACAATGGTAACCTGCTGCTGTTTCGGTTGGTTGCAGTAAGATAGTCAAATCAGGCAAATGGCTATTTCCCTAGTACAATCTCAGAAGTAAATAATCAGAAATAATCAATATATTGGTAAATATAACATTTACAGGTCAATAGAACAGATAATAGTATTACAGTCACAATAATACTTCAAGAAAGGGCTAAATTATAATTAAGACTTAATATAAATCGAGCATTGTGTTTTCGTTTCGGTTTCTATTTTCCTAGGAAGATGACCATTTCAATAGACTAGTGAAAGTTAAATTTATGATATTGATTTTATTGGACTTGATTTGAGTGGTTTACAAATATGATGAAATTATGAATTGATAACGCGGGCGGGGGAAGTGATTATTTTAGTCACTAGGAAGGCTGTTAAGCTTTTTTATGCTGGGTGTTTGGGTAAAAATAAGATTAAAAATGTAACTACCTGCCAAGTGAGTAATGATGGACACAACCCCTTTCAACAGCCAACCCACCCCACATCACTTCCCCCTCCCGCATAGATCCGCATATATAAATCAAATCAAGTCAACAAAAATTACTATTTACAATTCTACAGAAATAGAAACCGAATTGATAACACAATGCTCGAGACAACTGTACCAGGGAAATTACCATTTACCTGATTTTAATCTGCGATATATAGTATATGTAGTAAAAAAAACGGCACATGAAGATTTCTGACGACCACCGTGGCGTGGCGGGTGAGTAGCCGGCTGAGACGCAAGAGATGCGGGTTCGATTCCCGCTGCGGGACAAATGTTTGCATGATCTGCAAATATTTTTTCCGGGTCTGAGTGTTGTTGTACCATGGTACTCGTAGTTCCTGATACCCACGACATGGGGAATCCTAGTGTGGGATCAGGATTAAGCAATTTGATTGTTGGGTGTTATGTTATTTGTCCTATTCTGCTATTCATGTATTGTCACATTGTTCCAGGGTAACCAACAGTATGATTATTCGTAACTTCTTGGGCGCCCAAGTACCCAACCGTTGGGATCAAATCTCTTTGGACACATGACTTGTTAGTTGCAGTTATGCCACTTCTACACTTATCATGACCAACCTAGTTTCGTAAGTCGAACATTGCCATGTTGATAAAAATTATCTAAAAATCTATTTATTCCACTTTACCAAGTATCCCAATGAAACCATTCCATTTATTCTGTTCTAAGACTTGACTGTGTAGCTATTTCTGATGTGATACAAATCACATTCCTTGAATTTTTACTCTTAATAATCATTAGAATATTTAGAATAGCTTAATGAGCCATTGCTACTTAATATTTTAAATAATTAGACGTTGTTTTTATATTTACATAACTAGTTGGTTTTAATTACGTACTAATGTTTTATCTAACTATTCTTATGTATTTAAATGGTAGTAGAATAATTTAAATGTAAAGTGACTCTTGAAATATTCACCCCGTCCAGTTCCAATGTGTTTCTATTTGACTAATGTATAAAAGAACAATATTTACAAAATGTTTATGAATGAAATTGTTTGTTGAATTTGGATTGTGATAAAATATTATCTTAATCTTAGAATTGGCTATGATGTGTTGTCTCTTATTCATCACTCCGCACTAAATATATTATTCTTTTGAAAGTTTCCTCTTACAACAACGCCTTTCATAAATATTATTTAAAAAAAAACGAATTTGTTATTACACACCTTCAATAAGCAGCTGGAACGTGTCCAAAAAGGCCGTGCATAAAGCAGTCTTAGTGCCGACACTCATGTATGGTAGTGAAAGTTGGGTACAAGAACCATGAAAGTATAATGAGAGTTTTGTAAAGTATGTGTAGTGTGACTAGAGTAGAGTGGGTAAGAGAGCGTTGCGGATTATAGAAGACATAATGACAATTGAGAAAGGTATGCTTAGATGGTTTAGGCATGTAGCCTCTCTACATGGACGAAAAAAGATTGCTGAAACAAGTACGGAAGGCGAGTGAATGGGACAGTTGGCAGAGGAAGACAAAATGTATTATGACAAAATCGGAGGTGTTCTGGAGAACGGCCAAGTTTAGAGTACCCCAAACCGACGAACATGATACAGATAGTACATGAATAGTGTATGTGCGAGTGAAGCAATATCGTATGGTCTGTCTACCCATCAGGGAAACAGGTGTGATTGATAGCGATTGTGTGCTTTATATTTTAAAGTTCCGCTAAAATTATCGCGCGGCCTTTCCAATCAAATGAAATGAAAGGGATTGCGATAATTTTAGCGTAATTTAAATTTAGAGAATCATGCACATAATCGTTACCAGTATGTATTTAAATAACTAATGATCAATGTACGATTTATTTAGTGCCACAAAATTATTCTTGTTTCGAAATCAGTATTATTTATGTTTGTTGTATTATGTACCTATTTGATGTTTTGCTAATATTTTTTTTACTATCTTTAAGTAAATTGTAAATCGCCTGTTTTACAAACATTCCGTTTTTGTTCCGTCTGAAAATAAAGTCACAAATATTTACGTAGTGTAAGGCCGCCAACCCACTTGCGCCGCACGAACACGCTGCGCACGTTAGTTGCATGGGTCTAACACGAACCACACGTTTGTGCCTTATTGGGTGATGCCACCTACATTCTAATACAAGTGGATAGTGTTTCCGTGCGCCGCAGTGTGCTGGCGGCTTAATGATGACCTTGGCCTTAAAACTTACTGTGATCCCAAAAACTGATGCCTTTATGAAATGTACATTATAGGTATTATTTACCTTTTATTGGACGGCCTACTCAAAAATATTGAGAGATTAAAGTAAGAAAATAGTTTGTAGTGTCTAAAATTTTCATAGGCAGCTATAATTTAATTTACATGATTTCAATTTGTATTTGAATTTAGAATTAGATTTGAATTTCATTCAAAATATTATGTAGTTGTCTATAAGAGAGCCTTAATTAGAATTAGTGCCTTATACATAGATTAGTTTTAAAATCAATTTAAATGCACTTAATTTTACTTTATTACATTCATGACAAACTCTTAGAGAATTTATGTAGGGAGATGGCATGCTCAACTTCTAGTACTAAATTATTTCTGCCACTTTTTGCGGGAGGCGAGGTAAACACGTACAGCACACATTTACTTACTCACGCAAACTCATGCAGAAAGTTGAGGCGTCTCTATAAACGCACACGGAAATAAAAGTTGTCACACAAACATAAAACAAGCACACAAATAAATAATTTCTGTAATTACACTATTGGTTAGTTGCACACTAGCGCAAAAACTAGTGATGGGGTGTAAAAGACTGAATGAAATTAAGATTATTCATTGTCTATGGATGTATGTTTATTATGTGTGAATTATGGGTGAATTGATTCATATTGATCAAAAGTAATCGCGTAACAAACATACAAAAAAAACATAGTAAGTTAAAAATTTATTTTTAAAGTAAAGTAAAGTAAAGTAAAGTAATTCTTTATTGTAAAAACTGTGTATATAAAGGTGGTTAAGGTTATTCAAAGTTGCAACAGTTTGCCCATTTCGGACGTACAATAATTTTATGCTAAAGTAGAACATATTTATATAAACCTAGTTAGGTACAAGTAGACCTACACTCGAGAGCAATGAATTTAGGACTAAGAGGTCACTGGTAGGACGCGTACGTCCATTTGCACGCGAACAAAGTTTACTTCTATTTTGGCTATTATTTCTTCAAACTCCATGAAACTAAAAACAATGTATGCATGATCAGTACATTAATATCTAGACCCGTGATGCGTTGGTTTCTTATAAAATTATATGATTTCCAAATCACACGCATCAGGCATGTATGATCTGCAAATATTTGCTCCGGGTCTGGGTGTTATGGTACCAGGTACTCGTAGTTCCTACGATAGGTACGTAGTTGGATACGTAGGTACCTACGATACAGGGAATCCTAGTGTGGGATCAAGACTACGTATGTGACTATACGAGTGTTAAAAAAAACAATATTTTGGCTCCTGTTCGGAATGGATGTAAGGTTGGGTCCCGTGGTATTAAGGAGCTCCTCCTCATTGACATGGCCATCACACAGAAGGTCAAGACGAGCAATGGAAACCTCTCGGCTGCTTGTATTGATTATAAGAAGGTCTATGATTCGGTGCCACATACATGGATTTAACAATTGTAAGCTGGGATTAAGACATTTTATATTGTATTTTTTAATGAAAATATAAGCTATTGGTTTTAAAATGGATCAATTTATTGTTAAGTAATGTATTTCCGTGGACCTGCTTTTTTCATACGAAACGAGATTCGAATATCCGTATACTTTTGCATACCTTCCTAATTTCATATTGTGATTGACGAAATAACCCTCAAACCGAAAAAAAACGGAAATACAAACCTCTAAAATAACCTCACAACCCCTTTAAACCCCAAAAACAGCTAATCAAGCTCATTTAACCTATATTTTAGGCTGGTATTGAACGACGTAGGTATTGATATTTTCTTTGGAATCAGGTTTTTTTTACAGCTTTGAAATCGTTTTTGCGGCCTGAAAACTCCCTACCCTGTTAATTTCATACAAATCGTAGCAGCCTCTTTCGTTCATTCATTCGTTCGTTGTTTTCACATCACTTGTCCCCGTACCAAGAAATTACGTATCGTTATTTCTGTCGTAAGCTTGCAGTAAGAAAATGTATTTTACGGTGAAATTAATGGCTTAATTGTGTTGTCAATAACCTAAATATGATAAGAAACTCCATATTTTGTTAAATTTGATGTTTCTGACCGCCATTTACACGAAACCACAGCACAACCAACCATTTTTAGGAGCTCCGTATAGCGACAGGTATGAACGCAGAATGGCGAACGATCGTGGCTAAACTAGTTTTTATAAACTGACACGAACGACCGTTCATGTACTTCGGCAGAGGGGAAAGCGTATGCTTGCCATCTCCCTACTATAAATTCTCTAAGGACAAACTGATTACAATTATTTGCATTGAGAAATCTAGTTTGGCTGTCGTCTATAAATGGTTTAAAGCTAAGAGATCAGAGGCCCAATTTACTAACTTAAAAATAGTTAAAATAGAGTTCGGATCATGTTTCGATCTTGTGTCGATGTCTTAAATGTCAGAAATGGTATTCTCTAAACATAAAATACAACACTGTAATGTGATTATGTCGAAATGTGACCGAAACATGAACGATTCAAAGTTTTTTCGATAATTTTAGCATTGTAGATGGAGTCTCTCTTTACTCTTTGCGATTATATATATAACTATCCTACTCGGTAGTGACCGTGAATTGAAAGTAGACTAAATTGTTATTTATAAAGGAGCAGAATACCAACTTTCTGTCAATTCATAATTCAGTCTCGATTCGGTTAACTTTCAGTGTAGTTTTAAAATAATTTAGAGAATTGGGCCTCTGATTAAATGTGAATAAGTGTAATCATATATTATATTCGTATTTCACTAGTGTTTTACTGGTTTGTTATTTTCTTATTATTATTGGGTTGCCAGTCATGCCCAGATTACGCCTGATTGATGCGACTACACAGCTGTGCAGGCCATTTTTCTCTTGGAAAAATAGCGGTCACTTTTTTACAATAATCTCTCTGTTCTGCTACTCCAATGTTAGTTGTATAGTGCAAGACGTTTAGAGTTTACTTTCAATCGTCATTTGTATAAAGTAGTAGTATTTGTTTAAAATGAGCCAGTGTTCCCAACTTAAAGTTTAGCCTTGGTTTGATCGTGAGTAGGTATAGTTTGCTGGACGTCGTCTTCACGATTCCCAGAAAGGTTCAACTTCACATCATTGATGCTTGAGCGTAACTCGCGCGTAAATAGCGCTCATACTAAAAACTTGTTTATATGGAATATCATCACATGAGCAACGCGAATCGCGTCCGGACGTCAACCCATTATACTCAACTCGGGCTTTAGCTACATCAACACTCGATTTAGATCACGTCAGTCAGATTCCACTTTTGTCAGAAGCACTTTTTTTTAAATTCCAGTTCAGTTTCGTCATGAATGATGGATGTGGATAACCTCTAATGACCCTTTCGTCTGATTCCACTTTTGTCATAAATCGTCAGTTTTTTCTAAGGGAGAGAGAAAAAAGATCCTAATCAGAGTAATGATAGTCATGACTAATAAAACAAAATTTTAAAATATACTTCAGTGTACTCATAAACTTAAACATAAAAAGGGGCATACACCTTTATTCTTCACAAAATAATAAAAAAAATGTTTTTTATCAAGTACCTATAAGCTTTTTTTCTATAATGTTAATAGATAATAATAATTAATTAAGGTCAAATATCATAAATATGAAACAATCAAGAAGTGATCTGACTAAAGCGGAATCTGACGGACGAGGAGTCATGAGAATTGCTGTGTCGTCACCAGTTTCAAAATTCTGACCTATACGGGAAAAAAGTGATCCGACGAAAGTGGAATCTGACGGACATGATCTAAATCCAAAACTCTGCGCCAGCACAGATTTTCTTAAAAATTATAAGACGTGACGTCACTGCCGCGCCGCACCGTTATGATGGTGGCCGAAGCCTAAGGGCGTATTGTTAAATTTTAATAACGCTCACGAAATATATTCGATGTGAAAGTATAACTAATTTCAATCAGTTCCATTTACACCAATTTTTTAGGTTTATGCCAAATATATCTTATTGTATTATAAAATCGCATTGTTTTAAAAAAAAACTGTTATGAAATATAGATTTTGAAATAAATATTTTGAATTTCTATTCTAATGCACCCAAATCTGCAAGCCTAACCCTACAGGAAATCGAAAATAAAGCACATTTTCTGGAGAAGTAAATTACATTTTATTAGTTACACAAATACAACACTAGAAATAAGTTAAAATAATTAATTTATTTGTAGAATTCGTATTCGCTCTCGTCTTTCTTGATGTTGTTTTTATAACCCTTTTCGAAGTCTTTCGGAAGTACGATGTACCTGAAATAATTGTTGTGATTTAGGCTCTAGCAAACAATGTTTCTGAGAACAGAAAGGCAAGTAACGCGAAAATGTGATTCAGATTGGACAGATTTAGACAACCCTTGAAAACAGATGGCGTTAAGGGACGGTTACCGGTAGGGCGGTTACCAGTGCGCTTACGCCCTTTTGTACGCAAACGAAGTTTGCTTCTATTTTGGCTATTACTTCATCAAACTCCATGAAACTTTGTACACATAATCAGTACACTAATTAATATATAGACGAGCAACAGTTCAATAACGTTATTTTTTTAATTTATGATTTGGTAACCATATAATTTTATAAGAAACTAACGCACCACGGGTCTAGATATTAGTATACCTACCTACTGATTATGTGTACAAAGTTTCATGGAGTTTGAAGAAAACATAGCCAAGTTAGAAGCAAAATTCGTTCGCGTGCAAAAGGGCTTGCTACCGGTGACATTCTCTTAAGCTGTATTTAGTGCTATACGGATGGTCCGTACGGACGTCCGTTGTCCGGAGCTATCGTATAGAAAACAATTATTGCGTTTAGTGCTATGACGCTCCGCGGGCCATGCACTACTAAACTGTCCGTACGGACTATCCGTATAGCACTAAATGGAGCCTTAATTTTGGGTCCGGACACGGTCGGGGCGCACCTTCCACCTCAGACAGGATCATCTTACCTGTTCTCGCGCACAGCTTGCATGCCAGCCTCCTGGCAAATAGCGTTGATGTCGGCGCCGGACACGCGGTCGGGCCGCGCCACGAACTCCTCCAAGTCCACCTCCTCAGACAGGTTCATCTTGGCTGTGATCGTCGTGAAAATCAGACGCTTCTGACGTCTGCAACAAACCAACATACAAGTTTAATAACTATCATCAATGTCAAGGTGCAACTTCACATGGTGTATATTCGCAAATGTTTGCGTTATTTATCCAAGGCAAAATCAACCATGACTCCATGAGTATACAATGTTGTTTGCCTTGGCAAAATAATGCAAACATTTACGCAAATACGCCAAGTGAAGTGCCACCATCAGCTACTAAGTATTGGTGAGGTTAAGTACTCGGATGGATGCTGCTGCCCATCTCCGGGCGTAATCCCTTAGTTGCCTTTTAAGACATCCACGGAAGGGGTTGGAGGGGACCACCACGGCACAATCGCTCGCGTTATACTGGGATAAAAAGTAGCCGATGTCTCAATCCAATTTGACGACCTCTGTGGCGCAGCGGGCGAAGGTTCGCCTGCGACGCAGGCGGTTGCGGGTTCGATTCCCGCCTCGGAATAAATATTTGTACGATCTACAGAAATTTGTTCAGGGTGTTCTGGGTATTTTCTATGTATAACAAAAAATATCTATAAATGTAATGCATTGTATTAAGTATATCAGTTATCTAGTACCCATAACACAAGCTCTGCTTAGCTTGGGGCTAGATAACGTTGGGTGGAGGAGAAAAAAAAAAAAAAAAAAAAACGGACATTCGAGATTTATCTGAGAATACATACGAAATGACGTCCCATACAAAACTATGGTTTTCATAGTTTTGTATGGGTTTTCAAGAAAATATCGAGTTTAAAAAAATCTTTATTTAAAAGGGTTAAAAATACCATTCAGAAGTCTCAGGAAGTCAGTGGATGGAGGCGGCTCAAGACCGTTTGTCGCGGCATTCTTTGGAGAGGCCTATTTCAAGCAGTGGACTTCTATAGGCTGATGATGATGATGAATAAATTTTTGGTGCTTCGACATCGATGTAGCCATTTTTCACGAATTTTTCACGCTAGACGCTCACTGCCACACTGAGTAAGACACTAGCTAGTCAATGTGTAAAGGGATAGCTCCAAATTTGCCCTAACTGACTGGCTTCAATCTTACCTGCCAGACAGAGGAACCTAAATCTAACATGTCACTTCACTTCACTTCTTAGTTTATGGCATCTGTGGCTAACTGCCACAATTCTGCCAGTGTCGGAGTCATAATAGATTCATAAACATAACATGTCAGACAGAGGAAACGAAATCTTACGTGTCAGGCGGAGGGACCTAAATCTTATGTCAGCTCGACAAAGGAAACTAAATCTTACCTGTCGGGCAGCGGGAACTCAATCTTTCTGTCAAGACGCCCGGGTCTGAGCAGGGCAGGGTCCAAGGTATCAGCGCGATTAGTTGCCATGATGACTTTAACATTGGTTGTTTGGTCGAAGCCATCCATCTGATTAAGCAACTCCAGTAGGATTCTCTGGACTTCTCTGTCAGCGCCGGTTTGGGCGTCGAATCTGTCAAAAGATATGGTTAAAACTAGATATGGTTTCGATACGTAATCTGTGTAAGAATCCTTTCTTAAAAGCTAAAGTTTGTAGATAAATAGACTGGAGAAAACTGACTGAAAACTAAAATTATTGTTCGAGTATAAATTAAAGTGATTACTTATTATCGAAGCTTATCTAGTGCGTGACCTTATAGATACTATAAAGAGGGAGGATTGCTTTGACAACAACACCACTCTTTTAGTACAATTAGGTGAGAGTAGTGGTGTAACGCGTTTGGATATTATTAAGTTAGTTGAGACTTTGCTACAAAAGCTAGATTCAGGACTGGGAAAATTAATTTTATGTGCTTTCCCTTACTCAAAATGTTTGAGTACTAAAGATAATCAAAAAATTTGGAATCTTAATTTAATGCTGTATAATTTGACATGTCGTCATAGAGACGTTTTGTATTTTGATACTAATAATTTTATTAGTAATTTTATTTTGACACAAGATACTATGTATTTGAGTAGACATAGTAAATTAATAATTGCTAAATTGTTAGCATTTAATATTTTTGATCCCGTTATAAGTACTATAACGCAGTTCACCGACAAGCCCGTAGTTAGTAGTAGTACTAATGAGGGCAAACAAGTAGGAGTAGCTGACAGTCATTTAAACTGACGAGTTCGACAATGAGACAGCCGGGCACATTACATGTAGTACATCAAAATGTGCAAGGCCTTCCCAGCAAAATCTTAGAATTAGAATTATTTTTAAATCGTTTTAATGTTGATATTATGTGTGTAACTGAACACTGGATGTTACAATTTGATTTACTCCCTTATTATGAGAATTATAATATTGTAAGTTCATACAAACGCAAAAACGCCATACGTGGGGGTTCCTTAATTGTTGTTCGAAATACTTTAAAATGCAAGGAACGTAAAGATGTTGCAAATCTCACTATTGAGAGGACTATTGAGCTATCTTGTGTTGAGCTAGAGCGGCATATCATTGTGAGCGTTTACCGTCCCCCTGACGCAGACTTCGCATTATTTGAATCCACTATGGAAGAAGCATTGCTTAAAACTTTTGTTTGTAATAAAATGCTAATAGTCTGCGGAGATTTCAATATAGATATTCCGGTTAATCCTCTATCTGAGAGGCTGCTTAATTTATTTAAATGCTTTAACTTAAATCACCTCTTCGAAGAACCTACAAGGGTGACACTAACAACATCCACCTGTTTAGATAATATTTATTGCAGTAGTGTTCCAATTGATAAATCAGTAATTAAACATTTCACCTCAGATCACTATGGTCACAGTGCTATATTTACTTGTAATTTTGTAGATGAACCTAAGGAATTCACTTATCGGCCTATCACAGAAAGTCGCATTAAGAAGTTCCAGGGCAGTATTGAACTTAAAATGCCCCTTGTACCGTGCGTAGATGATCCGAATGACCTTTTTACTAGTTTGTTTAAGTTGATATGTGAGGAACATAGTGAGATATTTAAGTTAAAAAAATGTAAAGCTAGAGCTAATGTCGGGTTAGCTGATTGGGCTACAACCGGTATTTATAGAAGTAGGAATAAATTATATGAACTCTATGCGGCTAGAGAATCAATGTTGCACGATCCAACGTTTATCTTGTACATAAAGAACTATTCCAAGACCTTCAAAAAAGTTTGTCATGCAGCAAAATCATTGCATTTGAGAAATAAAATAGAAAAATCAACAAATAAAATTAAGACAACTTGGAAATTAATAAATAATGAAACAGGTAAAGCTAAACCTCGTAGTAAACAAATTAATTTAAACGTAAACAATACAATATTATCAAATAATATTGAGGTCGCAAATGCCTTTGATAGTTTTTTCTCTAGTATACCTAATATTGTGACTCAATCTTTAAAATCAACTGCCTCTGGAGCATCTACTTTATTGGAATTAAGTGTTGATAAGTGTGAGGTCGCGTTTAGTTTCAGATACGTTAATGCCATTGATATTGTTAAGACATTTAAGTCACTTAATATTAAAAATACTGAAGACCTTTGGGGAATATCTACAAAGGTGTTAGGTGTTATAATTATTGATATTGCGCCGTGTATGGCCTATATTTTCAATGGATGTGTTGACGAGGGAGTCTTTCCTGATCTTATGAAACATAGTAAATTAATTCCTTTGTTCAAGTCTGGTAATGAAAAAGATCCAGGTAATTATAGGCCAATTTCTATATTGCCTGCGTTAAGTAAAATCTTTGAGAAACTTATTCTTACTCAGTTATTGTCACACTTCAACCTCCACGGACTTCTTCATAGTCATCAATTTGGATTTACTAAGGGTCGTTCGACAGCCGATGCTGGTACCATGCTCTTAGAACACATATTTGAAGCATGGGAGAACTCGCAGGACGCGATCGGAGTTTTCTGCGACCTGTCCAAAGCTTTTGACTGCGTGAGGCATGATACTTTAATTTCCAAGTTAAAACATTATGGCATACAATATCAGGCAATTAATCTTGTAAATTCTTACTTATCCAATAGAGTCCAAAAAGTTGATGTTGGTGGTGAAAGGTCTTCAGGATCGACTATTGTCATGGGGGTGCCACAGGGTTCAATACTAGGCCCATTTTTATTCCTAGTTTACATTAACGATCTCCCTTTTTTTGTGAAAGACATATGTGACATAGTTCTGTTTGCTGACGATACTTCTTTGATTTTCAAAGTTGATAGATCTAAATCTAATTACGATGATGTAAATGATTCACTATCGCGTGTTCTTGAGTGGTTCACAGTTAATAATCTTTTGCTAAAAAAACTAAATGCATCAAATTCACATTGCCAAATGTAAAACATTATCCAACTAATATTAAAATAAATGGGGAGACACTTGATCTTGTCAAGTCTACCATTTTCTTAGGGCTTAATATTGATGCAGGGTTGCAGTGGGCACCACAAATTGTGGCTCTTGCTGGTAGACTTAGTTCCGCTGCATATGCAGTTCGTATAATAAGGCAGCTTACTGATGAAGCTACAGCTAGGCTTGTTTATTTTAGCTACTTCCATAGTGTTATGTCATATGGTATCATACTGTGGGGTAAAGCAGCAGATATCCAAGCTATTTTTGTCTTGCAAAAACGGGCAATACGTGCCATTTATAAAATGAAGTCGCGTGACTCCTTGAGAGAGCGTTTCAAAGAAATCAATATTCTTACAGTAATATCGCAATATATCTATGAAATATTATTACATACACATAAACACTTGGATAGTTTTATGATAAAAAGTGACGTGCATGGTATTAACACGAGAAATAAACACAAACTAAATATACCAAAATTTCGATTAAAGAAAGTAAGTGGGTCTTTTATGGGGAATTCTGTACGGTTCTATAATAAACTTCCAGAAGGTGCATTTAAACTTCCTATTCGAAGATTTAAATCCTACATAAAGATGAATCTAATTAAGAAAGCGTATTACACTCTTGATGACTATATTAATGATAAAGCCGCGTGGCCTGATGTCGCTCTGCCCCTCGACTGCTAAAATGGAAATTTGCAATATCTGTACTTACCTATTTACATGTTTGTATTAGATTTTTATTTATAAGTATAACAAGCGTAGCGTGTGCTGTCTTGCCTATTTTTGCTGATGTTTATTTACTTTTGACTACCTTCCTAAGGTTTTTAAGTTCTCATTTACTATGTATCAGCAACTCCTTGCTCCGAGGCACCACACAGGCGCTTCTCACCTAGTGGTAAGACGGACCATTTATGTAAGCCAAGCCGAGTTTGTTGCCTGATTCTTCTAGGCTTGGTCGCGTTGGAACAGGAGTAATTTAATTTTATATAAGACGATTCAAAATGATCCTTGTGATTTCAATGAATAAAGTTCTTTTTGACTTTGACTTTGACCCAAAGTTGACATTATTTTTTGAATGCCGTTGCACACGTGTAAAGCGGGGTTCGCTAATTTTCCTAACAAAACAGCGCAGCGGACCCGTCTTTATTGTGTTTTTGCTAACAAACCAGTTCGGCAACAACCCTTTTCTGTGACAAAACAAACATGTTTTCCACGACGAATGGAGAACATCCCCATTGAACCCAGTCCCCAGTGAACTGTTTAGCTTGGACAATCTTATTATATTATCGAACTTCCATGGTAAAAGCCTCACCTCTTAGTAGCAATAGCGTCGATTTCATCAATAAAGATGATGGCGGGACTGTTCTCTTTAGCTAGCCTGAACACGTCGCGCACCATACGCGGCCCTTCGCCCAAGTACTTCTGCACGAACTCTGAACCGACCACACGGATGAATGCCGCTGTAAAAATAAATACATCATGATAAATACATTGATAACATTTAATACCATCATCAGCATATAGTAGTTCACTGTTTAACATAGGCCTCCCCATTGAATGCCATGACGAACGGTCCCGGGCCGTATAATGCCTTTGCTCTCCATCATCGACGCCTTCGGACACACTTCAACGGTGTTGCCACCAACCCAAAGTCCTGATCTGTTACTTTAAGGAGCTGGGCTGGCTGGGGTAGGGTTAGCACAAGGGGGCAATGCACAATACATCCCACAGCGGGACGTCAGTGCAGGTCTAACACCCCCACACATAGAATTAGAATTAGATGCCTTTGGTCCATCGAGGAGGGGGCCTTCCGTCGTACGGTTTGTGGTCGCCACTCGAGCACATTTATTCCCCAACGAATTTATGATTATTATTGATATTATATATTAATTCTACCTGTAGTATGGTGAGCTACAGCCTTCGCCAGCATGGTTTTCCCGCAGCCGGGCGGGCCGTACATGAGCACACCGCGCGGAGGCTCGATACCGATCTGTCGGTATAGTTCCACATGTGTCAGAGGGAGTTCGACAGCCTCACGGATTTCTTGTTTTTGTGCGTCCATGCCTCCAATATCTGAGTACTGGACATCGGGTTTCTCATCTGTTGAGGAGAATGTTTATTTGTTTTCACTGTTATTAGGATAACTAACGCTAGTTACAAAGCAAAGAAATACAAAATGAGTAGTCTTATTGCTTATAGTTATTTCTTCCAGACGTTCTTAGGGTGATAGGACTATATAGAAGAATAGGTTCTTACCAGCTTGCAACATAGAGATGGAACTGTCTGCTTCTGGTGGCAACACATCCACAAGTGCATTTGAATGTTTGTGCAGGGCCACAGATGCAGAAGGCTTGAGCAGCTCTCTGTCGATGGTAGATAGGATCCTGACGTAGTAATTAGAACCTGTAGTGCTGCCAACTGAAAAATAATGATAATTTTGTCAGTTACACTTTCAAGATGCTGCTTTTGTCAATAAATAAGTTTAAGGATGTATATTGACGTTCAATAAACCAGACATGCGTCTCCTCTCGAACCACGCATGGTGTAGGTAGGATTCTGAAGTTTACTGAACTCAAGACTAGATGTTGACACTAGTTATTGGTTTTATTCTTTGCTTGAAGAATTTTTGTACAGGGATTTGGTTACCTGTATTTTTACTATTTGCATAGGGTTCATACTCAAACAATACATATTATAAAAAAACAACTGCTGGCTACCTCTTACAGCTGCTAAGATAAACCCCTGTGACAGAATCCAAACAGACAGATGGACGGTTGGCGGCGTAGGCTTAATAATAGAGTACCTTTGGGTACAGAACCATAAAAACTAGTACAATGTACTAGCGTTCCATGTTTGACACAACGAAAATTAATTTAAATTCAAAATTGAAGTAGGTTTTAGGGCTTGAGCTCCGGAATTCCGGAATTGGCATAATTCCGGAATTCCGATAAAAATCCAATATCGTTTCCAATTCCGGAATTGGCGAGATCAATATCGAAATTTCGATATTGAAAAAAAACAATATCTTATTACACGGCTTGATGAAAACAATACCGCCAACGAGCGTAGAAGAAGAAAGAGCTTTTTCGGCGGGCACCTATAAATAATCGCGTACGAAGCTCACTCAGTGACGACAGTTTAAGACGATAATTTGTTAAAATGTTTAGAATCTCGAGGACAGCTCGTTTGCAACACTGCAAGAAACTGATAGCGCGATTACTCACTTGACGCCGGGAAGAGAATAAAGTATAGCTTTGTGCCGCTCAGAAGTAACTGGCGTAAGCGACAAATGATAAATCTTCCTTTTGCATAAAGAGTAGCAAATACAAAAATAAATCTTTTTCTATTTGTTTAAATACTTTGAGTAGCTACCGAATAGTATAAAAATAAACCGCAAATATTTTCTAAACGGGTTATACGAGAACTGATTTCAAAAAATAAATGTATCCAGTAAAGTTTTACCAATCATGTTTCTGTTTTTGATTTACTTAGATTACATCCTCAAGTAATCACTATATTAACGTCAAGTTTGTATCCGTTACCGTTACTGAGTGAGCATGTAACGCAGCGACTCCAAATTTTAACATACCACATTAAACGCGCTTACACTCCTAAAATTTAATTATAGACAAAAATGAAGATTATAAATTATTAACAGCTGTCGTCCGTAGACTCCGTAGTGAGCTTTTTATGCGATTTAATGAACTTTAATTACTACAAAGTTGAATAATTTCAGATTTCTCTTTTATATTATATAATTCAAGTATTTAATCATTTTATTTGTTTCATTTGATCATATTTCTATTACCTACTAAGAAAGTAAACCCACAAAATTAATGGAATTTGATAGAAAACATACATTTCAATAATAATAATATTAGGTATGACATTTTTGCAATTTATTTACACTCAGAATCAATTAAAACTTTTACGTATTATTTTATACAAAAAGACACCTTTGAGTTCCGGAATTCCGGAATTGAAATACTGAATATCAAAACCCAATTCCGGAATTGAAAAAGGTTTTGAGACCCAATATTCATATACCTACGATTGATTGTTACAACCTGACCAGAGAAAAATATAAAAAAAAATATTTGGATATCTAATTCTAACTACCTATTCATATTATTAGTAGGCCAATTTATTTTTATTTATACTGACTCTTTGTAGTCTCTATGAAATAAATAAAGTAGCTCAATTATAAAATCTTCTGCTCACTCGACTATTCAATCAACAATATTCAATATGGCGACGTGGGGTACAAGAAGCCTAAGCACGAAAATTTAACCTTACCGTGACGCTAGCGAGACGATCGTATACGTCAAATATTAACCAATCAACTTACAAAGATTTTGAGTTACCTCGAGGCCATTGGACAATATTTGACATTTGCGATCGTCTCGCTAGCGTCTCGGTAACGTTAGTTGCTCGTGCTGACCCCACTGTAGTGGTGGGAAATAAGTCAAATAACAACTATAGTATTGATTCAAAACTTTTAAATTGATTTTAAATCTATAGAATATAACTCTAAAAGTGTGATTAGGACAGCATCATCTGACGTACTGCTGCAAGTAAACTGCAATCATCTTCGGTCAAAACGCTCGTATAATGAGACATCAAACATCACAAGGTAAGTTTGTTTGATTCTTAATTATAAAATCATCTGCTATGAACGAATAAACTATGAAAATGTTAATTCATGAATTCAACTGATTCAGAATCTTACCATTGATAAATGCTGACAAATACGCTGATATTAATGGGTTCCATGTGATCCTGCTAACTAGGAATATTTGAGGATCAATTGATTGGTTCGCTCTTATTTTCTTTCCAGTTGTTTCTTTTGTTTGACAAGGAACCTAAATTTAGTTTGAGATTCCTACTGGAATATGGACCTGATTTTAGTTTTAGAATATGGCCCTTCACTGTTGAAAACACAACATTTGTGTTCTTCCTCTTTTTTTTTGTCAAATTTTTGCCTGAAAAAAACGTGGCGGCGCGATACGCATACGGTTGTGTTGGACACGGTCCTACTACAGAACGGATCACACACGCGCCTCAGTTTCAATTTAAAAAAAAAAACCAGCCAAGTGCGAGTCGTACTCGCGCACAAAGGGTTCCGTACCATTATCTATAAAAACGGCAAAAAAACACGTTTTTGTATGGGAGCCGCCTTAAATATTTATTTTATTCTGTTTTTTTATTAAGTATTTGTTGTTATAGTGGCAACAGAAATACATCATCTATGAAAATTTCAACGTCCAACTATCACGGTTCATGAAATACAGCCTGGTGACAGACAGACGGACCGATGGATGGACAGACGGACAGTGGACCCTTCAGAAAAGGATCCATTTTACCCTTTGGGTACGGAACCCTAAAAACATATTTAATAGTGATAGCCTTTACATGAACAGTCAGCCGTAAAGGGACTCATGAACCATGCCTTCCACAACTTCATTTACTATCTTATTCCTATAACATAAATATACCTAGTATGATAATATAAAAATGCCCAAGCGTTTTTTTATGCAAAGGTATGCAGATCCAGTTAAGGTTAAAGTTGCTTGTGAGGTTGCTTGATACAAGAAATATGAGATATGTTCAAAATGTTTACTTACCAATGCCTGTGTTTTGATCAACCGCCTCCAAGAACTGTCCAATAACTAACGGTACAGACTGGATTCTCTTCACCTCTTCCTGAGCATGGAGGTACTCCTTCTTGAGGTTTCTTTGTTCATCTTTAATATATTCTTCTTGGACTTCATAGAACTCCAGCATTCTTTGAAGTTTCTGAAATAGGTTGGATTCTTTGTTAGCCAGTAGATTCCATTTGAATGATATTTAGACCTAAAATAATACTGTATTTGATTTACCTTGTATTTTGTGTATAAGTCCTCGGCTTCCAGCTCTTCAAAGGACTGAGGACCAACGTATGCCAGTCCCTTGACATCGGTAGTTTGATCATCCTGGAATATGTACAAAGCTTAGTGTATTTACTGCGGATACAACAGATTTATGTAATACTAGGAAAAGTTTCTCACTTTTTCAGGTAAAACAATGCCAATTTCTTCCATTTTGCCAACAAATCAATTCAATTCAATATTTGATCACAAAACCAAGCAAGTTAATTTACGGAATGACTTTCTGTATATTTAGAAGTACTCTGTGGGAATGACTTCTAGAAATTGGATTGGAATTTTAGATTTGTTCCATGAAATACTATTATTTTTACCATGTACAAGAGTAAGAATGAATAAAGTTTTTTGCAAATGAGACAGAGATAGCGTTATGCTACTTGGAATCTTTTGACGTGAGTTGGACATTTTTCACCATTTTGACAATCAAATCGTTGTATTCTTGGAGCAAGGAAAGGAACCATTTCTATCTGAGATTTCTATACATGTTTCGGCCTACGGTCTCAGTCATGTCATTATTCTGAGGGTTTACCATGGACTAAGGGTTTACACATGGTTTTACACTTTTAAGCTTGCGGTCTGTCTCATAATCATTCTCAAAACCTATTTTAGTTAAAATAGCTTTTGTTTTCTTCTCTCTGATGTAAAATGTCATACGTCAAAACAAGACAAAAGCTAAAATAGGTTTAAAGAATGATTATGACACGGGGGGTAATGGTTTTCACGTTGCTATTTAAAACAAAATAATGAAATGTATTTTACTCTCAAAAGAAAATGTTATTAGTAAAAAATGTAACCAGACCAAATATCTTTGTAAAAAACTCATCAAAATCATAGTATTTTGTGTTACTTTGGTATCATTATGTTCCTTGCTCCAAGGTATCATCACCATTAATTTAACTTTAAATCATTGATGCTGTCAAATTATCATAAATGTTAGTGTCAGTCATTAATAACGACTTCTACATTTTTCGGAAAAGATAACCTCAATTTTATTTACCTACATTATACTATCCGCAAAAAATTGCAATTGTCTTGCTATTTCGTGGTAAAAACAGCAAAATCTAAGTCTTTTCTGATCCTGCGGTCATAAAATCTTTTAGTAAAAATGGCAACGCCTGAAATGATGACTGAAGCTGATCAAATCAAAACGGTAATATATCTTAGATTGAGACATAAATGCACACTAGATTATGTATATTATTATATACAGTATTACTAAATATCTACTTCAATCATAAAACAGGATAAAAAGAAATGTTGAACAATCCAATAAGAAATTGCGAAATCTGTAATTTCAATGCATCAACCATTGATGTTACTAAACTAACGCCTACCTAACTTACTAAATTTCTTGTTTGCTCCCTTGCTAAGATACCATGTCTATGTAGTCCACTTTTATTCTAGTTCAAGGACTTCCTTGTCCAGTACAATAAACTGTCCGAGCTTTGCTTCAACGACTGCGTACACGACTTCACTTCCAGGACTCTCAGATCATCAGAAGTAAGTGTCTTTATTGTTATTTCAAAAGTACTAAACTGTGAAATGACTTATGACATTCATAGTATCCCTCAGCACTTATTGACCTATTCTAACACAGTATAATTCTACACATACATTCACTGTATCATTGCTTCTTTCTTGCTCACCCTGCGTCAGGCCATTGACCACCAGCCAGTGGGTTTTGAGAAAATTAATATACTGGGTACTCACAAACTAGAAGACGCAGTGCAGGACTACCCCTAGTTAATGGAGAGACGTCCAGCAGTGGACGTTAATGATCACATTGAGTCTCCCTCTTACAAGACTGCCCGCCTTGCATACTCAGGTCTCCAGCGTCTTAACGTTTAATATCTAGTCAACTTTGACATTGGCAAAATTGGGGTAACACAGAAGCCAAGATGATGACTTTTGAAATAAGACTAATATCTATCTCAAAATCTTGCAGAGACATTAAAAAAAAAATGTGGTATATGAAAAGATCCCATACAATTTGTTGTATTTTGACAGGAAAAATGCACATCAAACTGCATGGAAAAGTACCTGCGAGCCAACCAGCGTGTGTCACAAAGATTCCACGAGTTCCAGATGATTGCCAACGAAAACATGATTGCGTTAGCACAGAAATCTGGCAACCCTAGCTAAGTGCAGTTCATATACTTAGTACAAATTATTTGATGTTATTATATTATTAGTTGTTTTGCCAAATTGGAAATAAAATATTGATGGGATAGTGGAATGTAATGAAAAGAGATGTCTGACCTCAAAGACTACCTGCCTAAACCCAGTGCAATGTTACCAATGACTATTATAAACTGGAGTTGTGAACATTTTACTAATTCACATTGCAATAGTAGGATCGTTCCTAGTACTCCCATCATTGAACCGTTTCATCATAATGATGCTAAATAATACGGACAAGTGCGAGACTCGCACTCGTGAGGGTTCCGATTCGTAGGTAAAAAAAAATTCCCGCTCCTCCTACCTATCGGAGTTCCGATCGGAGGACTGGGAATAACCCTTTAATTCGAAATCGTCCCTTTTTGAGTATCAGCCACTTTTTCCTACAAACTTCACAATTTAAGGGTTATTCCCAGTCCTCCGATCGGAACTCCGATTGGTAGGAGGAGCGGGAATTTTTTTTCCCATTCCTCCGATTGAGCATCTAATAATCATTGTACAGTCAAGTGCAAAATAGATTAAATAAAATTATTATTATTTGATGTATTCATCTGTTCACTATACTTAATCACTGTATTCACCCAGAACACCCTGAACAAAAATTTCTGCAGATCGTACAAATATTTGTTCCGAGGCGGAACAACAGGCCAACCTTCGCCCGCCGCGTCGTTTTTTGTATGGTATTACAGAGTTTCTCAACAACGAGTGCACTACTTAGACTAGACCTAACAAGAAACCGATCACGTCTAGCGAAACAGTCCCGTCTGATCAAGATAACAGACAGGACTAGGTAAACAAAAATTAGGTACTTTCTGATCACGCACGACACGATTTGCGTGTCTAATCAAAAATCATCCCGAATGATGAACGAAAAATATTGAATGAAAAATCTCGAATGAATGACGAATGAGTTGCCTGATGGAAATCATTTTCCCCATTTTTAGGGCAATTTCAAAAAAGTTGGAAAATCAAAATTCTGATGCTGCAGAACCATTTCGAGCACCCCAAAATGTTGCCTGATGGAAATAATTTCCCCATTTTTAAGGTAATTTCCAAAAAGTTGGAAAATCAAAATTCTGATGATGCAGAACCATTTCGAGTACCCCAAAATGTTGCCTGATGGAAATAATTTTCCCCTTTTTTAGGGTAATTTCTAAAAAGTTGGGAAATCAAAATTCTGATGATGCAGAACCATTTCCAGTTCCCCAAAATGTTGCCTGATGGAAATAATTTCCCCCTTTTTTAGGGTAATTTCCAAAAAGTTGGAAAATCAAAATTCTGATGATGCAGAACCATTTCGAGTACCCCAAAATGTTGCCTGATGGAAATAATTTTCCCCTTTGTTAGGGTAATTTCCAAAAAGTTGGGAAATCAAAATTCTGATGATGCAGAACCATTTCCAGTACCCCAAAATGTTGCCTGATGGAAATAATTTTCCCCTTTTTTAGGGTAATTTCCAAAAAGTTGGAAAATCATAATTCTGATGATGCAGAACCATTTCGAGTACCCCAAAATGTTGCCTGATGGAAATAATTTCCCCCTTTTTTAGGGTAATGATTTTAGGGTAGCGATATGTTTTATAACTCATACATCAGAATTTTGATTTTCCAACTTTTTGGAAATTACTCTAAAAATGGGGTAAATTATTTCCATCAGGCAACATTTTGGGGTACTTGAAATGGTTCTGCACATCAGAATTTTGATTTTCCAACTTTTTGGAAATTAAATTACCCTAAAAATGGTGAAAATTATTTCCATCAGGCAACATTTTGGTGTACTCGAAATGGTTCTGCATTATCAGAATTTTGATTTTCCAACTTTTTGGAAATTACCCTAAAAATGGGGAAAATTATTTCCATCAGGCAACATTTTGGTGAACTCGTAATGGTTCTGCATCATCAGAATTTTGATTTTCCAACTTTTTGGAAATTACCCTAAAAATGGGGAAAATTATTTCCATCAGGCAACATTTTGGTGTACTCGAAATGGTTCTGCATCATCAGAATTTTGGTTTTCCAACTTTTTGGAAATTACCCTAAAAATGGGGAAAATTATTTCCATCAGGCAACATTTTGGGGTACTCGAAATGGTTCTGCATCATCAGAATTTGGATTTTCCATTTTTTTGGAATTACCCTAAAAATGGGGAAAATTATTTCCATCAGGCAACATTTTGGTGTACTCGAAATGGTTCTGCATCATCAGAATTTTGATTTTCCAATTTTTTGGAAATTACCCTAAAAATGGGGAAAATTATTTCCATCAGGCAACATTTTGAGGTACTCGAAATGGTTCTGCATCATCAGAATTTGGATTTTCCATTTTTTTGGAAATTACCCTAAAAATGGGGAAAATTATTTCCATCAGGCAACATTTTGGTGTACTCGAAATGGTTCTGCATCATCAGAATTTTGATTTTCCAACTTTTTGGAAATTACCTTAAAAATGAGGAAACTTACTCCTAGGGTTGCCAGCTAGACAATCAAAAAAGACAAATTTCTTTGTACGGACGGAGACACTGCTCAATCACGATTTTTCATTCGTGATCGTTTATTCATTCATTTCATTGTTGTGTGTTAATATTATCCATTTTGCTTTTTATTTGATCCAATGGCCGCGACGGTCAAGATTCTTGACATCTTGACTCAAGATGATATAATATGTAAGTAGGTATCAGTCAGGAAGTAACTATCTTATAAAAATTGATAATTTTATTTCACTGTACCTACCTACTTCACTCACGGTAGGTAGTTGTTGAAGGAACAAAACTGGGCGAAAATCCAAATTACAATCTGTCCGACAAGTCAGGCTAACAGTTTGGAGTAATTTTGTTCAAACAGTTTGATCATCAAACTGTTGGTAGGACAGTTTAGAATAAACGAAAAATACACTATATGGCATTGACTGTACTTTTGGCGAAATAAACTAAGTGATAAAAACAAAAAACATTCAATCGGAGGAACGGGAAAAAAAATTCCCGCTCCTCCTACCAATCGGAGTTCCGATCGGAGGACTGGGAATAACCCCAATTTAAGGGGTAAAAAGTTGAAATTCCTCAATTTTAGCCTACATTTCTGCCATAAAGATCTTAGCATTCCAAATTTCAGTATTGTCACTTTTCACATTTTTCATTGAGGTCACAATTCTGGAGAAACCTCTAGGGGCTAGAGGTTTCTCATTTTCGCGGTTTCCATACTTACAAAAATTACGTTTGTTGCCCGTGGTACTAATTACCATAATATGTCTTTTTATTTCATTGAGTTAGAAGCTTGATTTTTGTACACCACTATACAATCACAGTTTGGTTTAAATTTCATGTGGATACCTTCTGGGTCTTAACAATTTTGGTACTTGCATCTAAATTAGTTTAGATAAAGATAAGTTTGTGATGTAACTACAAATTTACGAATTTCGGATTTTTCCTTTACCTGACGATTCTTCACTGCCGCGATGTGTTCCTTTACCAGTGAAGAATCGTCAGGTCAACAAATCAGCGATAGCGGAGCACCTAGTAGATTCTGGACCTAATCACTGGATTGAACTTCACAATCCCAAGGTACTTTCGAATGAGCGCCATTTCTACAAGAGAATCATTCGCGAGGCTATTGAGATGGGCCGCGACCCGTCCACCCACCAGCTTCACCCACCAGTGGGACCACGGGGAATTTCTTTTTCCCCGTGCACCCACTGCCTTATGGCGGGAAAATATCGATATCGATATCAAAGAAAAAATCATCAAGGAATGGTGCGTGTACAACAGAAGGCACATAACTTATAACGTTTCCGAAAGCTGGAACGCCGGCATTAATAAAAAAGTGAATAAAAATTATGTAACGAAAGCTAAACTTCTGACTAAAATATATTTAACGCCACAATCTAAATTGAAACGATTCACGGGAAAAATATTATAAATTAAGAGACTATCAGATACTTCAAGCACAAATGCAACTTATTTACGAAGAAATAAGCGTTGGTCATTTTTTGAAAAGTTGCGTTAGGAATTACTTTTTGTTTTTGGCTTCTAGGTTATTTTTATGATTTATTAATTTCTCTTTAATAATTCGGTCGTCTATCGTTTTAATTTCCCATAGGAATGTGTTGTTTTGTTTGTAAAGAATTGTTAAAATTGTATTCATATCGATATATATTTTTCCTGCCTTATGCATAAGGTTGCAGTGGGTGCACGGGGAAAATGAAATTCCCCGTGGTCCCACTGGTGGGTGAAGCCGGTGGGTGGACGGGTCGCGGCCCTGTCGGACTATGAATACGGACATTTCTTATTTTAAAGACCAAGTGAGGGTAGCTTCTGCAGCTGCCACCACTTCTCGACGGTAGCTCCATGTACTCCAGTCAGTCCGCGACCATGATTGCTGTAACGCATTCGAAACGTCGGGAATAATAAATAATAAGGTAACACGCGATAAATACCCGTGACAATATAAATAAATATGTGTTCTAATCGCGAAAGTTAAAAAAATACTATTACCTTTATTAAATTTGATTTACCTTTACCATACTTATTTGTAATTTAATCAAAAGCAAAAAAAAATGATTGATTGACTGAGACAAACGGACAACATAGTGATCCTATAAATAAGGGTCCCGTTTTTGCCTGTTGAGGTACGGAACCCTAAAAATCATCCAGGCTGGGGTTTTTTGTAACTACCTCTCTTGCCTATCTACCTTAACACAGTGAGAGAACCTCAAAACTATATTCTTGATACTGTTTATTTATTTGTACTGTGTTATGCTATGTAAAATCTTTTGCTTGAGCTGATGCTTGTGATATTTCACCAAAACCGTGAAGAAAACTACATCCATGTTTGAAAGCAATCTAGCATTTCTTAGGATAGCAACTGTCTGGAGGCGGAGGTGAGAAGTCCAGAACGAAGGAAGTTTTCGAGCTTGTATAATCAAAACTGTAGTTATTGTATTTCGCTTCAACGCTGTATTTTGCTGAAGGAGGTGCGTTGTCTGTGTCGATATAGTATTTCAAAGGGTTCATTCCTGCCGGGGAATTGGGTATTTCTGAAGGTTTGGTGCAGATGGTGTATTGGCCTGCGTGCCGGATGATTCTGATGTGAGGTTGGTCACAGATTTCAGGTTTGTCGCATGCAGACGGACAGATAGTGGACTGTGATGTGTCCGAGCAGGGCTTCGGGCAACACCCGGAAGGAGGCTTGGTGCACCTGGAGGGACACGGGCTGTATTCGCAGGTTTTCATGCAGTTGTGCTGTTCGATTTTTCTAAGCACCGGACATGCGATATGGCCAGGCCGCCAGCCACAACGCAACTGTAAACATAAAAATATGATCCGAGTACTCTCACGAACTGGTAGACGCAGCCTGCTACACGGTTGACAACGAGCTCTCGAAAAAGGTGATCTTTCTGGACCTGGGCAGTTTACTCCCAAATTCCTAGTGACCTCCAACATCCTTTGTTCCAAGAGCTGCTCTAGTGGCAACAAAAGGCGAATAGAGGGCGTTGGGTCCGGGGCCAACCGTGTAGACGGCGGAGATTATAATCTCAGTAATAACTTTGCAAAGTTAATACTGAAATAATTGATTTATACAGACTTGCCGTGTCTCTGAGATCTAAGCTGCTAGGAATATAAGAAGTTTTTTAAATCTTTTTTTCTTTCGTACTTTTCCCTCCCTCGCGTACAATAAGTCACTCCCAAAAGTTTGGGAGGCACTCCCAAATCTTTGAAATTTTGAAAAACACTGCGCCTTCTTTACCCCTCGAAAACTCTTGACTATACTACTGAATACGTTGTTGGCGACCGTGTGGTTATAACAGACTACCGTCGGCCGCTCAAGGTCACCTTTGTCGAGAGCCCTTTGTTAACACGCAATAGATTGTCTTCTATAGACTAATGTTAATGTTAAAGAACTCCCTTTTCCGCATTCGAACTCTATGATGGTCCATTATGCGCGAGAGTTAACTGACTAGATAGTTAGCCAGCCTAACTCCGTCCAGAAGCACAGAAGCTTCCTGGGGTCTACGCAGGCTTCGTGGAGTGACCTCGGGTTGTTGAGGATTTGTTCACGTTGAGCTGCTACTCCCACGCATTCCAGGACTACGTGGGCAGCCGATTCTTCTTCGGTCAGACACCCCCTGCAGAGTGGGCTGTTTGTGGCTCCGATGCTGTAAAGGTGTTTGTTCAGAGAATCTATAGACTACCGCGCTTATATATGAAAAAAGGTTATGCAAGGAAAGCTTACCTGAAAATCAGGAGCGTCTTTCGCGGTATACAGCCATCCCATGTGCCTCGGCACTGGTCCTGGCTTAATAGATGCCCTCTCCAGGCACCTGTGCTTAGGCAGGTCGCATCGCCCCAAGCAGCTAGTAGAAGCTTTGTCGGCTGAAATAGTAATAAATCAAAATAAGCCAACGAAAGGAAGGCTGTCGTAGGTTTATCGCAAGATCGATCTTGGATATCTCAATTTGAAACGACAGGTTTGGTTCCATAATGCGGCGGGCGTGTAGCCGGCTAAGACGCGAGATGCGGGTTCGATTCCCGCTGCGGGATAAAATGTTTGCATGATCTACAAATATTTGTTCCGCGCCTGGGTGATGCGGTACCATGGTATTTAGTTCCTGAAGTAGCGTGGGATCAGTACTATATTTTTGACTTTGGCTGATAAGTTATTTAAGGAATTTAGATTTGTCAAACCAATTATGAAGTATTTTCTGTTCACTACCTTTGTACTCTCGATAGCATATCAGTGTTCTTGCGTACCTAAGTACGAATGACAAAGATATACTCTGTAAATGATTGTGAATCTCTTGAAGATATTTTTTAAGCAGGAGAGGAGACGGACGGTTACGGAGCACTAGTACCTATAGGATCTGCAACAGTAGCGGTGCTGGCTACTCACATTTCCCTTGTTTGCAGCAACATGCCATTTTTGTTACTCTGTAGATTTCTGTAACAATGTAAAGCCGACCAAATCAACTACAATCGCAAATTATGAATATCTATTATATTATTATTATATATTATCAATTATTATCTACAATGACAAATTATGCTCAAAACGAGGAGCAAGATGTACCTACGTGGTCTTAAATCGTTAGGTCTACCTATAAGCACTTATAGGTTGGAGATAGGTAGATCTATGTAGTACTGAATTTATCTGTTTGGTGTCATGGAAAACACATTTTAAACTGTTGCCGTCCTCAGGCGCCTGCAGGTGTAGTCATCATTGTCGGCACCTATTACTTTATTGCAAGAAATAATTTCACGGTTTTTTATTACATGACTGGAGAACAAAGAAAATTAATTCCTGGGGAATGAAAGATTATGTCAGGATGTCTTGTTTTCGTTCTTCAAATGTCTTGAGGTTTTTTATTTCAATCGATCATAGAGTTTCTTTCTATTATTATTCATTAGAGTTAGCCGGAACATTCTTTAAAAAGTTTTTTTAAGTACTCTGGCTATCTATTATATTTTTTAATTAAAATTCATGAATTTTAAAATTCATGATGCTAACAAAACCGTTGTTATCTAGCCAGTGGATTCCTTAAAGTATAAGTACTTATATCATTTATTCTCTCGACACCAGGTTTATCATACTATGTACAGAAATGTAGGACTAATCTAAAACCAACTTTGTGCGAGACTGGTGCCTGCGATAGGTTTGAAAAACCTGTGTTGCAAGTCACCAGGGCCCCACTCCGCGGAATAAATATGAAGTCAATACAAAAGTGACACTAGAGTAGACAACAAAAAGTAGGTAGGTAGACAAATGAAAAAGAAAACACAATAATAAAATATAAAGAAATGGCATAACGTAAAATGGCAGGGTTCTCACAGGTGACTCTGAGTCTACCCTCGAAGTAGTTAATATGTGCGCGTCAGAGTGGTACATATATATATATAAAGTGGTATGAGTGGTGTATGCATGGATGGAGTGCATGAATGGGTTCTCCTGATATTGCCTGTTCCATACGAGTGTGTAAGTGTCTCAAGAGCAATCCACTGTTGTTCAATATTTGAATTTCGCGCCACATGCGAGAGGAATCACCTTAAGTCAATCGATGACTTTAAAAAGTCGCACACCATAACCCTCGCTTTTGAAAACTATTCAAAAGAGCCCAACGGTGAGCCCAAACACTACCATTCTACTTAATGTATTGAGGAGTTTCTGTTGAAACCCTCCGGCTTCATAATCAGACTTCGGTTGTCATGTATTGTCAAACGTCTCGTAGAAAACCTCAGTCATTATTCTGAGGGTAAAACAAATAAAAGTAGACCAAACACGATCCTGCTACTCCGTTGAACCCCTTCAGATTACCTACATCATCAGGCCCTGATTGTCATTACAGTCAACCATCTCACAAAAACCACTCAGAGTCCAAACACGAGGCGTGTGTATATCCTATAATATTGTAGGTAATTATTTAATTCAGTGTTTTGTTTTAAGGGTTCCGTACCTCAACAGAAAAAAACCCTTAAAGGATCACTTCGTTGTCCGCCTGTTTGTATATCTGTCTGTCAAGACCCTTTTTCTCAGAAATACGAATATTTAGATCTCCAATCCATCGGAGCTGTGAAAAATCCAACTTCTAAACGCAATCAAAAGATACGGCCATGGGATCATAACCACAGGATCTATTAGTAACTACTCATTTATTCTGCATTTGTTGACACTCGCAAGGGAATCAATACCTATAGGGTACTTATCCCGTTGACCTAGAATCATGAAATTTGGCAAGAAGCAAGGTCTTACAGCATAAGTAAAGGAAAAAATAAAAAAACCGAAAAACGTTTTGTGGTTATGTAAATCACAATACAATATTTAACTTTTTTTGTGAGTGACCGCACCCTATGTTGATGTTCAAATGAATGTTGTGTTTTTTACTTACAAATAGGGGATAGAGAGTGTCTGTTATCATCATAATTAAGTAACTAGTAAGTATATGCTGTAAGCGTCTAAAAAACATATTCATATTCATATTCATATTCATTTATTTATTGCTCTTATGCAGTAAGTACATTAATATTAGTAAGTATTGGTCTTATTATACTAGGTTAGTTAAGTACTTACACATAAACCCCGTTAGGGCGCTGCAATTTTATACATGTTTTTAGGGTTCTGTTCCAACCCCTATCTCACCCCCTTCAAGATTATTTTTTGAGACAAAAGGTAGCCTATTTATTTTCTTCCCCAGGATATAATCTATCTCCTTACCAAATTTCACTACGATCTTTTCAGCCGTTTAGTCGTGAAAAGGTAACAAACAGAGTTACTTTCGCATTTATAATATTGGTATACCTATGGATGGATGGTAAAATGGACCTTTGAGGTCGCATGAAGTCGGTGGATGGAGGCGGTTCAAGACCGTTCATCGTGGCATTATATGAGGAGGTCTTTGTCCAGCAGTGGACTTCTATAGGCTGATGATGATGAATACATTTTTGGTGATTCGACATCGACGAAGCTGTTTTGCACGAATAACCCAGACAACGTTCACGCTCGACGCTCGCGGCCATACTGATTTATTAGACACACTAATAATAATAAAATAATAATAATAAGTAAGTATTTATTTTCAATAAAGGTTACGGCTACGGTCGTGATTCAGTCGTTAGAATCATACACTTGCTCGTGATTCATCTATGGCTCTCGCTATAAATCCGTCCTTTATTCACTTATTGCATAATATAGGTACCTAGGCTATTATTGTATATTTTTTAATAAATAAAGTTAAAACTAGAGTTCTTTTGAGAAAATCTATTTTAGTTTTTTGCTTAATGACTCTTTTTTAGATCGACAGAAAAGGTTTGTTATCACTAATTTCATAATGTACAAATTGATAGCTGATAATATGATGAGGACTGCAGCGATGTCTAGGTTCAAATACTGGTAGAGTGGTGTGTCAGCAGCAGGAGTTCTGAAAGTGAAGTTGGCGTTCCTTGCGGCGTATTCGGTCCAATAAATCGCAGAGTCTATTGGAGACATCGGACGGTCGTGCCAAGCTTTTGAAACTTGTAACGCCTTTTCGCGAAACCTGAAACATTGTAAAGTAGGTTGATTGTTGGTTGGTAGTGCCGTGGTGCCGTGGTGTGCAAAGGTGGCAGGTTATTGGCAGGCAGGCTTGGCAGGTAAAAACGAAAAGGAAATAACGAAATCGGATTGGTTTATTCAAACACATCACCTCTCGTCTCCTCTTCTCTCGGCCCTGGTGGAAACCGGCCCTAAGAATAGACCCCTCCGTCCTTTCGTGGATGTAAAAAAGTGATTACACCAGGGGATGGGCAGCAGCATCTACTGCGATCACCTATCCGCCTGCCAAGCGTCGTGATTATGGTAAATCCCCCCATTGCACGCTATGCATGCTACATGCATCATCCACTGCTGGAGTGGACTCACAGACCGTCTGACGGTCAGAGGATCCTTACAAAAAATTTGATAACGCTACTATCAAATACCTACCTGTTATATTAAACACGGATTGCTATCTTGTTATCAACTCGCATTCTTGTCTCTACGCCCTTTCGTTTGTTCGGTACAAAATTGCAATCGATTTTTTAACCAGTTCCACCCAACCGATTGAGTTTCAAATTTCGTTTTTAACATAAAATTATGGTGACAGTGTGATTTGACGATTGGCACGGAAAGTGGGCAATGGAACTCCGTGATAGAAATAGTAGACTGGTGGTCTTTAGGCTCATTTTGATCAGCTCACAGTTCTGATTACTAATTCCAGTTATGCAGAAAAAGCCACTAAGAAAAAACCGGTTTTAAAACATAGAGGTCTTAATTTTTTCTTCAGAAAAATAAAATTTTAAGTGGAAGAGGGAATTAATTTAATTAAAGAATTAATTTTAAGAAAATTAATTGAATTAATTTTTCAATTAATTCAATTCAAGACTAACAAGCAGTTTTTTTAAAGTATTAAGTAGGTACCACGTTTCTAAAACGAACGTAACGGTAGATATATAATAAATAAAAAAGAAAAACGTATGGGGCGCATGCATTATTAATTAGTTAATTGGGAGTCGCTGCGTTACATTATGCTGACTCAGTAACGGTAAAGGTAACAAACTTGATGTTAATACAGTGATTATTTAAATCAAGTTTGTTTTGATCGAGATCGATTTATTTTTGGAATCGGTTCTTGTAAAACCCGTTTTACGTCACCCTTCTAATTTAGAAAACTTTGACGCTTAATTTTTATACTATTCAGTAGGAAATCACAGTTTTTTTTAATTGAAAATTTTTAGTTGAGCTTTCTTTAGATCGATTGCAACGGCTTGCTTTAGACAGCTCAGCTGTTTCATATGTAGGAATTTTTAAATTTTGTATATAAATGTGTTAGTTGTATTATTCTTTCTGGTAATACCTAAAGTTGTTGTCACCTGTTAACCTAAAGTTGTTGTCACCTGTTAGTATGGGTCAAATCTTGAATGAATTTTAAACCAGTTGAATTCCACCCAACCGATTGAGCTGAAACTTTGCATATCAGATACCTACATGTGATAAATTATATAGAATGACCAAGCATTTGTTCCAAGATCATATTTCTCGATAAAGAGCTTTGTGACACAAAGCATATCTTATAATGATGTTAAAAACCAATGTCCTAGGCATAATCTTTACTTTGAATGACACAGCACCTTTTAAGATGACGAAATATTTTTTATGATGATGAAGGACCTTTTATGTTGACGAAGGACCTTTTATGATGACGAAGGACCTTTTATGATGACGAAGGACCTTTTATGATGACGAAGGCACTTTTATGATGATGAAGGACCTTTTATGATGATGAATGACCTTTTTGACTAGCTCTGTCAAAGAATCTGACGAAATTTTCGAGTATTTTGATCTTCAAATAACATAATATTATTGAATAGGTAAATACTTACTCAGGACTCAGAACTTTTTTAAAAGCGTTTACAAGAGTCTCATTATTAAGATGATTGAAATCCAGTTGGACCCCGAATCCGCTTTCTTCAATCGCAGCGGCATTTGCGGGCTGGTCTCCGAAGATCGGCATAGCAACCATTGGGACTCCATAGTGTATGGATTCTGTGGTTCCTCCCATTCCAGCGTGTGACATAAAGGCCAAGGTCTTGGGATGTCCTGAAAATAACATCCATTATTCTAAATTATTTTTACTTGTAGGTATATCTGTGTACCTACAATAAAGAATTTTAAGAAAGCTAAGTGCCCAAGATTTAAAAAAAAAAAAAAAAAAAAAACGGTCATGTGCGAGTCGGACTTGCGTGAAGAGGGTTCCGTACGTATATACCCCTTAGTCCAGAAGTTACGACGTTTTCCTTACAAAAAATCCACAAGAGCCATAAAAAATTAAGAGTTCAATAAAATCGTGAAAAAAATAGCAGATATTTTTACTTTTTCCCCTGTCGATAAAATTGGGTCTAGTTTCACCCCCTTTCATTGCACTTTAAACCATGTACCAAATTTAATAATAATATATTTTTTGGTCCGCAATATTCAGAGAAAATAGGCCTGTGACCTGTGACTGACATAAAATACCTAAGTGATCCTATAATGGTTCCGTTGGTAGGTACCTTTTGAAGTAAGTACGGAACCCTACAAATTTAATAAAATCGTGATTTCTCTATAAAACTTACCTAAAATATCAACTTGGGGTAACCATTTAGAAATATAGAGTTTATTGGTATCAATTTTCAAAGTTTCGTCCTCCCATTTCCAAATAAATCGTTGCGGGAATTCGTTGATTGCGTCTAATATTGCCTGCTTTTTTGAATCGCTCAACGTTGTGCTTTTTATCATACTTCCGAAACTGATATAAATCACTCCATATTTAGCTTCGTCTACAAACTTTTTGAGATCCTGAAAACAAAACGAACACACATTTTTTACAAAGTGGGCTTTTTAAAGACAATTCAAAGATTACTTAAGTACTTATTTCATCAACTAACCCCAGTCAATGGTTTAGCTTTTGCGACATGGTATCCGCCAACTTCTTTAACGTTAGCTGGTAGAAGACTGGATCCTGTCAAACTATGGTGTTGGTAGAGCAATAAAAACTTAATATCGCGAGCGAGCTCTTCTAAAGGTGGAATGTTATCATAGTATTCAGCAAGCGTATTTTGGTCGCTCCACTGTTGAAACGTGTATAAAATGTTAAAAATTCTATCAAAAACAAATCTTTCAACTCTTTGGTACAAAGTAGGTTTCGTTCCTCCTTCGAGAAAATGGAATGGTACGAATGCCGGGTTGCTAGGGATGCCGTATCGTTGATAATGGAACGGCATCAAAACATGTGACGTCATTCCCACTACAGGAGAGCCCAAAACGTGTGCGATTCCTAGAGCACAGTCACTGTTAAACTGTTCCACAACCACTAAATCAAACTTCGGTTTCCGTTTCACTAGATCTTGCACTTGTGGGCTTGCTACCAGAGCTTTACAATTTTCTCTTCCGAAATGCATCAAAAACGCGCCGGTACCCATTATAGTCAAATAGGATCTGTGAATAGGTAAATCGTCTTCCAAAATCTTGATGTCTGCGATATGTACGTCGTTATAATTCGGCAGCGAGTTTTTGTCAGGGAAATAAGATATGACCGTTACATTGTGACCTCTGTTTGCCAATTCGCGTAAATAAACTTTGAACTGAAAGAAGTGGCTTTTTCCTTGGTACGGGAATATTCCGAGGATGTCCTTTGCACTGATTTGGGTTACGAGGAAGAGGAGTGGTAGCGCGATTAAAAACTTCATGTTTGTGGATGAATGTTGCGTTGGCGTAGCTACGGCCTCTTCGCGTCAGAAGCCGGCTTTGACTGACCTGACTGACTATGACTTGACTAGCCCGGTCATTCTCGCCGCACATGATATATATATATATATATAGGTCGCTCGCTCGCTATTCGTTAATGAAGATAATATGATATCAACGTCGAGTGACGTAATCATAAAAAAACAACCAAGTTACCTGGGTGGATACATGAGAGTTAGTTGTTTTATTTGTGTATACACAAAAGTAAAAAAACCTAATACAAGTATTATACAAAATTAAAAAAATATAAATGATCCAGTTAATCTATCTAAAGATCGTTGCAAACGATCTAAAGATAGCTCAACCAGAAGCCCTAAAATAATTTAGAAAACGTGAAGCGGCCCGGTTTCTCATGGACCTAAATCCTAATCTAAACCCGGGAAGCTTCGGAAGGGTCAAATATGTAAGCTCTGTCGAAACTTGCACGCTTGCACCTTGTGAGATCCTCAGCCGAAACGGCCGCTGCACTGGCCTTAACTGATGTCCCGGACAGATGAGATGGCACAAGGGTATCAGTGCACATACAATAGCGTTCCACACCAAAGACCTACCCTTACTCCCACGGAACAAGCATCATGCCGTCAGAGAGCTAATTCTAGGTTTTGACAAGCATTTGACACGGACGTATGGTGTAGTGTAACACGGATTTTTGTACGGAAAATGAGGTTAACGGAGTGTACGCTAGGGGCGCTCATCGGTGTCGCCATATATACAAAAATCCACACTACACTACGCAAGACGTCCGTGCCAATTGTGTGCAAAATAGTTAGAATCAGCTCTCAGGCCACTTACCATCGTCACGTAGCAGACCATTTGGCTGAAGAACGGCTGGAACGTTGACGTTGTGGCCCTACGAACGGGAAATCCTGCATGCCGGATATTATATTAGAAATACTAGTGGTTCGCCTCGAACTGAGACCTCGCGATAACAACTTTATCAGCCGGACTACTTAACCAAGTAATTTCCATTTTTCTAATATTATTTTTGAAAATTTTCACCTCGATGTCTACCAGTACAGTACAGGATCTATCAGTAACAAACTCTAATTTCCTACACATCATCGAAATAACCTTTGAATAAGGGGGCGTAATACTACATACCTGTTAGTACCTATATCAAGTACCTGACGAATTAATTGATAGCGTCCTTTTGACTAAAACCATAGAACTCCAGCGTCATTCAAATTCCTAGAAATGGCAGGTCAACAATGGATGTTATATTGGTTTCTGTTTTATGGAGTACAAGTTTCTAAATTCTTCAGTTTCAGACTTTTCCCTGTAGTTGTGACACAAAAGCCACAAGCATAACAAATTTCAGCATTGTGGGATTGCTGGAAGTACCCTAGAATTTTTGATTTTTACGTTTTTTATTTTCCCTAATATCTCAAAAACTACTAAGGCTAAATATTTATTAAAAACAGTTTTGAAATGTCCAACCAAAGCGCTTTCATTAGACACCCCACTTGATCAGACTGTCTCACTTTTATTTTTTTTACCCCTCTTGGACCCCAATATCTCAGCAACGCCCTGACCGATATAGCTCATAACCTTACCTACAAATTGTACCAATACTATCTACTCCCATAATAAATTTCATGAAGATCGGATTAACGGTTTGGATGTTTTCATCGGACAAACATACATACATACATACATACAAACGCCAATTCTTCCACCTTGACTCAGAGAACTCGCTTCGCTCGTTCAATTATAGAAGATAGGTAGTTATTTAAAGAATGGAAATACATAATTAAGTATAATCTGTAGAATAAGCAAAAACAACATAAATCAAAAGCAAGGGGATTATATTAAGCTACTCATATTAATATTCATAATTAATTAATATTGTGTTCTAGTGATATCATTATTTTATTTTGCACGAAATATTTCCTGGCCGATGTAATAGGTAATAATATTACATATTCTAATAGCTAGTTTTTGGCTTTTGCAAACTTTGTTTATAATATAAATATATGTATAATATAATATTATGGGACCTATTTCCCTATATAGACCGTTTAGAAAAGCCTCCGACTACAACTTGCCCTTTAGGTACTATACAACCGTGAATCTGGCCTTCCTCCATAAAATTTTGATACTTAAGAAGGCGTATATGTGAATTTGCCCAACAAAATTGATCTATAACTCAGTATCTACGGGTTCTACGAGTTAAATATTTTGGAATATGAAAGTTTTATATTTTTGCATTTATTGTGTAAAGTTGAAAACACGATATGTAAAAAAAACCTCGATAGTTCTATTTAATGAAAAATCCTTGTTTCCCACACGTTTTGAAAGAAATCTTAGGAACCCTACGGTGTTTTAAGATAAATTTTACTACAACAAGTAGGTAATTACTATTTATTCTTATGCTAAAATTAGTTTTTTGATAAACACTTTCTTTTCGCCATAATAATCAAAAAACTTCATTTTTGTGCACGACACTCGCTAGCGCGAGCAAGATGGCGCGCGGGTTATCGCGTGCGTTAAAGAGGGAGCCTAAATTGTAGAATAGTGCCCTCTTAAATACATTGAAGTAATTTATATGTCTATATATATATATATATATATATTATATATAGACATGCAGCTGTTGCGTAGTTTTAAGTTCTTAAACTTTTTCTGTATAACTTTTTAGTGGAGTAGTTAGTTAATATTAGTGTGATATATTTTTGCAATTTGAAACCAAACTCATTATATAATATGAATTACCTTTATTTTTTCAAGAAAATTGCATTTAATTATATCGAAAAAGGTTACCTGGAAGAGATCTGACAAATTCCTACAAATCCCAAGTTTATAAAGTTCCGTTTGTTTTTTTATTTGCTGTCTAAGTGTAGATAATGATCTTGGGGTGATCCTACTAAATTACCTATTAATTAATTACTTACCTACCGAAATCGGATAGGTACTTCTTCCTCAAAAAAATAAACTAAATACATAATAATTAAATAAATATTTTTTGAACTTGCATAATAAGTAGGTAACTTACTTTCGTTGACTTGAGAATTTGTCTATATTTACAACATTGTTTTGATTTTTTATCGTAGTTCTCAGCAAGTTAATTGAAAATAATGAAATAGTAGATTGTATCATAAGGGAGCAAAATATTATTTTTACGGCGAGGGCGCTTTTTTGAATCCAGAGCGAAGTGAGGGATTCTAGAGTAGAATCCCGATCGTAGCGAGAGATTCAAAGTACGTCGCCCGAGCCAAAAATATATTTTGCACCCGAGTGTTACACTCTACTTTTCATCACCACTATGAGAAAATAAAAGGCGCCTCATATTTTATTTCAAAACAAAACCATGAATTTCTAGCAATCCGTGAATAACTTTTCATTTAAAAAACATACTTCCGCCATTGTATTCGACTAAATATTTGGATGAAAAAAAAAATTATGAAAGAACCATAGTGGTGAAAGGATTATGATACTTTCTGAATGCAAATGCTTGGTTTGTTGCTGAAAATATCAAAATCGCCATATGTATGCCTACAATATTTGAGGAGTTCCCTCAATTCCTCGTGGATTCCATCATCAGAACTGGATTCTGAAAAAAATGGGACCAATCTGGAAGTATATCTATTCAAATAAAAAAAGAATTTTTCAAATCGGTTCATAAACGCCGGAGATATGAGGTAACATTAAAAAAAATACAACCGAATTTAGAACCTCCTCCTTTTTGTAAAGTCGGTTAAAAATGACGAAATCGCGGGCCGTCGTTTCTAATTTGTTTTTTTTCATTCAGCCGGTGGCGCGACTATGGGCCGTCGTACCAGCCAGTATTTATTTAAACAATATTTGCGTTCGCCTTCTTTGGCGCTGAACACTAAGATGATCCAAATTCAAAAAGGGCGCGTAAAAGATAATTGCGGCGCACTTATTTGAGTTCGATATATTCCAAATTTAAAAAGTGCGCGGCAAAGATAATTGCGGCGCACTTATAGAAGCTTCATACAGAAAACACCACCTTTGGGTGCACTTAAAGGCGAACCAAGTCGTCCTTTTCGAATAGATGGGATGAAAATAATATATTAATCATTCGCTAACTCTATGCCATAGGTAAATTAGTTTTTTTGAGTTGAATAGGTTATTTTGTGTGAGTTCCATTCCAACCCACATACTTCGTTCGGTAGGTAATAAATAAAACCACTGCCGCGAATCTGTGCCAAACTTGTTCAATTAAGTTTGCAAAATGTTTATTGATATTATATTTCTATACTTACTCACAATCACATACTTAATTATTATTTCTAAAATAAGAGAACTTTGCCCAGCAATTAGACAATATAAGGTAGGTATACAATTAGGTGTGTACCAAATTTATTAGGAAATTAATGATTAAACGGTCTGCTTCTTACTGTAAGCTACCTGAATACTGTTACTCAAGCTCTACATTCTAATTAAATTAAGTTTTACAAAAGTTGTTTCTATTGCCGTAAATTTAATTCAGAATCCCATTAACCTCATCATTTAACGGGATATTAAAAGCAATAAAACTTTGAAAAAGCTTTATATCATCACTAGTATCCGGACTTGTTGGGCAATTTTCGTCATGTCACAAATCACACCATGGTGGTGATTTGTCCTGGCTGCTGGCTTATTTAGGACTGTGTTATTATTGGAAGAAAGCGTTAGCCGAGTTGACGACCAACTGGGTCTCAAATCAAAAGGGTCAAATGGTTAAGCTCATTGCCGCCATTGCTTTCCACGACGTAAAGCAATGGCGGCGATGAGCTCACCATTTGTCACGTCTATATTCCTGTGATTGTGCAACTCACGGTAAAAGAGGCCCTTTGAGGTTCTGCCCTACCCAAAAATCGGGGAAAATGGGTCTGTGACTCACTTTACAATCTATCGCCACTTCAAGTCATAAAATTGCAAGGAATTTTTATATTATGTAAACTTGGCACTTCAGCAGTGTTGCTTGCCTCATCTCACAGGCTTATTCCCATTCCGCACTGCCTCTAGTGACATCGGTTATGAATAATAGAATATTGTTCAATTAATTATTTTATTAAGATCTAAGTATACAGAAGAGACTACAAATAATACTATAGGAACCTACTTGAAACTAGTTCAATTTCTGTTTGCTCTGATCTCGTATTCTAAATTGTAATAATGACTTTACTAACACTATGAGAGAAATTAGCGTAGCTGACAGCACTAGCAAAATATCCAAACCCATGATTTGGTAAAACGGAGTATCTACCGCAGCGGATTTAAAAGTAATATTCTTGTAGTGCGCTGCATATTCTATCCAATAGATGGCACTATCCAGAGCTGATTGAGGACGATCGTGCCACGCTTTGGATAACTGCTTTACTCTGTTTCTGAAACTAAAATAACAGATTTTGAGAATAACATTAATAACCTTTGATTGTGGGTGTAGGGGGTTTTTTGTTTGGCCGAAACTTTAATAATTATTTGCCTCAAAATTTTGTAACGGCAATCAACGAAACACAAAAACTATTTTGTAAAGCAGGCGTTTGGAAGAGATTATGTCGCATCCACCATTGGACGAGGCCGTACCACGCTTGGCAGGCGTTTGGTGATCGCACTAGACATTGTTGTTGAGTGGATGCTGCTGCCTATCCCCTGGTGTACTTAATGAATGCATGCCATAAGTAGTTTATGGACCTACATGAAAATTAACGCATACAAGATTCCGTTCTGGACAAAGTAAATCGGTATAGGTACATTACGTAGAACGGACCGCCATAATAATTACATCCTACTTTAGGTAGGCAGCGGTATAAAAATTATAGCTGTATGTGACTGTTGGGTGTTATGTTATTAACACGTGGTCGGCATAGCAGCTATGCTATGCCGACCACGTGTTATGCTATACTATGCTAGCATGGCTATTCTCTATCTCGCGACAGGTTTGCATCAGGCGTAAATTGTGAGCTGTCAAACGGTAACTTTTAACAGCTCTTTTAATAGCGATAGATTTTCTGCGGTTTAATTAAGTACTTAATCTACTATACCTCTCCTACTACTCTCTATATACTCTACCTTGGATCCAAAACTGCCTGAAACTTCTGGATGAGCAATTCCTTACTCAGGTCCTTGATTTCTATCTGTACTCCCAGTCCACTTTCTTCTATGATAGCTGCGTTCGCAGGCTGGTCGCCGAAAACCGGCATTCCGACCATCGGCACTCCGTGGTGCATAGCTTCTGTGGTTCCGAGCATTCCGCAATGAGAGTAGAACGCGTATACTTTAGGATGTGCTGGGAAATATAATACGGATGTCTTGTAATCTTACAATACATGCTGATATACGGAATATTGATCCTCACTTCTAGTAGGTATACAGGAATACTTAAACAAAAATCCTAAGTCTTTCAATTCCTACGGGAAACGGAAAATATTCATGATGACAAAACGCATAATTATTATAACTAAGTTATCGGCGTCACGAAAAACGGCATAATTACGTTGTATTAAAAATGTTGTCCTGGCTACCAAACCGAATGTAAGAGACCATTTTACGTCAATAAGATTTTAAGCATTTAAAAAACTAAGGAAATTTTTAGAAGATAAGGTTTATTACTCCATTAATTAATTTTTAAATGACAAATTTGAACGTTAGAATATATTATTTATGTGCTACTTATTTAATTGTTTATTATACCAGTTACCTTTTTTAGTTTATTTGACATTTAATTAAATTTATTACGTGCATTGTTTTATTTTTTAATTGTTTGAATCATGTAATTTTAGAATTAAAATTTTATTTTACCTATTTTTGTTTAAATATACAAATGTTGGAGGCCTGGCATGACAGACTAGAGATACACAATATGATTTTAACACCAATGTAATGTTACCACCTAGTTCTATCTTCTATATACAATAAGTTAATTTATCATTTAAGACTCGGTGTGTTGAATTTGATGGTTACGGATAAAAAAAATGAAGTTAGTTACCTATGACTTTATTGTATCTACAAGTAATAGAGTCATGCACGATCATTAGTTAATGATCACAGATAGGTGTCGGGAAAGTTATCTTCTCCAACTCACCTATCTGTATTGATTACCCACAACATCATCATGACCATGCTTGACTGCGTGACTTGCTTGACTTGATAACGATAGCAGTAACAATGCTCTGACTATCTTGTAGCACAACTGGTCACATGGCATGAATATAAGTAGAGTGTGTCTTAATATAGGTAGGTATCTATTATTATACCTAACACTTCTGTTTACACATTGGATAACGCTATTAAAATATTGTAAGTTTGTTCAAACACTTTGTAAATAAGACGTGAATTATCGCAAAACTTCATCTCAACGGCTAGAAAAGTCGATTGTTTCGGATGCGATATTTTACTTATACACCACGCACATTAGAAATAAAATGTTATTTTCGAGCGTAGGTATAATATATTCTAGTCTTACCAACCACACGAGTTGGTGTCATATCACTTTTCTATGACCTTGGCCGTTTCTTGAACAATGGACCGCCCTCGGTGCCTGAACCTAGCCTTACCTTGCATATACTTAATGATTAACATACAAACAAATTTCTTTCAAATAATATATCTGAACTTAATTTATATAGTTTCCACAATGTTATCCTTAACTTACCTAGGATATCATTTTGAGGTAGCCAATTTGATAAATATACGTTTTTAGGGTTTCCTGGTAGAGTATCCGATTCCCATTTCCAGATGAACCTTTGTGGAAGTTCTGATATAGCTCCTACAATGGCATCTAGTTTATCTTTCGGGATCGTATTGGTACTCAACATAGATCCAAAGCTGATGTAGATCACACCGTGATCAGCCTCGTCCATAAACTTTTTAAGATTCTGAAAAGTATTTTATTGTTAGTGGCATACTCCGCGTTCCAGATGAACAAACACCAAAAAGGAAATGTAAAAATTGTATTATTTACAAAAAAAATTACAAAGTTTAGATACTAGTTTTTACCCGTCTACAGCAAAGCAAAATGAGGATTATGATTTTGAGCAGTCTTGTATGTAAGTTTGTTCATCTGTTCCTTCGTAGCTCCGAAACTACGTGACGGATTTTGACAAGTTAGGTGTCATATAAAGAGTTTGAAATTCCGTGTGTCACAGGTTTATATGACGTCACATTTAATTTGATAAGACAGAACATACAACGCAATTTTCCAATCTCGAAAAAAATATAATTAATGTGAATATATTGAGTTTGTTTATAAAATGATAGGGATTAATGAGGTTATTACAAAAATACTTATATCACACTGCTATGTATTCCATTAAAAGGTATTGAGAAAACAAAAGTTTAAAAACTAAAACTCTACTTCGCAAAAGCTAAAAACAATGTAACAAAATGTTGTGGAGGAAGGCCAAATATACGATTTTACAGTAAAGGTCTACAACATAACTTTTCTGAATAAAATCGCAGGTTTGGCCTCCAATTACACCTATTAATTAAGTTAAAGGCCTTCATTATAGAATCGTGGATTTGACCTTCCTGTACAACACTTTGATACTTGTTTTCAGCGTAGTTGGTTTTTAGTACTTTTAGTTTTTAAACTTTTATTTTTGTGTCTACCTATAGGTACATTATATTGGTGCCCAACTACAAATTTTATTAGACGTACGCCCCAAAATTCTATACTAATCTTAGGTAAGTAGGTAGGTTCAATTTATAAGATTGTAAATAAAACAGTGATGATTCCTCGTCTCTCGTCAATAAACAAAGCAAATGCAACTTACCGCTGGCAGTTCCTTTGGCTTAGCCACATGATAACCCCCAACTTCTTTTATATTTTTCGGAAACATGTTCGAGCCGGCGAGCACAGCATGTTGGTACAGCAGCATGAACTTTATTTCGCGACCCAATTCCTCAAGCGGAGGCACGTCATCGAAATACTTCGCCAAAGTATTCTCATCCACTCGCTGGCAAAAATACTTGTAGAGAATATTTAAATAAGTACCCAGAACGGTTCTTTCTACTCGCTGGAATAGGTTTGGCTTTGTCCCACCTTCCAACAACATGAATGACATGTATGAAGGGTTGTACTGAATACCGAACCTGTTGTAGTGCCAAGGCATCAGCATGTGTGAGGTCAGTCCAACTACGGGGGCTCCTAGCTTGTGGGCGAGTCCAAGGGGACAGTCACCATTGAACTGCTCCACAAGTACCAGATCAAATTTATTGTCCGACATCCACAACTCTTGAACACCTTCATCTTCGAGCAGCAACTTGCAATTTTCTGTACCGAATTTTACTAGAAACAAACTTATCTGAATTATGCTCCAGTATGACCTCACGAGTGGGAACACTCCTTCTAAAATCGGAGATTTTCCTGCCAAGCTGATGTCATGATAGTTGTCAATAGGGGTTTTTTGTGGAAAGTGGGATATCACAGTAAGGTTATGTCCTCTTCTAGTTAACTCGTGTAGTAACGGTTGGAATACGAAGAAATGGCTTTTGCCCTCGTACGGAAACACTCCCAAAATATTTAAAGAGTTCACCCCATTGCCATAGAAACTAATAGCCAGTAGTATTAAATAATGCGCGGATAATCTCATTTTATCTGTATTGTCTGCTCCGCGGCTGTTAAACGACTGGAGTGTGATAAAAGTGCTGACATTTATAAATACTTACTAGGTAGATACTAGATTAACGCTTGGATGATTTTATCTTTTACGTCATGTTTAGATTTATATATCCGTTGATATAATCTTTAAAAAAACTACTTTTAAATTGTAATCAGCTCTGCTAATTTAGTAAAACCAAGTACGTAGGATAGGTGCCATTATTGTTATTGGTTCTTCTAATAATAGATTAAGTTGAACCAAGGTGAATGTCGAAATGTAACGTTACAATTTTATTAAGCAAACGATAGCGAGGACAATAATGACTTTTCACTAAGCAATTCGTATTTTACTAGACACGACGCATATTATGTCAAAATATTTCATGTGTAGCGAGCTAGCGAGGCCCATACCTAAGTGGTTGGTGAAAGTGAGAATAAGTGTTGAATTTGCTTGCAGCTCCGCCCGCGTGGAACCTCTACTGGCTCCGCCCGTGTAGAACCTCTATTATAAATTATAGCCTATATGTTATTCTGTTAGCTATATAATAAAAGTTTCATCAAAGCCCGTTCAGTAGTTTTTGCGTGAAAGAGTAACAAACATCTATCCATCCATCCTCACAAACTTTTCATTAATGATATTAATAGGATATGATTAGTAGGAGTGGGAAGACGAGTCATTCAGTATCTACTAGATGATACATACATTCATAGGTTCTCGTTTTCAATCTCCACCTAAATCTATTCAGGGGTAGTCAGAGGCAAGTCCAAATTATTAATTATTTAAGAACATGACCACTTTTTTCTTAATTGTATTTAAGTATCTAAGCATTCCATACGTGACGGAGTGAAAAAACGAAAAACAATTTGTGAATTCCTTAGTCATTGCTATTTAACCATAGAAGCTCGTGAACTGTATTATCATTTGATAAAGATAAAACCGGCCAAGTGTGTATCGGCCCACGCATAGTCTAAGTTTCCGTAGTCAAGCCACAGTTTTCCCTTTAAAATTCGAACAGATTTCTTTTTTACTTAGATTTCAAATTTTCTAGTTCCTTTTGGCAGTTCCTTTAAAGGGACAAACGCCCCAAATATATATAAAAAATCTTTTAATCGAAATATTTTTATAAATTACCTTTTTATTGAATTTATATACTTACCTAATTTCTTGCATTTTGTTTGATGATCAGTGTATTTCCTGAATCTATTAATATTTTCTGATATAAGAGTTCGTCCGGGGAAGTACTACCACCGTACCTATTTGAAGTCGCCCAAGACAAGCACGGGACGCGGAAGGCACCTGCGAATGCAATTACCCACCGCGTCCAGGTACACCTCGAATTCAACGTGGGTACAGTTGGTGAAAGTTTGTATGATGCTGTGATAGACTGGGACGGATGGATGGATACCCTGAACGATCTTTTAAAGGGTTCTTTGTTAGGGTAATTGACGGAACTCTACAAATGACAACCACAAAATTATGCAAGTAATTTATCTATGAACAATAAAAAAATATTGTGTAACAAAATTTTATAGACCTCAAAACAGTCAAAATAATTTTCTTTACTTTTAAGTACCTATCTGTATCTCTTAACCATAAATTACTCAAACTTCACTCTTCTGCTTGATCTTTCCTCAGTGATAACTTCTTGAGACTCGTGTCGACAGCAGCAGCAACATAGCACCGACAGTATTTTATAGGCAACATAGGTAAGGATAAGAAGTACAAGAAGGACGAACGCAAGGACATCTATCTGCGATTGCTGGAACCAAGGTATACGCGGAAGCTTGGACTGAAGGTTGGGCGCACCTTGGTATCGAGCTGCGTACTCGGTCCAGTAGATGGCAGTTTCTAGAGGCGACATAGGACGGTCGTGCCATAGCCTGGAAACTTGCTGGGCTCGCTGTTGGAATCTGAAAGAAGATAAGTATACCTACCGTTAAAAATATTTGGTGTAGTGTACATTAATTATACCGAATTGTATCCATAGCGCGATTAATTTATGTAAGGTTCTTCTTTGTGCAAGCGAGGTCTTCTTATCTTTGAGGTGCAGTGCAACTAACCTACAAGGTTGTTTTTTACTAGATAGGTGTGGTTTAAAAATAGCAACAAGGTTTTTTGCCAATTATTCTATTAGTTTTATGATCGATCTGCGTCTGAATATTTATTACTAGAGCTGTACAGCGTAACATATCAGAAGGTTAGTTTAGCAAAATTACCGGCATCTTAACAAGTAGCGGTATCTTCATTCCGAAGTTCTGTTTTATGAAAGAAAGTAAAAAGGCTTTATATGGACTTCATTTATGAATCAAGCCCTATAAGCAAAATATACTTAATTCAAGACTTTTTTGACAAAAAGACGAGTTGCACTATACACTAATATTTGACAGATTAAGTATTCAGGCGTAATTTTGGTACTAAGTATTTGACATGGTGTGATGGTCTCGGTCTAAGAATTAAGACTCAAGACGTGGATGTTGTACCGACTAAGGGATTACACCAGGAGATGGGCAGCAGCATCCACCTGATTGATCTGCGTTTTAATGTAATTTTTCCGGGCCTAAAATCGTAGAAATTGTTGGTACTTTTGATAAATGAACAACCTTGAAACTCTATTTGAAGCAAGTAAACGATTTGATTAACTAAAGATTATATTGGCTTACAGGGCTTGATAAAATTAACTGTAGATAAGATAAGGTACTTACAAAGGATCCAAAACTTCATTGACAGCGTCCAAAATATACTCCTTCTTCAGATCCTGATAGGAGACAATGGTGGCTACACCAGCGTCTTGCAACGCGGCCGCGTTACCATACTGATCTCCGAAGAGAGGAATCGCTATCACTGGCACTCCAGCATCGATCGCTTCAATGGTGCTCAGTACTCCAGCATGGGATACAAATGCTTTTACGTTAGAGTGTCCTGGAAATTACGAAAATCATTCAAATGATTTCGTAGCACTTTTTCCAATCATCTACGTTTTCGTAGCTGTTGTGCTACGAATTCGTAGAGATGCAAAATTTAAGGCAATGTTAAAACTATCGATTAACAATCAATACAACGACCTCTGTTAACGCGGTGGGCGAGTAGCTGGCTGAGACGCGAAAGGTGCGGGTTCGATTCCCGCTACGGGGCATATGTTGCGTGATCTGTAAATATTTGCTGCGGGTGTGGACGTTGTGGTACCGTAGTATTCGTAGTTCCAGATACACACGACTCAGAAAATTCTAGTGAGGTATCCAAGACTATGTATATGACTGCAGGATATATAAAAAAACTTAACTCGACAACTTAGTCAATTTATATTTAATGATGGTATTGACGATATTGATAAAATAATTAACGGAACGCAAAACACTATTGACTTTTTAACGGTTTTGAGTTATATTTTTAAGTTTAAATTTTTGACGTAGGCGTAGGTACAAAGACTAGCCTGCCGGCATAGACAAACGGTATTCGCTTCGAAGCGATTCTATTTCTACAGTCGTAATACAATACAAAACACCACGTGACATATCGATAGCTTACGTCAATCTCATACATTTTGGACTTTTCTACTAGCGTCATCGTTATTAGAATGTTACTTTGTCTAAGGCCTCTGGTCTCGCAAAACCTTTGTTCATCTATTGTAGGAGGATTGTAACTTCTGTGAATGTGTCTGACAGTAAATGAAGTTCTTTTGGGACTGAAAAAATTTAATAACAAAATAATTTAGTTTGTAGCATATTAATTTCTGATCATTCTGAACCTCTACAGTTTTGTAGCTGTTGTGCTACGTCACGAAAGCGTAGAATTCCATAGTTTTAGGAATTAATGAACCAAACACGTACTTTTTTTACTTATATGGTGTGGGTATGGTATTGGTATGGTGGGTATCTCTTAATCCCTGTGTTTGTATATAGCAATAGAGAAGCAAACCGAGGTTCTCGGACCCATTTCTGAGACAAGCCAAAATCGCATTTGGGTTTCGGTAGTATTGGTATAGGCATTTAAAAAGATAAGTAGGTAGTTTATTATCCGACTACAGCAAAACAAAAGGAGGGTTATTTAACAAATCATTTTTAGGGTTCCGAACATTAACAGGAAAAAATTTAACCCTTATAGGATCATTTTGTTGTCTATCTGTAATCTATCTGTCAAGACCCTTTTTTCAGGAATGGCTAATGATACTTGAAACTTGTACTACTGAATATAAAAGCTTTGTAGTGGCTTTATAGTGCTGTAAAAAGTCAAGCTTCTAACTCAATGCATTAAAAAGATATGGTAGTGAATGTCTAATTTTTATATAAATAAATAAATGCTGGAGACATTACACACAACTTTATCTAGCCCCAAGCTAAGCAGAGCTTGTGTTATGGGTACTAGATAACTGATATACTTAATACAATACACTACATAGATAGATATTTTTAATTAAGCATAGTAAAATACCCAGAACACCCTGAACAAATATCTGCAAATCTAACAAATATTTGTTCCGAGGCGGGAATCGAACCCAAGCGAACCTTTGCCCGCTGCGCCACAGAGGTTGTCAAAATAAGAAACCCCTAGAGTACCTCATAAAACAATATTCATTAAAAAAAAATCGGAAATAAGTCAAGTACATCCGTAAAAACAGCTGATAATACCGGATCATTATCATCTTCGGTGTATGGTACGATATATAGATATCGTGAAAATGATAAACCCCTAGGGTACGTCATAAAACATTATTCATTAGAAAAAAACAATCGGAAATACGTCGAGTAAATCCGTAAAAACAGCTATAATACCGGATCATTATCATCACCGGTCAAAAACCCCACCAGCAAAACCCTCCAGCGACACGGGGTTGGTATAGTAGTGGGGATTATGAAATCAAAATCATCAGAAGGAAAAAGGATCATTCAAAACAATATTCTCCCATCTCCCCCACCACGCCATGCCATGAGAGGCACCATGTCATGCTTTGCATTTAAGTTTATAAGCAAAATATCATCTCAAGTGTCAAATCATATTTAACATATACTTTCCAATTTCTTCTGGAAATAAATCTGAATTTCTAAATGTCAGTGTAGAATCCCTATCGGGATTGCATACATGGTACACCTGTATAAACACAACATGATTTTTACTCACTTAAAATATCATATTGCGGAAACCATTTCATGGTCATCACATTTCTAGGCAGATCCACATTCCCGCCGTCCCATTTCCACAGAATTCTCAGCGGCAGCTTCCTGAAGGCCGCTAACAGCTCGTTCACTTTATCCTTGGGCATTGTGGAATCCTTCACTGTGGAGCCAAGGTTCACGTAGATCACTCCATGTTCGGCTTCGTTTATAAACCTCTCAATCTCCTGAAAAGTAGCAGGATACAAAGATTTTATTGACTATTGTTAGGTAGGTATTTATAAACATCGCAGGAAGTCGGTGGATGAAGGCGGCGCAAGACCGTTCGTCGTGGCATTCTAAAGAAGGGGGAGGCCTTTGTCCTGCAATGGACTTCTACAGGCTGATGATGATGATGATCAGGAAGGTATTCAATTTAAATTTTTTTCGTAGTTAAAAATAGGGTATAGACCTCCACTGCTTTGCCTTTTCCATAGAACGCCACGAGGACGTACTGTCTTGAGTCGCCTCCATCGACTGATTTCCTTTTAATTTTCTAGCCAGCTATTCTATCTATATAATTATCTTTACTATTAAGATATCTATTGATTCTCTCTCTCCTACTTAAATTATTTCAAGAAACTATTTGGGTTAAAGTTAAGGTTTCGTTTATTTGATCAGTGTATATAATTTGTAAATAGACAGGTACTAATATATCCTTGAAATTGTTTACTATCCATTAACTTACCGTTGGTATAATTTTCGGAGGTCTGATGTGAATTCCGCCTACATCAATAACATTATCAGGCCTGGCAACACCGCCGAACACCGACTGGTGTGTGTTTACAAACAACAGACTCGCATTCGAGGCGATACTTTCTAATGACGGCAAGTCGTCACCTAGATATTTATAGAGGTACACGTGGTCGGTCACTTGGGAACCCACATAATACACCCAGTTCGCTACATGGTGCAAAACAAAACTCTTCAACCGCTCGAAGAACCAAGGCTCTCCGCCGTAAGGTAACCCAGATTGACTAACATACGCAGAGTTGAAACTGATACCCAATCTATTATATTGCCACGGCTGAATGGGTTGAGTATTGAATGCTATGTACGGTGCACTCAAATTCGCGGCCAATGCCAGGCCGCAGTCACTGTTATACGACTCCACTAATATGATATCATATCGAGGTTGCGTCCTTATCATGTGTATCACTTGGTGGTTATTCATGAGAGTCTTGCAGTCGTCGTTGCCGGCTTTAGTCGCCACCAGCGTTTCGAACGGCACTCGCGATATTTCATTCACTATCACTGACTCGAACGATAGACCTTTGTACACTTGTTGATCACTTAAAAGAATGTCTTTGTGCGTCGCTGGAGCGTTTGTCATTTGGAAGTGGCTGACCAGGGTCACTTCATGGTTCCGATTGGCCAGCTCCCAAAACAGGCCGCGATACGTGATGTAGTTATTCCGATCCAACGATGGAAATATTCCAAGGATCTTGTAACTGTTTGTTGCTATTATGATGGCGACGAAATATAATACGGAAATTGTAAGTTTAGACATTTTCATCGCGGACGCGTTCGTGTTGCTGCACAGTTTGATGGTAACTAGGGCGTGAATGGAACAAACTGACTTGCGTGGTTATCTAATAATAGGTAGACGTTATGAGGTAATCGTTGATGATGACGGCACGGACTTTCGTCAGAATCAGAAATATTTAGTGACTAAACAAGTCGTCGATGCCCGTGACCTTGGTTTGCATCGCGAGGCGTGCCTCGGGCCCGGAGATGCGGCGTCAACTGAATCAAGAATCTTGACTTGACGAAATAAAATAGAAATTAGAGAAAGGCGAGGAATGTGTTGTTTATTCAAACTTGTATGATCGTTTGCGGGTTTATATACTACTGTGGTCATTGTTGTCCCTTCGTTATCAGTCTTTACATAAATAGTACAATGTTGTGCTTACTTATAAAAATATGTCAAAAGATAAGCAATGCTTAAAATATTGCCATTCCCTTACTTTTGCATCATTGTCAGATATCATCATCACTAGCCTATTGGGGTCCACTGCTGGACCAGTCCTCCTCCATATAATGCCACGACGAACGATCTTGAGCCGTCCCCATCCACCGACTTCCCGCGACCTTTTAAATGTCATATAATGTCTTGATTAGGTAGATGTATCCTCTCTTACACTTTGTCAGATGTCATCATCAGCCTATATAAGTCCACTGCTGGACTAGGCCTCCTCCACATAATGACACAACACGCGACCTTGAGCCACCTCTATCCACCGACTTCCTGCGACCTTTAAAATGACAGATATAACTACATATTCATCATCATCAGCCTATAGACGTCCATTGCTGGATGAGGCCTCCCCATAGAATGCAATGAGGGACACCACTTGGCAGGCAGATTGGTGGTATTGGTGTTGTGTACTCAGGTGGATACTGCAGTACATCCTCCGGTATCCTAACATTATTTTGACGACCTCTGTGGTGCGGTGGGCCTTTGCCGGCCTGCGACGCAGGAGGTTGCGGGTTCGATTCCCGCCTCGGATCAAATATTTGTGCGATCTGCAGATAATTGTTCCGAGTGTTCTGGGTATTTTCTATGTATGATAAAAAATATCTATCTATGTAATGTATTGTATTAAGAAGGTATATCAGTTATCTAGTAGCCATAACATAAGCTCTGCTTAGCTTGGGGCTAGATAATGTTGTGTGAAATGTCCAGCATTTGTTTATTTATTATTATTATATTGTAATTTGTAGTACCTACTATTAAGTAGAAAAATGCCGGGACACCTAGCTTCTGCCTGGAGTCAAACCAGTGATTATGTCGGGGATGCGTAAAACAAGTCATGATTCATTGATGGATCCATTCCAATCTCTACTGACTGTTTGGAATTTATTGTAGACCACCTTGTACCGAGATACTTAACTAACTACACTACTAAACGAAGTAAATCTTTATGAAGAGATTTCTCCTCATGCAATGCTCAGCCAGCGATTAGTTGTACTTATTATAGCAAGCACTACGCAAAGGTCTAATAGCTTGGTGCAAATCAATAACTTTGAAAGTCAATGAAGCGAATGCAGTATGTAGGGCGTCGTGTCGAACCAATTTTGTTAACCAATCATGTTCGGTGGTGTAATTTTATTCGGCTGTATAATTCCAATATCTCTTTGTTTATTAGTGTGTGCATTTAATTAAACTAATTTGAACACAATAACAACTACTTAGGTGCTCTTTGTTCTAATGTGGGGAATCGGACTGGAAACTATTCTCGGGCGGCCAAGCGTGGCCATGCTGCGACACAGAACCATACATCATATAATAGGTACCTACGTTTACCTACTATTATTCGTATCAACTTGATGCTTTTGGAACAAAGGTCGTTATATCACTTGAATATATTCAAATTTCAATTCAATTTCATTTATTTCCAATTAAAACAATAAACATGTGTAACATTTTTATTGTATGGAAAAGGGCATACACTGCACGCACATACTTAAATATAAAAATAATGACAGTAAAAGTAAAGCAGTAATTACTTAAATTAAGATAGATTTTAAAAATTAAAATTAAAATTACTGTCATGACAGGAATACATACGAAATGTCAAAGAAGGACAATAAATATAAAAGAAAATATAAAGATGTGAGGCTTACGATGTAACATTAATCTGTAGTGTGGCTCATTACATTTATTTTAAAACATGATGGCAGTATTTTATAGATATGACAAGTAATGCACATTTGGAGCATGTTTGGACATCTTTACTGTATCTTTGCTCATGACCAGGATACGACAGATATATTATTAGTACCTACTCATTATTTGATTTATGTATCTCTTCCAGAGTAGGTATATGGACACTTTTTCAATAAAAAAGCTTTTCAATCTGTTTTTGAAAACCGTTTTTCTATGGAGTTCCCATTTGATATCCAAAGGGAAATTGTTTTTCTTTTTTTCAGGCTACCTTATCTCACTACTGATATTCAGACGACCTACCACTTCTTTAGTAATAGTAGAGCTCCTAGTGAAAGAGTTTGACCGGGGTAGTACCACCACCAACCTATTTCTGTGACTCGAGCAGTGCCTACCATTGTTCGCATTGCTGCACTCACGATGCTATATTCCGCATTGAAGGGTGAAATTACCTACAGACTTATATGACTTTTTATTTTTATATCTCTAGAGATACAACACAACAAGAGAACAGCGTCTGCCATCCAGATGGCAGACGCTGTTTTGACGGTTTCGTTACCGGCGGTATCGTTACTGGCGGAATTATCATTTGGCGGTATCGTTATTGACTTATGCTGTACCTAATGTGGTACAATGCGCAGTGCCATGTCACGTAGAGCGCGTTCTAGGTGGACGTGGTCTAAGAGATAGGTATTTAGGTAATGGGCAGAGGTTGCCATTTCCCTCACTAACTCAAATAGAAAAAAATAGCCTACCTCTGTTTAATATTGTGTATGTAGGTAAAAAATGTCAGTCACTGCGTACTCCATGGTCTTCATGTAACCAACTGCTGAGTCTTAACACCCTTATTAAATGAATTAAATATTCCTTATTCTTTCAGCGATATTGCTTGTTAGTTGTAGATAATAGACCCATAGTTTCTAGACTAGGTTTAGATTAGTGATTTCCTATTTTTAGCTAACTTCAAAAAAAGGAGGGGGAGGGGTTCTCAATTCCATTGTATTAAAAAAAGTATGTAACGCGATATCTGGGGCATTTCTAAACCGATTTGTATATTTTTTCATTGCTTTAGGTATTTTAGGTACAGGGAATGATTTTTTACTGCTTTGCGGAACCCACCAAAACACTAGGAATTTTTTCCAATTTCTTCTTTACACGTGAAAGGTAAAAATCTTGTTGAATAGAACACTATAGCTAAGCCTTCCCGGAAAACACCCAATTTTATTACCGTAAGTGCGTTAACAAAAGAAAACTCTTACAAAAGCTAACTTCATTTATCTAAAAACACGTTTTTCAAAGACGCTAAAATGTTGTGTGGCCGAATGGAAAACGAGGTAGAAATCAAATAAAAATGTAGCCAGTTACGTAGGTAGGTACCGTGTTACATAGGTGGTCTCGCTTTGCGCCGACACGACTAGACAGACACTATCATAGGGCTTCACAATAGGGCTGCCAAACCTTTTGTTCTGCGTGAGATTTTCCATTTCGGAAAATTATACGGAAAATAAGAGTTAAAATTGCATTTAACTTTATGACAAGAGAAATATAGTGTCTGTAAATCAGAGGTTTTGTGCATTTAAACTTTGTTACCTACTTTTATTCAACTCGAAACTGCGTTTTTCTAGAAGTTTTCAAAATGGCTTCTTGCCTTAAAATATTAACATTGCGTAATCGCAATGTTAATATTTTTACGAGCTCTCTATGCCCAGATTTAAAAATAGTTTTTTGAATTATTCCTTTGCTTTGAAAGTGTACGAAGCCCTACTATGAATGAGATCTCAGCTTGTAAGTGGCAACCGCAGACCGTTCAACTATTATATTCACATTTGTTAGGCGCTTCGAACCCGAACCCCAACAACATAAAAATATAATTACTAGTGGGAAGTTTGCCACTTAAATATAGATTTACCCTTTGAAGAACTATGTAATGGACCCATGAGGTGAGAGATCCATCAAATATCGATTGTACATACCCTCTCAATTATTCCCTCATCGGAATTGCTATCTTCATTTCTCAAGGGTTGTGTGTCTGACATTTTGAGTTTTTAAGGCTACGGTAACTAAACTGGAATGCAATGAAAAGGGATCACTTGGAAGAACCAAGATATCTTCTAAACTATGCAAGATAGAACCCTGAAATAAATTGTATTAACATATAATTGTATGAATAATTATAATATTATTTTAATATTATGATTTTTATTTCAATTTGATATCTTGCATAGTTTGCGAGGTATTGTGGTTTTCTCACCCTATTTCATTGTACGCCAGTTTATTCGAATTTTGAAGATCTTTATGGCTGTGCTATGTAGAACAAAATGATTTCGAAGGTCGCTATCAATAAAAGTTTAGTCAGATGCTTCTAAAATATAATTTTAATTCTTTGATCAGTTTTTAATTTTGTATTTTAAATTTGTTAAACTGAGAAAATCCAACCTATGTGTGATGTGATTCTTGTGAAACCAGCGGGGTGACCAGCTTGGCAGCCGCTCAAAGATATGAAAGAGCTGACTCCGATCTGAAAAATAAACAGTGTGTCATTAAGTAACATACTATTTATAGTAAATAATGCTTATTATGTTAATTTTGCTAAATAATGACTCTTTGTCCAATAAAATCCATTGAAATTATCCATTGACGAATTTTTGTGCACTTCGCCCGATTTTTTGTTGTAAACCAATCTATAACTACTGGTTAGCTTCTGAACCTAGTGAAATCGACTCAGACGTCATTGAAACTAAAGGCCAATTCTCGTAGTATTTTAAAAAGCACACTGAAAGTTGACCAAATTGAGACAGAATGGTAAATTGACTGAAAATCTGTATTCTGATCCCTCATAATAACAATTTACTCTACTTTCGATCAACTTTCAAACTCAATTTTATTTAGCGTTAAATTCTTGGCGATCGTAGATTTAAGTAGGATAGTGTTATACTTGGAAAGAGCTAAGATAGACGACTATTATGCTAAAATTCTAGCCAACATTTGGTAAAAAAAAATTGGACAGAATTGATAAATATTTTTATGCAGATTTATTTTCGTTCAAGTTTCAGTCCCATTTTATTCACATTTCTACGTTGTATATTGTCAGTTAGATACAAATGGTCAGAATTGGTTGAGAATACCGTTTGTGACATATTTTTTGTTTTTGTTAAAAAATATCTTTTCCAAGATTCTATCAGATTCAGACTAAATTGGACAACTAGCAATCGTATCTATAGATAAGAAGCTTCTGTGTAGTTAATTTTACATTTTTTATAAAATATCAATGTGATAAGAAGTTAATCCTAATGAAATACAGAAAACGCCACTGAATAGAAAAATAAAACTGTAATGCCAAATATATATTATTATACTCACCAAGATTCTTCTAAAGATGTTTACACTGACAACTAATGGACCACCTGTATCACCACCACAGATTCCGACCCCGCCAGCACCGCTTGTGCACAAGTGGCTATTCTGAATGATGCCAGGATAGATTCTAGCGCACTCTTCGTTGCTGATCACTTGGAGATTGACAGAGCTGATTGTTTGGAGGAGACCGATGCTTTCACCTGGAACATACCTAACCTTCAATATTCTTGAGCACCCGCAGTTTCACTTCGTAATATTTACTCGTCGTATTTATTTCGTCTTTTTAACCGAGTTTGAAAAAAGGAGGAAGAGGTTCTCAATTCGGTTGCATTTTTTTTAACTTTATTTTTTTGTTTTTTTACCTCATTTTCAAATGAAGTTCTTCAAAAATCTTACCTTCATTGGTTATGCCATATCCAGAGGCAAGTGCCGTAAAACCTTCGTAATTGTTGGAGAGTTCATTCGTATACAATGGCAAGTCAACAGCCTGTATAGTAACTGTAAAAACATGAAAGAAATGCGTCATCATTCATCATCATCATCTATTAGTTAGACAGTAGATTCTTCCTACTCCATTCCGTCGTAGGCACAAAAGCGGTGCAGCGATGCACCCTTTTGTAGACATACCGCTCAGCATGGCAATCTTCTTTTATCATCAGAGTGGCAAAAGAGTGGAACTCTCTGTCAGGGTCTGTATTTCCTACGACTTATAACTTAGGAGTCTTCAAAAGAAGAGGCATCTTCTGTGTCAATGTGATTAACTAGACTTCATCTGTGTTTACCATCAGGTGAGGGGACGAAAAGCTCCATCCAAAAAACCAAGTACCTGGTCTGAAAGGACTTACTTGAGAAACTGATCTTCGGTATACGGACCACAGCAATATCATTGGCAGCAATGATGGGATTGTATCCAGGGTTCATGATCACTGTGGTATCAGTGATCCTAGTGCCTCCAGTGAAGAGAAAATTAGAGCCGACAACAACGGTGATGGTCGTGGCAATGTTGTTGCCATCATTGTAGCAGTGAGCAGCTGTGAGAATAGAGTTGTCAGAAATGATGGTGCCACTACACACGGAGGAGAAGAATAGTACGGTCATGATAAGACCAGCCTGGAATCAGAAATTATAATTATATTTACAATCAATAACAAACAAGAAGAAGATTTGTTTGGACTTCATGAAAGCTTGATTAAAATAGCTAAGTAGTTAGTTAGGTAAAAATAGTAAAAGGTTTGTTGTTAAAAATGATTTATGGAAATATATTATTTATTATACCTACCTGATATGGAACCGAAAGTGTCGTAGTCGTTGAACCTCCAGCAACCCTTTGTCCGCTGAGAATCCCATTTTCATTTTGCCTTATTTTTTCGGCTTGAGGAATACCGTATCTGCGGTGGTAATCATAAACACCACTTTCTAGTGTAGAAGATGGTGTTTCAGTAGCAGAAGCTACTGCCACGATTAATAAAAGCACTCCAAATGCAGCTCTCATGTTTGATACTATTGCAAGTAATGCGCAAAGTTCTTGCCTGTTTTGATCGCACTAATACCTAAGTAGGATTTGCGATATTGTAAGATAGCTTTATCGATAACAGTCCATTAATTTAATTTTATCATCAAATTTTGTAATTTTTCAGGGTTTCGTTACCTACAGGTAAAACAAAACCCCTATTGTAAGATTTAGTTGTCTGTCTGTCCGCAGTGTTTTTTCAAATACTATTGTTACCAACTTGCCAAAATCAAAATCACAACAAATAAATATTGGTGTTCAGAAAAAAGTCGTGGCCAAATTGGGAACGTTGTGAACTGCATATTACAACCAATAATTAGGAGCCAGTTTCCAGTTTGGCATTTTGAATCATAAACTAAAGAAATAGTTACCGTTGTAATAGGATCAAAACGGAATAGACGGTATTGCCCGCTAAACGAAAAAGTAGGAAGCATTTGATACACGAAACCCTCGGTGCACAAATCAGACTCGCTCTTCGCCGAATTTATTTACTTATCACAAGATTATTTAACATGACATGTATGTTATAGACAAAACTGAAGTATGGCGCTGCATTTATATAATACTTATCATTGTTTTTGCAGTTGAATCAGGTATCTGCGTACCTACTCAGGTAACATCAGAAAAATTGCCTTCAATTGTCTCACGTTGTGACAGTTTATACGAGTGCTTATTCCATTTGGATGGTATGTATAGGATGCATAAGTATATATACTACCAGCTGGTACTACTGCCCGGAGCTCCTCGAACATTTAGGATTGCGTACTAATTCGACAGCATTGAGAAAGCCAAGCGTTCTTTATGTTCCTCTTGTTAGGACTAATTATAGGCAAAATGCATTTTTGATCAGAGCATGCGGCTCGTGCAACTCCTTGGCTAAAGCAAACATTGATATAGATTTATTTAATACTTCAACAAGTAAGCTTAAACGCTTGCTTAATGACAACTTTTTTCAAGAATAATATTGTGTTAACTTTTTTTTTGTTTAATTATTAGGTACTTTATTATGTCGTCTACTGTTACTATTTTTATTCCTACTCATTCTTGCATATCTGCGGAAACTTTTAATTGGCCATCTGCGTACATGTAGCAACTTAGCTGCATGTATTTATAAATCACCCTACTCTATTGTATCCACCTAGCTGTAAGTTTTCCCAAAACTTTAAAAATAAAATAAAATAAATAAAATATGTATAAGATGCGGGTTCGAGTCCCGCTGGGTCAGGATTACCTAATTGACCTTGCACGTTGAACTTAATTTTATCTTTATCCATAACGTTATATTAATACTGGGACGTGGTCGCTAACTATTGGCCTTATATACAAGCTCAAAGTCGCGCAACGGCCTATAAAGAGAGCTTTGCTTGGAGTTTGACTATGTGATAGAACCCAAAACGAGGAGATCCGTAGAAGTAGTCTTGGGTAGCACGCACTTTTTTCGCGAGGATCGTGCGAGGCACTCATTGTGACAAGTGTGGCAGCACATTGTGCTACCACAATTGAGGCGAGCCTCGAGTATAACTCGCACGTGTGTTCTTTCTCTGCGACCGACTGCCTCGCACGAACGCACAGGGTCGCCATCGCGTCACTTCGTGTTTCGTCGGAAAAAATTTGCAGAAGAAGAGAGAAGTTCAAGAAATTCAAATTGTAGATGTACTTATTAGATATTAATCATATCTAACAAGTACCTTCCTACATCTACACTACAAAACAAAGTCTTATTAGTAATAATATCATATTATTACAAATAAGACTTTGTTTTGTAGTGTTTATATACTGGTAATTAAAATTTTATTCGGTTTGATTTTCAAAAATTAAGTTATATGACCTTATTAGTACCTGTCGCTCCCTCACTTCGGTTAGCGGGAGTTTTAAATAAAAAATAAATAATAAAATTAGGTAATAAAAATTAAACACCACCACAACCATCAATCAATCAACCACATGCTCCAAGATCAACCAGCCAAACCAGTCAGTCAAGTCAAGCCACAACACGAATGAGAATGATACAGACGTCAAGCACGACACTGACTGACAGCACAGTGAGTGAGCTGCCTTCCCACTCGCCTCAATGCACAATACACATCAAGCAGCACATCAAAATTGTGGTAGCACGATTTGAAAAATTGTGCGAGGGCCTCTTTTGAGAAAGTGTGTAGATACAATCGTGCTGGCACGTGTGCTGAGGACCCACCTATACGTAGAAGAACCAAAATTACCGACATAGCTCTCACACTAGGTATGTTTAAGTGGCAATGGGCAGGCCATATAGCTCGCAGAACTGACAACCGTTGAAGGATAAAGGTTATCGAGTGGCGACCTCAAACCAGAAGACGTATTTATTTGTATGTATTTTTTTATTTTACGACACTTAAAGGCCTTATAAAGTCAGTGGATGGAGGTGGCACAAGACCTTTTATCATGGCATTCTAATCACGTCTATTTCAATATGTTCTAATATTTGTTCAACTAGTTAAACATAAACAGTCTAGACAATTTTATTCGAATTATTTTAACTTTAGCTCCGTTGGAACGCTTTTTTTAATGGACGTTGTAAAAGCACTCGTGTGTATATAGAACTTAGAATAGTTCAACAGTTTGTCACAGACAGCCTCTTAGGGTATCAAGCTATCAAGTACAAAGGTAGTGTACAAGTAGCAGCACGAAACTCTAGCGCTGACCATTATTGCGCAGAAGTCAAAAGTAAGGTATCTTGGGCGGGATCTCTATCTCTCTTATACTAACTGTATTGCTTGCGCGACAGTAAACATTGCGCAACTATCCCCTCCATGTTCCCTTCAGCACTAGACTTATGTGCCGCTACTTATACTGTACGTATGTTTTTGATTTTTAAAATCTACATTTTAAAAATAAAAAAATAGTTACATTTCGTCATCATCAGTCGATAATATCTTTCTATCGACTGATGATGATGAAATGTAACTATTTTTTTATAGGTAGGTAGGTGTTAGGACCTAGGTATAGTCTTTGGTCATCAAGAGGACCTTCCTACACTTCGTCGTAATCGTGGTCGCCACTCGAGAAACTTTATTCCCCAATGGTTGTTAGTTAGCTAGGTCTTACTATGAATTAAGAGTCAGAGTTAAAGACTGAAAGACCATTGAGGTCAGGGGTCATCTCTAGGTTATTAAAATAAGTTTGAGACACGCGAAAAATAAATGTTTTGTTCTATACCGGAAAACACAGGCCCCACCTTTGTAAGTAATTACATTTCCCATACATCACATACTGCTATTACGCGATCCATTACCACATTATCATAAATCTACCTACTAGTGTATTGGTACAGTTGCCATCAGATGTAGATATACAACTCAAGTGATCAATGATTGCTTAAGGCGTAGATAGACGCCAACGAGAGGTTTTGGCTCTTGTAAATCTTTTGTGATCAGTGAATATAAATGTATAAAAAAAAATTGTGTTGCATATTAGACATCAAATTATAATTTTAACAATTGAAATAATTCTGATTATATTAATAAAATATTCAAAAAATATCCAAGGTGAAGCTATTTTTGTTTGAAAATTTGTAACTAGTACTAAACGGCATTGAGCTTTAGTTTTTTTCACAAAGTGTTTGGTGAGTCAAATTAATGATTTTCGCTGACTTTTTGTTTCGCGTTCGCTATTCTGTCTCCTTCTAACTTACCTACCTGAAAATAATTGTTGATTGTGGCTGATCTTAAAGCTTGGCAAAAAGCTTGGCTAAAGGTGGGCTGAATGCCAGTTCCGTCATTTATTCAAACAAATAAAGAAATAAAAAGAAATACCACCAGTAGGTATTTTTCTTCTTCTTTTTTAACCTATTGCCACCCAGGTCTCTTCCATAGCCACCTACGCAATCTTTCTAAACTTTCTGCACCCAGTCCTTCCCTGCTACTTTATACCAGTATATTCATAATTAATTACCTATGATACAGGGCGACCTAGTCTCAGCAGTATACATTATAAATAGCACTACAAGCGTCACCACAGTGAAATTAACAGGAACTACGTTATATCTACGTGAAATACCTCCATTAGCCAATATCGTACTAATGGTTTCTATCAACCATTTATATAGAATATGCATACCTATCCTGTATTTTAGCTAGTTTGATTATAACCTAGGGTTGAAAATGTAACTCATTAAATACACTAAAAACTGGGTAAAACGCAAAAGTTCTCAAACAAAATAGTAAAAAAAATACAGATAATCCTGGTATAGTAATCCTTATATTTGTTATTTTTTACAAGGAATCTATTATATTTTGCCAAATTTCAAGTTTCAACCAACGATTTGAAATACAGAGCATTTTTGTTTTACATTCAAAATCTATTTTGGGCCCCTTAGATGGCTAATTTTCCATATAACTTTTTTAGTATACTCTTGCACTCTCTAATAAAAGGGACACACCTTCCAAATTCGAAATCTTTAGGACCAAAGGTTCAGGCTGCCGATGGTGGCTCTCTAGAAAGCAAGTCTATTGAGCTGCATACAATGCTTAGATGATGCTTCTCAGCAAGCCTACAGGTCGTAGGAAATTAGGAATGTGTGTGTATATATGCGTCGACTGGATAGCGAGCAGAATGTAACAGTTATGTATTTAGACATTGTGACTATGTGAACCTTAGCGTAACACAAAGAGAAATGGACATGACATGAGCGATGGAAAAGCGCCACGCGCTATCCCTTCCTTTCCCTCACCAAGCCTTTATTCCGTTAGCTAGCGGTTATCGCTTTCGCTTTTTATCACCAGGCCCAGGCTAGTAACAATATTCATAGACAGTCGATATGTCGGAGTTTTTTGAGTAAATATAATAATATGTTTTTGCAAGGGCTGCACATAGTCATAATGATTGTGTCTGTGTGCCAGGGTAATATCTAAATAAGGTATAAAGTTCTAATTTTCTAAGTATCAGCTTCTTTTTGTTCTCAAGGCACCACACAGGCTCCTCCCACCGAGTAGTTAGAAGGATCATCAAATCAAGCTAATCTGTGATTGATGCCCTTGTTGTACTAGGCTTGGTCGCATTCAAAGGGGAGATTTTAGTCAGATTTTGGTAGTGAAGACACTTCAAAATGATCCTTGTGATTTCAATGAATAAAAACTTTTTCCTGAAAAATTCACCATTCCATTTTAGGGGCGAAAAAGTTTAAATTAGACCTTAGACTTTTTTTTGTGTCACAAAGTCTTTTAGCAATTCAAATTTCAGAATTGTAAGGTCACTGGAAGTACCCTATAGAGGTTTTTAATTTTCACGATTTCCTTACAAAAATTAGACATTCACTGCCATATCTTTTTAATGCATTGTGTTAAGAGCTGGATTGTAACTACTATAAGCTCGTATACCTATATATTATACTATTAACTTCAAGTTGATACCTTTAGCAATTCCTGAGGTCTGGACAGACAGACAGACAGCCAAACAGACAGACCAGACGATCAACAGTCCTATAAGGGTCCCGTTAAAAACTATAAATAGATAACAGGAAAATGATAGATAGGTTGATATAACTATGCAAATATTTTATTTTTAGTCTTATTTAAATATCCTAGATTGATATTTGCTCTTGCCAGCCCTAGCAGAAAAGTGGACGAAAAAATTGTAAAAATCCACTGTGCAACACCAGGGCGCCTCGATGAGGCACAGTGTGAACACAAAAAAATATATGCACTGTTCGAGTAAACTTAGACGGCCAAGAGCCAGCTGACGTAAGACGTAACCCTGGCGAAGGCGGCAGGAAGGCCGATCGCGCACCCGTCCGCAGCTCCGAAGGAAGTGACACCAACCTGTAAAGTTAACCAAGTTATAATGTTGCTCACTATATCACAAAGTTTGCCGAGAGCGAGTCGAACTCAAACGCACAAGAGTACTATGAAACTAGTATGATCCCCAACAATTTTTAATTTAGGTTACATTTATCCATTTACAGAACCAAATGCTTTTTGTATTTTTTTAATCTGTAGAGTATTTTTTATAATCAAGTCAAATATAAAATACATACCTGTGTACATTTTTGAAATAAAGACAGAATAAAATAAAGTAAAAAAAAAAAAAAAAAAACAATTTTTAGACCACTTTTGTAATTTGTATGTATGTACCTGCATGCACATTGTATCCTGAGATTTTTTATTATTATTTGTCATCATGCCACTATTAACATATTATCTATTGTGAAAACTTCAACTGGCTACCTCACGGCTGCTGAGACTCCTATCACAGGCTATGACAGACAGACGTATGGCTTAGGCTTAGTAAATAGAGTTAGGTATGTAGGGAACGGAACTCTATTAAACTCACCTATATCTAAAAATCTTCTACTCCGAGAGGAAAGGAACTGGCATGTTTTAGAAACAAAAATTCAAAGTCGTGACTTGTGCATGAAAGGAACCTGTCTGTGAGACGTACCTACTGACTCTATTCACTACTTCAGTTTTTTACCATTTTTAGGGCCACTATAGTTACCTCAACGGTCAATGACCGTAGAGTGACTATGATGTACTGAACGTACAGCTACAGTAATGAAAAAACGTGAACTTTCTTACAGGGATCGTTAGTACACATATTATTAATTAAAGTATTTAGTACATATTTATATAGCTATATATAGCTTCTAGGGACAGAGTTCGTCGGGGTAAGCACTATCACCATACCTATTTATACCAACAAGCATCATTGCTTTGTTTTAGTGTTAATTGTATTACAAGCCCGTGAAATTACAAACACATGAGCCTTATAAATTTTTTGAGAAAGTCTGTCTCAAGATGACGATTGCAATGCAATGCTGCATGATAGAAATCGATGCTGCTCGAAACCTATTATGTATTTTAGTGTAATAGGCAAGTTATCTAACAGATTAACAATATTTTTTTAAGGACTATGTAGTGTTACCACAACAGAATGTACCAGAACAGTATAGCAACTTACGTCTACACTAGGCTATTTGCATTGCCTCCTGCTAATCCTATCCCAGCCCTCAGCAGGACAAGGGTCCTCGAGGTCACTGGTAAGGTCAACCAGAATCCAGTCAGAATTAATAGTAACTTACCAGGATCCTCCTTCGGTTGCTGTCGATAGCCAGAGGGCCGCCAGAGTCGCCGCTGCAGGTGCCTTGACCGCCAGCGCCGCTTGTGCAGATGTTGGTATCATGAACCCATGGACCGTACACGGAGGCGCACTCAGCATTGGTGATGATTGGCACCCTCACGGAGCTCAACACTTGGTTGTTGCCGATGCTGCCACCTGTAAATTAAAGAAATAATCAACTTAGTTGCATTTTTGGTAACTAAGAAAACCGTAGAAGAACCAAGGTCACCAACATTGCTCTCAGATATAGCAAATTTAAGTGGCAATGAGCAGGTCGTATTGCTCGAAGAACTGATAACCGTTGGGGAACAAAGGTTCTCGAGTGGCGACCACAAACCGGACGACGCGGTAGAGGAAGGCCCGCCACTCGATGGTCTAAAGACATTATAAACGTCGCAGAAAGTCGGTGGATGGAGGGGGCCAAGACCGTTCGTCGTGACATTCTAAGGGGGAGGTCTATGTCCAGCAGTGGACTTGGACAGTTGAACTACAGGCTGATGATGATGATGATGATAACAAGTGTTATGTAAGTACTTGTGTGTACTTTGTTGTGTACTTATTACAATAAAGAGTTTATGTATCTAAAATATCAGCTTCTTTTCAAATCAATAATTCAAGTTTTTATTGTATTTTTTATACTTACTACTTGGCAAGCAAACAAGCATACGGCCCACCTGATGGAAAGTAGTTACCGTAGCCTATGGATGCCTGCAACACCAGAGGCATCACACGCGCGCTGCCGACCCTGAGACATAAAGATGAAATGTCTCATGTGCTTGTAATTTCACCGGTACCCGTACCCTTCAAACCGAAACACAGCAATGTGAGCACTACTGCTTGGCGGCAGAAATAAGTACGGTGGTAGTACTTCCCCGGACGAACTCTTTCACAAGAAGTTCTACTACTAACAAAAGTCAATTATTTTTTTTTAATTGAAATCACTTATTCATTTTGATTCGTCTAATAAATTAACTGAATTTACTCCTGTTTAAACGCGATCAAACTTAGAAGAATCTGGAAATTCAGGAATGAAATTATTATTATTTTTATTATTATTATTATCAGAAATAGCTTTTCTTTTTACTCAGGTGAACAAGTACCTATTAGGCTAATAATTCATAATGTTATTATTCCACAGTAACCTACCGTCAGAAGTAAGCCCGTATCCGGAGGCAAGGGCTGATTGGCTCACGAAGTTACTAGAGAGTTCATTGCCTGAGGGAAGAGGAATGAGCTGCACCGAACCTGAGAATGAAAACAAAATCATTAAGGTACTTACTTATGCAGCAAGTAATGTTGAGAGAAGGCAAGAAAATACAGAATTTGTTAAAACAGATTGTTTTTGTCCTGCAACTTACTGCTAAGAATGAATGCCGATGGCATGAGAAGGACGGCTATATCGTTGGCAGCGGTGCTTGGGGTCCAGTTAGGGTGCATGGTCACGGCAGTGGTGGTCATGCGCTGGCCACCGGAGAACAGAGAGTTGGAGCCGGCAACCACGGTAAAGGACTGGGCGGTCATGGAGCCATCAGTGTTGCAGTGAGCGGCGGTCACGGCACGGGTTGGAGAGATGAGAGAAGCACCGCACACGGAGGTGAAAATCCACAGGATTTGGATGACAAGACCGAGCTGGAAAGTGAAATGATGTAGGTAAAATGATGTGATAAAAGTAGTATCGGAACGGGAACTGCTTTTCAAATACAAATCAGTGCATTCAGACCTTAATTCTGAAAATGTTTAGGTCAAAACACGGTACATGATAACTTTTCATTTAAAAAACCGACTTCCGCCATTGTATACGACTAAATATTTGGATGAAAAAAAAAATTATGAAAGAACCATAGTGGTGAAAGGATTATGATACTTTTTGAATGCAAATGCTTGGTTTGTTGCTGAAAATATTAAAATCGCCATATGTATGCCTACAATATTTGAGGAGTTCCCTCAATTCCTCATGGATTCCATCATCAGAACTGGATTCTGAAAAAAATGAGACCAATCTGGAAGTATATCTATTCAAATAAAAAGAGAAGAATATTCCAAATCGGTTCATAAACGCCGGAGATATGCGGTAACAAACATTAAAAAAAAAAAATACAACCGAATTGAGAACCTCCTCCTTTTTTGGGAAGTTGGTTAAAAACATGGTAACTTTCGAGTTTTCTTGGTACACCACCATAGTTAGGTGTACTGGAGTTACAAGTAACGAGTGTAGCTAATAGTGTCATTCCGTCTTATGATGGTGGATTCTCTGTGAGATTGATACCTATCTAATAACAATAATTAGAAGATTTTTATGAAATTTGATCATTAATTTACCTACTGATTGAATCGAATTCCCAGCTTCAAGAGAGCAAAGTTTATGAATAGGCTCTCTGATGAACAGGATCTAATCAATGCCGTATCGTTCCAGGACTATTAATATAACGTATACTATCGCGTATCAAATGATGGAAATTATATATCGATATTTTGTATAAATACCTACTAGTATTTGTTATCGTAATTAATTAATAAGGTACCCAACGCATACCTACATGACTAGTGGGTATCTTATATAATGATATGATATTGGCAATTCCAAATTTTCTGTTGGTTTGGAGAAGGAGAAATCCAATAAAAGCAAACAGTTAAATATTAATAGAATTGAAGTTATCGTGGCTTGGTATCATTTTAGGAAAATTACGACTATACACCACGTACTTTACTATTCTCCTGCTGACGAGAACACACGTCGCACGACCTTTGAGCGTGGTCGCGGTCGGTGCTCATGAGGAAGTACCTCAAAATGGTCAACGAAACGTCAGCAGGAGAATAGTAAAGGACGTGGTGTATAGTGGTAATTTTTCTAAAAAGTTATATATTATAGCCAACAAAATAAGGTACCTACTGCAGAATGAACACTTCACGATTCATTCATGTTTAAAAAGGTGGAAATATGCAAATCTCGACAGAGCTACGTATTTGACCCTCTGGGGTTGAGATTCTGGGTATGTGGGGTTACAGGGATCTCCATTATTTTCAATGGTATTCTTTCAGGGCGTCTGGTCGAAGCGACGCGTGATGCGAGAGCTGGCTCTTGTCTGGCTCAACGCATTGGTATTGCCATTTAGCGTGGCAATTCAGCCAGCTAGCGTCTGCGTAACGATTCCGTCTGGTAGTGTAACTTTAGATCGTTTGCAACGGTCTTTAGATAGATCAACTGTTTCATTTCTATTTTTAAAATGTTGCATATGCTTGTATATATTAGTTGTGTTATTATTTCTATCAATAAAATTATAATCACTGGTAGATCAAAACTTACTTGGTATGGAGTCTGGGAAATATCAGAGACGGAGCCACCGACGATTCTCTGGTTTGAGGTCTGCTCCTCCAACGCCTTGATCTGCGTGGCCTTAGGAATACCAAACCTCCTGTGGTAGTCGTAGATAGGAGAGCTGCTAGGGACCTCCTCCGCCGAAACTGCCACAGCCAGAGCCACAATCACTGCTAGAAATACAGCCTTCATATTGTCAAGTGCAAATCAAAACATTATCCTGTTCATTATATACTTTAACATAATCTAATCACAGCTAATTAACCAATGTCCAACTTAAATTAATCAGATAAAACAAAAACGATTTTCTCCAATTAATACCACTTTATTTTAATGTGATATTTTAATCCAGATTAAAACAGATAACGTGTACGAGACATACCTGACGTATTCACAAAAATAACTGAAAAATCTTTACCTCCAGAAGATTTTTAGCTAGGGTAAGTGCAAGATGGGTAAGCTGGCTACAGCCAGCTATTGGCTATTGGCCATCTCTAACATACATGTTAGAGATGGCCAATAGAAAAAAAAAATATTAAAACAAACAGATGGTGTAAATTACAATTTAGTTCGTTTCGCGTTGACCAGCAACAAGTGTTTGAAAAAGGTTTCTGCAAAAAAAAAAAATGGAATAGTATGTTATGTTTTATAAACCTTTGGTCCATTTTCATAGGTAACTGAAAATAACTAGTGGTTCGCCCCGAACTGAGACCTCGCGATAACACCTTTATCAGCCCGACTACTTAACCAAGTAATTTCCATTTTTCTATTATTATTTTTGAAAATTTTCACCCCGAGGTCTACCAGTACAGTACAGGATCTATCAGTAACTACTCTAATTTCCTACACATCATCGAAATAACCTTTGAATAGGGCTAAGCAACGGGGCGTAATACTACATACCTGTTAGTACCTATATCAAGTACCTGACGAATTAATTGATAGCGTGCGTCCTTTTGACGAAAACCATAGAACTCCAGCGTCATTCAAATTCCTAGAAATGGGAGGTCAACAATGAATGTTATATTGGTTGTTGTTTTATGCAGTACAAGTTTCTAAATTTTTCAGTTTCAGACTTTTCCCTGTAGTTGTGATACAAAAGCCACAAGCATACCAAATTTCAGCATTGTGGGATTGCTGGAAGTACCCTAGAATTTTTGATTTTTACGTTTTTTATTTTCCCTAATATCTCAAAAACTACTAAGGCTAAATACTTATTAAAAACAATTTTGAAATGTCCAACCAAAGCGCTTTCATTAGACACCCCACTTGATCTGACTATCTCACTTTTATTTTTTTTACCCCCTCTTGGACCCCAATATCTCAGCAACCCCCTGACTGATATAGTTCATAACCTTACCTACAAATTGTACCAATACTATCTACCCCCATACTAAATTTCATGAAGATCGGATTAACGGTTTGGAAGTTTTCATCGGACATACATACATACATACATACAAACGCCGATTCTTCCAACTTGACCCAGAGAACTCGCTTCGCTCTTTCAACTAACTACGAAAAAGGCAATTTCCTTCACTGTTTCATAACTAGTTATTAAAATTGACCTTTTGGTCCATTTTCATAACTGTTTTTCATAACTAGCTACGAAAAAGGCAATTTCCTTCACTGTTTCATAACTAGTTATTAAAATGGACCTTTTGTTCCCTTTTAATAACTGTTTTTCATAACTAGCTACGAAAAAGGCAATTTCCTTCACTGTTTCCTAACTAATTATTAAAATGACACCCTTTGTTCTCTTTTAATCACTCCTTGCCCGTGGTCCCCGTTTAGCGGGTCCCGTTGACGGGACCACCAAAAGTTTTTTCGGTGTTCCAGTCAACAGGAACATGGAAGAAATATCTCTCGTAAGTCTACTTGCCAAAAAACGTTAAAAGTGACATCAAATGTCAAAATTTAATCAAAATTAAATTTAATCTATATTCATGTAAGCCAAAGCAAAATCGTGTAGTTTCCATACCAAACAGATAGATGATAGCTGACATCAAAGTGACAATTTATGCCAGATAAAGACATCTAACATCTGTCACCATACGTCAAATGTCAGAATTTAGAAAATGTCCTACTATAGTCATGTAAGCCTGTCAAAAATAAAAGATGGTGATTATATGGTAAAAACGTCAGAAGAAATTTCTAAAAAAAGTTTTTAATTACCATAATTATAATCACCATCTTTTATTTTTGGCTTACATGAATATAGAGCATTAAATTTTAACATTTAATGTCACTTTAATGTTTGTTGGCAAGTAGACTTACGAGAGATATTTCTTCCGTGGTCCAATTGACTGGAACACCGAAAAAATTTATTCGGTGGTCCCGTCATCGGGACCCACTAAACGGGGACCACGGGCTAGGGGTGATTAAAAGGGAACAAGGGGTGCCATTTTAATAACTAGTTATGAAACAGTGCAGTAAATTGCCTTTTTCGTAGCTAATTATGAAAATGGACCAAAAGGTCCATTTTGATAACTAGTTATGAAACAGTGCAGCAAAAAGCCTTTTTCGTAGCTAGTTATGAAAAACAGTTATTAAAAGGGAAAAAAAGGTCCATTTTAATAACTAGTTATGAAACAGTGAAGGAAATTGCCTTTTTCGTAGCTAGTTATGAAAAACAATTATTAAAAGGGAACAAAACGTCCATTTTAATAACTAGTTATGAAACAGTGAAGGAAATTGTCTTTTTCGTAGCTAGTTATGAAAAACAGTTATGAAAATTGACCAAAGGTTTATAAAAGTACATTGTTATACGGCTATCAAAACATACCTACCAATAGATATTATAAAACAGATAAATGGAAATATATTTAAAAATAATTTAAATAATTGGCTTGTTTAACAATGTTTATAACAGTTAGCATGAATATTATGATAAAGTTATTATTTATTATATAAATAGGTACTTAGTTCAATAATTGACTATATTTGCTGTAAATTTGATGTAAATATGTTTAAGCAAAAATGGTAAACAATTAGTATTATTGCCATAAGTTAGTAGTATTTATTGAAACATATCTACGATTGTACACAACACTATCTGTAAGATCTTTTTACACAGTTTAACAAAAAATGATTCTTATTCTTATTCTTAAGAAATTGTTGGCGAAAATTTTACAAGTTGATATACCTATGTGCTGGGCTGCAGACCATAATTAAGTTAAATAACTTATTTTAATTGAAACACATGGTTACAAAACGTCGAAAACCAATATTTAGCTGGGGTAGGTGCATTGTGAATACCAAAATGTATGCACGAAAACAAACAGAGGCCCAAGCACGAATATCTAACGTTACCGATACGCTAGCGAGACGATTGTAAACGTCAAATATCAACCAATCAACTTACAAAGATTTTGAAGTACCCTAATGTCATTGGCCAATATTTAACACTGGCGATCGTCTCGATAACGTTAGATTTTCGTGCTTGGGTCTCTGGTCCTAAGCCGCTACATGCTACAAGACCGTACATATATTTTCAGCTGCTAAGTTTAGTTAGAAACACTTTCTTTTTACGAAACTGTATAATAATTTTTATGTCAGTCGTGTAAGTATGCACAGAGAGATTTTAAATCAGAGTGAATTCATTACAATATTGCGGAAGGCGGTTCGCGAGCTGTGAATACAGAAGGATTAAAGTTTTAACTTTGAACCACGCCGGTCGTACCTCCAATGACTATTTATTACAATGTTTTTAGGTAGGTTAACTACTTATCAAATAAGGATTGCACCTCTGATGAAAATTCGTATTATGTATATTCTAAAATTATGATTTTTGTAATGATATTTCCAATACGAGTGCAAAAAAAAAATAATTCTTTTCCAACCGAATTTGGATGTTTTTGTAAAATAGTTGAGATTTCCACAATATCGAAAAATGTGTGATAAATAAGAAATAAAGTAGGTACTTGATTTGTTTTTTCATGATTAGTTAAAGTAGCGCACTTTATATTAAAACTAACTGGGAAAGGCATTTGGCATAGGCATTCTGGACTAGAAGAAGAAACTAATTGTACCTACGTTCAATTTGATTTATTCATGTTTTTAGCTAATAAAAAATCAAAATCACCACGCTTGTTAGGCGGATCGGTGATCGCAGTTGGGGATAAGTACTGAGATGGATGCTGCTACCCATCCTCTGGTGTAATCCCTTAGTAAAAGCTTTTACATACGGGAGGAGGAGGGGTCGATTCTTAGGCCGGACACATCACGGCACCCTGAAACACCATGACACGCTGGACACACCACGGCACAATAAAACCTATGCCTATATACTTATGGCTACAATGAAATTAAACTTAAAATTTAATTTAAATTTAATCTAAGATTGCGCGAAATGCATTTTTTTGCACATAATATGAATGTATGCGAAGACTTCGCACAGCTAGTGTGAACTTGGAAATGGGTCACGAAGGCTTCTAAGCTTTTTTCCCTTACCGAAGAGCGGGGGTGCGAATGACTCGTGAGAACTCGCATTGTGCATGGTGTAAGCCGCATAGTTCTCATAGACATAGACCCCACTACATCAGGGAGCAGATACTCATTTTTTTTATAAAGCTCGGCTCAAGAAAACCTAGTTAAGGGTCAGTCTAAATAATGTAGATAACAGTAACTGCTGGGTAAATAAATAGTGCCAATAGTATCTGAGTAAAATGCCACATAAAATTACTGACATTGAAATGGAGACAGGACGAAATTATATGAGTTTTTCTTTTTTGGCCTTTGGCTACGGGATCCTAAAAATAGATTCGGATAGTAAAGTGTGAGTCAGATCAAAGATAACTTTTCATTTAAAAAACCGACTTCCGCCATTGTATTCGACTAAATATTTGGATGAAAAAAAATTATGGAAGAACCATAGTGGTGAAAAGATTATGATACTTTTTGAATGCAAATGCTTGGTTTGTTGCTGAAAATATCAAAATCGCCATATGTATGCCTACAATATTTGAGGAGTTCCCTCAATTCCTCATGGATCCCATCATCAGAACTGGATTTTGAAACAAATGGGACCAATCTGGAAGTACAGCTATTCAAATAAAAAATAATTTTCCAAATCGGTTCATAAACGCCGGAGATATGCGGTAACAAAAAAAAGAAAAAAAAATACAACCGAATTGAGAACCTCCTCCTTTTTTGGGAAGTCGGTTAAAAATCTACACTTTTTCTCAAAATAAATTATTATTATTAATGTTAGAAAGCCCATACTTGGCATTAAATTAACTTTAAATTGATTAAACGGTTTCTTTCTTACTGTTTAGGTAACCTAAAAAAGATGAAAAGATAGTGTCATCGCGGTATTTAGATCACCTCACAAAAGAAAATTAAATCAACTCGTTCTCGTTATGTTAATACCATTTAACATAACAACACCCAACAGCCACATACATAATGCTGATCCCACACTAGGATTCCCTGTGTGTCGTGGGTATCAGGAACTACGAGTACCACGGTACCACAACACCCAGCCCCGAAACAAATATTTACAGATCTTGCACACATTTGTCCCGCAGCAGGAATCGGCATCATAATATGGTTAGATGGATCAAATACACAGTGGATCATAATCCATGTAGACAATGCTACTAAGCCACAATATTGAATAAGTAATCAAATGGTGATGGTGCAATATCGAAAATAATAGCAAGAAACCCCAAACCTTGTAAAACACGTGTAAAATAATTATAAACCAATTTCCAAACACTTATTAATTTTACTCCACCTACAACGTTTCATAAAGATCAGATAAACGGTTCAAAAGTTATCCTCAGACTAACATACACATATGTATATACATACAAATGCCAATTCATCCAAGAACCCTGTTATTCTAAGGGCTCCAAGCTTCGTATCTCACCAAAGACCACTGAATAAGAAATGCACCGGTTACTTTGTATAAATCTCACCTAATTACGTTGTACAGGAAGGCTGGAAAAATGTTCAAGCAGTAATACAGTTTGTCTTTAAAAGGAATCTAGGAGGAGATAATACAAAACGCTCGAGGCTCGCTGGTTGCGGGTGTCGGGTAAGCCCCCGGCGAATGTGGGGACGTTGCAAAGGATGGCTGGACAAAGATCGCTATGGAGACTTCTTTGGGGTATTATTTAGGTGGAGGACGTGAAATATGAATTATGTATGAATTAGTATCGACTGTCAAAAGATTACTTTGTATGTGCTGTCGAGTCACAGCCAATAAAAAGATACTGGTATATATACCTTACACTTTTCTTTCGCTGGCTTTTATTTATTTTGCTTTGAATATTGGAAAACAGTCATCTTTCATAAGCAGAAATATACACTACCATAAGTTTTTTTGTTGAAAAATGTATTTTTCAATACAAGTTTTAATTAAATTATAGTGATTGGAACCGTGAGCTGATCAAAATGTTCCGTTGTCCACCGTCTGTTGTGTTCCGTCTCTATTATCAGATCAACTCGCCGTCACCATAATATTGTATTGTCATCTGAAATTGATAGGTATGAAAAATTACGGCTCAATCGGTTAATTTTGAACCATTTTGAAAATTTGTCCCACACTAACTAACAGGTCAAGTTAATTAAAAACGTGTAATATAAAATATAATATAATAAATTCAAATTCGGCCCCAACGAACATATTATACTCTCTTAAAAATCTCTCTCGTTATAAAAACCTAGCTACTCCACAGGTTCCTCTGTTTCCGGTAACAGGTCAAGTTTAAAAGAGGTTGCACTAAATTTTCGCGTCCAGCAACAAATCCACGGCAAAATACTGGGCCACTATTGTTGGTATTGTTATAAAAGCGGGAGTTTTCCAAGATCGCGACAAAGACCGACCATTATCTCACTTTTAAACTTTACAATAGGGGACAACATTTGCGGAACTGTCGTTTGAATTATTTTTGGGCATCTTCTCCATTATGGCGTTGGAACGTTCATTTCATTTACACAATGCGATTGTCTTTGATGCTTTTCAAAGGTGACTTTTTGCGGTTTGCTTTGTATAAAAAAATGTGATAACCTTGTTCTTGGCATATATACCTATACCACACACGTATTGACTGACAATGTTACGACGTACTCGTAGTTCCTGTTACCCACAGGTGTCAGTACTACTACTAACTATGAGTACTATGCTACTAACACCACCAAGACCCAGATATATTTGAAGATCATGCAAGCTTATTATTATGTTCCCCAGCGGCAATCGAACCCGCAACCTCTTACTTCTCAGACGATGCTACCACGAATATCGCTCTCTATAATCCGTAAAATCTAAAGTGGAACAAAATTTAAATTTAGACATAATTATCTTATTTAGGAACACAAATCTAAATGTTTGTCCGAAGAGCTTGTGGCTCAGTGCTGAATGTGCGGTCTAAGTCCACGTGTAGTTCCCTACACGTAAATTTCTCCCTAGAGACATGTTCCATTCGGAGTGCTCGTACTCTAATATTTTATTGCTGTAAAGTAAATTTAGTGCTTAAGAAACATGGGGTGGCATGTCGTAAAATTCCTAAACCACTATTCTCGCCAGTACGCTAAACTTCCTTTACGAGAGTAGGTAATTTATATGCTAGAAACTGTTCAGAAACTAATCAGTTTTATGATTTGATTTTTTGATGGTTCGTTCAGTCATCGCGTCACTGGTTCTTTCTTGGTGCATTAGATCAGTGATTTGTCCCCCTATTCTCTACCTTGAAAGTCACTCGGTGACCAACGTTTGACAAGTAAAATTACTATCAAGTGACAATTCTTAATGATAATTTTGATCAACTGCTGGTCGTTTTACTTGTCAAACGTTAGCCACCGAGTGACTTTCAGTTAGGGAATAGGGGGGCTGGTTGAGCCTAAAAAGGTTCTTGTGACCGTATGGTGAATGAATCAGTGTGGAGAAAGGAATCAGTGCATCGTAGAAGCTCCTTTCTGCACAGTGTTTGAATGTTTAGTTCTTGAACATGTCGGTTTGAAAGCATACACATTTTTCAAATGGAAATCCGACTGAGGTATAATCCTCACGCACGACCTTGGGATCAGAAGTCTATAGGTTTGCTACTAATTCACCAGTCGTTTCAAAATATGTTTATCCAAGCCTATAAAGAGATATGTTCGGAACTGATCCACAAAAACTATAAATTATAACGCTTTGATACTCTAAGAATAATACAAAGTTTTCTATATAGTAATTACTCCCTCAATGAATGCTCAATGGTATCTGAAAGGCCATATAACGTTATATTACCTATTATAACGTTAATATAACGGAACAAACTTACTCTTAGCCTAAGAATAGGACTCCTCCAACTCCTCTTATGGATGTCGTAGAAGACGACTAAGGAATTCGCCAGGGGATGGGTAGCAGCATCCACCTGAGTACGCGATCACCAATCCGCCTGCCAAGCGTAGTTTATGGCAAAACCCTCCATTGCGCGATGTGTATGTTATGGGGGAGGCCTCATCCAGGATGTCTACCGGCTGATAAAGAAGAGATAAAGAAATGTTTTGCAGTTCGTTTAAGTAAAATTCGTAGAATCGCATGAACCGTATGAACAAAGGTGATTTCAAAGCCAGAACATTTATCTTCCAGTTAATCTTGTGTATTGCGCAGAGAATAGAGGACACAGCGATATTTTACAGAGGGTTTTGAATTTTTTTTGTTTGTTTTACAGCAATTATTTTTTGTTTAGTACTGAATTTTAGGGTTCCGTACCCAAAGGGTGCTAACGAGACCCTATTTATAAGCCCTATTACTATTATTTAGTTGAAAATACACCGAAGAGTCCCTATGCTCAGAATAGTAGGTACACAGTAACTGGTGGCACAAAATAATGCTAAGGCCGATATAATCCAAACCTCTGAACAACTAAGTACCTAATCTACTCAAGTTTCTAAATCAATTTAATTTAACTACCAAATCATTTTGAGAGGTCATGTGTATAATCATAGATTAGCTAAGGTCGTCACGTGCCGAGTCCCACGGTTCTTAGGGCTAATCCTGGCGTAATCAAAACGAATCTCAGAGATCCCGGTCCTTTGCCGTCGGACGTTGGCGAATTTGATTAATTCCCCGATATTACACTGGCGAAAAGTGAAAATGAGCTGAAGTGTGGTCCTTTACGGCTTAGGTAGGTAGGCAATTTGTTTTTATTTGAGAATTGGATGTGTTTTGTTCAGGCAAACCCACAATGTATTGTCATCGGAACATGACTTAAAATAAGTTTTTTGTTGAAAAATGTTTTTTTCAAACCAAGCTTTAGTTAAACTACCAGGCTACAACTAATCATCGAGGAGTTCCGTTGTCCACCATCCGTCTCCATCATCAGATCAGCTCGCCGTTACCATAATATTGTATTGTCAAGACTTGACAGGTATGAAAAATTTCAGCTCAATCGGTTAAAGATAACTGCTTTAAATTTCATTTGCAAGATTCCACCCGGACAAACATACAAACATTGCAAGTTAAATAAAAGCTTGTAATAATCAGAGCAACTGCCTTGCATTTGGCGTGTTTGCATTCAAATCTGTGTTACCGCCCCCTTGTGACGTATATGGTGCATATTAATTGATTCTATCTAAGAATAATTAAGTCATACAAAACTATTGCAAAGAAAACGCATTTCTATTTATCGATAAGTTCAGTTTACAGGAGGGATATTTTGACGAGTGAGCATAGTAAACAAAATTCATCAAGCCGTTTTGGTTACGAGAGGGAACAAAGGAAAAGACACACATATGTACATACATACATACGCCAGAAAAACATAACCCTCTTCGGGGCAGTCTGGTAAAAAGTCACAAATAATTACAAAACTGTGATTATAAACTTAGTTCTTGATAGCTAGGTTCGGTAGATCTACTCTGTTGCTTATTTTATGACATCAATTTAAAGAGAGCGTTCGTTGGAAACAACAACATTTTTGTCGAGTTGTTTTAGTAGAGATGTTGAATAATTGCCTAATAAATTATGCGCCCTAATCTTCTTGCTTTGTCAAGAAATAGAAGTTCCAATGGCTTTTGTTTAAAAGTCAGTTTATTAAAGAGCTGCTCTAAATTACTTGACCTAGAGACGGTTTTCTTGCAATTTACCAGATTCGTACGGGAAAATGATAATATCGGCTCACGTGACTTCTTGTCTAAATTTTTGCCCTGTAAACAATTGCTTTTTGATGCTAAACGTTCTAGCACGTCTAGTCTCGCTGCACCTAGCCACACTACTCTCCCATAAGAGGTCATTTTGAGGCGAGAGAGGAACTCTTGAGAGTCGTTGCACAGGTAAAAATTCAGGTGAAGTTATGTTTTTCACTGGATGGTTGTAACGGCATACTAGGCCATATTATTGTCAAAATTGCCTGTATTCAAATTTTTCATCCACCTCAACCAGATTTCATACTTACTAACCTCAAGTATATAATTTATTTGCCATAATCACCACGCTTGGCACACAGATTGGTGATCGCAGTATTGGTGTTGAGTACTCAGGTGAATGCTGCTGCCCATCCCCGCTGGTGTAATCCTTTTTTGGCTTTTAAGATATTCACGGGAGGAGACAGAGGGGTCTATTCTTAGGACGGACACATCACAGCAGCCGGACACACCACAGCACCCGGACACACCACAGCACTGCACTTCTACTGGCAGTGGACTTCTACTGGCTAATAATGATGATGATAAAGAATCTCCTTGATCGGAATAGCGTTCGCTAGCCAATCAAGGGTTCAGGTTCACATGAATCAAAGTTGTAATAATTTGTTGAACGAATATGAATGTATAGTAATAGTACCTAATAAATGGGTACACCTGCCGTTCAGCACTTTAATTGCGTTACCATTAATACCAGTCAGGGGCCAGGGGCTATGGACGGAGATGGATTGGACATGCCCTCGATATTTTAACAAGGCATGAGTGCGGGCTGGCTAAGTTTTGACAGCTCGGTCAAAATGTTTTGTCAGGCGTTTAAATAACAATATTGTATAAGTTTTGGGCTTACCAATAATCAACAGCATGAGAGCTGCTTTTGAGGTAAAAACTCTATAGTACTTAGTTTCTGAAACTCCTAATCATGTTTTTTTATGCACAAATTTTACATGTGAACACACGGACCTTTTTTGAGGTTCGTGGTGAACAAACAAATAGTATTATTATTATGTAATCAATTAGACCCGGGTAAAACTAAAGAGTTTAAAGGGTGTAGTAATATCGTTTAAAACAGAGAATAACACAACATTTCACCACGAATTAAATTAAAAAAGTCTTCTAAAATAAATTCAATTTTAAAATGATTTTAAAAGAAAATTTGCGTTCCCGGTTTCCCGCCTTGTTTTTTTTTCACAACTTAACTGTGGCCAGTTCCATTTTTAAATAGAAATAAGGATTTGTCATATAGATTGTATTTAATATAGTATGCCTTGTTCTATTTTCAAATTTGTTTAAGCATTTATCGCATTTACGGAGCCGTTTTCGTGTTATTTGTAAAAAAACTGTCAGAGCATGAGTAATAAAAAAAAATATAAAACGGGTTGCCTACATTAAGAGAGTAAGTACGTAGGTATCTTATGTAGATGTGTACCTATATAGTGAAGATAATTATGTATAATTGGAATAGTACTAAGTACGTGTAAGGGCTACAAGGTAAAGTCTTTCCTCAAATAGGTACACAGAAGGGTGGGTAATACAGCTGTGACAGACGGACTGGATGAATTTATTACAGGCCTCGTAGTTAATTTATTTACTCCACTGTGTAAGTTGGGTTGGGGCTCTGCGAAAACGGGACCTAAGGGCTTAAAATACGTTTCATCGCTTTTATTTTAATGACCAACAAAAAAGTTTACAGCGCTTAGCTTTTCAAGAATAAAACCTTATTTTGATAGGAAAATGTGTTGGTATGTCTAATCACCTGCTTGGGCTTTGTTAGGGCTCCGTATTTTTCTTAGATGACAATGTGCTTAATTTTCCTTTGCGCATACATAGGTACTGTATAAGTACTCGGTCTAGGTAGAACCTGATGCATCTACTTTTTATCAGAGAAGATGACAAAAAAAGACATAGGTACTCACGGCCCTTGCTTTATAATGCACTCAGTAATGAAGCCTAGCAATTATAAAACGTATTCCATTAATATAAGGTTGTAAGTAAACTTGGAGTTCGTTGATGACGGGTGGTGCTAAGGCAGCTTTTTAAAAACATTTCGAGTTTGTTTTTGCACGTGTGCTGTGAACTCAACAGGCGTGTAATGACCCTTAGGTACATGTATAATAAAGTCTTTAACCCTTTTGAGGAAGAAATTACGTTCTTTTGCGTTCACGTCGAGCAGAAAAGTACTTTTGAGTCCGCAAAGATTTCTATTTTAATTATCATCTTAACACAAGGTTTTTTTATTATACGAATGAATACTCGTAGGTACGTGTGCGCATGGCAAATAGCACCAAATGTTGTTCAAGTGAGATAATTTTCACGTCAAATGAGTGAAGATGTCGAGACTGGAATAATAGAGCCTTTGTAAGAGTCTGGTGGAGGCTTCAGAAATCCTGTAGAGTCTTCGATAGATTGTTAGAGCATATTTTGTAAGTACATAACTAGTCCGACATTGCTATTAGAATTATCAAGTTGAAGTGGCAATAGGCAGGCCATATATCACGCAAAACTGATAACCGTTGGAGAATAAAAGTTCTCGGATGGCGACCACGACCAGACCACCAGGCGACGCAATGTAAGAAGGGCCCCGTCTCAACGGACCAACGACATTTTAACGTTGCACAGGAAGTCGGTGGATGGAGGCGGCTCAAGACCATTTGTCGTGGCATTTTATGGGGGAGGCTTATGTCCAGCAGTGGATTTATATAGCCTGATGATGATTATGAAAAAATAAGTTGAAGCAAGGCTCAGCCCTACAAAAATAGATGAAGAAAGATACACAATTCAAATGGCAAAAAGAGAGTCGATGTTAATAGCCGACGTGAACGAAACAATTCCCGAGATACATAGGTAATGCCGGAAGCGGGGACATGCACGAACGTCTACACGACAAATAGCAAGAAATGTGTAAGTCACGTAATTTTCACGATGGTAAACAATACCTGCCTATTTATTCTTTATTGGTCTTTGGATCACGTTATCTGCTATCTGTCCCGACTGCGACTTCTTCTACGAGTGATTTCAGAGAGTTCATACTAAGCTTCAATTTAGTTTTTAGGGTTCCGTTCCACATTCCTTATAGGTTCACTTTGTAGTCCGTCTGTCTGTCTGACAAGACCCTTTTCTCAGGAGCGCATGGAGGTATCAATTTGAAATTAATATCTGTGCAATCCTTTAGAGCTGTGAAAGTTAAACTTCTAAGTCAACGCAATCAAAAGATTCGGGCATTTTTGCAAATTTCAAACAGGAAAAACGGAACCAGTCTTATGGAAACATATCGTTGTACCCTGATCATATTCATCCTGTGCTAGTCATCATCAGACCTTGGAGTCTGCGGGAGGATGTCAAAGTCAAAGTCAAAAAAAGTCAAAAAGAACTTTATTCATTGATGACATATCAAATCGTTTTATTTGAAGTTTGAACTCAAACTTGAAGACTTAGCTTCAGTTGCACCCTTTACTTACTCCCTTTTTTTCAGTACTCCCTTTAAAAAAATGTATAGCAAGCTGATGATCCTGGAAACGGCTGCACCAATTTCCACAAAACATCTCGCAAACACCATCTTTTATACAAAGAAAGCTGCATTGTAATGACAGCACCCATTTCAGAGTTATGAGACCACCGATAAACAGACATAGGTACATACAGATATACAGAAAAACATACTATGTCCTCAAACTTATTACACCCCTCATTTTAATTAGGGGGTAAAAAAGTTACACAAACCATGTCTAACATTTTAGGAAATTGAAACAATAAAGCTATTCTAGTTTTACAGAAAAATAAAAACCAGTAAAAGAATATAATAAAAACATCGCTTGCGTGACTTTGAGTCGTGTTTGTAAGGGTGAGTGTGTGGGTGAATGTTTGAGCGGGATAGGGTGTGTGTGTGTGTGTTATTGTTTAGTTGAGGGTGTTTACTAAAGCGTAGCGGGGTTAGCGGAGATAGAGACCAGGGTTCTAGAATCCCTATTTTTTTTGAACACACGCATTGGCTGATACTGCACCACGGAGGTCATCAAACCATGAAACATTATTTTGAAAATCTTATAAATAATTACTCATAATCGAAACTACAAAATCTCTAGAAGCAAATGCAGTGCCATGATTTTTACAAACGTGTGACACGCTCAATACGTGTCATACATTTTTAGATCCAGTAACAAATCTAACTGAGCTTTGGCGATTATCCAAGAGTGTGCGTCCTGCCAGGTGTGCCTCCATTCCCAGTAGCAAATTGCATCAGAGTTTAATACGAGAACTTGATTTTATTCGAGATCGGGGGAGCTGATTGGAACGTTGTCTTCTATGAAATACCTGGGTTTTTGGAAAGGGCACTTACTTAAGATAGTGTTTTAACCTTCAACACTAACATATCACAGTTTTTGTCTGTGATTTAGTCTGTTATAATATATCTTGAGAATTAGATTCTATAAAGCTCCATACATAGAAATACTACTTACTTACTTTTTCTTGTTTAAGTGACGCAAATGGCATGTGGAATCATGTTAAATGTTAAGAGATAAGACCGATAACCTCTGTCCATGAGAACTATAATGCCTCTCAGGTCACGTCTACCTAAGACGTGTCCTGTGTGGCATTGCATCCATCATTAGGTGCCAGTAATTTCACCGGCTCCCATACCTTTCATACCGGAACACAGAAATGCTCCCCAATGGTGGAAATGGTGATCAAGTGGTACCGTGAAGTGCAAAATGCTGACGCATACTATGTAGCTTGACCGCTTTTACAAATGCTACAGAGTGAAGTCATTAATAGAGTTTTCTTGATATTATATATATTTCCTCTTTTTAAATGTATTGTCATTTGTTCACAAGTTTATAACTGAAATAAATGTTGTGTAAGAATTAAATATAGATAACATAAAATTCAAAATTAGTTTTTTCCTACTGATGATCATAAATACTTGTCTGATCTGATTATTTTCATAATAACTGGCTTCAACACACAATGACAGTGGAAATTCCCACTAAAGAGTAGGTATAGGTATCTGACACTCACAACACGATGTCTACCAGAACGATGCGACGAAATTTAAAACATAAAATCAGCATATAGAGCTTGTAAAATGTTACATGGAATTTAGAATGTACAAAGCTATACAAAACTCCCTCAAAGAATATTCATGTAAGTCTGTATGGACGGTAGGCTACTCATGGACACGCGTCCACTTCGCCTATGTGAATCAATCAACGTTAGAATTTTTACCCAGGTAATTCCACCTTCCTGTGTGTTCCGTGGAGGGTCCGGCTTGAGATTATACCCCTCCGTCTCCTCCCGTGAATGTCGTAAATAGGGATTACACCAGGGAATGGGCAGCATATACCTGAGTACTCAACACCAATACTGCGATCACTAATCCGCCTGCTAAGCGTAGTGATTATGGCAAATCCTCCTATTGCGTTCTATGGGGGTGGCCTCGTCCACCAGTGGACGGCTAAAGGCTGCTGATGATGATGAATTCCACCTAGTCACTATGTTTCGTCCGTCCTATCCGAGCACACAACAAAAGGACGACATGAAATGTGATTACTCAGCTCGGACTGGCGGCTTGCATGTCATGAAGGCAGTGAATTACTGCCCACCAAGCCACCACGGGTCTTTTTTTTCCCCTCTTTTTTCATGTGTACTAACAAAAGTGAGCAAAAAGTTATGTTGTCGCCCCGCACGGACAAGCAGAGTTAAATGCTAGCTCTCGTATGTTGTAAACACACCATGACATGTTTGGAATAGAATAACCTCCAGGAATCCTGGCGTTGTTGCCTGTGAAAATAACAGGGAATTTGTAACTTCGCTTTTCCGGCTTGTATGTAAAAGCAACAAGATAAATCAAAGTGGGCGGCAAATATTAGAACTCGTGTCCGATCACTTTATGTTGGACCATAAATTGATGTGTGGTAAAAGAAGAGCAGTTTAAAATTAAGGGATCTTTCCCAAAAACCCCACCAGTAGTTTTTTTTGGAAAACGCGAAATAATCTTCCCAAAAATCCCACCGTGCGATCACTGGCATGGCAGTGAGGATTTTGAGACTATTAAATAAAGAAACTGTTTTGGGTTAGTCTCGTAACATATCTTAGCCGTTGTAGTCTTGGCGTAAGGACAGGACTCCTCCAACTCCTCCTGTGGATGTCGTAAAAGGCGACTAAGGGATTACGCCAGGCGATGGGTAGCAACATCCACCTGAGTACTTAACACTAAAGTGTGATCACCAATCCGCCTGCAAAGCGTGGTAATTATTACAAACCCCCCCCATTGTACGCTAAGCACTATGGGGAGGCCTCATCCAGAAGTGGATATGTGTCGGCTGATGAAGAACATAACTATTTAAATTACTTTAGTAGCATAGCTTTTTAGGTTATTATAATATCAGTTGTCAGTTAATTATTTATTTTAACGCAGCCGGAATCTTGGGGACGCTTCCGTTTGATAGTGATTTGGATCAGTTGAGTTATCTCTAGATCGTTAGCAACGGTCTTTAGAAAGAAACTGTTTAACATATGTTTTTTATGTACTTACTTGTATACGTTGTACCATTATTTTTGTAAATAAATAAAGCTTATAACTGTGGCATGATAAAATATGAACGAAAGTTTTGTCTAACATCTTAGTAAGATCACGAAGGCACAAGAATGTAGCTTAAAGTTTCTGTTCCAGCAGCGAGGCTCTGAAAATTCCTGTAAAACTCGGAGATAATCGCAAAACACTTTGCATAACACGCCCGGATCAGATAGTTCCATAAAATATACATAGCTACATCCACTCGGTGGAAGTGGCACACGTGGTAAGGTCGCGGTAGACAGGGGTGAACACTAAATTCTTTACTTTTCCAACAAATCCAAGTCGACGACGACGGCGAGATAGCGCGATGTTTTATTTGGGTCAGGTTCGGAGCAAGAGTGCTCTCATCTGATAAGTGGTGCTTCTAGGTGTTATAGGTTCTATGGTCCGGTAAGAATAAATTTTATTGGTTTTTGGTACTTACTTACTACTACTACTTTATTACGAATGTAGGTAAAGACTACTTTAATATTACCTTAATTTTTGTTCCGGATTATGTCTAAATTCTATTAAAGTAGTAAGGGCAAGTACATGCTCTCGTACTCGCGCTTTGAGGGTTCCAATCCGTAGATTATTTCGAAGTCATCAAAGCTCTTTTGGAGTTCAGGTCAGCCGCTTTTTCCTAAAAACTTCACCATCCCATTTAAGGCTGTTGTGTCGGCTAAACTAGCGCCACAATCTTCTTTTCTTATTATTATGCTAAACAAAGGAATTTTCAGTAATCAAATAGTTTGTGAAACACATCTTAAGCTTTTTTTAATACCTCTGAAATAATTAAGTTTTTATAATTTAGGAAGATATACGAAAACAGAGTTTGGTGGCCACCAAGTGCAATTTTGCATCTCCGCCTTAATACAAACAAAAGAAAACTAATACATACTAATGAAAGGGATCAGAACCTGTACAATGGATGTTAGAAAATTCCTTCGTTTGATGTAATAATAAGATACAATAGACGGTGGCGCTAGTTGAGCCCATACAACAGCCTTAAGGCGTAAACTCACAAACTTTTATATGGTATACACTAGTTGCGCCCCGCGGTTTCACCCGCGTGAATAATGATGAAAATTGATGATGATGATGATGATGATGATGAAAAGTAGCCTATGTGTTAATCCAGGGCGTAAAGTATCTCCATTCCAAATTTCACTCAAATCCATTCAGTAGTTTTTACGTGAAAGAGTAACAAACATCCATCCATACTCACAAACTTTCGCGTTTGATGATGATGATGAAAAGTAGCCTGTGTTAATCCAGGGCGAAAGTATCTCCATTCCAAATTTCACTCAAATCCATTCAGTAGTTTTTACGTGAAAGAGTAACAAACATCCATCCATACTCACAAACTTTCGCGTTTGATGATGATGATGATGATGATGATGAAAAGTAGCCTATGTGTTAATCCAGGGCGTAAAGTATCTCCATTCCAAATTTCACTCAAATCCATTCAGTAGTTTTTACGTGAAAGAGTAACAAACATCCATCCATACTCACAAACTTTCGCCTTTATAATATTAGTAGGATAGTAGGATTTCAAGTTGATATCTATAGCCGTTGAGAAAAAAGGCCTTGACATACAGTCAGACAGACAGACGGACAACAAAGTAAGCATAAGGGCCCCGTTTTTTCCCTTTGAAGCATGGAACCCTAATAATACCACCAAGTTTTAGATCTACTATTTTGTACGACTCAAAAAGGTATATAATTTTTTGTACTACTTGGTAAGCAAACATGCATACGGATCACCTGATGGAAAGTAGTTACCGTAGCCTATGGACGCCTGCAACACCAGAGGCATCCCACGCACGCTGCCTACCTTGAGACATAAAGGTGAAAATCCTCATATGCCTGTAATTTCACCGGCATAAGTACCCTTCAAACCAAAACACAGCAATGCCAGCACTACTGCTTGGCGTTAAAAAAACCGGTGATAGTACTTCACTGGACCTACTCTTTTCGAAAAATTTCTACTACTAACCATATAGGTCATCATATAGGTCTACTAATATTAGCCGTTATGCTAAATAATCTAAATTTGCAAGAAAATAACTTATGTGGCACTAACTTAGGCATAGTTTCATAAGTCTAGCAACTTAGTCACAGAATTTCAGCGAAACAATCTTGTGACTAAGAATCAGTATCCCATATGAACGTAGTTTAATTATTTTCTAATCTAAATTTCCAGCGGAAGATATAGCAAAGTTCAACTTAAAGTTAGGATTTAAATTGGGCGGAGGAATCCGTCGTCTCTTGGGCGAAAACTTATTTTAAAGGGTTATAAATCAAAGTAATACGTTCCTACTCAATTAACTGCGGATTGTGGATAAATTTATGAGTGGTTCAAGCAGTTGTTCAAGATTTGCGGGAAAGTTTAATGTGTTTTAACATAAAATATTAATGTATTGGGGGAAAGACAAATATGCGATCCCCTGTTTTTACGATCAATTATTTTATTGTGTTTATAGTGAGCGTGTTTTGTAAGATAGAAAACGCTAATACATTACAGTTTACTGGTTAAGTGAGATAAACCATTTCAGGTTTATGTGAGAAAAACCTTTCCGGTTAGCTAAGTTTTATAAAATAAAAAGCAATTTATAACATAAATTGGTGGATTTTACGGCACTGAGACGTGGCCGCTAACTATTGGCCAAAACATAACATAGGTACAAGCTCAAAATTACGTAGTGGGCTATGGAGAGAGCTATGCTTGGAGTTTCAATTCGTTATAAAATCCAAGATTGGCAGATCCAATGAACCAAGATCACTGACATAGCTCTCAGAATTGAAGTGTAAATGGGCATTAGGCCGCATGCAGCTCGCATAACTGATAGGTAAACCTTTGGGAAATAAAGGTTTTTGAGTGGCGACCCCGAACCGGACGATACAGTATAAGGCAAGTCTCCCCTTGATGGGCAATATACATTTTAAAGGATGCAGGAAGTCGGTGGACGGAGGTGGCTTAAGACCGTTCATCGTGCATTCTATGAAGAAGGCCTATTTTTTTTTATACTATTTGGCAAGCAAACAAGTATACGGAGCACCTGATGGAAAGCAGTTTTTTTTTTTTGCCTATGGACGCCTGCAAATCCAGAGGCATCACACGTGCGCTGCCGACCCTGGGACATAAAGATCAAAAGTCTCATGTGCTTGTAATTTCACCGGCACCCGTACCCTTCAAACCGAAACACAGCAATGCGAGCATTACTGCTTGGTGGCAGAAATAGGTGCGGTGGTAGTACTTCCCCGGACGAACTCTTTCACAAGAAGTTCTACTACTAACAAGGCCTATGTCCAGCAGGGGACTTCTATAGGCTGATGATAAAGATGATGAATACAAATTTATAATATTCCAAACCAAAACTAAGGTATTTATTATTTATTTATTTATTGGTCAAAAATCTGTTGAGCTCGATCTGACTGAATACATAGTATACAGGGTGTTTTTTTTTAAATGGGACAGTATGGGGATATCCGAATCCATAAGAGATACAGGAAAACTGTCTTTGGAACCATTTGTTAATTTTGTATGAAAATGATTTTGGCATAGTTATTTTTTTGGTCAAGCGTGAGTTCTCCATAAAAATGAGTAGTTTTGATCAAAAATTTTTTTATGCGTATCGACTCAGTTTTATGTAAGGATTGTTTCATTGTACAGGAAGAAAAAATCTGAGCAGCAGAAGTTAGTCAAATTTAATAAAATGTTTTCTCATACAAATTGTAAGTAATCTGGTACCTACGTTAATAAAACTATTGCAATAAGTTTTCAAAATGGCCTCCCTCTTGCTGTTTCCAGGTACGGGTACGTTTCAGAATACCTCTAGTGGTCTTAGACAAAGATGTGCGATGAATGTTGTACTACTGCACTGATGGTCGCGTGAAATGAGAAAAATCAGAGCTGTAGAAGTTAGTCAAACTTTAATAAGAACATCTTTGTCTAAGGCCACTAGAGGTATTCTGAAACGTACCCGTACCTGAAAAAAGAAAGAGGGAGGCCATTTTGAGTTTTTTTTGCGATAGTTTTATTAACATAGTTACCAGATTACTTACAAATTGTTTGAAAAAACATTTTATAAAATTTGACTAACTTCTGCTGCTCAGATTTTTTTCTTTCGGTACAATGAAACAATCCTTAAATAAAACTGAGTCGATACGCATTAAAAAATTTTTTGATCAAAACAACTCATTTTTATGGAAAACTCACGCTTGACCAAAAAAATAACTATGCCAAAATCGTTTTCATACAAAATGAGTAAATGGTTCCAAAGACAGTTTTCCCGTATCTCTTATGGATTCGGATATCCCCATACTGTCCCATTTAAAAAAAACATCCTGTATGTGTGGGTAGAGTCACATAATAAAAAACAAAAATCATAGTAGAACGAGGGCTGGTGATGATTTTCCTACGTCATGGTGCTGCCGCAAATGCTCAGGCAAGCAACCACTATGAGTGTCCAAAGAGTCTACCTTAGCTTCCTTCATTCCATTTTTGAACTGGATGGAACGAGTTCCAAAACAAAAAATCAAATTGGTCAATCGTCAAATTTGTTGCTTAATTGAGATTTAAAAGGTAATAGAAATAAAATGGTAAAACTTTGTGGTAAAACCAGTGATTCAGTAATTTAACCATAAGCAAATTCCTGCTGTATGATATGCATTTTATTTTTTTGTCAAGCAGTATGATGTTTAGAAACGAATCAATAGCTAAGAGCTACGAATTGCAATTCCCGAAAAAAACCGTGTCCCTTTGGTTGGTAAGCAAATCCGGATTAAACGCTTCGTGCTCAAATTGAGCCTCCTAGCAGGATGTTGAAACAAATTTGAAAAATATCCTGTTTTACACGTATAGTCCATTTAGTAATCTGCACTCTGCGTTCAATATTTATATTATGTTTTCATATCTGAAAGTTTGTTAACGGAAAATTGCAAATATTTATTTGTTGGAAGTTATGTATGACTGTGAATTGATGAATTGTGCATTGATGGCTACAATGCTTTCATTTCAATGTAAATGTGTTTATAAACAGTAACAATACTAGTAAATAGTTAAATAGTAAAAGAAAGGTAGAAATTAGAAATTACTTTGTTCTTGTTAACAAAAAAAAACATATTTTATAATTTTTGTGCCGTAGGGTAAACGGGAGTTGACAAAGGGGTATTTTCTAAGGGTGGATCTTAGAAAATACCCCTTTGTCAACTCCCGTTGATGTAGTAAAAGCCAGCTTAGGGATTAAAACGGCATCCGTCTGAGTACTCAACAGCAATTCTGCGATCACCAATCCGCCTGTCAAGCGTGGTGATTATGGTGAATCCCCCAATTGTATTTTATGGGGGAAGGCCTCGTCCAGCAGTGGACGTCGAAAGGCTGATGATGATTATGACACTTACAAATCAATTTCGGTTTCTATAGAGCAAAGACCTAAAACAGATATTTCAAGAGAAGTCTTAACATTTACTTCACGATTCTTGTAGAATTGACCTCGTAAAAGTATCGCGAGAACGACAAAAGAGTTTTATGAAAATAAGCAAAGTATAATAAAATGCAATGTTGACCCAGAAAATTCCCTCCGCTTACCCTTTGGGAGACTCGACGACGCTTTGTTATACGACTCTTTTATATTTCTCTCATTGAATGTGACGTAATTTAACAATACACATTAACGAAACCTTGGAAAAAAGTGTTCAAATTATTTCGATACTATAGTATACTATTATAAATTAATAAGTTTTTATTGAAGATTGTATTTTTCAAAACAAGCTTTTATTAAATTAGTGATCGGAACCGTGAGCTGATCAAAATGAGCCCAAACACTGCCAGGCTACTATTAATTATCGAGGAGTTCCGTTGTCCACCTTCCGTCTCCACCATCAGATCACTTCGCCATTACCATAATGTTGTATTGTCATCAGAACTTGACTGGTATGCTAAATTTCAGCTCAATCGGTTGGGTGAAACTGGTTCAACATTCAGTTTCAAGATTTGACCTAAACATACTTACAAACATTGCAAGTTAAATAAAAGCTTGTAATAAAAATATGACAGAAACATATTATGGTTGTGAACATAATTTATACTCAATTCGAGATATTTACCATGATTTGTGAGCTTAATCATCGCGCACAACGATCTCTAATATTAGAGATCGTTGATCGCGCATGCAACTGTGCCGAAATATTGGAAAATATTTCGTTTTCAGTACACAAAAGAGCTTGGCGTAATGAAGTGATATCTAATGAAGCAGGCGTTGTTCTCAATAAGGATTTTCAAGAGCTTAGGTAGAGCATTATTGCATGTATATCTTTCCAGTGTCATCAATTTATATACTTACTTGGATCAGAGATAGCTTAAGCATTGTCGCTATGCGGAAATGGAATGCGCGGCATTCAACAGAAACTGCGCGATGAATGCTGCATAGATCCTTTCTCTATATGTTAATATGGTATGTAAATGTTAGTTCACATCACAAAATATCGTGATTCATTATGCCGAGCCTAATGTATATACTTAGCCAAAGCAGAGATCCCTCGCGTCTACATACAAGTATATAATGTACTTAGTTAGAGCGAGGAGTCAACGTATTAACTCTACAAAGGTTTAGTTTCAAAGTGTACCTTCTGACTTACATTGAGCTTTTAAAAAGAACTTCCTTAGATTACCATTAGCTAATTAGTTAGTGTTTACACTACTTTACTTTGTTATACTTTATTGAAAATAAATACTTTTAATATTATTATTATTTACGCAACAATACTTTTACCACAAAAATATAACACTGGTCGTAAAGTCATCACGTCCTATGTATGAAATATGAATCCTAATAAAAATATTTTTACTCGCTTTCCGCCCCATATTTCGCCATCTAATGAAAATATGTGACAAAACGGAACACAGAATGAAAAAGTTAGTACTTTCTGGCACAGCTGTGAGTGTAGCGAATCTAGGTTAGAATACAGATACCGACTAACAGGAAATTATGAACAGTATGGAGAGATAAAAGCTACGTATGAATTCGTATTGAGTACTAATATAAAGGCAGGCTTTGCAATAGCTGGTGTATTTTGTTAAAAGTAGATTTGACCTACTTTCATCAGGGCACTTGTTAGCAACAGCTCTACATTTAGTTTTTGCTAATAAATGTATCTTGTCATATAATTTGTGCAAAAGACGTGGTCGCTAACTATTGGCCTTATACACAAACTCAAAGTCACGCAATGGACAATGGAGAGAACTAGGAGTTTCTTTACGTGATAGAATCTGAAATGAGGAAATCCGTAGAAGAACCAAGATTACCAACATAGCTCTCCGAATAAGCAAGTTGAAGTGGCAATGGGCAGGTCATATAGCTCGCAGAACTAACAACCGTTGGATAAAGGTCTCTAGTAATGACCACAAAACAGAAGATGAAGGCCCTCTTCGAGTCCCCCTCTCGATGGACTAAATACATTATAAAGGTTGCGGGAAGTCGGTGGATGGAGACGGCACACAACCGTTCATCGTGGCATTCTATGGGGAAGCTTATATCCAGCAGTTGACTTCTAATGACTGATGATGATGATGATGATGGTGCCTCAATATATGAATCATCATAATACTTATACGAACATAAGAATAATAAGTAACACTTCTAATCACATCGGCCACTTGACATAATGTGTGTTTCATGCAGCAAATAAATATGTATATTATAATGAATATATCGGTATCTAAAGCTTGTTTCTTATAATATGGCAGCTGTTAATATAGCGAAGATGCGGCAAACGTCAATAATGTATTTGGCCGTCATAAGTTCACGTAGCAAGTGGAAATCCGTGGTCGCTGTCTACCCCTCCGGAAACAGGAGTGAGTTAATGTAATTGTGCACAACGATTACCGCATAACTTAGGAAAAACGATTACTACTACTAATCAATACTCATTAATCTATTCACTATTTGTCCCCCGTTTGATTCGTTTGTATTTACAAATTTCTAAAACATTACCTTTAGCCATGTTAGCCGGAGAACAATAAATCGTGTTTTATTTCCCATTCGACTATTTCGCACCTGCGACGCGAAATAATTTTTCATTGCCGTTGTCGAATACCTTTTCGTTTTGAGTTACCAGAGTATGGCTTTTAGGTTTTCACAATTTACAAGAGATTGTAAAAGACTAAAATGATGATGCCATTTATCAAAGCTCTTTGCAATCTATGTGGTGAATTCTGGCTTGCAGGGGTGCCGGTGAAATTACAGGCTCATGTGACTTTGATAGCCCGTGCAATGCACGGCCACAGTGTGTGAATCATGGCAGAGTTGCATAATCGATTATTTAGGAACTTATTTGTCTACGCGCTCCAAGACGACCTAGTTCAGCTCGGCCGAGAGCATATTGGCCCAACTGTTTGTAAGGTATGTTTTTGCCACAGCTTTACATCTCTTCACCCAGGGCGTTCTTCAGTATTTAGGGGGCATAGAAGTTTTAACAGTCGCGAGTTTAATTTAGTTTGAGTAAGAAAACTACACAGGAACCAAATAACTCAAAACATTATTGTTTTATAGTTTTATGTCAATACTGAAGTCATCTTTCTAGAAACCGAAGAAATTCTAGCTACTTTACCAAATACTCCCTCAGGAAATGTTTAGTTAAGTACTTATTACGTTCTGAAGTACTTGAGGAACGTGATAGCGAAGTTGAGATTGCCCCAGTTTAAGATGCTCCGTACATGAATCTATGACAGAGAGGAGGTAGTTTTTTACAAAAACCATGACTTTTAATACCTTTTAATCTGAGTTCTAATTAATACTTGCACTACAAATTTTAAAGCAGCCCTGAGATGCAATTGAATTTGTAATTTTTTTCGTGATTTTAGTCATTGATGCGACCAATTGATCATTCACAAATCCTGTCGAAGCCTTCTACGTTAATTTGATTGTCAATTGCATTCTACGTTATTGAAGGCAATTAATCAAAAAATAATTGATACGCCATTGCAGTTAGTTGAATGTTTTGCTGACAATTGACAGTCGTTCGGTATCATTCCAGTGTTTCTATAGCGAGTTCCCCATGTCCGAAAATTCAAAATTGTTGATAAGTGTACCTCTGGCTGAACCAATCAGGACCATTTTATTGGATCAGCAGAAGTACGAGTTGGTTCAATGTACATTTTATTAATAAAAAGCAAAATCAGTTTGGGAGTAAAAAATGTTATTATAACTTACTTTTGCATCAAGAGGTAAAGTTAGTTTCCTCAGGTGTACCTATCAAAGATCATGTTATGCATAAGCACTCGTATAGTACATAACTGATGTCTCTGCTTTGAAATTGCTCTATGGCCCGCAGTCGACAGCACTCATCTTGCAATCGCTGTTGCATTTTATTACTTTTCCATTTCCACTGGGGTTTCAATTTCCTTTCTCATAATTAATAGCCTTTCTGCGAGTCTCTTGACGTTTTCTATCGCCGCGCCGCAGAAACTTTAACGTTCAATTTGCGTGCCATCCACAATATTATTACGTATCCATTTTGTTGTTTTTCTTCTTTTTTATGCAGTGGTACTGATTTGTGACTTTTATTTACTTATTTATCAGCATCAGCATCCATAAAAAGTTTATAGTGTCAAACCAATTCTCGGATTGTAAACATAATGTCGAAATGTCAGTTTGTTGTCAGTTTTGTCAAAACTTTGACACAGTCTTGTGTGTAAAGCTGCAGTTCCACGGCCTGATTTCTCATGCGGAGGGAGCGTGCGGACTCATGCTGATTGGACGATGTCTTGAGGCACCGACAGACTTCTGCAGGCGAGGTGTTCCCACGGCGTGTCGCCTGTAATTTTGCGTCTGTACCTCTGAGAAATCAGGCCGTGGGACCCCAGCTTTCGAAATACGTATTATGTCAACGACCCGAGTAATTAGCTCCTGTTCAAATTCTATTTCTGTACTTAAAGACGATATTTACATCTTTGTCAGTACCAAATTTCATTGAAATCGGTTTAGCAAATATTTGTTCCGAGAGTCTGGGTGTTGTGGTACCATGGTATCGTAGTGTGGGATTACGTATGTGCTTGTTGGGTGTTATGTTATGTTACGTTAAATAATTCTGGAGAGCTGTCGGCCAGCCTCGTTTCAGATTTTGAAATAATGAAACTCCGATCTTTGTGCAAAATATGGTCTTGGAGCAAAGCTGCTAAAACAAAGTAAATAACAAAATAAACTGTTCTAATACAATTTTGTCGATCATAAAAATAATATAGTGTGAAAAAGGAAGAATTTTACGGTTTATTAGAAAGTTTACGAGCGTTGGCGTCATTTGACGTCACTTTACGAGTTGTGAGTGACGTAGAACGTGGGAAACTTTGGGTAATGCATTTTTTATAGTCCGCGTCTACGTGAGAATACATAATTTGCTGAATACTACCTACGGGAAATATATACATAAATAACACACTTCATAAATTTTGTAAGTATCTACTGATAAGCTGTTTTGCTGAAGTAGCATCATGGCAAATGTTTTTGGTTGAGTTTTTGTTCATGATAAAGCATAACGCTTTTTCCAAAAATATAACCGTACCTATATAAGTCAGCATCATCATCAGCCTCTAGAAGTTCAATGCTGGACTTAAGCCCCCCATAGAAGGCCACGATGAATGATCCTGAGTCACCTCCATCACAGAACAGGAACAGGAGTAATTTTAGTTTATGAGACGATTCAAAATGATCCATGTGATTTCAATGAATAAAATTCTTTTTGACTTTGACTTTGACATCCACTGACTTCCTGCGACCTTTATAATATCCTTAGTCTGTGGAGCCCCCAGCTCCCGTTCGTACTCTGCGTCGGTCGTCCGGTAAGTGGTCACCAATCGAGAACCTGTATTTTCCAACGGTTGTCAGTTCTGCGAGGCCATTGCCACTTTAGCTTGAGTTATTCTGAGGACTATGTCGGTGATCTTGGTTATTCTATGGATTTACTTATTCCAGATTCTATCAGTGCATCAGTATCAGAGCTGTTTCAATCAAAATATCTGTTCCAGTTTTGGTTGAAATTTTATCAATTATCTCGTAATCACGGTCGCGCTGCAATTAAGCTTAATGCATTGATAAATTGTTGTTACTGGAGGATATATTGCACGTTATTTTTGTGACGTTAATTTATTGGCTTGTAGATTAACTTATGCAACGTGACCAGATTCAATAGATATTTAAAAATACAAACTGCGTCCATTAAAAGCAACCTGCCACACAATATGCCTACCATAAATTGAAAATAATTTTCAACAACATATTGAGCTTAATTTCTTGGAAAACAATATTTGGAAAGGTTAGAAAGCTCGAACTATTATTAAAAAAATATACAGCCGAATTGAGAACCTCCTCCTTTTTTTGAAGTCGGTTAAAAACTATAAAGCTTGGAACATACTTTACACAATGAGCCGTCTTTGATTGCTATTACATGACATGGCCATATTTAAGGCTGCAGCACACAACGAACAAGCATAACGTTATGGTAATATCGTTATCAATGATTGTTACAAGTTCGTTCAAAATTGAACGGCAACTACTTAATGAGGCCAAGAAAATTTGCGAGCGGTGGAACTTAAGGCGTGTAAACTTTCATTCGTCGTCATTAAAAGTTTCAAGTCTAAAGATTTGTGCCAACACTAATTAGCTAGACACTTATAAATAATTTTTGTACGTCTTCACCAAATAAAGGGAGTGATGGCAAATGTCTTTTCTTTGGAAGTTCCCCAACAACTTGAGTTTCGGTGTTTGCAGGCTTTAAGCCGACTAATGAGCTAGGTACTAGTTCGATATGAATCCGACTTTGAAAGCTAATATTCCATTAACAGGGTCGTTGCAGTTAATGAAGGTGATTTTATATCTTAACACTCACTGACTTTTTCCTGAAAGTATATAATCGAAGATTGCAAAAGCTACCAAGGTATATACTTTCTAGAAACCTATGGTATATTGTACTATAGTAGATATATATATTTCAACTCAACCACAGTTAAAATCAGGAATGTTCAGTATTTTAAAGGATTAGATATGGCATGGAATTAGCAGAATAACATAAGCGACACGTTACTGGCGCTTATCAAATCAAATCAAATTGATGTTCGTGGTTATTGAACGAGCGAAGCGAGTTCTCTGAGTCAAGTTGGAAGAATCGGCTTTTGTATGTATGTGTGTATGTATGTATGTATGTATGTTTGTCCGATGAAAACTTCCAAACCGTTAATCCGATCTTCATGAAATTTGATATGGGGGTAGATAGTATTGGTACAATTTGTAGGTAAGGTTATGAGCTATATCGATCAAGGGGTTGCTGAGATATTGGGGTCCAAGAGGGGGTAAAAAAAATAAAAGTGAGACAGTCAGATCAAGTGGGGTGTCTAATGAAAGCGCTTTGGTTGGGCATTTCAAAACTGTTTTTAATAATTATTTAGCCTTAGTAGTTTTTGAGATATTAGGGAAAATAAAAAACGTAAAAACCCAAAATTCTAGGGTACTTCCAGCAATCCCACAATGCTGAAATTTGGTATGCTTGTGGCTTTTGTGTCACAACTACAAGGAAAAGTCTGAAATTGAAGAATTTAGAAACATGTACTCCATAAAACAAAAACCAATGTAACATCCATTGTTGACCTCCCATTTCTAAGAATTGGAATGACGTTGGAGTTCTATGGTTTTCATCAAAAGGACGTTATCAATTAATTCGTCAGGTTTTTGATATACTAACAGGTATGTAGTTTGTACGCCACGTTGCTTATTCTAAGATTATTTCGATGATGTGTAGAAAATTACCTCGAGGTGAAAATGTTATCACAACAAAATGTTTTAACGATCGGTTAGTAAAGAAAGTAAAATATGCAAATTATACCTCGATACTTCAAGTTCTCTGGCAATGCTGAAATTTACTAGTGGTTCGCCCCGAACTGAGACCTCGCGATGACACCTTTATCAGCCCGACTAATTTAAGAGGGGAAGAAAGGGTTTTGTATTTAACGGCTATGTAAGTATGTTTGTATGGATGATCCATCAGAAATCTAAAACTATCGAGTCAATTTCTCTAACATGAAAGAAATGTGAAGCAAAATAAAAGTTTTTTTTAATTAAGCAGTGCCATCTAGCTGTAGTTTTGCTACCTAATTTTTAAAGATTTAAGTTCTCTACTCTAAAAATGCATATTACAAAGAAAAAATCCTCAATTTTCAACTTCTCCCCGTGGAACAAAATATACTTAAATAATAAATTTCAGCATTACCAGAGAACTTGAAGTATCTTCGAGATATTTTTTTGCATATTTTACTTTCTTCACCCTTCTAACCGATTTCTAAAAACATTTACTGAGAAAAAAAATTAACCTCTATAGGTAATTATTGAACGAGCGAAGCGAGTTCTCTGAGTCAAGTTGGAAGAATCAGCGTTTGTATGTATGTATGTATGTTTGTCCGATGAAAACTTCCAAACCGTTAATCCGATCTTCATGAAATTGGGTATGGGGGTAGATAGTATTGGTACAATTTGTAGGTAAGGTTATGAGCTATATCGGTCAGGGGGTTGCTGAGATATTGGGGTCCAAGAGGGGGTAAAAAAAATAAAAGTGAGACAGTCAGATCAAGTAGAGTGTCTAATGAAAGCGCTTTGGTTGGACATTTCAAAACTGTTTTTAATAAGTATGTAGCCTTAGTAGTTTTTGAGATATTAGGGAAAATAAAAAACGGAAAAATCAAAAATTCTAGGGTACTTCCAGCAATCCCATAATGTTGAAATTTGGTATGCTTGTGGCTTTTGTGTCACAACAACAGGGAAAAGTCTGAAATTGAAGAATTTAGAAACTTGTACTCCATAAAACAAAAACCAATATAACATCCATTGTTGACCTCCCATTTCTAGGAATTTGAATGACGTTGGAGTTCTTTGGTTTTCGTCAAAAGGACGTTATCAATTAATTCGTCAGGTACTTGATATAGGTACTAACAGGGATGTAGTATTATGCCCCGTTGCTTAGCCCTATTCAAAGGTTATTTCGATGATGTGTATGAAATTAGAGTAGTTACTGGTAGATCCTGTACTGTACTGCTAAACCTCGTGGTGAAAATTTTCAAAAATTATAATAGAAGATTTGGAAATTACTTAGTTAAGTAGTCGGGCTGATAAAGGTTTTATCGCGAGGTCTCAGTTCGGGGCGAACCACTAGTGTATGTAGATGATTACGTTGCTCTAACCTAGGTTATAGGTACGAGTAGCTGTTACTATTATTATTATGTATAAAAAAGAGCGCCACAGAAAAAGCTGATGTGGTCCTGTCAGGAAGTATCACGCGCCAAATTTAAAGTTTCTTAAATTTTAGGATTATTTTTTTGCATTGGATGATATCGGTCGTTAGCCAAATACCTAATTGTCAACAATAAAATGCAAGTGCTCGCGTAAAAGGACGCGCGCCTACGCGATTAATGAATCCGTCTCGGCATATCGGTGTCGTTACGTATGGACGGGGCATAAATAAGTAGGAATCGTAGAATAGATGAATTTGTTGAAGTAAACGAACGCACTACTTATAAGGATATGGGATCAACGTGACAAAATTTTCCGTCTGCACTTCAGGTACTCAACTCTTGAGAACATCATAATATTTCACAATTTTTGAAGTCAGCCGGCGTATACTGCAGGAAGTAAACACTAAAGAGCTCGCTGTGGTCCGGAGTCACGATCGGCTCATAACTCCGGCACGTGATACCGATGCACTCACTGAAGCGGTGCAAGAATTTTAATTGTAACTCTGTATCTATTATGTTTTTGGAATATAGCAATCTAGACATATTTTTTTAGACAACAACAACTTATCTAGTAAGAAGATATCTTATCTTAAGTGCTGTGGCGAGTCCGGCCTTAGAATAGACCGCTCATTCTCCTCCCGTGGATGTAGTAAAAGCCTTACTAAGAGATTACACTGAGGGATGTTCAGCAGCATCTATCCGAGTACTTAAAACTAAACTGCGATCACCAATCCGCCTGCCAAGCTTGGTGATTATGGCAAATTCTCCCATTGTATTTAATGGGGGAGGCTTCGTCCAGCTATGGACGTAAACAGGCCGGTGATGATGATGATCTTACGTCTCGGAAGTGATCAATCACGCAAATTTTGCAGACGCGACTTCTATGTTGTGTTGTACTGTACCGCGCTGTTAAATTATTATTTGTATCAGAAGTTTGCTTCTTCAAAGAGGATGGAAATGTCCCTTCTCTTTATCGAAGTTATATCGCGGTCTTTTGACCAGCTAATTAAATATCATAAAATAAAATAAACAAAATCTACACATATCAAACAAAGTTGGTTATGCTTTTTAAGAGTATGTTCGGTTTGTTTTTGTCTATTTTACCAAGAGATATGATATCTATTTAAAAATTACACAGTTACGAAGATATCCAATTTTTATTGCAAATCAATAAAATACTAGTAGACTGCAAGATAAAGTTATAAAGCGGTGTGCCAACATCATGAAATGGAAGAGAAAGCAACTTCAGTGTGGAGAGAAGTTACATTTAATTTCACTCCGCGAAGATTGTTATTATTTTCTTCAGAGCTTATATAAAATATCTGTCTTTTGAAAACCGGATCGAGTGTTATATTATGTTTCATATTTAAATTGTAAGCAGTTTTCGCAAATTTCTTAGTGATTAAATTAGCATGTTCGAGAGCAGACACGTCTTTATCTGTCAGCTTTGAGTCGAGTGGCCAAAATTTAGCTGATGAACGATTGTTATTTTTCAAATACATACAGAAGTTCCTATGTGTATACAATCCGTGATCAGTACTCATACACCAATGATTTTGTTGCCATATTAAGTGATTCATGTGCTTGTATTTGGAATAAAGACATGTGATGTGCCAATGTGTAATTGCATGTCTCTTCGCGTTTGTAAGCCCCTGTTTTGGTAGCTCAAATTGCACTTCTACAGCCGCCTACGTTCAGGCGAGTCAGTGGAGGGGGAGGGAAGTGGTGTTTTTTAGGTCAACAGAAGTAGCATGTACGCTTTAGTGGAGGTCCTACAGATAGAGGCTAAACAGTTGTCGTATAGCTCTGATAGCTCGTCGAGTGTTGAGTAGTTAAACCGCTATCTATGACTAAGAATAAGAAGAATAAGAATTGATTTATTTGTACAAAATCTAACAATTAGTTTATACTCTTATATTGTAATTGGTAAATAATAATTCTAGTATGATTAGAGATTTATACAATCAAAATGAATAAAGGAATACAGTATAAACCTTTACCTGTGCAAGTTAGAAACTCTGGTATTCTCGTTCCATACAAATACGGGTTATTCTTGAGTGTCCAGTTGACTGATGTACACCTAGTAGCAACTCCAACATACCCGCTGCATGGAGAGCTGTTAAAACATAGTTAGTCTTCTAGATGTGCAGGCAGTGGTCGTTAGCGAGCGAATGGAGCAATACCAAAATACCACAAGAAAACAATTTATCGTTTCGAGGGCGAAGTGTTGATGTCCGTATGTGCAAAAACGCCCTGTGAATGCGACAGCTGACCCTGTAGGATCAGGGGCGGATTTGGAACACACAAAAATGTTTTGCTACACGTTTAAAATCGTATATCCAGCTTCAAGGGTTCTGTATAAATATTTTGATCTGTGGATAATATTACACAAATTGATTCGCTGTTTTCAAGAGAGATGAATTTTAAAGACCAAATTTCTAGCCAATATTAGTTTTTGAGTAAATTCTGATATTCAGCCTGGTTTTTGTGGCAACTCTGTGAAAATATACTCTGTTTCAAATGTTTTTTGAATATTTATTGTAAATAATGATAATAGGGCCTATTTAAAATCAATATTCAATAAACATTTAATTAATTTAAATCAAAAGTTAAATATTATTATCAGGTTCAAAGGCGAATATTAATGAGAGCTTCACCATCGTCCCCACAATGAATAATCAAATTTTTCACGTTGACATTTTGCGGGTAATCTCATATTAGCTACCCATATTCCGTGTCTGGGCAGCCCCGAACCGACGGGGATTAATGGCTAAAGCAATTAAAGTAGTAAACAGCAGGTGCAGTGAGACTCCGGTGGCACCCTCTGACAAACAAAATAGTGTGGGAAACCAACCGCATTTGCTGGTTAAGTAAATGAGCGACACAAGGTGATGAAAAATAGAGAGCTGGTGTTTGTAATACTTGGAACGAGATTCACCTATATCCCTTTGATAATAGACTTGCACGGCTCACTGTAAAACGCTTGAAAAGTGGTGGTTTCAAAAGCCAAGAATTTCCTGAATTTAGCTCTATTCTTAACAATATTTAGATCAACAGAATAACACTTCGGTTGAATTAAATTTATTTGTTTTTTCTTAATTTTATCCTAGATTTTGTGTGTTTTAATGATGACCTACCCTTTCTCAAAAAGTTGACCAAAATAGAGGTTATATGTGGCAAAATTTACTGGATTAGGTACAGCAATAAAACACGTTAATACCATGTTTATAAACTTAGTTTAGTAAATATGTTGCCACTTTCGATATTTTCTACAAAAAATTTATAACCCACATAATATATTTTAAATTTTTCTTGGAAATCGCTGTTACCGTAGATTTTGTCACATGTTTATAATCTCTATTTTGGCTAATTACGTTTAAATTTACTCAAAATCTAGAATTCAATGTAAAGAATACCTACATACTTTTATTCAACCTGAAGTGTTATTTCTATTGATCTAAATATTGTTAAGAAAAGGGTGGCTTTTGTTAGACCCTTAATAAAAAGGAAATCGTAGCTCTCTACGAATTCTACGAACCCCAACCGTAGCACCGTTTCAATGAAAATATGCTACGAATGATCTTTGCACGACTGGAAGCATCTGATGCATATTGCATCAGAGTTAACTTGAAATTTATTGATAAACTAGCTGAATACCCGTGCTTCGCTACAGTTAAGCCTATATTATACCTACTTACACAAGGATCAAATATATGGCAAAATGGAAATTACTATGAGCAACTTTTTTAGCATTTTTATAGCAAAAGAAAAAAGAAAGAAGAAAAAGAGAGCTGTCCTTAAAATTAACCTTTTACCTTGTAAAAAATCAAAAATATTGAGACACTACACTGAAGTATAAAATTAAGTGTACAAAAGTTTTCTCTCCAGCTTTTTCGAACTTCTTGGCGATGTACCAGTACACTGATTTCACATACCGTGTGTCACATCTATAAGAACGTATAAATGGAGCAAGTCGGGTAATTCCGCTGGGTTTCCGAACTATGTGTGCGGGCGTAATGTGATACTGTTTGTTCAAGGAAATAATCTCTAAAAGTAAACAAGCAGTGCACTTTATTTGTACCGATGTACGTGCCGCGACTGCACTGGATAAACAGAGGTATATGCGTTTCAGAATAACTTTATCAAAGCGACATGTTTATTTGAAGAAGAAAACTGGGATTTAAATTGTTTCTATGTTTGTTTCGCGTCTTAATATTTTTTTTTGAGAGAAAACTCTAAATTGAAGTACTTACTAATTCATTTAAGAAATCACTTCAAGGATAAAAAGTAGGCACCGAAAAACAATTCATCGTTTATGCTCGCTGCTAAACTTGAGGCTTGATACAATCAAATTACTGACAAATAATTGTATTGTGTGGGTAGTAAAAAATTGGTCATATAGTTCTTCTCTATTCTGAGTATAGCTCGCAGAACTGACAACCGTTGGGAAATAAAGGTTCTCGAATGGCGACCACAAACTCAGACGACGCGGTATATAGAGGAAGGCCCTCCACTCAATGGACTAAAGACATATTATGAATAACTTTCTGTGGATGAAGGCGGCTCAAGACCATTCACCGTGGCATTCTAGGGCATAATTATGTCCAGCAGTGCACTTCTATAGGCTGATGATGATGATGAGTTGTGTAAAATTACCATCAATTCCATTACGAAATCAATTGCAACGAACCAGTTGTCAGCGACTATTCTTCTGAAAACTTATTTCGATGCAAATATGTATTTTCGCGTAATCCCTCACCCAATCTCCATTTGGCTGATGATGTGCTTACGAACTTAACACCTAATTATCGTAATTGGGCTCATTCGCTCTCAACAGGGAATTCCTGCTAAACGATGATATCCGCGTGAAATATTTCTTGAAACTTGATTTTCACCTTTTTTATGTAATCCGCGGAGATTTGTTGACAATTTCTCTACAATTTTTGTTTTATCGGTCGATGATGGGCAGTTTTTTTCTGATTTTTGAGTAGTTTCTTACTTTATATACATATCAATGTTTTTTGAATGAGTTCTGCTATTATTTAAGCTACTGTTTCAGATACTGTATGCTGTTGAACATCATGTCGAATTCAAATGATTCATGAAACTTTTCAATGCTGGACATAGGCCTCCCCCCTAGAATGCCACGATGAACGGTCTTGTGCCACCTTCATTCACAGATTTCCTGCAACTTTTATAATGTACTAGTTGCGCCCCGCGGTTTCACCCGCGTGAATAATGATGGAAATTGATGATGATGATGAAAAGTAGCTTATGTGTTAATCCAGGGTATAAGGTATCTCCACTCCAAATTTCACTCAAATTCGGTCAGCCGTTTGAGCGTGAAGAAGTAACAAACATAATAACAAACTTTCGCGTATAATGTTATACACATTTTGGCTATAATGGCTCACGCATAAGATATAGATATATACTGTGACGGACTTTTTTGTAGGACTATTTAAGATAAACATTTACATCATACATATATCATATTATGTGTAACTCTAGCGGTGTTTGGCAGCGCACGCCAGAATTGCTCGCGGATGGTAGATTTTTTCCTACTTACTTGACACTTATCGTCATATTATGGACAATTCACACAATATCTTTATAAAAATTGTAGCCTATGTGTTATTCTAATGTATAAGCTATATTATTGTAAAGTTTCAATAAAATCCATTCAGTAGTTTTTACGTGAAAGAGTAACAAATATCCATCCATCCATACTTACAAACTTTCGCGTTTACAATATTAGTAGGATTTAGTACATCGCGACGAGTGCCTTCCTATACTGCATTAAAAATAATAATTAGCTAGGTTTTTATCAAATAATAATCGTTGTACTTACGCAATTAGTTTTTGTTTTTCTTTGTGTGTTTTCTATCTTTTGTCTTTCCTTCTGTCTTTATAGCTTTCTAATATTTTTAGTTATACCTTGAAACTTAAAAAAAGTACATTATTTGAAATGCCTAACAGATAAATTATTTAGGTACAAACTCTGCTGGGCGATCACAAAGCGCAAAAAACGCAAATGTTTAGACACGTAAAGGTTTACTACGAAAGTATTAACAGCTGTTCCTGCAAAATGCTTACCATTTACAATGCTTTAAAGTAATGTGCTACGCAACAGCAAACGGTCAATGGGACGGTTTACACACGTGGAGTGAGCAAGTATTTCTCAAAATATGGTAAAACTTTAAAAGTAAATTAAATGCTTGAAATTAATCATCGTTATATCCACCTGCCGTGGAACGTGTCCACCCTCAGAATATATCCCTCCGTTTCCTCCTGTAGATGTCGTAAAAGTCAACTAAGGGATTTACTAGGATTTGGGCAGCAGGATCCACAGTACTCAACACAAATACTGCGATCACCAATCCACCTGCCAAGCGTGGTGATTATGGCAAATCCCCCCAGTGCATTCTATGGGAGAGGCCTCGTCCAGAAATGGACAGGCTGGTGATGATGATGAATCTTCATTTTCATTATTTGAGCATTTCTATGAAAAATAAAATGATGTAGGATCCATACTGAATTGACGCGCTTATCTATCATGTTTAAAGCCCTGTTTATACTCAGCTAGTGGTTAACAGGCATTTAATTGGTTGGCTTTACGCATAGCAAAGACGGTAGTGGGGTGAATAATTCTACTGGCATTATTTAGTTACTAAAAAATTTCAACCAAGGCAGTTAAATTTATTTTTTCTTCTTTTAAATTTCGTGGTTTTAACTTTTACAAGAAAGTCAGCTCAAAATGGCTGTACAATTTATTTATTGTCCAGTTTCCACATGACCCGGGTATAAATCCTGGCACGTGCCTTCTCACCGCACGAAAAATTAACTCCGGTCCGGCCGATGTGCCGGTTTTTACGGCGAGGCAATAATGCAGTTTAGCGTTTATTCTTCGCGCGCGTGCGGCCGTTCTGAAGGACATAATTTTATCTCTCACGTAACATCCGTTTTTGTTAGACATTCCAGCGTGCTGTTGGGAAGTGGATTAGCTATTTTATGAGAGACTGTGATTTATTAATAGATGAACGCGTTCACTGCCTTTATAGGTAAAGGAAACCTTCAGATTTTCGGTATCATTCTTTTTTTTGAGGTACTCCTTAATGAATGTTTCATTTTTTCGGGGCGCTAAAGTAGTTATTTTGTCTACCAAAAAATAATTCTTTTACAATAGACTCTGATACCACTTTTCTGGATTTTGAATAGATTGAAACATTATTTACCTACCGTCAAGTGTGAAAAAACTGAATTGATATTTTTAAAACATTTTATTTTGTTTTTTTTTGGAACTAATTCAAATACTTATATAACTTATTTATAACTAAATACTTATAATCATCACCAGCCTGTTTACGTCCACTGCTGGACAAAGCCTTCCCCATTAAGTACAAAGAGGGGATTTGCTATTTCACCACGCTTGGCAGGCGGATTGGTGACTCAGGTAGATGCTGCTGCCTATCCCCTGGTGTGTAATCCCTTAGTAAGACTTTTACTACATCCACAGGAGGAGATGGAGCGGTCTATTCTTAGGCCTGACACACCACAGCTGATAAATACTTATAAACAATACGAGTCACAATTTAAAAATTATAGCATATTAATTAGACATTATTATTATCAACACAAGAAATATAAAATACAACAATACATTCTACAGTTTAGGTAATTCGTAGAATTCGTCTACATACACTGTAGATATCTTCTATCACATAAACTTTTTTAGTTTGTTTTTATAACACTTTTATTTTTTGTTTTGCTTGCTGTAGATCCTGCATCTCTTATATCGTTTCTGGGCATTCTGTTATATACAGAAGAGCCCAGGACGTACCTTATCTTACCGTATCTTTCAGATTCTTGCTTGCTTTTCAGCTTGTTCGGTAATGTGACGAGCTGGTCTTAGTCTTCTCTCTTAATATCACATAACACATCTTCATTAACCAGCCCATACGTGGATCAGTAGAGCATGTTGGCCGCTTCTGATATTTGCTCAGGCAACAAGTTTTGAATCAGGGAGTAAGGTATAAAGAAATATATATCATAGCTTTCACACAACTAGAGCCTAATACACCCCCTTTACTCCCTCCTCATTTATACTTACGAGCTTACGAGGACCCTAACTCGTAACACCGTATGCCAATAAATTTGAATACCACGCAATAAGAAGGTGCCGAAGGCATCCACTCGCCAGCAGTAATGAAGTTAGACAGTTACACTGAAGGAGCCTTTACTGCGTGCGTTTACGACCACTAAACTTGACTTGCGAGCTCGTTTCCATTGTATCAAAAATTGGAACGAGAAACCTTGATTTACTCTAATATGTTTGTAATTTTTATTGATGCACATGTTTTAGCAAAGTAGCTAAAGATAAGACAGCAGTAGGGAGTTTTCTAAAAAAAAACAAAGTCATAAAAAAATCCGAAATAGCGAATCAAAGCAATATTATTTTTCACATTTGGTTCAAGTTGTGAAAAACTAACTTAGACACCTAATTATCATGATCATTAGCCTCTAAAATTCCACTCCTGGAGATAGACCACTCCCACAGAATGCCACTACGATTAGTCATGAGTCGCATCTATCCAACGACTTCCTCGGCGGTCCATCTATAGAGGGACCTTTCTCCACTGCGTCGTCCGGTCCGTAGTCGCCTCTTGTGAACCTTTATGCCGCAACGGTTATCGATAACGATATGTAATACATTAATGTTAACGAGTATTTTTGTAAATAAAGATGTTAGTTGCATACCTAGTGTGACAGAGGCATCATACTTCTGATGGTTTAAATCGTCTCAACAATGCGAACGAGCACTCCCGACGTCTAAACGATTCCGGTCTGTATTCACTCGTTCAATGATGTGCGCTCAACAGTGTTTTATGTTCAAACTTTTGGCAGTAAACTGACTTTTGCCAGTTACAGTTGTAATTTACAGTAAAAAGCCGAAATTAATTGATAAAAACTTAAGGCACGGTATGATCCTAAAATCCAAACATTCAAAAATCAATTTTTTTTACCCAATAGGTTTTGTTTAAAGTTGAAAATCGCATGTCATTATTTGACGATGAAACTGGTTTGCACTTTAGACTTTATTAACTTTGAGGGTTATTTTTTAATTAATCAATATATACAAATCATTGATAAAAATATGCGGTTAGAACTTTAATATACCTACAAGTCAAGCTATTTAATTCGTAAAAGAAATTTATTGTTGCCATTCAAAATTAAGAGCATTTTAATGCCAAAGCTTTTTTAGGGTGGTCATTTGTGCGAATTTTATTTGCTTTTGTTTTCTTTTTTTATTAGTACTAATATTCAATATTAGTATATTGTTCTACCTACACTTTTTTTTGCATCTCATTGTTTAATCTCGTCATGTATTTTATTCGCTCGAAACGATGTTATAATCAATAGTGTTAATTTTGCTTTATTCGCTTGCACTGATCAGTTGTGATAATTACCTGCTTAAGGCGCTCCTACACTGGTACATTATACTGCCGTATTATTGCATTGCATTATTGTGGTATCTGTTTTTATAATTTTGTGTGATACCGCATGGGATCTTACAAACAGCTGCGAAATTACGGTTGGAATAATAGTAACGCGACCGTATAAATTGTTGTTATCATCGCTGGTATTACCGGTTGGTATTCCGGCTAGTATATCGCACCTGTGTGGAAGAGCCTTTAAATGACTGTATAGTTTAATTATTGTAGGTATGGTGCATCACGCCTCATTATCATTTTCTGTATGGAACAGCTATCTCTACCAACAAAAACCAATATCCTAATGAGATTTACCGTTGGTTCGAAATACCAATAGGTCTGCGTTTAAAAAACCATCGCCCGCGCGCAAACGGATGGTTGTTTTAATTTGTTATAATAAACTGTGGCTAGTACATACTCTATTCTCTCGCCTACCTATACCGATAAATTAATGAAATTCACATTTTAAATTACTATGATTTTAACTGTCTTTAGCTCTCAGAATTAGCAAGTTGAAGTGGCAATGGGCAGGTCATATAACTCGCAGAACTGACAACCGTTGGGAAATATAGGTTCTCGAGTTGCAACCACAAACCGGGCGACGCGGTAAAGGAAGGCCCTCCACGTAATGGACTAAAGATATTATAAACGTCGCAGGAAATCGGTGGATGGAGGCGGCTCAAGACTGTTCGTCATCATTCTAAGGGGGAGGCTTATGTCCAGCAGTAGACTTCTATAGGCTGATGATGATGATGATGATGATTTTAATTTTATCTTTGTATAGGTCGCGCAACGAGTTCTGAGCGCTCGGCGAAAGTGGTGGGGTTGATTTCGCATGTGTCCTCTTTTTCTTTCCCGTCGCGCCTCTCTATACAGACCCAAAAATTGATTACTGCGCATTGAAGGTCAGCGCTCATAACTCGTTGCGCGACCTATGCCTATACTTTAAGATTTGTAAGGCACGTAATCTACAGTAGCTAACAAACAAACAATCCTTATTCACATTTATATGAGTAAGATAACAGGCATACATTTTCCCCACTTCAAAGGTAAACTTCCAGCAACATAACACAATCTTGCAGCAACTGCGCAATTTGACCAGCTCTATCGATCCTGGTAATAAGTGCCGTATATTACCATTCCTGCGAAAACCTCTTCGCAGCTCCCTGGGGACTGGGGTAGTTGCATCCTCACGGATATACGATACGACGTACTTGTACCGACCGGACTATGTACAGTCTTGGTATAATATTACAATATGCACATATATATTTTTAATGTAGTACCTACATGTTTGCCGTGAAGTGTCCGGCCTAAGAATAGATCCGACCTTCTCATCCTGTGGGTGTGTTAAAAGCTGACTAAGGGCAGCAGCATCCACATGAGTGTACTGCCAAACGTGGTGATGATGGCAAAACCCGCCTTGAGTTTAATAGAGGAGGCCACATCCAGCAGTGGACATCTAAAGGCTAAAGATGATGAACATAGATTTTATAAAAAAAAAGATCGAAAATCAAGGGCTGAGATTACATCTAGTTAAGTAAATGTTAGTTGGGGTAGCATTCGAAGAAAATTTCTACATTGAAATATTAATCGATAAAATAGGAAAAAGTACAAACTAGGACTTTTCTTCATTATAAGCCGTTAGGCGTCCACTGTTGGACGAGGCCTCCCCCATATAATGCGATAAAGAGATTTGCCATAACCCCCACTCTTGTGGCAAGCGGATTGGTGATCGCGTATTGGTGATCGCGTATTGGTGATCGCGTATTGCTGTTGAGTACTCAGATGGGTGCTGCTGCCCATCCCCTGGTGTTATCTCTTAGTAGGCTTTAACCAAATCCACGGGAGGAGATCAAGGGGTATATTTCTAGGCCCAGACATCACGACTATGTCTTTTACTACAATTTTACTGTAATATTTTTGATATTTCTTAATACTTCTTCGTGGCATTGCACTGTGTCCATACAATACAATAAGTACCATGCAGTACAATAAGCGTCGTTACTCTATTCGTTTTGTCCCACGGGGTCAACTTAGTATGAAAATACCCCGTAACTAACTAGGTACAATAAAAACAGTGGTTTTCAATAGAAATTCATTTAGAAACCTATGACATAAGTTTTTAAATTTTCATTCAACTGTACGCAGTCTATGATGAAAGCATGCAAAATAAAACAAGCAGTTATTCAAAATAGAAAAAAAAAAAGTTGTGAAATTACAGGCTCATGAGACTTTTCATCTTTATGTCTCAGGATAAGGACAATTTAGTAAATTAAGGACAACTTTAGTAAAATATTAATGAAAAAATCTGCAAATTTATTGAGCTCTGGGAAAAAAGAAACAAGTAAAAAACGAGTACAAAATAGTACCTATATTGTGGGAAAAGACGCGCTTTTTAGGGTTCCATACCTCAAAAGGTACCAATAGAACCATTATAGGATCACTATCGTGTTTGTCAGTCTGTCTGTCATAGCCTAATTTCTCAGAACCTATACTTGAACTAAAAAGTTTGAAATTTGGTACATATACCATGGAGTTAGATGTATCAATTATGATGGTGTTGCGTAAATAAATGAATTAGTATTTCGAGGGCTAGTTTTGAGGGTCAAATGTAAAAATGCACTTACTTATGTCATAATAATTAATTATGTCATGTGACATAATAAATAAAAGGCTTGTTATGAGAAATACAAAAATACATTTTGTATAATTTGAAAATGCTTAGTTTAAAAGATATTAAAGAAAATATACGAAAATTAACCATTCTCTGAAAATTCTGTATCAAAAATGTTGGCCTCACTCATGATTTACAGAAAAACCTAAATTAAAATGCTTATAAAGTCTTTCCACGGGAAACGGACAATATTGAAAATGCGTATAAAATGTGTTGATTTACTTATAAATAGAATTGTTCTAGTGGTTACTATGGCAGCCTACTTGTACGGAACCCTCTTCACGCGAGTCCTAATCACACTTGACCCATTTTTTGTTATTCGGAATGGCATAAACAATTGGAAATAGAATCCAAACTAAAACTTTGCCACGCAATTAAAAAGTTTTGAACGGCAAACAATGGATTTAAAAATAAAATGTCTATGTTAATTTTTTTATTCAATACAGAAATGGGTGATACAAAATCAGGCTTCTCTGCAATTGGCGAGTGTTTGTCGTATTGGCGCGGTATGCGCGTCGTGATCTGCACACGAATGCAATCTGAAACTATGCACAATGCATACGAATGTGCCACATCGGAAGAGGTCAGTCAGCCGTGATTTTTCCTTCTCTTCCTACTATTCTTGAGAATTCTTTCTTGGATCTGAATTCGGAGCGTGATTCTAGTTTTCTTCGAGTTGGATGCCCGGGGGCGAGCGTTTCCATAGTGATAGAGACACTTAATAATAGTTTGATTTTAAAAGCCTTTAATTTAATATTAGAGAAATATGTAACTTTTATTTTTACAAGCCTTTAATTAACTTTACTTGTTAATTCGTTTGTTACTTAGTGTCGGACAAATTTTGAAAGTGGTTTTTGATTTTAAACCAGTTCCACTCAACCGATTAATCTGAAATTTGTCATACCTGTCAAGTTCAGATGACAATACAATATTATAGCAACGGCGAGCTGATCTGATAATGGAGATGGAAGGTGGACAACGGAACTCCTCGATGATTAATAGTAGCCTGGCAGTGTTTGGGCTCATTTTGATCAGCTCCGATCGATTCTTGATCGTCTCGATTCGTGATCGATTCGATTTTGAGGTCCCGATCACTAATTTACAAAAAGCTTGTTTTGAAAAATAAATTTTTCAACAAAAACTTATTACAACTCGCGTCGCTGTCCAAGTGCTAAACTTACTTGTAACATGAAAGTTTGTATTAGGTCACTTGTTATTGTAAGTTTCATCAGGTTCTGAGATAACTTCAGAAAATAATTGTATTCCTATCAAACGCAGTGCAACTTGAGTCGCGCAACTTCGATGTTCAGCGGATAAAACTACTTTCAGTTAAAATGTTTTTGCTAAGTTCTGAGCAAAAATGCATAACCTACTATTTTATTTAAAAACTTGCTCCTTAAACTGCGATATGAATCGGCTATAAATTGTAACTTGTTTTTTATTAGCACATTTAAACAGTCCAGCTATAACTGCCTTAAGATTATATCAATGTTTTCGGTTGACATAAAGTAAACAGCGTTTCCGATACATGCCAAATGGTATGGTATGGTCTATAAATGTCAATTACGTGATGGACTTTACGGTAGAGTGAATGTTTATAAGTGGCTATTTCGAAGTGAATGGTCACGTGCACTAAAATCATCCTTGTGATAGCCGCATACCGTATACATAAATATATATAGTGTATCTGAACTATTCGAATGTTACACGGCACTCCACTACACTACATTTGAGCAGCTCTCTAGTAAATTCAAAGTCACTCTCACAGAGTACTTATTTATCATCATCATCATCATTATCAGCCTGTAGAAGTCCACTGCTGGACATAGGCCTCCCCTTTGAAGTAAACAACAAGATGGCTAGTTCAAGACTCTTTATTATTCCTCCACGATGCCTACCCACATATAACAAATCATTACAAATCCAGTACATCTTTCCCTTAATAAACTAATTTTACAAACAGTGACTTTTCAATAGGCATCTAAGTTAAACATTCAACTTAAGTATTTATTTACTAGTTGTTTATATAACCTATCTCCTTCTTTCTTTCTCGAGAAGTAAGGAAACAGATACCCATTATAAAAGCATAACGTAGGTAGGTTAAAGTAGGCACAATGATCCACGACAGCTATTTAGATACGAAACATGCATATTTATGAAAATAAACGTAATGTAAACAAAATCAAATAGTTACCGGTTTCTCAGCTAGATATAATAAATAGCTAGAATACCTACATGCGGCAACTAAGTATTAGCTTTGATTCATAATTCAAAATAATATTAAGTATATAAGTGTAAGTAGTTATTATGTAAGTTTAAGATATTAAAGTTATATATCATTATTTATTTATTATATTTAACTAATCAATATTTAATTAATAAACAAATCCATGTATGACTACAAGAGTATTATAATCTATTGTTTAACATAACTATTTCTAAGCATAGTTATGAAAACGAGTAAACAAGTAGGTACACCTAAGTAAAATTCGCTGGTAGCCATTATCATTTTATCTATAATTCACAATAGGTAGTAATTTAATTCATTATAGTAAGATAAGCCCACCGAAGCATTTTAGGCTGGTAAGTGAGGTTTTATTAGATATAAGATTTGGTAAGTACTTACAATTTTTTTTTTTTTTTTTTTTTTTTTAATAGATCTGGTAGGTAAGTAGGTACTACGTAATATCAATACCGTATCTGTTTTAGCTTTTCCCTAGCCTCTCTTGCAGCAGCCCTTCCGGATTGTTGGGTTGAGGGATTCGGAGACTCATCAGACAGACAATCGTAATCGGAGTCGTCATCGGTGTTCACGCACGAACCAAAGGTTTCCGATTGTTCCTCGGATATGTCTCCTGGGGCCCCGCCATTCTCCTCCTCACGGATCGTATCATCAAACAATGGCACGGGAGACGGTGATTCGGGGAGTTTAATAAGGTGCCTCCTATTCCTACGAAAGACTTTTCCCGCGTCATCTGCGACAAAGTAGGAGCGCGGTTGCGGAGCGCGAGAAGAGACGCGCATGTACCGCCGCGTTGAGCCGTCTACCGTCACCACTTCGTCACCGGGGTGTAGCTTCGCAAGCGCCCGAGCATTTTTATTGTACTGACAACGGCTTCTTTCTTGATTACGTAAAATGTTTTTAAGGTCAGCCTCATTGTCCCTGTCTGGCTTTAATTTATCAGGGTGTGAGGGCAAGCGCGTATTGAGCCTTCGACCCATGAGTAGTTGGGCAGGACTCGCTATGCCATCTCTCGTGGTAGACCTATAATTGAGCAGGGCCAGGTAAAAATCTTCATTAGAATCTATACATTTTTTCATTAATGCTTTAACTGTACGCACGGCGCGCTCGCTTCGCCCGTTGGATTGGGCGTAGCTAGGAGAAGAGGTGGTGTGCTTAAATCCCCAGGCCTGCGCGAAGCCCCTAAACTCTTTGGACGCGTATGCCGGACCATTGTCTGTAATTAGTTCTTCAGGAATGCCGTGTCTAGCGAACTGATCCTTCATCGCTAATATAACCTGTTTAGAAGTGATACCTTTTAGTGGACATACTTCTACATAGTTTGTAAGATAATCCACTATGATTAAATAATTCGCTTTAGAATATTCAAATATGTCAGAGCCCAGTTTTGTCCACGGTAAATGTGGAATAACGTGAGGTATCATGGGTTCACGCATGGGGCGCGCTGAGTGCTCGGCGCACACGCGGCACCGGCGAACCACTTGCTCGACTTCGCGCGCCATGCCCGCCCAAAACATGACGTCACGCGCCCGTCTCTTGCACCGGTCGATGCCGAGGTGTCCCTCGTGCACACGCGACAACATTTCACTGCGCAACTCCCGAGGAATAAATACTAAATTATTGCAGAATATCACTCCATACGCGTATTCTAAACATTCTCTGTAGCTCCAGTACTGCCGCACGCATTCTTCCGATTGATACTTACTCATAGGCCAGCCGTACAAAATGTAATCTATTAAAATCTTTGACTCACTGTCATGGCCCGTGTGTTCCTTTATCGACTTGAGTCGCTCGTCGCTGAATCTAACATTTTGTAACAAAAAGCAGGTCTGCTCCTCTATTTCCTCAGACACCTTCGTGTGTAGGCGTTCCGGGAGCGGTGCCCGCGATAGGGTGTCAGCGACGTACATATATTTTCCAGGTTTATAGACGACCTGAAAATCATATCGTTGAGTACGAAGCATCATACGTTGCAGTCTGGCCGGGACCGAATCGAGTGATTTTTTGAATAGTGCTTCTAGCGGCTTGTGGTCTGTTTCCACAGTGATATTGCTTTTACCAAAAACATACTGGTGAAACCTCTCTAAAGCAAAAACGATTGCGAGCATCTCCTTTTCTATCTGAGCGTACCTCTGCTGCGTTTCTGTGAGCGTGAGTGACGCAAACTCGACCGGGCGTCCTCCCTGCAGTAGCACGGCGCCGAGCGCCCGCGAGCTCGCGTCTACTGACAGCAGCGCGGGCTCGCGCGCCGCATACAGCGCAAGCACCGGCGCGCTGCACAGCGCGCTCTTCAGCGTGCTCATCACGCGCTCCTCGCTCGCGTCCCAACACCACTCGCTGTCTTTCTTAAGCAGGTTGCGCAATGGACTTACCTTTTCAGAGTAGTTGGGTATAAACTTACTTACATAGTTTACCATACCTAAAAACCTCTCAAGTGCTTGCCTGTCACTCGGGCTTGGCATCTCTGTGATAGCTCTTAACTTTGCTTGATCTATTTTCATGCCCTCGACGCTGAATGTGTGGCCCAGGTAGGTGACTTCTGTCACACAAAATTCGCATTTATCGCGGTTGAATTTTATACCGACAGAGCGGGCCCTTTGAAGGAGACAGGCAAGACGTCTATCGTGCTCTTCTTTCGTGGGCGCCCAGACGATAATGTCGTCGATGAACGAATCGACTCCCTCCAGGTCTTCGAGGAGCTGTCGAACCTTGGCATGAAAAACTTCGGATGCCGAATTTATACCATAGGGTAGCCGTAAATATTGGTATCTGCCGAATGGCGTCCCAAACGTGCACAAGTCGGCGCTCTCGTCATCGAGCTGAACCATCCAGAAGCCTGACTTGGCATCCAACTTACTAAAATACCGCGCACCTTTTAACTGGGTGGCTATTTCAGTTATAGTCGGCAAGGGGTAATGCTGTCGCCTGATCACCTTGTTGAGAGGTCGCGGATCCAAGCATATTCTTAAGCTAGCATCCTTCTTAGCTACGATGACGATACCGTTGACCCAAGAGGTTGGGTGTGTTACCTTCCTTATAACTCCTAACTCCTCCATCCTGGTCAACTCACTTCGTAGTTGGTCCCTCACCCCAATAGGTATTTTTCTAACAGGGCATATGCAAGGACTCGCTTCACTTTCTAACGGTATTTTATAGCGTCCCGGCAACTTACCTAAGCCTTTGAACAGATCATCATAATTATCCAAATTGATTGAATAAATTCTTTGTATTAATCCTAATTCCTCTAATCCATGTTTTCCTAAAATGCTTTGACAGTTTTCACCGGATATTACAAATTTTAATTGAAATTCACGCTTTTTATGTTCGAGCTTAATTGTAGTCGAACCAAGAATTGATAAGTAATTACCACAAAAAGATTTTGCCCGCACCTTATCATTACTCAACTGAGACAAAGAAAACCCTAACTTGAGAAAATCAACCTCTGATAAAACATTTAAATCAGAACCCGTGTCTAATTTGAATTCGTGTTTATACCTACACTCGGGTAAATAGAATGCTTCATGCCATTTATCATTATTGGTCCTTAAAATAGAATCGATACACTCAATCGTAGATATGTAATACAACTCACCGCCGTCGTCGCTGTCCTCATTTACCTCATACACTTTTTTATATTTCCTTGTCGGACACATTGCTTTATAATGGCCTTTAGTGCCGCAAATAAAACACTTCACTCTTTTGGCCGCACACCGATCACCTCCGTCACAGTGACTGCTGGCGCACGCGCCGCACGCTCCGGCGCGCCCTGCCGCCGCCTGCGCGCCAGCGCTGCCGCTGCCGTGGCCGGTCCCGCTCGGCCAGCTCGCCCCCGCTATGCGCACGCTCCGGTCGCTGCCGTCGGCGCCGCCTACGCCACCGCGTGCCTGGCTTGACCCGCCGGTGCGGTTGCCACGCCTGCCCGCGATTGACTTAGCTCCGCGCTGGAACCCTCTGGACTTCCATAATGCATCCACCGATACGGGTTCACTTTTAACACCTTCGATTTGACGGCTCTGGTCGATTGACGTTTCATTGGCTTGGCAAACTTTGACAGCTTTGTCTAGCGTTAGGTCATCGGCCCTTAACAACCGGTCTCGCACGCTACTGTTGGCGACACCGCAGACGATCCTGTCTCGAACCAAGCTATCTTCCAGTTGGTCAAACTCGCACTTCTGGCTCAATAGTTTTAAAGCCGTGACGTATTCATCTATGCTCTCACCGATTTCCTGGTTCCGTGTGAAGAATTTAAATCGAACCATTATTATGTTGGTTTTAGTACCAAAATACACATCGAAAGCTTCGATTAGTTTTTGCAAGTCCTCTCGATCATCTTCATCCTTGAATTTCAATGTCAAATAAATATCATATCCCTCGGGACCGATCAGATTTATCAGTAAACTTGCTTGTACGTCACTCTTTTCCTTGTGCACACCAGATGCTTTGATAAACACTTGGAACTGTCGTAACCATCTCTGCCACGCGTCAGCGCGAGACGCAGGCCCACCTTCCAAGGTTAACTGCGGTGGAGCTCGAGCATGTTCCATTATTTATGACACTACTCAATATTAACACTGTAATTATACACTGCGAGATGTCTTTTTGCACAAAAACAGTAATAATAGAATTAATTTCGGTTTTCCGCTGTCACCATGAAGTAAACAACAAGATGGCTAGTTCAAGACTCTTTATTATTCCTCCACGATGCCTACCCACATATAACAAATCATTACAAATCCAGTACACCCTTTAGAATGCCACGACGAACGGTTTTGAGCCACCTCCATCCACCGACTTCCTGCGACGCTTATAATGTCTTTAGTCCATTGACTGAAGGGTATTCCCCTACCGCGTCTTCCGGTTTGTGGTCGCAACTCGAGAACCTTTATTAACCAACGTTTATCAGTTCTGGGAGCTATATGGCCTGCCCATTGCCACTTCAACTTGCTAATTCTGAGAGCTGTCAGTGACCTTGGTTCTTCTACGGATTTCCTCATTTCAGATTCTATCACATAGTGAAACTGCTAGCACAGCTCTCTCCAAAGCCCGCTGCGCTACTTTGAGTTTGTTTATTATACGGCAAATAGTTAGCGACCATGTCTCAGTCACGTACTTATTTATAATGAACTTAAATCTTAGTATTTTTTTCCTGTATACGGGGTGTAAAAAGACAGCTCCCGAATACTGAAGGTACCGGTAAAGCTACCTATATCATAGCTATATAAAATAGCTTTCGCCTGAGAGGTGATTTATACCGGAGAAAACCTTTTTTTCATTTCATATCGTATTTGTCAGCCAGCAATGTACGCATTTATTCCGGCCGCGCGAGTTCAACGCTCCCGGTCAGCTGATCGACTCGTAGGGCCAATATTTCTCATGTGGTTTTCATTGATTTTTTTGACGTTTTTATTTATTAACGTGTTTTTAATGATGGAAAATAGGTTTTTGTGTTCCTTTAACGATATTTTATGGATATTTCTAAAGAAAACACGAAAAAAGCGAACCAAAACTGAGCATTTTTTTTCGTGTTTTTTCAGCTTAAATATTTTCAGAATCATGGTTTGAATGCACTGTTTCAGTTTTTGGGAGTAGTCTTTTTACGCCCGGTATTTCCCTCCCACAAACGTAACATAAACCAAACATTCTTAAATAATCCACCCTTACATCAATTAAATACGATCAATATGAATAAAATGAAAACGCATTTTCTCTGTATCGAGTTAAAGAGCTGCATTTGATATTCCATTTGAGCCATGGCAGTTACCGGGTGGAATAAATTAGTTTAGGGTTGCTCTACTTCTTTTCGAAGTAGTTCCAGATTGATTTTTGCATTTATTTCTTGCTAGGTAGGACTTCAATTTCCTGTTGTAATTAAACTGGGAACTTTTCCGAGTCTAAGTGGCAATCTACCGTATCTTGGAGAGCTTCATTTTTTCTTAAGCTTCAGAAACTAAATCGAGTGTTAAACAAGATTACGTCCAACAACTTTAAGCTAACAATTTAATAAAAGAAACATTGAGGATTTTCTTGAGAGGTCTCATTTCTTATATTATTTTAAAAGGTACAATCGTCGTTGCGTAGCGTCGGTCAATGTAGTAAGAAAAGAATCACATGGTTTGAAATTGTGTTTTCACACCACCTGCTCGACAATGTCCAATTACAAATCATGCAACCTCAACGTAAAGTAAAGCATTGTCTCTCTAGGTATATAAAGTTGTATGAAACTCCCTAGGGATTAAAGTGATTTGAATTAGGAACGTCAAATTCGTGTGGAGACTCGTGGAAAACTCTAAGTAAAAAAATGCCCATATGGCATTGTAAAGAGGTTTGTTCGAAATTCGAACCGGCCACCATTAGCAGAACTCAAAAAAAAAGAAAAAGGTGCGTTTACAAAGAATGTGAACAGCGTGTTTGGTGCTATGATTTTCAGTAAATTTTATTGCAATATTCATGTTGATAAAATTTACAAACGATAGTGATTCTACTCCAAAGTTTATCAAAACAGACGCTTTAGAGATTATTGATAATCTACTACCGCAAAAATCAAAACAGCCCTGGCTTTTTATTGTCTCGCAAAAAGTGTGAAAAGTAGAGTATGCTCCTCTGGAATAAAGCCTGTCTTCGTCTTGGACAGCTTGAACCCCTCGCTTCACTTAGGACTCTATATAACTCCCTCGCTACACTCGGGAGTTAACTTTAGATTCCCTCGTTACGCTCAGGGTTCAATATGCCGCCCGCGACATAAGACACTGCTTCATTCCCTTAGTGCATAATCTACTATTGTGAGTCTTATCACTAACGAGTAGGTAAGCCTATCATTATGGTGTTGAAATGAGCCAGCTTATGAGAACTGTCACAACAAAACGTTAACGCTTATGAGTTGCAGAATATACACCGACATAAACCATGCAGGAAAGCTGGTTCCTTCAGGACGATTCGGAACTTGATAAGGGGATTTGGACGAAAATTGGGCTACTAGATTTGATTGTTATTATCAACAGCAGTGAAACTAAATTAAGTGCTAAAAATCGAATAAAGCAAGCCTTGCATAAACTGTTTCATGGACCTATTAAGTAAATCGTTTATTAGTTAGATTTTCTTAGAACATCGTGCGTGCAAACACAATCATATTAGTATAGACTGAGTCAGCTGTTCTCGTCGTACTGTGCCTTCGGTTTTTATTAGTAGAGTTCTCAAGAGGCTAGGGAATTAATGAATGAAATATGAAAGCATTAATGCACTCGTTGAGAAACTGCTAAACTCTGGGAACATTGGTAGTTTTGTTGTTATGAGTTGAGTTTAAATCAATTTGTATTTCATTTGTTACCGTTTAGTAAAAAAATATTGCAGTTGATTTCAATGTTTTTAGTTGTATAACTATAGAGATCCTTCAACAGACCTGTCCCTTTCCTCTTGTGGATGTCGTAAAAGCCGACAAAGGAATTGCACCAGGGGATGGGCAGCAGCATCTATCTGAGTACTTAACACCAATACTGCGATCACCAATCCGCCTGCCAAGTGTTGTGATTATGGCAAAGCCTCCCTCATGGGGAGGCCTATGTCCAACAGTGGACTTCTATAGGCTGATGATGATGAACCTACTTTTCCATTCCTAATATGTTTACAGAATTGTTTCAAATGTTATATTTAATTTATTTTAGAATGTGTAAGAAAAATTGTTACATTTGTGCAAACCAAGACAAGATACTTGTAACTTGTTGACTGCACCACTGCATCCGTTCTGCAAACAATACCCAGCTTGCAATATTGTCAATATTACAAAGTAACTTTAACGAGTTTGTAATGTTCTAATATTAGACCCTGACAACTCCAGTGATCATGCAAAAGCACACAAAGTTGTATGTCGTGATCGAAAACAATTCATTCATTCGTTGCGGTCAATTTTATAAATTGACAGTCTATTTTCGGTAACATACCAATAAAATTGATTTGAAACAATATATTGCATCATTTTGTTGTATTGCATTGTTGAATAAAACAATGCAATGATTGAGATCTCAGAGTGATAAAAAACAAGGTAAAGAATGAACTATAAGCATGAGTTTCTATGATCAACTGTTAATGATAATATGTACCTATAGCGGCTCTGAGCTACGTTTGCACAAGGTCCTATTATTAGTAACTTATAAGTTTTATATAGGTAGATAGAATAACCGATATTCTAAGCAATGGCCATTGGCCTTTCGACATTTCAATAGATTGAGAATTGAACACTGCTTATTACGTATCAGAATTGTTTCCGATGGAATTTAACTGTTTTCCCACTTACATTTCAAATTATTTTTTGAAGAAGCTAGGTAGATAGATAAATTCTTTATTGATCACCACATGGAAATATACAATGTTTATTTGTACTTATTTTATGTGCAATAAAGAATTTTCGATCTATCTATCTATCTATCTATCTAGCAACCTGAAGAAGAAGAGAAGTAGGACCCAGAACTAGGAAGCTGAGCTTTTGTCAGATCCAGCTAGACCACTTTACAAGCTAGCATCTACACACTTAGATCATCTTTAGTTGACTGTACTAAACATAGCGTATTAATCGCAAGAGCCAGCAACAAATTAAAAAAAAACAGTGTTTCTATAAGCGAAATACAATTTACTGTAGTGAACAAAGCAAGTAAATCATACAATGACACATACCCGTGAATACATCCGTTTTGGAACCGCACAAATTAAAATATCGATTTAAACATCAATGGTCGTTCATACTTTATTCTGGTACATTTAAATGCCTGGCTTCAACGAATTTAGCTCGAAATAGTTTTTATTACATGCGGATATGATTGCGTATTGTAAATTTTATTACTGCCTGTACAGAATGCGGAGACCAGAGGAGTAAAGATCTTTCACAGTAGCTCTACTACATACTAAAATCGACAAAATGCGCTCACGCACACGAATACATTCACATTGGTAATGATCATTACGTAATGTACGAATGTTATCAATCATTTTATATTTCCGGGATTTTATTTAGGTTTCGCTCAAAATCAAAACCAATATAGCCAAACCGAATAATGAGCGAGGAATCGTTGACATTCGCATTTTCTTCTCCACTAGATCGATAGATAGGTGATAGACCATTTGTTTTTTAGTATTTTGTTTAGCTAAAACATGACTACGCTTACAGCTTAGCTGACTTTCGGTTTAAATCGACCGAAACCGAAACTGAATCTTCGATCAAACACTAGTTCAAATTTGCGTCACTGCGTGTAGCTTATAATTAGCTATAATCATCTTACCTAGTGCCAGTGTTGCGCTAATATATGTACTACACTGTTTAATAGTGCAGGCCTAATAATAAGCGCAGGTAAATGGAAAGCAAGGCGTGGCCGCACAAACCGGTTCTTTAACGAAATATCCTTGTGCTTAGTAAGGTGATCTAGTTGCTTGGCTTGATGCAAGTACGGTATGCGGACGCTGCCCACACCCTGCCTTTGAAGTGGAGAACAAAGAAGTACCAAGTTTTCTTTTAAATAATGTTATCTAGCTAGCTTAGAGATACCTTGAATAAGGAGGATTAAAATACTCAGTGTTGCTTAAACATAATATGTAATTCTATATTTACAACACCAGCTTCTGTCAACTAAAGCGCTTTTTCGCGGTTTCCTCTCCACAATTAAACAAAACAACATATTTATACCTGTCCATTAACTCACAATATCACAGCAAACAACAATTAAGAAATGCTTCGAACGCCCGACGTGGCCGCCCCTTCGATGACTCGGCGAGTTGCTAATTGATGCGTGCTTGTACGTATTTCAGGCCTTACAAAACGCCGAGACCTTTTTGTTAAATTAGATTTATACTTTGTGGAAGGAGTATGTGTAGCCGTCAGGTGCTCGGTTCAGACTGAACTTGCCGGGAGGGAAGAACCGCGTGGGCTGCGGCGTGGTCTGCTCGTAGTACTGCTGGCGAGGCTGGTTCTGCACGGGGGCATTGTACTGCTCAGACTGCAGGCCGCTGTACTCGGCTTGGTGCGTACCCGGGTAGATGTTGTTGCTCTGATACGATGGCTGCTGCGGCTGCGGCTGTGCCTGATACTGAGGCTGAGCTTGGTACTGCTGTTGAGGAGCCTGGTATTGTGGCTGGGCTTTGTACTGCTGCTGAGGAGCTTGGTACTGTGGCTGAGCTTTATACTGCTGCTGAGGCTGCACATAGTTTTCCTGCTCGTACAGTTCGGGGTGATATTGACCGTCATCTTCATTAGGCTTGCCTCCGTAGTTGCGCGGGGCTTGCGGAGCGGTGTACTGCTGAGGAGCACTGTATTGCTTATAGTTCGGTGAGTTATACTGCGGGTCGGGCTGGTATCCAGGAGTGGGTGCCACGGGCTGGGGCGCAGTTGGGATGTGGTCTCCGACGGCTTGGAATCCGTTCTTTCCAGCTATGTAGTTCACGGTTTTCCTCTCACCGGTGGGGTCAATGTAGGAGTAGCTTCCTTTCCTATTTCCTTCGGCGTCGGTCTCTTCCTTGAAATCGATTCCATCTTCCTGCTGATATGCGGCACCAAAAGCTCCGTTTCCACTGAGGTAGCGCGCTTCCTGTACGATGGCGGCGTTCTTGGGATCCCCCGAATATTTGGAGACGTGCTGGCACGTCGCGGCCGCGATCACAAAAACGAATGTTATGAGCCTGTACATTTTGACGGATCAAAATGTGCACTGCTCGCGTGAAAGTAATAAAGTGTGTCGTTGCGGGCGGGTGAACTTATTTTATACGAACGGTGGAGACCTTGAGATGTATTGGAAGGGCCCGCAGGCGCGACCGCGAAAATCTTACCCGCACATACTAGCCCTCATCGGATGAGAAGCACACATCAGGGAAGTGACAATCGATAGCGCAGGTGTCGTCTGACCAGATTGCTCGGCTCTGCTGGCCCTGTTCAAATGTCAAAGAGCCACTAATAAATTTTAAAAGGAGCTTAACGAGTATTCAGATGGAGTAGCAAGCTTACGCCACCGAAAAAGGTAACTAGCATGGTTTGGTTTAATTGGTTTATGATTATTTAGGTAAAAAAAAAAGATGTTGACATTAAATGCGGCAGGTATATCGTGAAAATTAGAAATAATACGTTTTCGAAACATGGTGGCTCGGAAGTCTTAATCAAAAAACTGCTGCTGTTGCTTTAAAGCCTATGCTTTAAAGCAATTTTAACACAATCTACACAAAAAAAGGCCATGAGATTTGTCGCCCATGTGAACGTGGAATTAGGTAGGTACTTACTGGCAAAAATTTTAATGAATTTTTATCAAATACTTAGATCTAAATGGCCGCAAATTCTCACAATTTGCGCAAGGCGACGTCTTAGTGGGCTAGTGGGTATTTCTTTATAATGCTTTGTTCTAGATTCGTTAATTTGATGCCCGAGTGTAGTCATAGTCACATAATTTGTAGTAACCAATTTGCTTCATATCTATTGTTGTAATAATGAAACAAGTTAGTATATTCTGTTGGTTTCCTATCTTTGTTGAAAATCAAAACATGTCTATTAATCAACATTTGATGCACGTTGAATCGCTCTTTCATAAAGTTTAGTTTACTGGAACTCGGTCTCTTTTTTAGGGTTAAGCATCCAAAGGATACCAAACAGGACCCTATTACTAAGGCTACGTCACAAGTATACGTAAGATGTAGCTAGTTGAAATTTTCTCAGATTACGTGTTGTTTGGGCAAGAATCCTATGCAAACTATCCTATAACTTTTCATTTAAAAAACTGACTTCCGCCATTGTATTCGACTAAATAATTTTGGATGAAAAAAAAATGATGAAAGAACCATGGTGGATTATGATACTTTCTGAATGCAAATGCTTGGTTTGTTGCTGAAAATATCAAAATCGCCATATGTATGCCTACAATATTTGAGCAGTTCCCTCAATTCCTCATGGATCCCATCATCAGAACTGGATTCTGAAAAAAATGGGACTAATCTGGAAGTATATCTATTCAAATAAAAAAAGAATTTTTCAAATCGGTTCATAAACGACGGAGATATGAGGTAACAAACATAAAAAAAAATACAACCGAATTGAGAACCTCCTACTTTTTTGTGAAGTCGGTTAAAAAATGCAAAAAACTATATCCTAAGGAGTTCTCCTAGGAATAAGCTGATAGCGCGTTCTAATCTACTAGTGGCGGCATCTAGGCTTGAGTTGAGTTAACTTCTCTCGTTGTTTGTTAAACTTATCTGGCGTTCATTAAAAATTATCTCGAATATCATGTGATTACTTTATCCAAACATTTTTTTTATAATACAAGCAATACGGTCCACGTGATTGAAAGTAGTAACCGTTAGCCTTTGGACGCCTGCAACACCAGAGGACCACATGCGTGCTGCCGACCCTGAGACATAAAGATGAAAAGTCTCATATGCCTGTAATTTCACCGGCACCCGTACCCTTCAAACCGAAACACAGCAATGCGAGCACTACTGCTTGGCGGCAGAAATAGGTACGGTACATGTTATTAAAACGAACCTACTGAGTATTTTGGAATTAACATAAAACAAAACAGTTTAGGTAATTATTAAGCCTGACCCTAAAAGCACATTAGGTAAATCTAAGGTAAAATACGGGTCACATAAAGATCTCCAGATATGCCTAGATCGCGTGATAAGCATTTTCATTCCTATATTAAAGTAATTTTATGTGCAGTGGTTTAAAATGTGAATTAATTATTTATTATATTTTGAGATCTCAAAAACGGCTCTAACAATTCGAAACGTCTAATGTTTTTTAGGGTTCCGTTCCTCAACAGGAAAAATACAGAGGGCCTATTACGAGTTTTGCATTGCAACAATCACTTTGCGAGTCGTGAGTATATACTACACCATACGACCATGTAAATTGCCTGTTAAAATTCAGACTTCGGTCTCAGGTAACGGGATAGATCGACTGCGTTATGACAGATTTGTTTCTCATAGATAATCGAGTTGACCGATATGAGATTGTATTTTTAAGTAAATATGTTGGATTGTAAGTAAATATGTTGGATTGGAATGTTGGATTGTATTCAAGCTTAGGTTAGAGTGATAAAGTTTGTAACTTAATTTAATTTTGTAATTATTTTGTTGTAAATAAATCGTTCTTTTCGTCTATTCTTATTTGTGTATTTACTTTTAACACTTATTTGTAAATCACTTACAAGAAATAAATGATTGAATTGAATTGAATACAAGCCTATACAAAATAAAAAAAATAGAAATAAAACAGTTGAGGTAAAAACCATTGCAAATTATCTAAAGATAGCTCAACTGATCCAAATCACTACCAGATGGAAGCGTCCCAAAGAAGTTATTTGTCAACGCGGCCGAAGGCAGTAGATATAACCTAAATTGGCACGCAGTAGTTACTCCTAGCAGACGGATGCTAGTATGATATAAGTCTAGCACGTGGACAATGACCTTGTACTAAATACCAGCACTAATGTTACTTACTGCTTATGTAACTAGAGCAATGCCAATCACCTTCCTAAATCTATATTGGATGGATGGAATTGAATTGTATTGAATAATTGCTTGAAAAAACGATTAATAGAAAAGGCATAATATATAGGATTGCTTATTTTAATAAATCCTATTATGTATTCCTGGTGAATGATAAATAGTTAATCTATCTAGAAAGAAAGAAAGAAAGAAAGAGGACATTTGTTCATGCAAACTGTACACAACTACATAATTACATAATAACACACGCATATACAAAAAAACAAAAAAATTAACAAAAGTAAAACAAGTGTATGAGAGGAGGAACGCTGCCATGTACTGGTTTGTACGAAAAGCCCTGAGCTCAGCATGTGCTGTGAACTAATTCACAACTCTTTATAATTATAAAGAGAAAACATATAAAGAGAACCCCAGAACGAAAAAAAATAAAAAAATTATGAAGATACCTACCACGAAATAAATAAAAATATATTATGAGAAGTATATATAATAAATATAAAGTACAACCAAGTTCAGGACAAAGCTATCTATCTCTTAGAGCATTTTGAAATAACAGGTACATGAGACTTTTCATCTTTATGTCTCAGGGGCGGCAGCGCGCCTGTGATGCCTCTGGTATTACAGGCGTCCATAGGCTACGGTAACTACTTTCCTTCAGGTGGGACATATGCTTGTATGCTTGTCAAGTACCTAGTATATAAAAAAAGTGCCTACCTCGCGTAATCCCTTAGTCGCCATCTACGACATCCACAGATAAAAATTATATAGAAGATTGATTTCCTCTATTCGTTTTATTTTTTAAAACTTGTTGGGCAATTTTCTGCTGGCTTATTTAGGAGTGTGTTATTACTGGAAGAAAACGTTAGTTGAGTAGGTTGGTCTTGGAAAGCAATGGCGATGGTGAGCTCACCACTTGTCACGTCTATATTGTTGTGCGACTGTGCAACCCTCGGTGAAATGAAGCCCTTTGATGCTCTGCCTATCCCTTCGGGGAAAAAGGCGTGTGTTGTACCTTCCTTCTTATATTAAGTCGTTAATGATAATTGATCAATGTTCCTCCGAACCCAAAATAAAACAAGTACTTTATGAATGTGAGAAACGCTGATTATATTTAAACTGTTTCACTAATCATTCTGTAACAAACCCATATTACGCAACAAATGATTTTGATTGATTGTGGGTTGAAACAAGAATAAAATGGGTTGAGTCGATATGAATACCTAAATTCATGACATTAATTAATGGAGATTTTTTGGGTTGAGACAAGAAGCACTCGAAATTCTAGGCTTTAAATAAGGCCAATTATCAAATATTTAATATTGTATGCCAGATCAGATCATAAACACGAAAATACGAGTACTTTAGCTAAATGAAAAATGGCAATAAAATCTATGTCAAATAAAAATATCACTCAGATAGCCGAATACAATGGCAGAAGTCAGTTTTTAGTGTGCCGTACAAACTTTGGAATAATTAAACCCTTATTGTAGTTGAAAAGTTAAATTATCTTAGAACGAACTCTTTCTCTCAGGTTTACTTTAATGGTTCAACCGTTGATGTGTTCGGTATCATTGAGTTTTTAATTATATTTATCATATTAAACGGTTTTCTACATAGGCTGCTGAACATGGCAAGCATTTCACAGCCAATCAGCCTATAGGAAGTAATTAATATAACTAGTCTAATTGATATAACTTCTACAACTAGTACGAGTAGATAAAGGTCACTGGTTGCCCGCGATCAAGGCTACCGATTCGGTTATGCCTCATAATGTCGGCTTATTTCTGTCACAATTACTTTTACGGAAATACCAAGATAGTCGTCTTGGTATGAGAATAAAGCTTCAACTTTTTATTTTCATCATCATCATCATCAGCCTATAGAAGTCCACTGCTAGACATAGGCTTCCCCCTAGAATGGTCTTGAGCCGGCTCCATCCACCAACTTCCTACAACGTTTATAATGTTTTTATATACAAATGCTAGCCATTTCACACAACATTATCTAGTCCCAAGCTAAGCAGAGCTTGTGTTATGGGTACTAGATAACTGATATACTTAATACAATACATTACATAGATTGATATTTTATCATTATATATTTTTTATATATATCATCGAGCGGAGGGGCTTTCTCTACCGCGTCGTCCGGTTTGTGGTCGCCACTGGAGAACCTTTATTCCCCAACCGGTTGTCAGTATTTATATTGCTTGGATTTAATGAAAGGATGAAGGAAACATCATTTGGAAACTAACTAGTAGATGTATTCCTTTTAAAGTCATCATAAGAATTCCACTTGGGTAACATACATACATAAATACACGCCTTTTTCCCCGAAGAGGTACGCAGATCCTCAAAGGGCCTTTTTTCACCGTGGGTCACAGTACTTGGATAAAAAAAATCCGATTTTCTTTTAATCATTTTGATCGTTTAGAGGGACATCAACATACGATAGATACTTTTCTTAATTGGTATTTATAGACAAGTGTACGTAGTGACAGGAGTCGTAGTGTATTTTACGCCTTTTATATGGATATGGTCAATTTACCGAATGCTGACATAAAATAGTAGTTAGTTGTGAGTTCTTTTTGAGAAAAGCCGTTAGTGGTTTCAAAAAGCACCACGCGTGATGTCCGAGAAAGCGCCCTTGACGCACGCGCCGGCGGCATGGCATCAGTCGTTGACACTGCTAGCTGTGCGTGCGTCAGTATTTTGAACGCTTGAACTTTGACGATTTTTAATTCGCGAGATAAAACAAGAATAGGTAATTAATTAAATTAAATGTAATTGTTTTACTATTATTATCAAACACTTGAATATAATTAGTATATTTTGAAAGAGCCTGTGTAACTGAATGTTTAATGTTTTCATTTTTATCAAAGTATAGTTATCATTTGTCGAGCACATCATCAAACGACAAATCAACACTTATTTTGTAAAACGGGAAATTTTCACGTACCGATATGTTGGTGGAGGCACCAGCAGGTTTCGACCCTAATCGAGGGTCTTCATCAGGGTTGGTATAGGATCCGCGCTTCGAACAACGCGGACTTCCCGCCGCGGGCCGACGGAAGATCCGCGCTACACTCCCTCCGCGTCCCTCCTCGCACAAACACACGTAAGTACGGTACACGAAACGTACGTGGGGTATGTGAAAGTTTCCCGTTTTACAAAATGAATTACGAAAGTTACTTTAGTAAAATCAACACTTGTTTCATCTATACAGAGAACTTTACAATATTGCCTGTGTAGTACTTTTTCTTTAACACTAGTTTTGAGATTGTTTCTATATTAGGTACCTATTTTAGGAACGTCCTATTGAGGTACCTATTTGAGGTTCCGTCTGGACATTTACGTAACTGCATGGCCCCCTAATAACCCCTGAATATTGGAATTATCCAAACGTTTAGTTACGGATGGTGATCTCAGTTTTGGCGCTAAGTACTCAGGTGGATGCTGCTGCCTATCCCCTGGTGTAGGCCCTTAGTAAAGCTTTTACTACATCCACGATAGGAGACGGAGGGGTTTATTCTTAGGGCGGACAGGCCACGACATTATATATTATTAATCATAATTATATTATTCATTATAACGTAATTACAGGGTATCCTACTAATATTATAAACGCGAAAGTTTGTGAGTATGGATGGATGTTTGTTACTCTTTCACGTAAAAACTACTGAATGGATTTGAGTGAAATTTGAAATGGAGATACTTTACGCCCTGGATTAACACATAGGCTACTTTTCATCATCATCATCATCATCATCATCAATTTTCATCATTATTCACGCGGGTGAAACCGCGGGGCGCAACTAGTATAATATACTAACATTCAATAGTGTAGTCGTCGTTTGTTTTTTTTTGTTTTGTTATAAAGTATATATTATAGGTTCTTATTACATTGAACTAACTCGTATGGAATGTTACGAAAAACTTACCGGATTACTTACAATCTGTAACGATTTTGATCTGTTAATTGTGTTGCTTAGAATCTAAATCTATCGATTTTTTTACGTCACACGCTTTGTACTTACCTGAAAGTTAACGTGGTAGTTTACGGTGTGCTATAACAAAGGATTGTCCAATTTGCCTGACGTTTGAAAAACACACAAAAGAAACTCTTACAGAACAGACCCTTTGTGAAAACATGCGTTTTTGCACACCTATACGGAAAGGCAGGGCTTATTAGCAAAAGAAGGAGTGCAATTTCGTAAGTACGAGATGGCGTAGGTAGGTACGTAATGTAGTTTGTATTGATTTTTGCGAAACTTTTAAGAGAATATGGAGTGAAAAAATCATACGTAGGTATATATAAATAAACACACGTATTTTTCCCCGAAGGGATAGGCAGAGCCTCAAAGGGCCTCTATTCTTTGTAGGTTGCACAATTGCAGGAATATAGACGTGACAAGTGGTGAGCTCATCGCCACCATTGCTTTCCAACCAACTCAGCTAACGCTTTCTTCTAGTAATAACACACTCCTAAAAAAGCCAGCAGCCAGGACAAATCAACCGATTGTTAATGCCAAATATTAAGCAATCAAATTACAAAGATTTCCAGCCACCAATAATTGCGATGTCATTGGCCAATATTTGAAATCGACTATCATCTCATCTCGATACCATTAGATATACGTGCTTACCCCACAGGTTGGGTTACCTGAAGATGAAAAAGTAATAATGTGTCAGGGGTAATTTATTGCTCAGCAAAACAAAACACGAAAAACGTCCAACTAACTCCCTTACTATGCGTACCAACAAACCGAACAGAATTCACAGTCGGTATACCAACAAATGAATGAGTTCATGTAGGCACTTCTCGGCTCCATTTTACTTTTGTGCCGGAAATATATCTCTTATCACGTGTACCTTTTACCCACAGGTATGGTCAGTGAGATAGAGTACACATCCATCCTTCTGTTGATTCATTTTATTCATTTCTGTGGATGCTAGTGACGTTATTGTAGCAGAATGAGTGTGTTTGTGATTGCATTGCCATTTTCTTCAATCTCTCTTTCGTCATCCACTAGGGAGTTAATGTAATATAAAATCGGCTTCTATTTGAAGTGTTTAATGTGATAACCCTGATTCTTTTGTGAGGTAAGGACAAAGAATTCACGTATAAAATGAATTAGAGGCACTAAAGAAAATACACAAGTAAGTTACTGCCTTCTTTTGTTTTGTTTTGCCTTCTTTCTCAGCGAATGGAGATTAATTTATTACGTCGCTGAGAAAACATGGAAAGCGGTAGAGCTCTCTATTAAGACGAGCGGGGGAGGGCAGCAGAACGATTAATTATGATTTCTTTTAACGCCACCGGACGGAGCTCGGCCATCACTCTGGCTTTATTGAGTGTCCTGATGGGAATTTGTAAGTTATAGGATTATGAACGGAATTTTGGGTCGCGTCACGTGTTCGGACTGTGAGCAGGAAACCACAGAATATTTGATGAATGAAAATGGAAAGGAAGGCAATTTATTCCAATTCAAAAATCAAGTGTTTGTTGAAAATTATTATTTAAATGTTTAGGTCTCGCAATTGTGAGATCACACCTACAAAATTAGTAAATTTGTGTAACTGAAATTATATGTGAAAAAAGGCCAACTCATGGACAATAGTTTCTTTCACCACACCTAATCCAAAACTCCCTATATTAAGTACTTATCCCAAGTTGTCCGCGAACCGTCATCGTCATTTCTTATAATAATTACTTACTCCTGCGTAGCCAAGATTAATGCCGACTAATTGCCTATCTATTCAGTGGTCCTCGCTTTAAGAGTACAATTAATATAAATTAGGCATTTTGCTCGATTTCACCTTAATTAAATTCATTGAGGATTTTTCAGAAAATGCTGACTTTAACTAAAGTGACTGTAATCTCGTTTCAGCTGTCGAGAGCGAGTGAGAGTAATAACCCCGTGTCATGAGACATCTTTTAGGTAAATTTAAGACATAATTTTTGCTGAAAAAAGTAGGAATAATTTTCAACACTCGTAGAATATAAAGATAATCTGCTTTATGTCAAGAACCATGTATATGGACTGACCTTATAAAGAGATTTATGGAAGACCATAACCCGCTTGTGAATTCGTTTGGTGTATCTGTGGTGATAAGCTAAGTCAGATTGCTACGAGAAACTTATAGACAGAATGATAGATAGATAGATTATAACTTTATTTTACACCATAATAACAAAGAACACAAAAAAAGAGTCACGATGAGCGGTATTATAGCTTAAAAGCCATGTCTTCCGGACAACCTTTAGATGGACAGAATTTATTTAATAAATAAGGACAGTAGCGTACATCTTAGTCAATGTACGTTACTGTCCAATCTTAGTCAAGTTGCAGTCAATGTCTGGCAATGGGCAGGTAATATTTATAGCTCGCAGAACTGACAACCGTATTATATAGAATCGATAAAATAATTGTGTAACACTGTAATACGAAAAAAGTTTATCTACTTGGTATTTCTTATGATTAGCACTTTATACGCGTTCAAGTAGATAAACAGCTGTATTACTCTGTTGCTTAGATTAGCCAATTGTGGTAATAGTGGTAATAGCTTGTGTATTGAGCAATAACTATTGAGCGTTGGGGCAATGTTACTTTTTATCGTGTTAATCTTTTAATTAATTTAGGTCGACTTGACATGCTATGGTGATTGAATGTTACGGTTTTGATTGAAGTAATTCCAATGCAATGTAATGTGTACTCTGTGGAATGTGTCCGGCCTCAGAATACACCTTCCGTTCCTCCCATGGATGTCTTAAAGCCGAATAAAGAAAATCCACCAGAGTACGTCTGCGATCACCAATCCGGCTGCCAAGCGAAGTGTTTATGGCGAATCCCCCCTTTGCATTCTTGGGGGGTAACCTCGTCCAGCAGAGGACGTCTAGGCTGATGAAAATGATAATAAATTCTAAACATTTTTTAGCTCAGAATGCAGGTTGGATATGAGTCAGTATATTTAGTAAAATAAACATGTTGGAATAAAAAAAACAAATTATGTATGATCTCAAACTTGATCGATATCTGAATAAAATCTTTTCTTTCGGTCGTATTGGGGGCAAATGATACCACAGATACCCAATTAGTTCAAGTGAAGGTTAACAACATGTACAACAATAGGTATAGGTGTGACAAAGGCATTAAGGTCTTCAAGGATAATGACTTTTCTATCGTGTTTTATTGGGAAACCATTTTTCTTCGGTAATTGAAGGTCCACTGGGAATTGCCTCGACTAAAGGCAAGAAAAATGGCATATCTCTTGAAGCTAAACTGGCATGCAATGAAATAGGGTCACTAAGAAAAACCACAATGCAAACTATGCAAGATATCGAATTTAAATATTTTTTTGTTATGTATTTCATACAGAATTAAATACAATAACTTTTTAACCGACTTCCCAAAAAAGGAGGAGGTTCTCAATTCGGTTGTATTTTTTTTATTTTTTTTTTTATGTTTGTTACCGCATATCTCTGGCGTTTATGAACCGATTTGGGAAATTCTCTTTTTATTTGAATAGATACACTTCCAGATTGGTCCCATTTTTTTCAAAATCCATTTCTGATGATGGGATCCATGAGGAATTGAGGGAACTCCTCAAATATTGTAGGCATACATATGGCGATTTTGATATTTTCAGCAACAAACCAAGCATTTGCATTCAAAAAGTATAATAATCCTTTCACCACTATGGTTCTTTCATAATTTTTTTTCATCTAAATATTTAGTCGTATACAATGGCGGAAGTCGGTTTTTTAAATGAAAAGTTATTAAATTAATAATCATAATTACTTGACATTACGTATAACATTTGTTTGTTTGTAAGAAATTATTTTTTATGTAATAAATACTTGACATGTATTAGATAAAACATAATAAACAAAAAATTAGTTCGGGTTTATTGTGGGGTTTTTATAAGTGACTCTTCATTGCACGCCAGTTGTTCTTTAAATTCGATTTTGTAGTGAGTATAAAGTTACCTACCATGTTATAATACTGCTAACCAATAACTAGATAACTTATTTTCTGCGACCTGAAAATCTATTATCTAATCTACTTTCGCATTGCTATAGACTATAGAGAAGTCAAAGCAAAAAAAAGTTGCCTACGGCCTTCACTACAACCTTGTAGTGAAGGATAGGTATCCTAGGTAGCCTTTGGTGAGGCAGATGGCGCCACACACCAAGGAGATATAGGACTACTTAGTAAATCAAATAACAGATATGTCCACTAGAGCTAACACGAGAAGATAAATGTAAAATTCTTGAAATACGATCTGTGAATGGTAACGACTTTTTCTTATTCTCCAGTGGATACCAGCCTTAAAGATAGGTACATTTTTCCAAATTCAATTCTCACAAAACATTGAGATAAAATCTTGTCACTGTATGTAGGGCGTAGGGAAGAAAGATGGCGGCATCTTCCTCCACCATTTATCTAATTAACTACTCGAGAGGGTCATTCTAACTTTTATCTGTGTCAAGTCAATGCGCCAAACTTTTCCATGAACCGTAAATATTTTCGAATGAGACGGGAACTTTGGAATGTTAGTTCGTTCGGATGAAATTAAAATGGTTATAGTTAGCTAAATATTATATAATAATTAATTTTGCTTGACGTCTAACTATTTATGTTTTTCTTAACTTTTTCTATATATCAGTCTGTTTCCGGGGAAGCCTCCCCATTGAATACAATGAGGGGATATGCCATAATCACCACGCTTGACGCAGGCGGATTGGTGATCGCAGTATTGGTGCTAAGTACTCAGATTGATGCTGCCAGATGGATGTAATAATCCCTTATACTTTTACGACATCCACGGGAGGAGAAGAAGAGGTCTGTTCTTAGCCCGGACATACCACGGCAGCATTTATGTATTTTTGTAAAATGTTTGTTATCTTGATAGGAGGCGAGTGTACATATAGAAACACGTTTGTTGTACCTACGACTTTTTATAATTAACACGTGAATGGGAACTGGATTCCCATTCTCACAGAGTCATACCAAATCGATATCACTACTTTTATTGTTCAGCAAAAGCTCGCATCGATAATCTCGAAGTCCATTTACCCGCATACATTAACCAAGATGAAGGGTTACTGAAGTATCTGGTAGATAAAAAAAAAACATTTTTTATGTTCCACTCCTACCAGCTTTCGACAAGTGATAGTCAAACAAACGATATCAAAAAAGTATTGAGATGACAGGAGTCATTGACATACACTCCCACTGTCAACGCTGTTTTTCGTTTCACCACTATCTCACTTGATGGAAAATGACGATGTGGTCGAAAATGTAGCACGCTTTTCTAGAAGATACTTCGACTTGAAAACTTCTACATTTTCGGAACATATTATGTGGCTCTTATACACGTTTGAGCGATTTGACGGCCACTTGTCTACGTGATCAGGTAATTTAAGATAAGAGCTATAAGTGTCTCGTGTAACAATAGCTTAAAAGCCTGTCCTTTTTATTGAACACTGAAACGTGTCTCAATAAATCTGTGTAGCCTAATAAAATCACGTCCTATAGGATTTGTCTTGAGTCCTTTTATTCATTTTATTTCTCCAGATTCCCTAGGTCATTTCGGTCAGGCTTTACCACTGAAATTGAACCAATACGTTGCAGATATAAAAACAATACTCTTTTATGTTGATTGTTTTGAAAGTATTAGGAGGTTGCGGGTTCGATTCCCGCCTCGGAACAAATATTTGTACGATCTGCAGATATTTGTTCAGGGTGTTCTGGGTATTTTCTATGTATAACAAAAAAAAAAAATCTATATATGTAATGTATTGTATTAAGTATATCAATTATCTAGTTGCCATAACACAAGCTCTGCTTAGCGTGGGGCTAGATAATGTTGTGTGAAATGTCCAGCATTTATTATTATTATTATTATTATTATTATTATTTTTCTTAGTGACTTTTGTTAAATTTTGCGTTAGTTCATTACTACGCCACCTGGCGGAAAAAAACTGCCTCACTGCTTAGCAGAGTGCGCGCGAGCGACAACAGCATTCTAAAAGAAATCACAAATAATAACGCATGTCCTCTGGTGTGGAAGCTCTCCCAGAGGACTAAATCTGTATTAGTTATTAAGTACTAACCCCTAATCATAAGCTGGCTAACAATATTGGACTATGTAGTTGTCTGAATAAAAACTTTATTATAATTAATTATAACTAGTAAGATATAGTTATTTCTTGGTGTATCACCCTGTCCGAGGTAGGTAAGTACGAGTTCTAGAAATAACTCCCTGTCCGAGGTATATAGGTAGGTAAGTACGAGTTCTAGAAATAACTCCCTGTCCGAGGTATATAGGTAGGTAAGTACGAGTTCTAGAAATAACTCCCTGTCCGAGGTATATAGGTAGGTAAGTACGAGTTCTAGAAATAACTCCCTGTCCGAGGTATATAGGTAGGTAAGTACGAGTTCTAGAAATAACTCCCTGTCCGAGGTATATAGCTAGGTAAGTACGAGTTCTAGAAATACCTCCCTGTCCGAGGTAGGTAAGTACGAGTTCTAGAAATAACTTTTGATTATGAACGTTGATGTAAGGAACTAGTGTGGTGAAAACATAAGGCGCCCCGCATGGTGGCTCGTTGTAGCACATACTGCTGTCATCTCTTCTTTTAGCTGTTTTGACGATGTTTTTCATTAGGTCTTCAGCGAATCGCATTGACCTGGCTTCCAATGGGTCTATTGAAATAATATCACTTCACTAATTTGACTACAAAAACCATTTAATTATCATTGATGAATACCTCGATCATCTAAAGTTTTACTACGCCACTTTAACTGTAGTTTCATTAAATTAGTCAATATTGACCTGACCCCAATCACAAAATAGTTAAATTTACTCCAATTCCTGTCAGTTTCAACCTATCTACGGGATTGGGTACTAGTTAATAGAAGGTTAGGTAGCTATAGATTTGTATATCATGGGCAAGAAGAGGCATCATCATCATCATCAGCCTGTAGAAGTCCACTGCTGGACACAGGCCTTAGAATGCCACGATGAACGGTCTTGAGTTGAAGTGGCAATGGGCAGGTAATATAGCTCGAAGAACTGATAACCGTTGGGGAATAAAGGTTCTCGAGTGGCGACCCAAACCGGACGACGCGGTAGAGGAAGGCCCGCCACTCGATGGACTAAAGACATTATAAACGTCGCGGGGAGTCGGTGGATGGGCAAGAAGAGTATAGCTTCTCAAAAAAAAGCAAGTGTCAAGAAACAGCGGTGGAAGGGCGTGCATTTTCCGAGAAAGGCTAGTATTATTTAAGTCTTAAATCTAATAAATTATAATTTAGAAAAGAAAAGTCCAACTGTATAGTTGCAGAGTCGTACATAGTACGGCTATAGGAATAGCTCGCAGAACTGACAACCGCAAGGGTTTTCGAGTGGCAACTACGAACCTGACGACGCAGTGTAGGAAAGCCCCCTTCTCGATGGACCGACGACATTTTAAAGGTCACAGGAAGTCGGTGGATGGAGGCGGTCTATGTTCAGCAGTGGACTTCTACAGGCTCATGATGATGATGCCTCTAATTAAGTGTTAATAATATGTTTGTGTTGAAAGCGGCTCAATGTCAATAAAATTAATTTGCAGTTTTTTACTGTAATTAATAGTAAGCACACTTTTATAATTACTACGGTCGAACGTGCTCATAAAAAAATGAACCTTCGATATTTTTGAATAAAATTTAAATTCATATTTTGATACAACTCAGGTTAATTGAGGATAACACGCGAACTCGCCTTTGCTTTGCTCAATTTGGTGTAGTTAAAACACAGTGTTACGTGAGAAGAACCAAAAAGATTGCCACTAATTAATTAATTTATTTTCAGGAGAACCAACCGCTTACTTTAACATAATCATACAACAGAATAACAGTAGAGAGCCAATAACCTATGATGCAGTATTAGCCTAGCTGGAGACGCAAATGAGATAGGTCTTACCTTCAAATCCAGTGGCGTACCAGCACCAACAAGTGATTATCACCATTTGGAAAACCTGTCTCTGGTACACAAGCTGAAAAATACTGTCAAGTTTGCATCTATTTAAGCGTCACGCGACTCTTTCGTTGATCTGCAATCGCATACAATAAATAATTCCTAGCAAAACCCACTTTATGTATGGCAACGTGCTCAAAACTTTGCGATCGCATTCCATGTTACCTGTCTAGTTCTTCATGTTTTATTGCGTATAATTTCGCCTATTTGAATACACATTGTCAGGTAACTTGGATATGTGGAAGTTTTATGACAATGGTTTTGAATACAAAATATTTCAATGTTTATGATATGAGCTCCTTGGCTTTGCTACCAGAAAATTCTGTAGAGTCGCAAAAAAAAAAAAACAAAAATATAATAAAAATAAGTAATATTAAAAGGTCATCATCATCATCATCATCATCATCAGCCTTTAAAGGTTGACTGTTGGACGAGGCCTTCCTAATGGGGGATTTGCCATAATTAGCACGCTTGGCAGGCGGATTGGTAATTGCAGTATTTGTATTGAGTACTCCGGTGGATGCTGCTGCCGGTTACAGCACGATTGATTAACAAATAAATCATTAAAATATCTACGCTTTCACATATAACATTGTACTAGTAGGATAAATCATACTTTTAGTCAGGAAGGGTGTATTCGCATATTCAGGACAAAACCTATAAGATAAATTATTGTCACACGCTCAACTAATTACCGAGGCGTGACGTCCAATTATTATCTTCCAGATAGGCAGCTCAAAGGAGCGACGCGAAAGAGATGCCTCCAAATATTGATCTACGCCCCTCGATACAGAAATGGAATAAATTGGAATATTAATTTCGCATAACAATGGCAGCAAACAAATTAAAGTGTTCCAGATGTCTTCCGCAGATTCCTCTCCTTATTTCCATTAATATAAATAGTTGATTTATTTTAATTGATGTCATTTTGCTTCCCTATTGTTGTAGGGATTTTCATGAGGTTTCAATTATTTGTGGAGCTGTTTATTGTAAATTGACGTTTTAGGTTTCATAAATCATTTGCAAATCTTGGTATACATTAGAGTTGGCTACTTCCTGATTCTCTCTATATTTATGGAAGGCAACGTCTGTCTGTATTTATTTATGTCGGTCTGGTTGACTTTCTCTATGTGTATCATATAGATATATAATATATAGTATATCTTGACCACGCCGTTCATGGCTGGATCAATTTCTATATTATTTGCTAAGTATTATATAAATAGATTATTGACATTACCTGATTGTTTATGACAAGTGCCTGCTACTTCGTTTGCGTGAAGTTTTTTCAATACAAACTTCAACACCCACTTCACCCCCTTACTAACTTTTTTTAAACAAGAATTCGTTTCTTAGTACACTCCTAGACCACAAAACGAATGTATTTGTATACCCTCTACATTTCAGGTCTATAGGACTTTCTGTTGAGGCTGTGTGTTGACGGTCAGTCAGTCAGTCACGCAATGATTTTATATATATTGATTATTTACCTGGATTACCGGGCGGATGATAGTTACCAATACCGATAGGAGAATACTTTTATTATCACAAATAACTTGGCAATGACTGCGACTTGGATTTGTACTAAAACGAATGTTTAATATATTTTTCGTTGGTATAAGATTTGTTCTGCCTGCTGGCTTATTTAGGAGTGTGTTTTTACTGGAAAAAAGCCTTAGCCGAGTTGGTCGTGGAAAGCCTAAGGCGGCGATTAGTTCACCACTTGTAAAGTCTGTATTCCTGCGATTAACCGACGGTGAAAAGAGGTCCTTTGTGACTCTGCCTACCCCTTCGGAGAAAAAGGCGGTTGTTTATGTACGTATGTATAGTTTGCCGTGTTGTGTCCGGCCTAAGAATGGACCCCTCTATCCCCTTCCGTTGATGTCGTAAACGCTACGGGATTACACCAGGAGATGGGCAGAATCCCCCTGAGTGAATCACACTAATATTGCGATCACAAATCTGCTTGCCAAGCGTGGTGATTATGCCGATTTCCCTCATGGTATTTTATGGCCACGGTTCAGCAGAGGACGTCTAAAAACTGCTGATGATAATAGACAGATAGAAAATTCTTTATTGGACGTACAAAAGTATAAAGGCTAACTTAACGCAGAAAAACATTTTCTTCCTGATAACCTTGATGTATTGAGGAAAAAAGATGTTTCGGTAGTTCACATCAGAAAGGATGGTGATGATGATGAGATAAAAGGTTTTGTATGGTGAAATATTAAAATGTAAAAGCCAAGCACTTAGTTGTAGTAATATGATAACACATGTACCTACCTACCAGTAGCGTGCCAAATGGAGCTTCCAGTTACAGAGTAATAAATATCGTGTAATGTATAGAATTTCCTAACTTTATGATAAAGTGAATAGCAGTTCAGTGGGTAGATTTACTATAGGTGAGTATTATGCTGTGGTATCATATATATACGTACAAACATAATTATAGCACACAAACTGGCCAAATGTGTCTGGAACCACGTAAAGTGTAGGGTTCCGAAGTCAAGTCACAGTCCCTCCATAACTCGAAAAGTATTCTTCGGATATTCTCCAAGATAATTTTTAATAAAATCACTTATATTCTTAAAACGTAAGTTTATTATCAAAACAATAATCGAATTTGTCGATGCAAACAGTGAAGTCAAAAAATTACAAAACCCAGTTTGATTTTGGGAGCTTATATATTACAATAAATAAGTTTGAAAAACCCTTGTAAGATTTGTTTTATGATTTTTTTATGATATGATTAAAATCATGCAACAATAACACATAATCTGTAAAAAAAAATAACTTTCTACCTCTTAAGGCTGCCGAGATGTAACCCCTGCTACAGAATATAGCCACAGACAGACGGATGACGTCGCCGTAGGCTTAACAATAGGGTCCCGTCGGCACCTTTTGGGTACGGGACCCTAAAAAGTTCCAAGCCAATTCTGTTATGTTGACTAAATGGATTTGAAAGCTGTTTTCTCTATGTTGAGACTTTTCCGAAATATTTTGTAAGTAGATAAAGTTAGCCTTGACAGATATTTTTTCATAAAAATTCACGAAAAAATAGAAGTCAATTTCTGTATTAACCTGTTCATGGATTACGTTAAATCAATTTAACCTAAAATTCAGCGTTCCATTCGTGCAACGAAATCAAGTATCGCCGAAATGCGCTTATAAATCTGACTGTATCGCCAAACTTTTTTGTACTCCGTAACTAAGGGTATAAATCTTTGCGGCAGCAAATCCGACATACTAATGGATTGTTCGCCGGCAAGTGGTGTGTGCCAGTTGGAATAGTGCCTGTACATACTAGGCTAGCCGCTAGCCAAGATAATCTACTAAGCTGAACGCCCATTCTTGAGTAGATCGTAACTAACGCGCCTGCATTGAATTATCTATGTTGCAACTACCACAATTTAGTTTACTGTATAATAAAACCATGCTGGGAGATATCGTTTTATGAAGTTAAAGCTTTTTAATAGCAAAAAAGAAGTGCTTAAAACGAAAGCTTAAGAAGTTAGTAGGACATGCTTTTTCTTACAAACGGCTTGATGCTCCTATAATCATTATCATCATTACCAGTCTGTAGGAGTCTTCTGCTGGACATATAGGGCTCCCCATAGAATGCCCTTGACGAACGGTTTTGAGCCACCTCCATCCACTGACTTCGTGCGACCTATAAATTATCGGTCCATTGAAAAGGGGGCCTTTCTACAGTGCGTCGCGTCTTCCGGTTCGTGGTCGTCTTATAGGTCACGTCTACCTAGGACGCGCCCTGCGTGACATATTGCAAGTCGTGATCCTGAGACATAAAGATGAAAAGTCTCATGTGCCTTTAGTTTCACCAGCACCGGATACCCTTCAATCCGGAGCACAGCAATGCGAGCATTAACTGTTTGCGACAGAAATAAGTACATTGGTAGTACTACTGTTTTGTGGTACTACCCCGGACGAACTCTTTCACAAGAAGCTCTACTACTAACGTCTCAGTGCCGTGAGATATAAAAAACGTTATTGTATCATAATGGCATACGACAAAAAAGCAAAACCTTTGTAGGTATAATAGGTATATTCTTTTTATACACAGCCATGCAAACAAATGAAGATGAGTACTATCTACTACTAAGTATTTAAGGTACTATTAACTTTCAACAAACACAGTAAATTCGTTCCTATAATTTTATCGTACCAATATTCGTAGAATTGCAAAGCCACAAAAAAATAATCTCTGAACGAAAAGCCAAAAAGCGTAAAAAATCTTTGAGACTGGTAAAAATTGCGTTGTGCGAATCACAATAGCACGTAACTACATTCGATGCCACATATTTTTTATTATTTTATAGAATTTCATGTGAATATGAAAAAAATAGTGCCTCGCCCGTGCATCCGACATGCGCATTTTACTTGCAAATTGCTTATATCCATCGATATCGGGAGGCACGTCCGCCTCCTAGCTGCAGACAGTAAATAACTCTGCATAATCGTAAATGCTCAAACTAATGTCATACAAAACATTTTCCTGGAGATGTTTGATATTGCACTGGATTTTTTATCTTAAAGAACTAATAATTTTGATTAAACTATGTAATGTCGAAATCGATGACGAGTTTAGCTTAATAGTATTGAATTTATTTTGCTTATGATGAATTTAACCTTTAAATTTACCAAATGATAAATTATATGACCAAATTACCAGATGTCGATATATCCGGTATGGTTTTTCAAAGAAATTCAGAAGTTATTTATTTGTTACTGATAGCAGTAACAAAAAAATTATTACAATAATATATATTATACAGTTGGTGACCGGATCATACCGTTGTTGAACGTACTATAGCCATCGGATATATCAGTAACTACTCAGGATTTTTCCGATTGACGAATTTTGGGTCATGTTGTGGACTGTCTGTACCCCTTATGATCGAAACGCTATACTTGCGTGCTTGTTGAACGAATAACTGGTTAGGCGATGCGGTTGGGAATAAAATACCTAAACCAATTTAACTCGTTAAAGTTTTAATCTTTTTCCTATTAAATAAATCACAGGGTTCAACGAGAAACCTGATTTGATGCAAAACCGGCACTTGAAGTACATTTTAATCTAATCGACAGGTCTCTCGAGTGGGGTTGCCAATAAATCGTTTCTAGTAACCCCGTGTCTGAGATTTGTATTTATTCTATTAAGAAAGGTTTAAGTTTGATTTTCCCCGCTGTCAAGTCGAGGGCGAGTGGTGCAAGCATTCGACGCGTACAATCGAGAATTCTTATTCAGTTTCTTGAGAAGTGTTTGGGATTTCCTTTTGGGAGGAAGTTTTAAGCCAGCAGTAAATTATTCCAACGACAGGTGAGGCCGTAAAGGCAAGATTTACGCCTACGGGCAACATCGGTTGAGCCTCCCTTTTGATAAGATGTATATTACCAAGCGAATATAACGTTTCCTTTAAGTATTCATCGGGGATTGACCCATTGGAAAGTTGCGTGCGATAAATTGGAAAACTTCATACTTTGCCTATCACTGACACAGGTTCGATCCGCGTCGAATGAACAAAGCCGTGTTGTTTGTTACTACAAACAGAAAAGCTAATGGATTACTTCAGTGAGTTCGCCAACCGTCATACATTTTCGCGTGAACATCCCAAACAGAAAAATTCTCGTGGAATAAAATATGGGTGGCATTATCGGATGTCGTGATGTCAGAAATATGGCATGTTCGCTATGACTGGTCGTAAGCTTTATTTCGCCAAATAAAATTCGTTTAAAAGTTGGATAGTGTTCAAGCTTCAGTCAAGGTGCTGCCAGCGCAGCTTTTATCATTGTTAATGTTGTTCCTAATCTGCAAAACACATTTTTAGTTTATTTATCGTTGTTTAGTTTTGATTCTTAATCACTCATCAAATTGAGTCATTAATTAGTAGAGATCATCGCTCTAAAGTAACAACGCAATTAAGTACACTATCCTGCAGCAGGTACTCAAAATTAAAAACGAAAAGAGGTATTAGGTATTCAGCTAAGTTAAAAGCTGTAAAAAAGCACTAGCGATAACTAGATGACGGCACCCGATATCAACACAAGTGCAGCTCAGCTACGGGCTAAATTAGAACGCTGTGTGCCGCTTTGAAAGGCAAAACTGTTAGTCAAAACTAAGGATCCGTTGAATTTTGTGAAAGGTCGCATCGTTAAACCACATTGACTAAGAAAGCTGGTTGTTACCGACTGTAGTAAGTATACCTACATACATACCTATATACATATTGGACTTTTTCTAGTTTAAGACCTTATTGTATTTACAATGTTCTGGCAAATAAACGTATCTTATCTTATCTTATCTTACCGGCAATAAAATTTCATTTCTTGCTACCATCAACCCGATGTATCAATCTTAGCCGCCCTGAAGTTCTTAATAGAAAATTAAGTTTCTAAATAGTCTATTGCGACACGAGTAACTTGTAACCAAGAAAGAACCGGTAAGTGCAAGTATTAATATTGCCTGACAGCAGGATAAAACCTGTTTTCTAGGTGGATGTGTCCTTCTGTCCCAAAGTAATCCGGGGCGGGACCGGGTTTTCGACACACCGGAATCAAAGCTTCTCAACTTGCCCACTCGATTACCATAAACAAACGAGGAAGACGCTTCTATGTTTTAATGACACTGTTTTAAAGCTTATTACTTTTTTGGAGTTTCGACTCCAGCACATTAAATACACAGATCTTTTTTTTAAGTATCTGAGTTAGCTGAGCTGGGCTGGGCCCTCCTGATGTTAAGAGCCTCTGCCGGTTCTATTCTTTTTCTAGCCATTTGTGTCAAACTGCTAAGCAAAGGCCTCCCCCCATTCCATACATCACAGTCCTATATTATGTGAAGTATACCAGAATCTTATAAATTTCGTCCAGCCTTATCCGTTTTGGTCTGCCGCGTTGCCTTCTTGCTGGATAGGGTGCCACTTGGTGGCTTTGGCTCGCAGCTCTCTTGGCATGTGACAGATTTGACCAGCCCAATGAGTTTCCAACTTAACGGCTTTCTTTATATTTGGTCTTTCTCGCGTAGTAAGTCGATTACTAGTAGACAATTTTGTTAGTAGTAGAATTTCTTGTGAAAGAGTTCGCCCGGGGAAGAACTACCACTGTACCTATTTCTGCCGCCAAGCAGTAGTGCTCGCATTGCTGTGTTTCGGTTTGAAGGGTACGAGTGCTGGTGAAATTACAGGCACATGAGATATTTCATCTTTTTGTCTCAGGGTTGGCAGCGCGCGAGTGATGCCTCTGGTGTTGCAGGCGTCCATAGGATACGGTAACTGCTTTCCATCAGGTAGGCCATATGCTTGTTTGCTTGCCAGGAAGTATAAAAAAAAGAAAAGAAAAGTCGATTACTATTGTGTTATTGACATAGAGCCAGTGCCAGCCAATGGCAGTGAGAAACTAAGTTCGACAAATGCCCGAGCCGCCACGCTCGTAGTAAATTTTTTAATATGAGAAATTATTATTTTTGAAATATGAGCTCCGTCGTAATTTGATTCCTAAAACTTCGCAAATTCACGTAGAAATAAAACTTTCTCATTACGTAATCAGTTTTCAAACTGATCAAAGTAGATCTAAACTTCCAGCATAAACCATTTGATTCGTATCATCTTCGAATGAAGTTCTCTGAAGCGACCGCCCGATTTACATAAGCAGATAAGGGTGTTGGCGCTAATCCACTATTGTTTCAATTGCAAGCCCATTCATTAGGAGGGACGAGCGCTCGTTATGCTAATGCCGTGCCAATTGTACACCGCGCTGTCATCGCCTCATGCTCAAGTGATGGCGATTTGTGAAAATACACTGGAGTTGAAATATTGGTTGTAAGAAATTACAGTGGTGTTCAGTCAGGCAACACGCGGAGACTCACAAAATAAAGGGTGTCAATATTGTAGGGAAACTAGAAAACCATCCCACAATTTCACTTGAGTTGCACGCCATAATTTTTAATTTTTTCTGGCCCTTACAATAAAAAATAAAATATATTTGGCACTATTCCGACACAAGTGTTACGTGCCATTATGCTGCGTAATTAATTTGAAAGGCATCGACTTTCCTTCTACATAAAATGATTCCCTAGTTATTTGCAGTTTCGTGTGAAACTCTCCAGAAAAGCCGGGTGTTTATTACAAAATCTATTTGAAATCAGACACTGCCCAAAAATTATAACTAGGTACAATCAAACTTTTCCAATAAAACTAATTAAAACTGATACCGCACAAATATTTATTTAAGGGTTCTCGATTACTGTAACGAGATTCTCTTCATGGTGGAATGGAAACGTGGTGACATGGAAAGACAATGGGTTCCCTCTATCCACGTCTGAATGGGTGAATTTATACAAATTGTCGAGTCAGTTGAAACGTGCATTTGTTTCAATTGTATCAGCTTTGCCAACAAAAGCTTCGGCTCTTTATGTAAACGTTGTGGAGTCGTGTGATATGTGGAGCTTTGAAAATGGGTCAGTAGTTTAGAATATTTTAATTAAATATAGAATCGACCATTTTGCTCGATAGTTTTGTCTGGGGATTTGATTGGCTGAGAGTGCTGAAATATATCAAAACAAGTGTACAGCTTCAAATATTTATTTGAAGTGTTGGTTCGAGCTTTCAAGCTATGTGCACCGGGTATGTGTACCCGATGCTGTTGTGAAACACGATATAATCATGGTGTATTGGGACTATATAGTGCTGCTATTTTCAGATATACCTAAGTATTTGTTCAGTTGCCACAAAAATTCAACTGAAAAAATATTATAACATTGCTAAGATTATTTAGTTTTGTTTAATATTGGATGGATCAAAAAATGTTTTTTTTTATTTGAGTAAATAATGGAACTTTTATTTGGCCATCAAATCAATGTTCCGTTTAACTCCAGCCCATTATAATTGCAATACCTCTTAGATCACGGCCCCCTAATAATTGAAATATTAGGTTAAATTACGACATTGCCATTATTATATTGAAAAATTCAAACACCTTTTTTCTAAGATTTAACCGAAGTGCCTATTTATTTATCCTCATTATCTATTTCATTCATTTCTGCCATCTCAAGGAAAGATAATTTATGCCTTTGTGATAGAACTTTGGAAATCTGGACTCTACAAAGTCTATGAATGTAAGCATTTTGTACTGCTCTTCTTGAAAACAATTTTCTTTTCCTTGCATGAAATTGACCAAATTGCGGCAAAAATGGTAATTGGTTGGGGCAAGGTCTAGCAAGTACGGAGTAACGTACGTACGGAACGTATGGTTTCTTACTGCAGGTTTTGTTAAAACGGTTTTTCGAGCAGTGTAAGGTGTGCAGTGTGCGTTATTATGGAGCAATAATGGCGAAAATCGAATTGGTTTCGCCATCACTGTTCTTCACAATACACATCTGCTGTTATTGATACACCGGATCTCAAAAAGCTTCATACACACGTCGACACTTCTTATAAACAAACGCCAGGTACCTACTCTCTACTCTTTGACGATCGACTCGATGACGACCTCTATGGCGCGGTGGGCAAGGTTCGCCTTCGCGACGCAGGAGGTTGCGGGTTCGATTCCCGCCTCGGAACAAATATTTGTACGATCTGCAGATAGTTGTTCAGGGTGTTCTGGGTATTTTCTATGTATAATAAAAATATCTATCTATGTAATGTATTGTATTAAGTATATCAGTTATCTAGTACCCATAACACAAGCTCTGCTTAGCTCGGGGCTAAATAATGGTGTGTGAAATGTCCAGTATTTATTTATTTGTTTTATTTATTTCTTTACATGCGACACCCACGTTTATCGTTTTAAATCTTACAAGGGGCAGGAAAAATTCATGTATACATTTTAATACGTTTTAAAAACGTGGTATATTTTTTTATTTAAATATTTGTTTTCTGTTTTTTTGTCTTGTTTAAAGTTTCATGTCACTAACTCATCGAAAAATTAGTTTGATACGTAGTAAAATCAATCACAAAATTTGTACAGATACATAGACAAGAAAGCAAGTTAATAAAAACGTGTTAAAATGCCAGTAGGTCACCACTGTCTATACATACCTGACAGTAAAATGAGCAAGCTCGACCAAGCTTGTAGGTTCTTTACACCGCACGTGAGGAAATGCTGGAAATTTAATCGAGAACGGTGTAGGCGGCGACCGCATTACGAAGCGCCATTTTGTGCTGACGCAGACCCACTGGTCCGCGATTGGAACACGCTCGTACGCACAAGATAATTAATTGTAATATCTTACGACCTCTGTGGCGTGGCGGGTGAGTAACCAGCTGAGGTTGCGTGTTAGATTCCCGCTGCGGGACAAATGTTTGTACAATCTGCAAATATTTGTCCGGGTCTGGGTGTTATGGTACCATGGTACTTGTAATTCCTTATACCGAGGAAACAGGGAATCCTAGTGTGGGATTAGGACTATGTATGTGACTGTTGATTGTTATGTTATATTATCTATTGTTTTAGTTACTTGATATTTATTTTTAGAACATGATTCCTGAACCACGGATTGTACCGCCAGACCAAAGGTGATGGTTTCGCTTCGGCTTAGTCGAAAAATTCCAAGTATGATATTGCAATGCGCCGCAGCAGGTCTACGTCAGATGTGGAAGAGCCGTTAAGTTGAGAAAAAGCTGTTTGAATCCATTTTTTTCTAACTTACCAGTTCTTTAAACGACAATAAAGTTATCAAATCAAAACAAAAGAATATCTGTCATGCTACGCCTTTTGCTACGCCGCCCGCCCTAGGTTTATGAAGAGAATTAGAAGCTCACACTATACTTCAGTCACTATATTTAATTACAAAAAGTACTCATAAGCATACTTTGGGATACTCAATGCTACCCATGAGAATGCAACAAAAGGTTTGAGCACCCTCAGAAATAAAAGAGTCAGGTACGTCGAAAACCGAGTTTATTGATACCATTTGACCATCAAAGTGATTAGCACTAAAGAATGAACGCTTTTGCCAATACCCCTAAACACGTCCCATAAAAGCTAATACACACTGACCCAATGTCCAATGAACTCTCCGGTTAAAAATCCAATTGTATGCGGGACGGAGTCTGGCAGCAGCTGCGACCGCATTATATTGGCACGGTCATATTGGTCGGACGAACTGAAAATATCAAAAAGCCGGAGATCTTGTTACGCTTATCGTAACTTTCTGATACGACTTGGTTTCTCATAAACCACTCTATCTTATTATTTTATACCAATTTTATAGCTCACAGATTCGAAACTTCAAATCCCGCAGCAACCTCAGTGAATTATACTATTGACATAAAATTCTCGTGGTTAATTTTTTCCGTCGAGGGTAAAATATAGCGAGTATAATACCTACATATTTAAACAGTAAGCCTGAGCTATACAGGAAAAAATGAAAAGCGTAGCTAAAGTGAACAAAATAAAGATACACTCGTAGTTAAGTTTAGTCAGTACATAGCTAAACGTTTGAAAGCAAGCATCACATTTCCAAGAACCAAAACTTTAGGCCGGAAATCTCTCCTTAGCTGGACATAAAAATGTTCTAGTAAGGCCGGATGTACAACAGCCCTAGCGTGGTCATATTGGTCAGACGGGCCGAAGCGGGTCAACTGGATGGTTGATGAAATGCCTCGCTTCTCATTTTCACTACCACATGTGCTCGTTGCAATATCTGATGGATTTATTGTTCGTCTTTATTAGCGTTAGCATGGGTTTGACTGCTACGTAATGGTATCTATTAGCTGACTGAAATGAGTTTTGCTATACTTGTAAAGCCAGTAAAATTTTTACACTTTTCGCTTACACATACTACACACTACACACGTCTTTTTCTCCAAAGAGGAAAGCAGAGCTTTATTTTCTAGTTATAACCTTAGTTATCACAGGTGAAAGTTAGGAGTAACTTTGCTATCACCTTTGTGTTTATCTTTTTGACTATTCTATTTCCAATAAACTACGATCCAGGGTTACTATACGCTGCAATATCTGTCGATTGTTTCATGTAGCTGACATCTTATAAAATTCTATCAATGATATTTAATGAGCTTTGACAGGGACAAGGAGGAGGGACAAGGGAGTTTCACTACGTGATAAAATCCTTAGAAGCACCAAGATCACTGACATATCCCTCAAAATAAGCAAGTTGTTTTTTTTTCCCACCTGATGTTAAGCTATAATCATCATCATCATCATCATTATACTGCCTGTAGTACACTGCTGAACAAAGGCCTCCCCCTTAGAATGCCTCGACGAATGGTCTGGAGCCACCTCCATCCACTGACTTCCTGCGACGTTTATAATGTTATTTTAGCGGTAAGCCTAGCACATTACAAATGCAATACCTCTTAGGTCACATCCACCTATGACGTGCTGCTTGGCATTGCATTGCACCCGTTATATTAAGACACAAAGATAAAAAGTCTCATGTGCCTGTAAGTTCACCGGCAAACAAAACAGAAACCGGCACACAGCAATTCTCACATTATTGCTTGGTGGCCGAAATAGTACTACTACTGGTGGTAGTACTTCCCCGGACAAACTTTTTAACAAAAAAGTCTTATCTCAGATCTGAAAGCAGACATTCGTTGGGGGATAAGGGTTCTTGAGTGGCGAACACACACTGAACGACACAGTATAGGAATACCTCTCGATGGACTAAAGATATTATAAAGGTCACAGGAAGTCGGTGGATGGAGGTGGCTCAGGACAGTTCGTCATGGTGTTCTATGGAGAAGGCTTATGTCCAGCAGTGGACTTCTCTGGCTGATTATGATAATGCCCTACCGTACAAAGCCTACACAAATACACACACCTAGTAGCCAAATGAGAGACTGCCTGCCGCTCTAAATTGTAAAGCACTTGGAAAGTTCGGAAACTTTGTATAACGAATGCAATGCAGGAAGAGAATGCTAATATATTTGCGCTAAGATGATTTGAGTTACTTTTATCTTGTCACGTCTATATTCCTGCGATTGTGCAACCCACGGTGAAAAGAAGCCCTTTGAGGCTCTACTTTGCCTTCGGGGAAAAAGGCGTGGGTTTATGTATGTATACATATGTATTTGTGCTGTGTACTGCGGGTTAAGTGCTGCGTGCTTTGCTGTGCTGTGCTATGTGATGTGTACTGTGTGCTGCGTGCTGCGTGATGCTTGCTGTGCGTAGCATACTGTGGTGTGCTCTGTATGTTGTTTGCTGTGTGCCGTGTCCTTTGTGATGTGTGCTATATGCTTCGTGTTTGCTAAGTGCTGTATGCTATGTGTTGTGTGATTCGTGCTGTGTGCTTCATACGGTGTGCTATGTGCTTTGTGCTGGGTGCTGTGGACCGTATACTGTGTGTTGTGTGCTTTTTACTGTGTGTACATAGACTGCTATAAAAAAAAACTCTTTTTGCTTTGCTATAGTTGGGTTAAAAGGAGAACGAGCATTTGCGTTGATACTGGACACCGTGCCGTGTGTGGTGGTGTGTCTGGCCTAAGAATAGAACCCTCCATCTCCTCTCTTGGATGTCGTCAAAGCTAACTAAGGCATTACACTAGGAGATGGGCAGCATCATCCATCTGAGAACCCGACACCAGTACTGCAATCAACAATCTGCCTGCTAAGCGTGGTAAATATGGCAAATCCCCCTCATCGAATTCTATGGGGGAGGCCTCGTCCAACAGAGGACGTCTCACAGCTGTTGATGACTGCAATGGACAGCGTGTAATTTTAGTATACCATCAATAGTTTTACTTTTATGAAAATATCAGCTGTTGTCATTGTACAAACCAGTAAATACGCTATCAAGTATTATTAATGAAATAGATTTAGATAGCGGTTAGGCTGCGTTTTCACCAAAGATGAGCGGTGCGAGGATGTGTAGCGAGGATGTGTAGTGAGGCTGTGGAACGGTGTGAGTGTTTCCACCAGAGATGTGCGAGGTAGATGAGCGGTGCGAGGATGTGTATAGCGAGGCTGTGGAACGGTGCGTAGATGAGCGGTGCGAGGATGTGTAGCGGGGGGCTCTTTTCAGACTGACTGCTAGTAGTTTCTCGCTCGCAACACATTCCTCGCAACACATTCCTTGCAACACATTACTCGAAACACATTCCTGGCAACACATTCCTCGCACGCTCCTCACTTGTTTTGTACGTATAAAATCCTCGCTCACTAAGCCGTTTCCACCAGAGCTGCGCTGTGCGAGGCTAGGTAAATGAAGTGATTCTGTTGGTTCTTAAATAACACATTCCTCGCTACGCATCTTCGCTCACCTCTGGTGGAAACGCAGCTTTATAATGGATAAAGTATGGTTGTACGTGTCACGTGATAAGTAAACATGAGTACGCTGTAAATAACATTGCTATTGTAGTTTATCATGAAATTATAACATGACAACCATAACTATTTGCCTACTTCTGTATTAGCATACAAATTAACTGGGATTAAAACTACTTTATGTCAACAACGCACGAACTTTTCTGGCGTTATTAATAAAAACTGTTAAACAGATAAGCCCCCTTATTCGCTATGACCAAACATGACATAACGCGGGCTCGTTACGATATCTGCGTGGAATCATCGCTAAATAGCATGGGTGACGTCACACGTTATTGACAAGGAATCTCTTTGGTCATAGCCACCCTGAACTGACACGACGCGGTATGGCGCTATTTTCTCCCTGTGAGACAGAATAGGCCAGCTATTCTGGGCTTATTAATAAGGGCATTCATATTTTATGATAAAAATATTACCTTTGCCCACATTTTTACGTTCATATCTTACTTACCTACATTGTTTCAGCATGTATGAACGAAAGTAGTTTCGGTAAGCAACTAAGTTGCAAATTTTGCCTAATGTATACCAAAAATAAAGAGTACTAAAACCAAGATCAATAAGCATAATAAACTGGCGTGCAATGAAATAGGGTCACTTGGAAAAACCACAAAACCTAGAATGGGCGGTCTTAACGTTTCTAAGCGATAAGACCCCCATTGCACTTTTAATTATCATGTTAAGTTTTGTTTATTTTTTATTACCATAACGACTACTTAAGGGGTTACAATAAAGTATTTGCTTTCAGCATGTTCTTGCATAGTATGATTAAAAAATTTCAATTCTATATCTAGATATAGAATTGAAAAATATTTATGAATATGAATTGATTAATATTTTTCAATTCTATATCAAGATATAAATAATAATAATATAAATTATAATAAAATGTATATTTCATACGGTTTACATACCTACAATAATTTTTGCAAAAAATTACTTTCTTCATAATGGAACATCCACTGCTGGATGAGACCTCTTCCATAGCATGCATAGCGTACAAAAAACCCACAGTGTGCAATGGGGGAATTTGCCATAATCACCACGCTTGGCAGGCGGATCGGTGTTCGCAGTTCAGTGTTAAGTACTCAGGTGGATGCTACTGCATGCCCACCTTCTGGACTCCCTTAGTCACCTTTTATGTTACCACAGGAGGAGTTGGAGGAGTCCTATTCTTAGGCCGAGACTACCATGGCTATATAATATTAAATAAAAATTATTTAAGTAACACTTTTTTTTTAATCCGTCTGCTAAGATGGTGTTTAAGGCAAATCCCCCCATTGTATACTATAGGGGGAGGCCTCGTCCATCAGTGAACGTCTAAAGGCTATTGGTGATGGTGATGATGACGTACTCGTAATATAAATTGTCTATGTATAGATCCCTCCTTTGTTTGCAGTGCCCTGTCCTCCGAACTTCGTGTCTGTAAGGCTTTTGTCACAATATTTGTGTTTCTGAACTCACTTCTCGGGATTTCGTTGTTACACATCACTTCAGCCCTCATCTACTGTTATATATTCTGTACCTTTCGATAATCCTCTTTCCTCGAGCAAAATATTTAAATTTGAAATGTTTACAAGCGCATTATTGTGCCTCATTTTTTATGATAATGCAGATGAATTGTACTCGGATGAATACTTGAGTGGATGAGTTGGTTATCGTATGATATTACCACAACCAGTGTTGGTTATTGAACGCAATTTAACATAAATACTTGCTTCTGTGTATTTCATCATCATCATCGCCATCAGCCTGTAAAAGTCCACTGCTGGGCATAGACCTCCCCCATAGAATGCCACGACGAACGGTCTTGAACCGCCTCCATTCACCAAATTCCTGTGACCTTTATAATATCTTTAGTTCATCGAGAGGGGGACCTTCCCCTGCTGCGTCGTCTAGTTTGTGGTTGCCATTCAAACACCTTTAATCCCTAAACGGTTGTCAGTTCTGCGAGCTATATGACCTGCCCATTGCCACATCAACTTGCTAATTCTGAGAGCTATGTCGGTGATCTTGGTTCTTCTAAGGATTTCCTCATTTCGGATTCTATCAAAAAATATTATTTATTATTCTGTGTGTTTAATAAATAAATCAATTTTATAATTAGACGAGCTAAGTTATTATTCTAACTACGAAACTGCGTATTCAAGATGATTTCTTCCATTTAGTTTTCTCAGAATTTACCTTAATTTGGAGCAAGTTTAACAACTTATTGAATTTTAGTAACCCTTGCTTCTACGAACATCTAGGTATTGTTTCTAATTGGAATGAAATCAAATTCTGCCCCAAATCCCAAAAGTTAAAATTAAGACGAAATATGTAGTTTAAAGCGAAATCGGTACAAACGCGCAGCGAACATTGTCGAGCACGATGTTGATTAGAACCCTTTATCGCTAACAAGATCTGTCTAACTTTACCAATTCGGGGGTCGACAAATCGAAATCGGTTTTAGCAAAACAAGTATTAATTTTGTATCGGGATTCCAGCACTGGGCGGGCGGCGCGCAGTCTACGAGCTATGAGTTGGAGGACGCTAGGCGGTTCACTCCCCCGCCCCGGCCAGTCAGTCCCGCGAAACCGAGGAAGCCTCACGTCTCCTTCCGCCACAATCCGGCCACACACACCTTCTCTCATCAATATCACGATACACGACCACAACAGCCCACAACTCTACACCTGCTGACAAGTCACGTGTGCTCCCGCGCGTTCTATGTGGCCATTCTACTACATTGCTAAAGTAAATACTACTCGTAAACACAAACGGTGATTTCGTATTCTTAGTGATGTCCCAGTGTAGTTACTGATATTTGATTGTCAAGTGGATTGTAATTGTGGATCTCGAGCCTTTCCAGAGAGTATGAGAAATATTTGTTCTGAAGGTACGTTAGTTTTTAGCATGGTTCGTTTATTTGATTATATTGGAGTCAGCTGGGGATGTTGTTTTCTGTAATAGGTGTAATTTGCTTACAATAAAGACAATAGAAAGCTTTGTTTTCATTTTCCTTTGCCATGCATTCCATACATTTTCGTCTCAATACCTAGAACTTCTAAAAATTACAATTATATTTTTGTTCAATTTATCAACATAAAAAAAATGTGTCTAAGATGATAAATGATAATAAAAAATGTGGATAAGATGTCTGCAGTCATTTGGATTTTATATATCAGATTATCAACAGCGAATACATTTTCGATTGTTACATAGCTTATGCAATAAAAAGGCTAATCAAAGAACTTCCTAAGGATAATTACAATTAAAATAGGTAATTTACTGCTCTCTAGCTTAGGGATGTATAAATAAATGTAAAAGTGAGAGATATTTGAAAGAATAGTAATATGAAAGCTAGAATAATTCTCTAGACAATGGAATTAGGTTGCTTGCTACTACACTACTACACTTCCTAGTAGCCATGGTTGACCCTTCAAACGTGGCTGCGGAGCACGCAGATTGATTTTAATCAGCTATATCCTCGATGCCTATGTTCAGCAGTGGGCTTCTACGCAGGCTGATGATATTCTTAATGAAATTTAGAAGTATTCTCCACACTATGTATTTATGTTTTTTTTTACTTTTCAGTAGCCTGGGTTGACTTTTCCCTGACGCAGTTCCATCGTGCAAACCCTTTTCCTATTCTAGCTTTCACTAAATGTCTTATCAAAATCCAGTTAACCGAAGATATCTCTTAGAATTAATCTTAGATCATTGTTGCTGCCTTCTTATCTCAGTATATCTTTATAGCTTTTTAATTTATCTTACTCAAAGGAAGCATGTTTTGGTCTTCATAGCAGAAATCTTTCAAAGTAAGTACTAATGGCGCCCCAGGGTAGATTCCTACGACAGAACCTCCAGAAGAAAGTTTGTAAGATAAATGTCACCAAATCTAAGAATAGCAGCAGTAAAACGTGGCTTTGTAAAATTACGACCGTCCTAATAACTTTTACCGTTTCTAAAACCAAAGTTTTAAGTAGTTCTACAAGTCTAAAGAGTATAGTGTATTCCATTAATAAATATTACATTTATTACAAAAACACTGCAATTTATGGAGATTTTTATCTACACGATATCAAACAACACGGTAGCTTAGGTAAGTAACCGAATTCGACTTACCTGCCCCAGATATACCTATAGCTACAATCCACCCTGTTTGAGTTTGGTTTCCTGATAAGGGGCTCAAATTTAGGGTTCGGAGTCCATTGAAAATGTCATTTGCACCCTAAGGATATCATGAACTTTATTTTTTTTATTTTCTTCAAGTAAAAAACATAAACCAATGGGAACGAATCGTGGAATGAAATCATAACTGAGTTTATGATGATGATCTTGTTCTACAAAACGAATGTCTTCCGTGACTGTTTGTTATTTGACTGAAAATCTGCAAACTGAAACAAACACGCGAATACAATCTTACAATATTGGTTTCCTTTTAACGGTCTTTCTATTGGAAATTGAAATACAGCTAACAGCTATAACAAACTAACTGAAAGTAGCAAAGAAAAGATACAAAGATAACCCTGAACGGAATTCAAAAACTTACTTATCTTTTGAACTGTAGTAATCGTTCACTTCGAGCAGCGCAATGCGTAACTCTAAGCGGTTTTGGATCTGCAAATCTATTTAAATCACAAAAGCCAGTCGTCAAGATCGCGTGTAGAAAGAGGAAAAGAAAATATCCTGTTGGAACAGCGCAGATGCTCGGATTTGGCGGCAAGTTTCCAGCAAATCCGAAATGAAAACACACCCCGGATGTAGGCCATCCTGTCTTCGCCGCAAGATAAATTCAAAAAGGATTTCCACCACACACACGCATTACCGACTCAATAAGGATTAAAACTTCATTTTGGGAGAAGGTTTAAAACTTTCCGGTAAACGAGGTCTATCCCTTTTAATTACGAATATTTACACAACAAAGATTATGCCGTCTCACTTGTTCCTTGAAAAACCAACGTACACAAGTATTTTAAAGTAAACTTTTTGCGTTTAAAGCCTTTTTAATATTTCTGACGATACGCGGAGGTTATTGATGTAACCATTTGACCTTTATTACCCCGTGATTAGGTTCAAGTGTGGATTAAGTAGGGGTCTGTCCGTCCCGCATCCGGGTCGACCCACTTAAAAGCACTTAGGTTTACGGTAACTTAGTGACCGTGGAAGATTACTCTGTACACATAGCTGAATAATTAAATGTATCTCATACCCTTTAATATAATATTAATGTTATGACTCTAGATTTTGTGCACTATGGTCAGAGTAAATATTTTGATGTTTTAATTATCCTTCTGACACATAATGACCTACGCGCTTATGGAATGCACAGATTTCCTTGTCCAACTTTGGTTAATTTTACATTAATGTTTTTAATAGCTGAACTTTTGAGGATGTATGCTTGAACAAATTAGGGCAGGCTAATTTTATAAATTTACTTTTCAATACACGACTGATTGGAGGTGGCGATACTGACCGACAATTAACTAAACGCCAGCATGCTCTCGTTAACTTAGCAGCTTTTGATCCATAGGTATAAGACTGCCACATTGCTAAAAAACGCCTTACGACATAAACGCTCATGTAAAGTTACCTTGCAGCGGTACTTATTCAATGCTTGCGTTTGAAGCGTATAAGTATAGAGATCGTTAAGGCCGATTCATTGTCTTATAGAAAGGCTGTAGTTTACACGGACATTTCAGTTATATGCTATACATTATTTTGTAATCGATATGCCAGTAGGTCAGCTAAGTTTAGAGTAATCACAAGTCATCAGGAAATACTAATAGGTGTTCGGTATCTTGGTATTGATAGAGAGGTCTGTTCTGTAGGCCTAGTGTGAGCATCGCGTTTACGTGACAACCGCCGCAAACGCGCGTTTGTTGAGTAACCGGCAAAATTAAATTATATGTAAAAACTGCGGAGTGCGAGCAGTAAGCACGTAAACGCGATGCTCACACTAGGCCCTCTGTAGTAATACCATTCAGGGCCGTAGTGTCTTATATAGGTGCATCCGTCTTGTGGTTATCTGGATCACCTGAACTATCTATAGATCGTTTGTAACGGTCTGTAGATAGCTTTACTGTTAAATTTGAGATTTTAATATTTTTTTCGATATTCGTATGTGTTAAAACCTGTGGATACTTAATAGTTCTACGACTTCTATTTATGTCTTTTTTTATCGGGGTTTCCTTAAATAAACTAACTGGAGTTCTGGATTTTAGTGACAAATCGCAAAACAAATAATTGGGTACTCTCACACTTCATTCAACACGATTCGTAAAAGGAATCGTAAAGTGGAATAAATGTACCTGTCGTTAACTTCAATCAAACATGTACTACTTGCGTCCCTTTTTATTGTATCAAGTTTTTCAAATAAAATATACCCTCGTGTTTTCAGGTAGAAACTTGAAATATATTTTATACTTTTTACCTCATACTTAAAAAATCTTGAGATTCAACGTGCAATTGAACATGTTTATAACCTAATTTAATTTGGAACCAAATTAAGTTAATCCCCTTCAAATTTCAAATAAAATAATATTAACCGGTCCACTTCGTTCGAAGGTAATAATATTGTATATATTACAATTATAGGGCTCGAATCCGTGTAAATATTTTGTAACGTATTTTCTATAAAGAATTGTGGAACTCATACTACCATACTTATAATTGCTCAACTCTGTATGGAGTTTATAATAAACATGATAAAATTTATCTTTAGGAAAGATTTATTTACTTGTTTAATAGTACCTGTGTTGGGTATAGGTTTACATCACACATAAAAAAAATATATAATAGCTTTCTAGACATAAAGCTAAAGAAAATTAGATTTAAGGTGGTCATAGACACAAAGTACGTAAAGGCGGCGCGGTTTTTGTAATTTGCGTCATATATCTTAGTGTTCCCGTAATTATAGGGCGTCACAGCGTGCACAGTAATAACAACATTGACATTAATTGTCATCATCATCATCCACATTACCTGCATGTTTACGTCCACTGCAAATCAAATTAAAATAATTTTTATTCATTGAAATCACAAGGATCATTTTGAATCGTCTTATATAAACTTAAATGACTCCTGTTCCAACGCGACCAAGCCTAGAAGAATCAGGTAACAAATTCGGCTTGGTTTACATAAATGGTCCGTCTTACCACTAGGTGAGAAGCGCCTGTGTGGTGCCTCGGAGCAAGCAGTTGCTGATACATAGTAAATGAAAACTTAAAAACCTTAGGAAGGTAGTCAAAAGTAAATAAACATCAGCAAAATGATAATGAGAAATCATAATAAGTGCTTGGCTAGGTACTATAGGTAGGTAAGTTTACACTTATGTAGATAGTAACACTGATTTAATGCTGCTTATTTGTGTACTTAGTTGCTTTATGTTGACAGAATGTTGTAAAAAAAATTAGACTATTTGGTATCATGTATACTTATTTAAAAATAGTATAAAGAACTAAAACACATGAGTTCTTTTAAATGTTTCCTGAATTTAGGTAATGGGTCAGATTATGTCCAAATCTTATATACTGTTATAGTATATAGAGCTTTGGCATAACGGAGTGCTGACAAGCGCAACTTAGGATATTATCCATTTATGTATCCCACTAGGTTCCTCCAGGGCTGCCTTAGCTTCAATTCACTTGAGACTAGAAGGGCAAATGATCAGATTGTTACAGTCTGTAAAATTCTGCGTGGATTGATTGACGCTCCTGATCTTCATAACGAGCTGGCTCGTTTCTTTACTCCAGACAACTATTGCGGGCGTAGGAAAAACAGATTGTTTGCTGTGCCCTTGTGTCGCACTGTCGCGCGCTCTAGCTCCCCCTTGCCTCGCACTCTCGCTGCGCTCAACGCTCTTCTGCAGACTTACCCTGAATGTGATTTGTTTGCGGACGGATGGAAGAAGATCCTTATGGTGAGCCTGGCTTACTGTGAGGATAATTAATTGATTTAATCTTGTTCTGACATTAATACTATTTTTATTTTTATAATTTTGACCTTAACTTTATTATCATCTAAGTGTTTTCAATGAATGTTTTGCCTGTTGACCTAATGATTTTTATGTGACTGGAATTTTATTGTCCTAGATTTAATTATTACTTATGTGTTGAAATGTACTAAACTATGTACATAATTACACACCATAATACCTACCTAATTAGTGTAACTGGTATTTGTTGCCGTTCTAATTAGTTAAATAATAAATAAATAAATAAGAACTGACCGAGGTTCTTTATTTTGGCTATAGAGGTTAACATTCTATAAGTTTATTCTTACGTAATCATCATAAGCACCCTTTAGACGTCCACTGCTGGACGAAGCCTCCCTCATGAAATACAATGTGGAGAATTGCCATAATCACCATGCTTGGCAGGCGGATTGGTGATCAATATTCATGTTGAGTACTCAGGTGGATTCTGCTGCCTGTCCTCTGGTGCAAGCCCTAAGCCGGCTTTTACAACATCCACGGGAGGAGATCTTTTCGTAGGCTGGACACGCCACGGCATTTATTTTGATGATTGAGATAATAAAATTCAGAAAGTTCATACTTACGCAATATCAGGAGTTAATTATAACTTTTAGATTGAAGCAGAGTAAAAGCTGTTTTCTTAAATTTGTTTTGGTCAGTTCATAATTTCTTAATTGCTTTTTTCATAATTGCTATTACGTCAATTTATTGGCCGTCCTGTTTATATCCTGAACAAGAAGTTGTTATTAAAATTACAATAATGTTATATTTTAACCGATAAGTTAACTTCAATATTTTTAATTAAAACTCTCACAGTAAAAAATACAGCTGCGTATTTTGTACTATAAGGAAAAAATGTTCTTAAAATGATGACCGTCGCTAGTAGCTCTTGAAACAAACGGCGTTATCAAATCACTGCACCCAAGTTAAAGTGCCAGTGAAATAGAAGGGGGCACTTATTGCCTTCTCCCTTCCCTACAACCCCACAAGAAAAGGGGCGAACTTTGTGCCCGCTTTGCCCAAAACCTCGAGTAAAGCGAGAAATTAGTGCGAAACTGTTTCAACTTTAAGAACTATTTCTTGGTATAGAGGAAATACAATTGTTTGTACATAATGGTGACTGAAATTATTGGTACTAAATTATATTCGATATGGTAAAGCTCTATTCAACGAGTGAAATGATGATGATGTAGGCATTTTGTTGTATAATCTGGATACAATTTTTCTATAGGTGTGCTTACTATGTCGTTTCCAGAAATTATTAATTGTTGAAACAGATAAGCTCTGATGACAAAATTAAGCTCTGTTTCAAATCATCAAGTGCATATTAAATATTAACCTACTAAAAATACCTACATCATCATTAAATACGATAAGATTACCCGTTGAAAGAAAAAGTATCCTTCGAAATATCCTCCTCCCTAATTTTATCAGAAATCTTGCCAAAGATTTTTGTAGCACTTGAATCTAGGGTCCATTGTAATTGAAATTGGAAATTAGAATTCAATTTATTCTGAATGAATGATCGATTGTCAGTTTGCGTTACGAATTATTACTGAATCTTTTTTACATGACTTACAAAGATAAATAAAACTAGGATCGTGAAAAAAACTAAGGTTCGATCGAGTAAAAATACTATGGAGAAAATACTACCGCTTGCTTGTTTTTACCCAACTACTTCAAAGCAAAAGGAGGGTTATGATTTTAGCAGTCTATGCGTATGTACTTATGTTAGTTTGTTCTTCTGTTCCCTCGTAGCTCCGAAACTACGAAGAACTCCGAAGCTGAAAACAAGTATCAAAATGATTCTATATTAAAAGCCTTTAACTTAATTACTAGTTGTTCTGACTACAACGTACAACGGCTGTTCTAAATTAAAATCTTGGATGTGGTCTCAAACTACACATAATTACCTAATTAAGTTTTAGGGCTTTAATACAGAATCGTGGATCTAGCCTTTTACAATATTTTGGTACCTACTTGTTGTTTTCAGCTTTTCCGTTCTCGGGTATTTAAACTTTTTTTTTTGTATTTATATATGTGGTTTAGTCAGTGACCCTTTATGTATCATTTTATGTATATAAATCGTAGTTTTTTTGGATTTACTCAGTCATGATAGCCTAGGGCTTATTATGTCGCTATCTATTTTAAAGTTTGTTTCTAAGGAAGCTTTCTTTTATGCGAATCAATTAATGCGACCCTTGGAAGGTACAGACCTACTGAGGACCGAAATATTGCCCGAGTATTAAATAAAAACATACCGGCACAAATTATGCACAAAACTCGCTTGTTAGTCGGCTGTAGCCGACCCTATGTATAGGAGTTATAACCAAAAATTTGTACTAGCTGATATCTTTCACAGTAGCAAGGATGTCTTTAAACGAGACATCCTTAAAATATTAGAAGACTCATGAGTGTCTATCCAAGTATAAATATTTAAATATATGTTAACGTGCTTTATAGTTTTTAATATATATTATTCAGAAAGTATTTTTATTTATTTATTTATATTTAATTTAATTTTTATGTTTACACAGATTTAAGTATCATACTTTCACACAACACAACATACCACACATACCTTTTTAATGGTTTTGTATAAGTTAAGTTATCTAGTAACAGTCGTATCTATTGTTAAAAAATGTAAATCCGTTATTGGCTTTAGGTAAAGTTCGTTAGATTTATCGAGTTCTACATGAGTTTTATTAAAAAGTCTAGAAATTCATTTACTGCACAAATAACAGGATATTGCCGTGTGAAATAGTTAATTAACGATCGGTCAGCTCGCTGAGGGTTATCGAATAACTGAGAATTAACGCTACCAAGCGCGTCGAACTGATGGACGTACAGTTGGGAGCTTTTTGATTTATAGAAAGTTCTATGAATTTATGACTACCTGCGTATCATGTTCCCAGAACAGGCTAGTTCTCCTACTAGCCTGTTTTGTTCATGTTCTCTTGACTAGTTAGCGAGAACAGGGCTTCATGACCACGCGAATCCGTTGTCATATTATTTTTAAACTCATAATTGATAATACAGGCATCATTATGAATAGTTATTAGTTATATACTACTCATATATACTCAGGTTACTTAGAAATAGTTTAAACGGTTACTTATTCTTTCCTTTTCACTCAGATAACTTTCCAGAACATAAAATCAAACGGAAGAATTTTTATTGCCCTGAAACGTGAAATCGTAGAATCAGCCCTACGGAAAATTGTGAGGCAGATTTTCCCATTGTTCTTCACGCCTCGCCGTATGGTGAGGCGTTTGAATATTTCATGCTCGATAATTTATTGCATGATTTAGTACAAGGGCCTACCAGGCCTACGAAAACCTACTGGGCCTACTATAGCTACGGCCTACGCTATTTTATGTCGGTTCTCTTTTTATAGAATTTACATAGAGAATAGTATACTTTATTTTCAGAGTGTTTTGGATGAAGGATTATCAGCAAAATCCGTAGAACTGAGTGGGATAAACTGGGATTTTATTCCAAAAGAATCACAGTTTTTTTTGTTATACACAAGGAAGCAGCCACAGAGCTGTCCAAATCGAATGACAGGATGTTTATTCTACAACATTGGATGCTTCAGTTGATTCAGTAAAAAGATTTTGTATGAAAAAAAATCGCCTGGTGAACAAATGTTTTCTCTAAATACAATTTTGATGTCGCTTTAACCGTGACATCGTCCCCTTAAATAGTCTATGAGGCATCATTTAACATCCAACATTGCTCCTACTGCTATTGTGAGGCCATAATTGAGGCAGATTTAGACCTAATGGGAGGACACACGATAAGCAGAGAAACATATTTCTCCGTCCACTATCTGGCTTGGCGTAATAACACCATTTGTGTGGAACACCTATTTAATAGCGGCCTTTATAGGAAATGGGCTAACGAATAAAGTCGGCCGTCTTGACGTAAATCCTTGGAGAAGCAATAATTCAAGTTTATGGAGTTTCGGGACTTTTTTCGCGATAGAATTTTAGAGGGTGTTAAAGTTTTATATCCGTTTTGTTGAATTTCTCGAGAGTCATTGCGTATGTAGCAATAAAATGTACAACATTTCACGCTGTTTTATGTCTAAATAATTCCAGGGCATTTAATGTCATCAAAACGTCAGAAATCCTACTTCCTAATATCCTACTAATATTATAAACGCGAAAGTTTGTGAGAATGGATGGATGTTTGTTACTCTTTCACGTAAAAACTACTGAATGGATTTGAGTGAAATTTGGAATGGAGATACTTTACGCCCTGGATTAACACATAGGCTACTTTTCATCATCATCATCATCATCAATTTTCATAATTTTTCACGCGGGTAAAACCGCGGGGCGCAACTAGTACCTAATAAGTGAATAACTGTAATTAATTAATACAAGAATATATCTTAATCTTTTAAAACTTATAAAATTAAGCATCCCACGAAGTCCTGTATTGTTAAACCATTTACCGATTATGTTTTAATTCACCTAACCAAGCTACGCACCTTTCTGCTTATTTTATTAAATTCGTTATCAAAAACCGATTTGGGTTACCGTGTCATGAAACATAAAGCCAATATTTTCTTCCATTAGGGGTGACATGTTAAATACAGGGTGTACGAATACATACTTATCGGTAGACATCAAGAATGGCTTTGTAAACTTTGTCAACGAAACCGTGAGACCTATTGTTGGGGAGTTCATGCTTCGTTTACAATTGATAAGTAGAAAAATAAATGTGGGCAATGTTATGATTGCTAGACTGGCATGATGACCGGACGACACAGTGCAGGAAGGATATTTAAAGATCACAGGAAGTCGGTGGATAGAGGCGGCTCTCGCTTTTTCTTAAACACGAAATGCAATCTTTTTGTATATATTGTTGTAACTAACGCTACTATCGTAGCCAAAACAATAGTAAGCACAGGAGACGATAGTAAATGTCAAAATTACAAAGATCTACCCCGATGTCATTGGCCAATATTAACATTTGCGGTCGTGTTGCTAGCGTCTTGGTAAAGTTAGTCAGCCTGCGCTAGCCGTAGATTTCGGCTTACCGGGTAGCAGCTGTTTTATATAGTATATAGAGAGCCCGGAGAAGTAATGCCACCATATATCTGCCGCCAAGCACAGCATTGCTGTGTTTCCGTTTGCTGATAAAATTATATACAGGCACAAGCGACGTTTTTTTACTTTTTTTTTTACTTCGTCCGTCTTCCTGAGACAAAGATGAAAAGTCTCATGTGGCTGTAATTTCACCGGCACCTATACCTTCAAGCCGTTACTGAGTGATGGGCGCAATACAAGGCTACGTAAGTTAAGTTAAGTTACGTATGTTAGGTAAGTCTAAGACGGACGTCATTTACGAGGTATTGCAGTTGGTAGAGGTGGCCGCGTAATTATGTGCGGGATTACCTTGGGGTCGGGTGTATATAAATATTCATTTTTATTTACCAAGATTCATGCTACATCATTAAACAGGCTTTGGGTGTCCGCTGCTGGACAGAGGATAAAATACAATTGGGGGAATTACCATAAACAGCAAGCTTGGCAGGTGGATTGGTTATTGCGTATTGGTGTTGAGTTTTCAGGAGAATGCTGCTGCCTATCCCCTGGTGCAATCCGTTAGTTGGCATTTACGACATCCACGGGACGAGATGGAGGGGTCTATATTTACCAGACACATCACGGTCAAACAACACAACAATATTGTGCTGTTTTTCATGCTACAACAACACAATAATCTTTTAAAAATTTCAACTTCCTCTTACTGCTCGCTTACCACAGTCACCACTCAGACATTTTTTATGATAGGCTGAATAAAGCCAACCTATAGCGCCAATGCACTAGTTTTACAGTATTGGATCTTGTATGTCTTCATTTTTTTAGTTTTTAGGATTCCGTACCCAAAGGGTAAAACGGACCCTATTACTAAGGCTCCACTGTCCGCCCGTCCGTTCGTCTGTCACCAGGCTGTATCTCATGAACCGTGATAGTTAGATTGTTCAAATTTTTACAGGTGATGATATGTTTTTATAAATAATGGTACGGAACCCTTCATGCGCGAGTCCGGCTCGCACTTGGCCGATTTTTTGTAAATGTTGTATTTGCCATGTGGCCTACCTAGAACTAAGTGGTAACCTTAGGGTATTACAAATTCAATACCTCCCAGGTTACGTCCACCACGCGCTCTACTTGGCACTGCACTGCGCCCGTCATCCTGAGATATAAAGACAAAAAGACTCATGTGCTTGTAATTTCACCGACACCCATATACTTCAAACTGGAACACAGCAATGCAAGCAGCACTGCTTAGCGGCAGAAACAGGTATGGTACCTCCCCGGATGAACTCTTTCACTAGAGCTCTACTAGTTTCTAAGTTTCATTGTAGTATAGGATCATAAAGAAATTTTAATATTACGACTAACAAAATCTACCCCTGTGGCTGACCTCCAGACAGACGGAAAGCGTAGGGTTAGTAATAGGTTCGCAACCCTTGGGTACGGAACCCTTAACGAATTTTCAGGAATTTGAATTGCTCGCATCCAAGCCGTTTATAATAAAATCAGCGTTAATTTTAAATTGGGTGCCGATTTAGAGTATAACAGACTTGGTATTATATTACTTTACATTCGTATCGGCTCATTTCCTCCTCGGGACAGCCATTAGTAAAACAAACAGGACATGAGTTTCGGTGACACCTGCGCCTTAACATACTCTGAAACCCTTCCGGGCATGATGTCACGTATCTTGTTTCTAAGATAATTTATTTCACGTATTTGGTAGGCCCATTTACGTAGAAGAAAATGTGGGATAACCTTTATATGTTTACGTTGCGTCGTCACTAACATTTTATTGTTTTAGGGTATTCAATATTTTTGGGAGATTTACACTCTAGGAAAATTTAAAGTTTAATATTCATGACGTGATCAAGAAAAAAAAATAATGCCCCAAGACAAGCAGAGTTTGTGTTGTATTAATAAATATCTAGAAATCTAGAATCTAGTCTATAGAAAATAAATCTTTGATTTTTTTACCTGAAATAGTTTTGTCTGAAAGCAATAGGTTATTTTCATTTAGCTCATTTTTGTTTAATTCCTGTGTTGATATATATTGAATCGACTGATTTGTCATTAACGTGTAAAATTGACACTCCTTTGTGCAATTCATTGTTATTTATATCGTAAACGTATTCACGTCATTTTAAGATCTACAAGGTGTGACCAAAGAACTATCTCGAAAGGAGTTCATTTTATTTACGGAAAAGAAGTTTTTTCTTCTTCTGTATAATTGTAGTTTCGGAGCTACGAGGGAAGTTGAACAAACTTACATACACACAATGTTATGTCCATACACAGACTGCTAAAAACATGACACTCCTTTTAATTAGCCACAGCCGGATAAAACTGTCACACCGTCACACACAAAATACAAAAAGCACGCCGCCTTTAGGTAAGTACAGTACTTTGTAGTCTATCTAACACCTAGAAGTTTGACTACAAGATTAAGTACATTATTATTAATTATTTTAGTACTAAAACTGGTAAATTGTTTTAAGATTAAGTACATTATTATTAATTATTTTAGTACTAAAACTGGTAAATTGTTTTTTTTAAGTATAATACTGTTGTTTTTAGGATTCTTGTACTGGGAAACAGTATACTTTCATATAAATTATAAATAATAATTAACATAAAAAATATAATTTACAAAAGGTGTAAAAAAAGGTACAAAAGTTATGCCCTTTTATGTGTAGAATGAACCTCTTTTGGTATCGCATAGGAGGTGTAATATATTCTGGGACACCTTTATTTTATTTTATACGTGGAAATAAAATATTTACTAACAGAAGATAAAGCCTTAAGTACTCAATAAATGGAGACAAAAGAGAGTACCTTATAGTATTTGACTCGAAATATTAGTAACTTCGTAAAAATAGTCGACTGCGAATAGAGTAAAGATAAAATTTATTGGAAATGTCTTGTCCTTTTTTTACCAAATTTTTCTAGTGAAGCAGCATCTCAATACTTTACTAGTCATTACTGATGCAGAATACTAGCAACTAAAAATCTATAATGAGCACGTATAAATAACTAGAGTGGTTTGTATGCCCCAGTGACCTAGCCGCGCATTTCAGCGTTTATTCAAAGACGTGCCAGTACGTGGTGTAGCTCTGCTGACACCCGACCTCCATCAGAATTTCCTCACCTTTCCTTCGAGACTTGAAAACTGAGACATTTTCCAACGCTGTGTGATGCAACATGAAGCTTTAGTATGGATAAAGATGACTTTGGAGTTAAGCTTGGATAAAAGGTATTTTGAGGAGCTTGTTATTTTTGCTACGAGGAGTCGATACAAAATTAGGATGACATGATGGAAGATACTAGGTTTTAAACAAGACTTTAATATATAAAAAACTGCTTGTTATTTAGTTATTTGAGAACTGTAAAGTTATGTAGGTAAGTTGATATATTATTTAAGAATGATATAAAGAGATAGTTAAACCCAAAATTTGAATATAAAGACTATAAATTAACGAACTAAAAAAGACGAAAAACCAGAACACGTTTTCACCCCAGCAAAAACATGTTGAAGACCTTCTGTTTACTTACAACCCAACTACAACAAAAACTTGGAAGGGAAAAATCGCACACTTCTTACCTAACGTAATATTATAAAAACTTCAGCATATATTATTGACCCCGTGCGTTCTTCAGACCCCGGGGTAGTAAATCATTTTAATAATTGATCCCAGTTGAAATATTCATGAAGTTCCGACTGAAGGTATCCCGAGAAAAACGGATGAAAAATGTTTCGACCCAAGCTAATATTTCACTACATTTGACCGTTTCTCTGATGGAAAATTTGGCTTGTTTAGCATTGTTTGACTTTCTAAAACATAAACGTTTATTTATTGAGTTATTAATACAATTATTGTTACATATTATCTTTTATTGATAATTTTTATTTTGAATAATGGCTTCGTCTGACCTTTTGCGGGCTGGTTCGAATGCGGGCTGGCTGCGGATCGGGATTCTTCGAACCACACCCGGCCCACTGTTGGTCGGTGTGACGTCTTTTGGCAGCTACCGAATCCTAATTTTTTCCTTTATTCTTGAGTCACTCGTTCTTTTGCGTTCTTTCTAAAGTGCGCGGCTCTGAAAAGAAACACAAACCCCCCCTGCCACAACAACATGAACAAGCCTTTCATTGACACCGTTGCTATACTTGGCGACGGTTCGCCTGCAACGCAGGAGGTTGCGGGTTCGATTCCCGCCTCGGAACAAATATTTGTACGATATGCAGATATTTGTTCAGAGTGTTCTGGGTATTTCTCTATGTATAATAAAAATATATATATCTATGTAATGTATTGTATTAAGTATATATCAGTTAGGTATCTAGTACTACCCATAACACAAGCTCTGCTTAGCTTGGGGCTAGATAATGTTGTGTGAAATGTCTAGCATTTATTATTATTATTATTATTTGATTACTTAATTTTTCTTGTAAGGCTTTGGCGTAAAGAACTGGCGTAAATTCACCTAGTTTATAAGACAACTCTATTTAATTGTTTCCTAGAGCAGTCTGAAGAAATCCCAATTTGGTATAGTTTGAAAACGTGCTCACCCACCCGGTATAGCACCGGATCGGATGTGATAAAATTGTGTTGTGTCATCATATAAGGCATTTTGCTTGCAAATTGGTCTTCGCAGGTATATCGCTTTGCGTCGGCGTCCATGATATTAGCATATCGATAACCTATATCGCGCAATGTAGGGCTAGGATGATGTTACTCATTTTTCTGGCAAGATAAGCAAAAAGATATTGTAAAAATTGTGGTTTATCAACATCATCATTTCAGACGGTAGACCATGACGAATGCCGAATGAACGATCTTAAGTCACATCAATCTACTGACGTCCTGTGACCTTTTAAATCTTGTTGGTCAATACTTGTTGGAAAGCCGTCCTACACTTCGTCACAAAGTACGTAAAGCAGTTATTTTGTGACTTCGTCGTCCGGTTCGTGGTCGCCACTTGAGAAACTTTACTTTCCAGTATATTTTTGGTTCTGCGATGTGCCCATTGCCACTTCAACTTGCTAATTTACAGAGCTATCTCGATGATCTTGGTGCATCTACGGATCTTCCTCATTTTGGATTCACACTCAAGTTTATGCTATCACTTGAAAAAAAATACATTATTTTTTTTTTCCCGCTGAAAGACACGTATTTGCCCTTATAATCGAATTACCTTAAACGCGAGATGCCAATGAGGGCATTATACCTAATTATGAGATTTGCCAAAAAAGCTTTTTACCCTAAATGTAAGATGCCAAATGAAGCAGTATGCCTAAAATGTGAAATTGACAAGGAAGCAGTTTGTCTAAATTTTAATTACCTGTAAAGCAGTTTGCCTGAAATACAAGATGACCAAGAAGCGGAAAGTCAAATATGTTAGTTGACTGTTAGCAAAGCCTGAAATATCAAGAGAATTAAAGTCGATTTCATAGTAAAATATTGTCTCATAATATTTGCTAATCTCTATCGAGAATTTTTGTTATTGTGATTATTATTTTTTTAAAGTAGGTCTCTAAATTATACTATACTAATTATACTGAAACGGAGACGGTCATCAGTTAAATAAGCCAGAATAGAAGGTGACCTGCATAAAACAAAAAAACCTTAACAAAAAAAATATAATATGTTTTAATACATTTTTAATTATATTATATAGAGAGAAGAGAACCACTATGTAAATAGACATTTACCTGAGTAGGCTTTTAACCACTTAGACATTCACCTTTGTAGGCATTTAACCACTTAGGCATTTTGTTATGTAGGCATCCACTTTAGACAAACTGCTTCTTTGTCAATTTCACATTTTAGGCATACTGCTTCATTTGGCATCTTACGTTTAGGGTTAACAGCTTTTTAGGCAAATCTCATGTTTAGGTATAATGCCCTCATTGGCATCTCGCGTTTAAGGTAATTCGATCATAAGGGAGTATTTGCACATATATGTGCAAATATTTGTTCCGTGTCTGGGAGTTGTGGTACCATAGTAATCGTAGTTCCTGATCACTACAACACTAAAAATCCTTGTGTGCAATGGGACTGTGTATGTGACCGTTGGTTGTTATGTTATGTTATAAATATGCTTTTGATGCAAAATTTGCCTATGTTTTCTGCCTGTATGGAGTTTCATGCCACGTACTCGTAAACTCGAAGCATTCAAATCCAATGATAACGTAAAATCAAGTAAACTTTATGTTCTTCTTTGTTACCTACATATGTGAAAATATATTTATTATTTGTAGCTGCCAGTTTTCTGGTACCTACGATATTTCACGGGCATACCTATACCATCCAGTTTTGGCGAACCAACTTCAATTTACATGACTTTATTCGGCTGAATAGTTTTCCTATTCAGTGAGCCCAGTCACAATAGTCGTATCGGTCTCGTTTTTCTTTTGCAAGTAAAGAGTTATATTATTGTAGGTAAAGAAAATGTTTTTGCTTGACCTGGAATGTAAAACTTGTTTTCCTATCTAACCATTCGTGATATGACCCGATATGTTAAGGCTTTTGATGTCAGCAAAGTCAAGCTCTGATCATGCTAGGACGTCAAACAAAATTACAGAAGGTATTAGGAAATTATATTGTTGTGGTTCACATAAGAGCCTCGGATCAAAACCATGTATGTAACTTATTCCGTTTTGTTCTATACATAGCTAGCCATACGGAGAAGGGGGGATCTATTGTTAGGCCGGACACACCACGCAAACCTATATTACATTGTAAAAATATCTATGTGCATATTACCAAACTCATTACATATAAATTAATTTAAAAAAAACAAGGCTTGCTCGATGCTTTCAATTCGTCATATAATCTAATGACACGTAGAATGCCCAGACGCTACTATTAATCTCATAGTACTTTATTTGTTAAAATCCGTCAAGTAGTTTCTGAGCTACGAGGGAACAGATGAACAAACTTAAAAAGAATGCTTAAATCATAACCCTCCTCTTGCATTGCCGTAGTCGGGTAAAAACTATGGCCACCTCAAAACAACTCTACCTACAAAGCTGTCTGCAACATTCATCCTGAGATCGTTTGCTGGTATAAGGTTGCTGTAGTAAAAGTATTTACAGCGCACGGTGCATTTGCAAAGTGACGTTTACATGGGGGGTTTTCATGCGAGCGATTGTGCCACGACGCGATGAAAAGACCGCCGGACACTCCATTCATGCATATCACGGCAACTATGTAGCAAACCTTGCCATATGTTAAGTGTTGCAACACATTTATTCACAAATGTGAACATTTTCCCGTAGAAAAGTATTTTTATGCAAAATAAAACTCGTTAAAGGTGTCTATTTTTCCTTTGGAATGCCAAACCGGATGTAATCAGTTTAAGAGAATTGTGTGAACTTATAAGTTGTTTTAAAAATGCATTAATTCACCCTATGCGGGATATGGAGAGAGTGAGTCTCTACGTGATAGAATACAAAAGAGGAGATATGTAAAAGAACATAACCATTATGGGGGGGTTTCTAGAGTGGTGACCATGAAAACGACGCAGTTTTTTTGATGGACCTTTTTTAAGACATTTTTAAGGTCGCAGGAACTCGCTTCATGGAGGTGGCTCAAGACCTTTCGTCATTACATGACATTTTGATTTTGTATTTGTTGTGTCATTTGTTTGGATGTATTTGTATGTGTGTGTGGGAGTGTTTGTTATGTTAGTAGGATACAATTGAAAGTAGTATTTTATGCCCTTATTTATGCAACGGTGGAAGAAAAAGATACCAAACTCTATTTCTATACAAAAATACCTTACCTACTTAACCTGTATTTTTTCCAGATATTATTCCCCAGAGTCCATTCACGTATCTTGTCATGCTATCACTCTTCATTCACCCCTTCATAGCGTTTTTTTGTATTGCAAGAGTCAATTGTCCGGGCTTCCTCAACTGTGGAGTATGATAAAAGTTGAAATAGGATGAAATATACGGGGTCCGAGCGTCCGTCAATGTAACTACTCGTAAAAAGGTCCCTTTCTAACAGTATCACTGGTGTTTATGTTTAACCTTTCGGATGGAAGGCACTTTTATGCCTGCTTAATCAAAGCAGAGTTTATTATTTTCATTTGAAGCAAGTCAGGCTTGTGTAATGAGATCATTTTACAGGTTTTTATTTATAAAGCTTTACATCAAATAAAAGCTTAACATACAATCAATACTATATGGGTAGCAGCATTCGCCTGAGTACTAAACACCAACACTTCGCAGTGTTGGTGTTAAGTACTCTGGTGGATGCTGCTGATTACTAACCTGCCAAGCGTGGCCATAGCAAATCTTTCCTACTTTAAGGGGGAGGCTTCGTCTAGCAGTAGACGTACCGGCTGATGAAGAAGAAACTGGGGTCTGATAAGTTCAACCAACTCTCATAAATAAAACATCTAAAATTGAGAACATTTCCACAGTTTTTATGGGATACTCGCAACAAGTTATCGTTGCACGATTATTTCGCATTTCGGTCTAACGTGGAAAATTCAATAGCGACCATTTTACCATTGATTGTCATACATAGAACATCACCTGTCCATAGTCCTTATAACGCTTATTATCTCGTAGATAGTCCACGCCATGTATCATTGAGCTGCGGTGGGGTTTGCCTCAATGAGCATTTTGTGAATGAACAAGTTGTGGTCACTGTTTGACGTGTCGAGCAAATTGGTTTGTTGTCTGAAGTTGGAGAAAGCTTTATATCAATGTTTTGTGTTATTACTATTAAATAATTGTCATTGTAAGCATTAAAGTAAATTGTAAATACTAAGAGAAGTAGTTTTTATTAGATATCGTTATATAGGCACTACACAAACGCTTCCCACCTACTAGTAAGAAGGACCATCAAATGAAGACAAGCCGTGGTTTTTCTAGGTTTGGTCACGTTGGAACAGGACTAAATTTTGTTTTTAAGACGATTCAAAATCATCCTTGTGATTTAAATGAATAAATCATTTTTGACTTTGACTTTTATATGATTACGCGGTAGCTTAGCTGATGTGAATGGGTCTTGTAATCTCTGCATTTTTAGGCCGACACGACATTTTTGACTGAAGGTCCTATATTAGATGTAGGAGTATGAGGTATGGAGATATATCTACATAGACGTAGAAGACAGAATATCCACGGATGTCCATAATGGTATTTACATGCATGTGACGATACGTCACGCTCACTAACTCACCGACAAAAGATTTCAATTTGATATTTCACCTGAAAAAAATAACCGATCGAAAAATCACTTATTAAAATGCCCTACACCAGAAGTTGCTGTGATTTTGTTGGTTATCCCAATCCACGCAGTGTTCATACATTTAAATGAGAAAATTGTTATTCGGAACCCCTTCCCTATTAACCTAGTTCCTTGTCGTATACAAACATTATAATAACGTTGATTATTTTCCTCGAACTCTTATCTCATCTGCTCGCGACATAATATTGATGTCAGCAGATGTAAGAGCATGTTCGAATCGCTATGTCATTATCTTGCGTTTGCCTGATTCGTGATTGCTTATGAAGTAAGGAAGCCCAGTGTATAGAATAGATACAAAATATGGAGACATCATTTTGAAAGCTGATTTTTTTATTAGCTGGTTGGAAAGCGGCTGCTTAGATAATCTAAATGTAGTTTGGAATAACTAACAGGGCTTTTATTTCTAAATTAACTATGATCACCGCTTTGTATTTTATTTGAACCATTTGTCAATTGGTTGTAAGGAGAGTAGTCTTTTTTCTTGTTTCTTATTTTTTTCTATCGATAAAACTATCGCAATAAGCAAGCAACCTTAGACGTGCTAACGTGAAAACATCTAAATGTTATGTATCGTAATAAGAATATCTAAAACAGTTATTAGGTTTTAAGTACTGTTTATTATCGTAAGACAATAAAATACATAAATAAATACCATAATAATGTAACAATTTTCGGTGTACAGTTTTGTGATTATTAGATTTTTCATACATGGAAATCATATTTTGCACAAAGATTTCTCGTGGGCTTCTGCCCTATGATAGGCCTGGAGCTGTGTCTCGAGGGAGCTAACATAAATGTTAACGGTGCCGTCGCGTCGTAGGCGCGCTGACAGTTTGTCATTTGCTAAAGGTTTCATTTATTTGTAAGGCTGTTATTGTCACTATCCCGTATTTCTTTATGCTTATACTAGTGGAACGCCCGCAACTTCATTCGCGTGGAGTTTTTTTCGATACAAACTTAAACTCCCCTGTTAGGGGGTAAATTTTGAAAATTCCTTTCTTAGTGCAACCCTAGACCACTAAAGAAATGTACCCTCCAAATTTCAGGTATCTAGGACTTACGGTCTAGGCTGTGCGTTGATAGTCAGTCAGTGAGTCAGGCACGCAACGTAGTTTGTAATAGGTAATTATTGAGCAGAGTCGAACAGTTTTGTATTTATTCGGTAAATACTAAATGATATCAGCTAAAAACAAAAGCATGGCATACTTTGAAAGTCTTGAAACTTTATATATAACTACTGGCGCAACTTCAACCGTACTTCAACACACTGTTGCACCCCTTAAGGGGGTAAATTACAGAAATTCCTTTAATAGGGCAACCCTACACCACAAAAAAAAATGTACCTTCCGTTGAGGTCTATTGGACTTACGGTCTAGGCTGTGCGTTGATAGTCGTCAGTGAGTCAGACACGCAACGATTTTATATATAACTATTGGCGCAACTTCGACCGTATTTCAACCCACTGTTGCACCCCTTTAGGGGGAAAATTTCAGCAATTCCTTTAATGGTGCACCCCTAGACCACAAAAAAAATGTACCTTCCGTTGAGGTCTATTGGACTTAAAGTCTAGGCTGTGCGTTGATAGTCAGCCATTAAGACAATCACGTAACGATTTTATATATAACTATTGGAACACGTCCGCAACTTTGTCCGCACTTCAACACCCTGTTGCACCCTTTTAGGAGGTAAATTTCAGGACTTCCTTTAATAGGTAGTGCACCCCTAGACCACAAAAAAAACGTACCATCCGTTGAGGTCTTTTGGACTTACGGTCTAGGTTGTGCGTTGATAGTCTTCAGTAAGTCAGACACGCAACGTAGTTTGTAATAGGGAATTATTGAGCAGACTCGAACAGTTTTGCATTTATTCGTTAAAGACTGATTGATATCAGCTAAAAACAAAAGCATGGCATACTTTGAAAGTCTTGCAGTCGATAAATACAAAACGCAACAACGTGAGACTACGCATTATTCAAAAAAAATTAACAATACAATCAAATTGGTTTAATTGAATGGAGATGATTTAAGTGGAGTAGTGTTTGGAGTAGTTACATCTACATGTATAGATATCATCCCACATAGTTGTTTCATGTTCATCCTATATCGATAATATACCTACATAGATATGGAATGTAGGCTACCTGCTATCTAATCAAATCGAGACACTACTAAGTTGAATGTATGACGAGAATAACCTACTCGTACATAGGTAGTCAACGTATGGTAGCATATTCAATTACAACGGCGGGCTATCAAGCAACGGCAAACAGCCCTATTCCCATTTCCCGGCACAGAGTAGGCCGTAATTCTTAGTTTTTCTGATAATACATTATCTTCTGCATTATTCAAATGCAGTTCCGGCAGCGATCGTACATCTCGTGAGTACCACGAAGTTCTCAATGGATATATCCACCCTGCTGATAATTTATTGCTGATTGGAGAGGGCGTTGACTAACGGCCTCGGTACAATTGGAGTCAGACGTTCGTTTCTATTAGGTTTTTAAAGTGGAGCTCAGATTATCTGCAACATCGCTTGCATCCTCTTACTTACTTTTACTTAGGTACCTACTACTTATTTTTTACTTACTTATTTTTACTTTTCTCTTACTTAGTTTTTGTCTGTAATTTTACTCTTGTATTCAACAAACAAACATGGACTTAAAGATTGCTTGGTGATTACAGTTGTTTAGAGATTGTTAAATAAATAAATAGATAGCGAGCGAGTGCTGGTTTGAAATACAGGTTTTGGTAGAGTTCCTTAATAGACAGTTGAGATACAACCTTTAGCATGGGATTTGTTATTTTGTTATATTGGTTTGGAGACTTGTGATATCATCGCATATCAAAAAAAATTCTAAAATTATTGCAATGTGCTATTATAAGATCGTTTACAACGGTCTTATTTTATAATTTCTTATATACTTGTAATAATTATATTTTTCTTTCTGTAAATAAAGATATATTATTGACCATTGTAGTCAGCTTTTGCTGGCGATACCTACCTAAAAGTAACAACTTTCACGCAGTTAGAATCAAACATTTTGATGACGATAAGAACATCAGCAAGACCATTTTTCAATACCATAAAATAAATGTATGTAGGTAAGTTATTAAAGAAAATAACATTGAAAGGAATAACTTTCTCAAGTAGCACTCGCAGTACGACTACCATCCGATTTTACTGTTATTGATTGAATGACCCGCCAAGCACCGCCTTACCAAACTTGTCGAAATGTGTCGAATATAAACTGCAAAGCTTACGATAAAAACTCCCCCATATAAGCCCTGACTGCTCTGAAAATTCGTTCAATAGCGTTCGTGCTGTAAATGTCGGAATATACATGTCTCATTTTTGTTTGGCAAAAACGAAAATAATTCTAATTCTTACGCTGCTGGCAGGGAGCGGATGGAACTGACTCAGTATGCTTACATAGTAATTACATGAACCATTTATGAATATTTAATTAAGGACCGATATAAACTTAGACCTTTTCATGTTTAGCAACCCAACGACAAAGCTTGCCTACAACATAATACGAGTCTGAGAAAAAAGAAAATGTTTTCGAATATTCTATTTCCTTTGCAAAAATAAATTGTGCCATTCAGCCTCTACTTACTGGCTGAACAACATCTTACAATCCTAGAGAGAGACCCTGTTTCTAGGTTCACGTATTTTTCTAATGCCGTAGTTACGTTTGCGTGTTCACACCAATTTGCGTCGGCGCCTTATCGTCGAAGCTAATGTTCAGTGTAATGCCGCTTCCGACATGAAAACTGTTCTGAACTCATTGTTCCCTATACTGCCTCTTTAAAATACTGTGTGTGGATAAACAACGGTGGGTAGGAAGTAACTCGTTTCCGCTGTTTTGGATTAGGATTTTATGACGTGGCATTGTTTCCGTGTCGCTTTGTTTGCGAAATTAACGTGGAATGCAACCATTGCAATTCACCTTGATTGTGCATGCGTTTTTGTATCTTTTGGAAAGAATGGGATGTTCATGTTCAGTGTGAATAGTAATTGGTTCTTGTTTTAATTAACTGTATTCTTTACTCGGGTTTTCGAGTACGCATGCGAAATAGGAAGCTAAGAGCGAATAAAAGGAGGAAAAACTTGAATTTTAGATGATCTTTTTGTGGATTCTGTTTGTTCGGCTATGAGCCCATGATGCCGGATAAAATACGTCTAGTTCAAGAATGATATACCTACTTATTTAGCAATTTTTTCGCAATCACAGAGGTACTAGGTACTATATACAATCAATATGAAAACTTATAAAAATTGTATTAAAAAACCTTGGCTCATCTAATAATTATTAAGTACCCAGTTATTCATAGAAATATGAGCAATACAATTTATGTTAAATGAAAACCAGCGTTATTCATAGTCACGTTTGCGACATTTTTATTAAATATCTCTTGATATAAAATCGCATTAAAATACGCAGCGTGTGTCAGAACAACCGGGCTATTTAGATAAACGTACACACACACGAGTCTGTTGCGCTAGTTAAGCTACACTACTAATACAAAAAATGTACTGGTATGGTGTTCCATACTTTAGTTAGCCCTTTAGCATACGTCGTTCGCATGGACGCTTGTCTAAGTACACAGGTGCGTGTATCAGTATTTTGTCCCGTCAGCAAACATAACAGCTGCCGTTATTAGGCCGCAGTCACATGAAAATTATGACAGTGTATTGTGTAGATAGTAACGTGTAGGAGTTGCGAAAAAAGACATGCGGGCTTATCGTAGTCTTACTCTGACTTTTAATTAGATTCAGACAAATTACTGACAATGACAGAATTGTATGTATTTCCCAAGAAATAAAGGTGTCGATGTTAGTTTAATGATTTCTAAAAGTCGGGCCTTAGTACTCTCTTTGTTTGAAATAGTACGTTCATGTTTTGTTATAGTTCCCAGACAGATGGGTCTTGAAAAGTCTGGCGAGAAAAAGTTAATTTTCTCACCAGAATTTCCAAGGTCGTAATTGGTACGAAAAATTACGTGCCACAAGATAATTAATGTACGTGAGACACGTACGTCACAATTCAAGCCAACAATTCGCCTAAAATACTCATTTTCATGTCGATCTCTACCATGCTTCGTAATTCGTATTTAAACATTTACTTACTCATTTTTTCGGTGTAACTGTGTCCTTATCGTACCCCTTCAAGTCACGACACATCTTGATATATCGGCGATCTGAGACACGAAAGAAAACAGTTATTCATTGATTCAGTGGCACATCTGGCGACAAAATGCCTCGAGCCTTCCGCGCTGATGACCTGACTTGACATTTTTATCGCACACCATATTTCCACGGCCTCTAAGGCATTTGGATGGATAGAACCCAGTGTAAAATATTGTGAAACTTGAAAGAGGACAGAACAGTTATGATATTACTGACGCGATATATTGAAGAAGTTTCGACGTCAATGGGACGCCGGACGGCCGCTCCGTTTTTTATGGCTCTTGTTTTATCTTTTATGTCGAAGTTATGTCTTAAATCACAGGGATTTGTTACAATATGTTCGATTGGTAGATAGCACGGACTATCAAAGTTAAATTGTAGACCTTTTTCTATAGTTTGTATCCTGCAACTTTAATAATTATTGTATCTATCTAGTTTCTAAATCTACTCATAACATTAGGCCAATACAAAAACGCAAAGATGACTCTACCGAAAATGGTGAAAGAGAAAAGCAAGACATGACTATCTTTATGTACTGAATGAGGATCCCCTCGTTCATAGCTCACTGACCCAAGCACACAAAAGGTGGTATTGTTCACAACCACCTGCTTCTAATTACCTCGAGTCCTTAAACATGATGGATTCGTAACGTCAACGACTAATTGTAACTTACTCGTTGTTACCACAAAAGAAAACTTTCGGCCGAGAACTGTCAAACTTCGTCACGGGTTGCTCTTATAACAAAATACAATTTGTCATGATTGATCAACGAAGTTGCCCAAAACAAAGACTGGAAGAACAAAGGCTCGTCTTTTGTCAAAGGAAATTTTTTGGACAACTCTATTGACGGCTGTGGTCATATTCTATTCGAAATAAACTTTATCGATACTTTATTATTAGTTTGCCTTTGGATGTTTAGATAACAAGAACAAAATGTTGTTTCTCCATTTAAAAAATATTGAAATAGACATAGGTTTATGTTTTTATTGAATTGCTAGCTGCTGTTTGTCGTACTTACACTTTTTACACAGTTAAGTCCCAGTTAGGAAAAGACGTAGTTACGTAACACTATGAAAATACCTTCAGAAAATATATATTTTAAATAAAATGGGTGCAAGATAAATGTTACCTCTAAACAAAGACTGTTACCATTTTACGTTTGTGCGCTCACAAAGTTTGTAACACTAACTGTCAACTGAGAAGGAATAATTACAAAACTTTGCAGTCGCGGTCGACTTAAAATGATGTGCTCGCAACATCGTGTGTGTGCTCGCCCTTACTGGCCTGATTAATTTGGGTTCATAATCTAAATAAAAAGACCAACTTTAGTTGACATAACGTAACTTTTAAATATTTGCTCTGTTAAATTACTGCTAATAAAGGTGGGAAGCCGTTTTACATTAGAAAATATAAGACATTTTACGTAGTTCAGGTCACACAAAACGTAGGAAGCGGAGAAGAAGCATTTCAGGTGCGTTTTATGACATTGACAGAGTGGTGGAACCGGTAACCTGCTTTGTGTGGGACATATGCATGATATAACCCCGAACACCTCTTTAGCAAAAGCAAAAACAGACTTACATGAGAGGACATTATTCATATTATGTTCAATGGTGTTATTTTTCAAATTTCGTATATCATTTTAATACAAACCCAATTATTATAACATATTATTATATTACAAATGGATAACAATATCACATGCGGGCTGTGAGTTACTATAACAAAATCTCAAAAATTGATTAAAACTTGGGATTTGTTCTGCCAAGTCCGATTCGAATATATGTTATCAGTTGAGTTATTCTTAGAAAGTCCATTTTACTAGTGTTAAAAAATGTACAAAATGTATAGGCAAACAGCCCACATTAGGTTTGTGGACAGTGAACCTGAAATAAAAAACTGAATTGAAACTTTTATCATTTCGCAAAAGCAGACATTAGTAAGACAGGAAACGAATACTTATAACGCGAGTTTGTTCCAATAAAATATCTACTTATACCTTTGATGGCGTTTTCTTTGGAACAAAATGTATCGGCAAACAGCCCACAGTAGGGTTGTGGACGGCGAACCAGAAATAAAAACTGAATTGAATTTTTATCATTTCGCAAAAGCAGATATTAGTAAGACAGAAAACGAATATAACGCGAGTTTGTTCCAATATTTGTACCTTTGATGGCGCTTTCTTTGGAACCTTTTGAAATGACACGTGCAAGCAATTTAGCATACATCATCAAAAAACGGATATAGGTACATACGATGGAGCATTAATGTTACATTTGGGTTTCGTATACCAAAAAAGAAGCCATAGGAGTGCTTATCTCCTGTAAGCCCTCTTTAGTCTTTAGTGCCTACATTGGGAAAGGGTTTCTGTCGAGAAATTTTCCCTAGGTTCTAAAACTTAGTCCTGTCTCTCTTATTCCAAATTGGAAATAAAAGATCCTAGGTAGTAAGTACCTACCTAACTTGGTATTGAATACTACTGAGTATTCAATACAGAGTTTGACCCTAGAGAACTATCTCTAGGGTCAAACTCTAGACCACATTTTTGAAACCCGGCTTGGAGTATAAACAGAGTGATAAATATTCATAAGGAAAGTAAGCCTTCTTGTCATAGGCCTCGGGAGCCTGATGGATGGCGCCTTGTGCTTTGTCGTCTAGCTTTGGAACTTTTATTTTCTAAGTAACTTTTGCGCGACTGTTTTATGCAGGCACTGTTCTCTACTTTTTCGACTCTACTGAAAACTGAGGCCCAATTCTCTAAATTATTTTAAAACTGCATTGAAAGTTAACCGAAACGAGACTGAATTATGAATTGACAGAAAGTTGGTATTCTGCTCCCTTATAAATAACAATTCAGTCTACTTTCAAGTCACGGTGACTACCATTAGAGTAGGATAGTTATATATATAATTGCAAAGAGTAAAGAGAGACTCCATCTACAATGCTAAACTTATCGAAAAAACTTTGAATCGATCAAGTTTCGGTCACATTTCGATATAATCACATTACAGTGTTGTATTTTATGTTTAGAGAATACCATTTCTGACATTTAAGACATCGACACAAGATCGAAACATGATCCGAACTCTATTAAGTATAACTATTTTTAAGTTAGAGAATTGGGCCTCTGGTGCCTATTTATGTATATCAGTACTCTTAATCATCATCATCATCATCAGCCTATAGAAGTACACTGCTCAACCTAGGCCTCCCTCTTAGAATGCCACGACGAACGATATTGAGCAGCCTCCATCCACTGACTTCCTGCGACATTTACAATGTCCATCGAGTGAAAGTCCTTCTTCTACCACGTCGTCCGGTTTGTGGTCGATACTCGAGAACCTTTATTCCCCAACGATTGACAGTTCTGCGAGCTATTTGACCTGCCCATTGCCACTTCAACTTGCTAATACAGACACATAACACTTAAAAACCACACACCTACTATAAAACGGGTGCTACACATACAAATTCCGCCATAACATTGTCGCTTTTTCTGTTTCACAATAATACGATGCATATTACATCGTTACTCCCATTTCCATAAACCTTATTCAATACGGCTCAATAAATGAGTATAAGGAAAAATAATATTATAAGGACTCTTCCCGCTTTTTTCGAAAAGATATAATATTATGTCGTCTACTTTTATTAACCGACTTCAAAAAAAGGAGGAGGTTCTCAATTCGGTTATTTTTAACATTTTATTTAGGTACTAGTGTTTTTTGAGTTATATCGTTAAATTTTGGCAGCATTTTAACCGTGTAGTTTATTTTAAAAAGTGCAAGTGTAGTGAAACGAAATTGAAATGTATATGCATTACTTTTCAAAATAATAAAAAAACTAATTGTCCAAATGTGAAGATTTCTCTGCAATTTTCCTGCATTCTGTATGTAATATGGGAACTCATGAACGCGCAAGGCGTTGTGGAGATACCATATACACATATAGCAAGGAATTTCCCTTCGGGGATCCCACGCAGGAATTTTTGACGCTTATCTCCAAGCTTTTACATCCAATGATAAAATACTAACGTTCAACTCAAATACGTTTATTTTATTTAACTTGATCAAAAGAAATATACGAAAACACCTATAGGCATACAATTTTCTCATAGAAAGTCGTGTCGTTAAGCGTGTATTCACCGTTTTTGAAGAAAAAGATAATCTCCGCGATGCCATGGATGAAACAGGAATTCAAAGAAAATGTTTCGGTTTAGGATAAAGCGAGATATTATGTATTTCCCTCGGAAAACACGTCCAGCCTTTCCAAATTCACGCAGAAACCAGGTTGCCAGCGACTTCACTTTTTTATATAATTCAGAAATGGAACTGGCATGACGCCGAACTGATTTTAACTTGTAGCCCCTGCCCATTAAAACTGCAATACTACTAACTGCCTTCTAGGTCGCACACTACTTGACATTGTATTGCGAGTTCAAAAGTTTAAGTGACAAGTTGGAAGGTTGCCAGTCAAACAAGCACATGGTTGTAATTTTACAGCAAGAATACAGCAATACGAGGTACTTGGTGGCAGAAACTGGTTTGGTGGAAGTAATTGATAAAAAATACTAAAGTAATATGGTAGTACTTCCCCGGATGAACTCTTTCACAAGAAGCTCTATTTGTTTACGACTCTTAGTTCTACCATATATTCTCGAAACCCATAGTAGTGCGAAGGTTCGCACCGATAAGCGCCGGTAGACAGGCGCCGGCAACCTCCTCTCTATGTTAATGCGAGCTTAGGTTGGGGCAATTTTTGGCACATTTATCTTGGCGTCCCTTCTTGCTTTGTAACGATAGTTAAATGGTTTAACATCATGCGTATCCGTTTTGAGCCAATGCCAGCGGGTTGATTGATTTTCTCCATCCACTTGAACTATAAACAATTTCCGCATAAAACAAACAACTAAACCTTGTTTTTCTTTAACGTTTGAACAAAAAGTGACCTTGTCCTGAGTAAACAATAGTGCCATGGATTCAACAGAAGTTGGTAGGTTATCATAAATACAATTTAGTAGTCATTAGTTCACTAATCAACCATCCGTAAAAAATAATTTTATCAAAGTATCAAACATTACCAGGTTTCATTTAATGGTATATTTAATAACTTTAAATGTTTGTTTTGCAATCTGATTCATTTGTGCATCAGGATTACACGCGCGTGAAATTGTGGTTTCCTATCACGCAATTTGCGATGTCATTTTCTATAAACGTTTTATTTTTTAGGGATCTGTAGCCCAGATGTAAAACGGAACCCTTATAATTTCGTACAGTGTCGTATATTTTCGGTTATTCACCTACTTTTTAACCAACTTAAGTAAAATGAGGAGGTAAAGCAACTTCGGGAGTAAGGCGTGGCTCATCTTTGGCCAGTTTTTTTTTATTTCTTTATACTAACTCAGGCGTTACTCATCTTTGGCCAGTTTTTTGTTTTACTTACTGCTAGAATTTTATACTCGATAAGCCCCCTTCAAAACATCACGTTAAATCTATCATACATCGGAAAATTGCTTAAATAGTATTCGGGCGTTCTGAAACTCAAAGAGGTTGCACGTAAGCTTCCAATAATAAAGTATAAATGATGAGGGAGCGGGCCCACATGATCCATTGCAGGTCTGCGAAGATTTATGATAAGACTCCAACTTTTGGATGTCGCCACCCACAGAGCATCTTGGCGAATGATGCCAGTTGATTCGTGATATGGAAGGTCACTTGGCATCGTCACTTTTATTTTACGAACCAATACTTCTTCCACATTAACTACATGATGGATGATAAAAACCTCCTTTAAGCCTTCTACTACCCCACTTTAGAAACATTGCCATTTTGCTCTGTTTTCGATGTGAATAGCATAACATAAAATAACATAACACCCAATAGTAACCTTCAACCTGTCACTTTAACTTTTTAACTTTATGTCTTAGACTGGACGCAATGAAATTTCAAGTAGTGTGCGCGACCTAGAAGGCTTACATGACCTAATATAGGTATTGCAGTTATTATAACATACCATAACACCCAACAGTCATATATACTTATGTACGTAGTCATGATCCCACACTAGGATTCCCTGTGTCGTGGGTATCAGGAACTACGATTACCATGGTACCATAACACCCAGACTCGGAACAAATATTTGCAGATCATAGATAGAGGAGGATATGAATGTTCATTTCTTTCTTTCTTTATCTATTGCTTTTTCTAAAAGCAATAAATAATTCGGTACGGCGCGGTGTTTCAACCAGTGTGTTCATACGTGGTGACCAGCTTGGTCACCACAGATTATAGAGCCGAATGAACTGCTTCGTGACAGTGGTAAGCAGCCTGAAAGTATGACTCTTTTTTTTTTTATTAGTATTGCCATTCAGCGTGGCAATTCAGCCAGCGTCTTGAGGATGCTTCCGTCTGGTTGTGAATTGGATCAGTTGAGCTATCTTGAGATTGTTTGCAACGGTCATTAGACTCAACTGCATATTATAATTAGTTTTTTTTTATTTCGTGTATACATACTTGTTTAGGTCGTATTATGCTTTCAGCAGTAAATGTATTGTGTATTGAGTAATTTTCTTAGATTTTTTTCCAAACAAATCAGAGCTTGTTATTCTTTATCCTTAAACACGATATGATTGGAAATGTCAAAATTGATGAAGATAACGAGGACTACAGAAAACAGTAGATTTCTCCTACTTCCTACGTCCCTGGGCGATTACTTAGTAAATTTCCTTGTTAAATTATTTATAGATTACCTTCTGCATCATAATTCTTCAGTTTGTGATTTTCTTTTCAGTCTTCTCCAAATTAAGTAACTTCCAATTTGGGTAATATAGGTATAAACCTATATTACTCAAATTGGAAGTTACTCCAAATTGGAGTCATGCTTTCAGGCTGCTTACCACTGTCACGAAGCAGTTCATTCGGCTCTATAATCTGCGGTGACCAAGCTGGTCACCACAGATGAACACACTGGTTGAAACACCGCGCCGTACCGAATTATTTATTGCTTTTAGAAAAAGCAAAATAAAGAAAGAAAACGAAAAAAAAACTAAGTAGTTAATAAAGTAAGTAGTTTTAGTTCCCATCTCACGACCTTCGAGCGTGGTTGCGGTCGGTGCTCATGAGGAAGGGCCTCTAAATGGTCAACGAAATGTCAGCACGAGAATAGTATATTAGTACGTTGTATAATATAGTCGTAATTTTTCTAAAATGATACCAAACCACGATAATTTCAATACTATTATTTATTACCATGGTACTCGTAGTTCCTGATACCTACAACACAGGGAATCCTGAATGTGACTGTTGGGTGTTATGTTATATAACATAAATATACATAATGGTATAGTTAATAAAAAGTTGTTAAAGATAATAAATTATTTGTTTTAGAGGTTTTATTAGTAGGTACTTATTTACTAACTATGTATAGAGGCAGGTAATCCTTGTGTCAACCAAGTAACCCAGATGTTGTTAATTTAAAAAAAATCTGAAACAAGATGAAAATATCTTAAGGCACTAGACGAGTTTATAAAACGGTGTCCTTAAATATTATGATGCTCGGTATGTATTTACAGTGAGTCTACCAACTAGAGACGCAACGTGTTAACACAGGCTAACGGGCTCGGACAATGCTTTCCATGCGAGCGCAGATAAAGTTCCAAACAGTCTGGAGAAAGCTATCAAATGAAAACCTACTCAAACACTAAAAACTAAAGATGGAAATCGCCTGCAATATGAAACACAACTGAATAATCATTCATGTAAATGGCATGCCTCGGAACCGACAATAGGTACGTAGTTTGCCCCCGATACGAGAGGCAAACCAGGATGAATGGATTAACCGAATCCTGAATTGCTACATTTGTAAGCTCTTATTTCTCTGCTGTGATTTAAGCAATGACAATCTTTTTCCATAACCACAACGCGGCTCAAGTTTTCACATTTCAGAATGCCGTGAACCAGAATTATTTTTTATTTGGTTATAAATCAAAGATGGCTTGAATTAAACACAATAGTTTTCAAATGTGCTAACAAAGACCTTTCATGTCGCAGCTCATTTGTCCTGGTTGCTGTAGGTAGTTATAATTTTTAGAGTTCCGTACCTCAAAAGGTACCAACGGTACCATTATAAAATCACTATGGTGTCTGTCTGTCACAGCCTATTTTGTTCGAAACTGCTGGAAGAAAAAAGTTGAAATTGGACACTTTACACAGCTAAGTGACGCAATCACAGACGTATAGGGTAAATAAACGAATTCTAATTTTGGGGGTTAATTTAAGGGGGTACAATAAAGGGCCCTTATCCCATAGGGGATAAGGGGCTCATAGTTTACAGGAAAACCCAAACAGAAATCCTAAGTCTTAAGATAAAATGTGTTGACTGACTAATATAAGTTTCAATTAGTACTATAGTAGCCTACGCTTGTACGGAACCCTATCCACGCGAAGCCAACTCGAACTTGCCTGATTTTTGTTTAACTTAGCGTTGGATCCTTTATTTGATGAAAATTAAAATACTTTCCCATTTGTTAATCTGAAATAGATTTTGGGAAACAAGTTATACAATTGTACCAAATTGCAAGTCAATAGCAATGGTATATGTTTGCTAAGAAGCACTCAGCACTCAAATGCCAGATGTAAAATTGGTAACAATACATTGTTTGTAATTTTAACAAAAAGCTATATTCTCATGGTGTTAAGGGAGATATTTATATAAGACGACATAATATTTATACCCTAGGAAGCCCGACTCTAATAAAACGACAGCGTAACATACGAAGCATCCGCGTACTCGTGGGCTGTGTTATGTGGCCCGTAATGCACACGTCACAGAGAGGACAACTCTCTCATACCTCGAATATTTCGTTAAAAATATTTACTTTGTAACATTAATAGCTTGGCCGACTTTATTCGGTACAGTTACATGCCATTCCATTAATACCGGAGCTAGAGATGCTACCAAATAAATATTTTATGAAAAGGATAATGGAAGAAAAGTGACATGTATTTAAGTGTGCATGATATAGGTATATTAGTTATGTAAGAATTTAAAGTCGACCACTTTATACCGTAAATGACTCTGCATATTATGTGAGATTTTATATAATTTAAATTTAAGGTCAACTAAGGCCACTGTTCACCAACACATAAACAGATAGTAAAACGACTGTTTATCCTAAACAATTCTTTTTGACAGATGCTTTCATACTGTATCCGTCACTTTGACCAATGGTTACGTTAAACGCCCGTTTATTTGTTCGTGAACATAGGCCTAAGTCATTAATAACTTGTTTATTTCTTGTTTGTGCCTCAAGGTCAGTGAACCATGTCTTGTTCATTGGATAGAAAATTTTGTTTGTGTAGTACCTTACGGAACACGGTCGAAGATGGACTTCAGCAATAAAGTTGTAATTATAACCGGCGCTAGTTCTGGAATTGGAGCGTCTGCAGCTGTTTTGTACGCGAAACAATCGGCGAAACTTGTACTTACTGGACGGAACGAGCAATCACTGAACACCGTATCGAAACAATGTGAAGAAGCAAACGGGATCAAACCTTTAATTGTGAAAGCTGACGTGACCGTTGACAGTGAAATCAAGAAAATTGTGTTGAATACAATAGAACACTTCGGTCGTATCGACGTGCTGGTGAACAACGCAGGTGTTGGAGTACGCGCAAGCATCCTTGACGGTATCAAGCCTTTTGATGAAGCCATTGCTACGAACATACGGTCCGCTTACCTCCTCACTAGTTTGGTGACACCTTATCTTATTGAATCAAAAGGGAACATTGTGAACATATCCAGCGTAGCCGCGTTCGGTCCGATTAAGGGTGTAGATTTCCTGCCGTACTGCATTTCGAAAGCGGCATTGGATCAGTTCACCAAATGCATCGCTTTGGAGCTAGGCCCTCGAGGGGTGCGCGTCAATTCCGTAAATCCTGGCTGCACTAGAACGTCATTTGCTAAAGCCGCTGGTTTCTCAAAGGAACTAGTAACCCAACTATACGACCAGCGCGCGGAGTCCTACCCGCTTCGCAAGGTGGCCGAAAGCGATGAGGTCGCCGACCTAATTCTTTATCTATCAAGTGATCGCGCCCGCAGTATCACGGGGAGTGTATACGTTATAGATAACGGTGAAATGTTACTGTAGGCTCACATTGTGTAGAAATATACCCATAGGTTTAGAAAATGATTATGCAACAGAGGGATAGTCTTAATTAAATTAGTTTTGTGTGCTTATTGTGGTTATTATGTGTTTTAATTATGGTGCCTGAAAAATTCTACGGGTTAAACATTTCTGTAATAGTTTATACTTTTAAAATCTGTACGTATTATGATAGTTATAATATATATATACTGAACAAAATTAAAATAAACGGTTGATAAAAAAGTTCTTATCTTTTTATCATTTCATCGTGTGTCATCAGAGCCTTGTGTTGTGTGGGTTCGATTCCCGCTGCGGGACAAATGTGTGTCTCTGAAAATATTAAATTTGTTCCGGGTCTGCAAGGGTGTTATGGTACCATGGTACTCATCGTTTCTGATACCCAAGGCAAAGGGAATCCATGACTCCGTAGGTATGAGACGGTTGGGTATTACGTTATGTGCTGAAAATAAGCACTGTGAATTCGTTCACAGCACATGCTGGGCTCAGGACTTTTACATTGCATACAACCTTGTACATGCAGTGTGCTATATTATAATTCGTTATTTTTAATGAGTAGAATGTACCAAATAGATATAACCCAGAGTAGGCATGTGTTATTGCATTGTTGTTTACAGTTTAAATGAATGCCTTCATATCTTAATCTTTCGAAAAAGGTTTGATCACTTAATTTAGCTAATAAAAAATAACTATGTGTTCTTTAAACAGATTTTTAATCAACAAGGCGTAACCTACCACAGAACAATAACAAGAACGTAGTAGCAACAGTATAAGGTAGGATATAGGGACCTTCATAAACAGGTCAGTCGGTAAGACGCCAAGCTAATATGGCTCGTGTGTTCTCGGCTATTACTCTTAATTTAGCATACACTGAACTAGATCGTGGGCGACGTAAAGCAAAACTTATAGCGGACGCAAATGAGGAATAGTAAATTGAAATATATCTCTTGAAATAGAATGAATGGGCTGCTGTTATGTTTTGAATGAATTTATTTATGATTTAAGTAAATAGTTATGTATATTTTTGTTTGGTATTTAGCTTGATACGGTACAAAATAACGGTTTTGTGAGGCAGTTATTGTGAATTATGTAACGGGTTATTAGGTATACCATCTACTAGATATGTATGAAACGTACTACTGAGGTATATAGGTTTGACGATCTCTGTGGCGCGGCGGGCGAAGGTTCGCCTGCGACGCAGGAGGTTGCGTGTTCGATTCCCGCCTCGTAACAAATATTTTTACGATCTCCAGATATTTGTTCAGGGTGTTCTGGGTATTTTCTATGCAAAATACAAATATCTATCTATGTAAAGTATTAATTAAGTATATCAGTTATCTAGTACCCATAACACAAGCTCTATGCTTAGCTTGGGGCTAGATAATGTTGTGTGAAATGTCCAGCATTTATTTATTTATTTATATATATAGCAATAGTACGTAAGTGTTACGAGCAATGAATGGAACTCTTACGACATCATCAGTTAATTTATACTAAGCATCAAACAACCTGTTCTAACTACTTGTTATGCAGGTCCGTGACCTGAGGTACTCACCGCTTAGTTGTTTACACACAGTCATAATGTAGCACAACTGGAACTTTAAAGAAAAATAATAAGGTTTGCACTCTTTGTGTGGGGTGGGGAGACATCGGTGCGTGCGAAACGTGCGAATTCGAGCCCTCAGGGGATTTGCGAGATTTTTCAATTTTTATTTGCGCCTGTAAGTGCCGACGACAGAGTATTGAGTGAACGGTGAATGCACATTCACTGTTTCCACCGAATCTATACGGGAAGCCATTCCAACGTGTTTGCATACTATTTTGGTTACAGCATTTAGCTTCGGGATATATTTTTCTGCAAAGCGTTGCACGAGGTGCCAATTGACGGATTGCTGGTTCGCTGAATAAAACAGGATGGAATAGTGGCAGACAGCTTTGAGCGCAATTCTGAAAAACATGACGAGCTAACCGAAAAAGCTCTAACTTTATTTAATGAAAAATCAAAAAAACTCTACGGTTAAAGGTACTTCCTGAAAATAAGTAAGTCTATGAAAGACTATAAAAAAATACAAAAATAATTTGCTCTATTTTCAAAAGGAGCAATACATGTTGCAAATTATTGAGTAATGGGAGTCGTCTAAAAGTTTTCCTAAATTCATACACTCATAATTCCGAGTGAAAATACCAATCTTGACACGCAAAAGAATTTCATACTACATTTTTTTCAGTCGACTGCCTTAACGGCAGTATGATGTAAATGTAATAAACCAAATGGCCCTTCTTCCACTCGCATGCGATGGCACTCCATGCTTCCCTGTAAAATGTTTTATGCTTTATTACGTTAATGTCGTGTGTATACATTTTCGTAAATAATTTCGTTGTCACCTGGAGTAATAACATTTTGTGTAGATACAGATGCGGTGCTAGTTAATCAACAAGCTTTTTAATTATCATTACTTAAACATATTGCATTTGAGGTGCATATATTATTATGAGCAGAGTTTTTGGTGTTAATTAGACATGGTTTGTTTATGATGCACTCTAGCATATCCAATGTTGAGCTGTTATACAAAGTAAAACATTTCACACATAGTATTGAAAAACAAAGGAACACTATCAGATTGCTCAGAAGATTAAACGTTGAACAATTAGGTCAACCTCCAGATCAGCTGCCATACATCAATTCGCTGAAAAAACCTCGGATACCACAAGCAAACTGTCAAGACTCGATCGACAATAATTAGTTCGAGTGTTGAGTGAAGGAAGCCCAAGATTGATGGGGTAGGCACAAAGGTCTGGCGGTGATAAATTGCCCGATATTAGGTCATGATTTCGGAGGGTATTTGCCTATCGCTTCGCTATCGGCCTTGCATTTTTTGTCTACGGTTATTGGTTAAGGTGAACGCGGAATAGATAATATCTTTTCTCCTACCAATTTTGTATTGGAATTTCAACAAAACAGTTATATTTCCTACTTAAAAAATTTATCATATTATAGGGCAAATACAGAAGCCTTACTAAATTTTTTAAATTAGATTTTTTTATTCTTTCTACAGGTAGATGTTATTTCTTGAAACTGTTAATTGGAGGATGTTTTTAAGCTTCTGCACTGGGATGGATATGGCAACATCATTGGCGAATCTATTATTATACTTACATCTTCGATTTCGATACCTATTCTATACCTTGATATCATCAACATGACAACATCGCTGGAATATCTTGGTACAATGCTCAGAGACCAAATTAAACATGGGCAAGACAAAATCATATCAAATGCCTATAGCGCACCACCAGCGCTATACCCATGCCGCATCTGCATGGTACATGTTGGGGAAAAATACCATTGAAGTTGTTTGTCACTATGTCTATTTAAGTCAGACGATCCAACTAGGTAGGTCCAACTTCGACAAGAGGTCAGCTGAGGAATCCGATTCAGTGTTGATGATGTTGATGTTAATTTATACTTCATCATATTGGTGCGTGCATCAATAAATAATTTCTCAGTGAGTTAGTTATCGTTACTGTACTTACAATAGATTCTATATTGTTATGTAAACAGCCTCAATCCTTAGCATGGAGATCACATTATTTGCGTAGCCAGAAAAATAATAAAAATATATAAAATATTCAAAATGTTGTCAAAATCTGATACTTATATAATGTGTTTTTTTTCACATGGATATTAATGTCATTTCGTGTACATTTTCATTGTTATATTTTCTTGAACCCCCCGAAACTAAAACCCGGCTACGCTCGTGTTTTTATGTCACTTTTTCATGGAATCCTTGATGATCTCTTCAAATAACAACACAAAAGCTGTAGTGTGAATCTAACCAGCTACGTTATTTAGGTTTTCCAGCTAACTACACACATAACACAATTCAGACATTTACACAAACTAAACATTTCCTTAACGTATTCAAATGCCTTTGAATCTGTGTGTACGTGCATATGTGGGAATTGATCGGACGTGCGAATTCGGTCAGCTCGGTTTATGCAAAGTAGGTTTTATATCACCGAAGTTATGGTTCAAATTCAGCCAATGCTCAGATACGGATCACTTTGTTCGGTTATTATGCAAATCATGTGCGGGAAGTGTCACGACGTTACCTAGCTCCCATTACTTGAAAGCAAATAATTGTATACGGAATTCTGAAATACTCAAACGCTCTTGTGCGAACCAGAGTGAACCATGAGCAAAAAATATTCTTATGGCAATATTTGTATCCATTTTTTTAACATATCTATCTACATTTGTATTACATATAACGGAGATGCTCTTTGATATGCTGTTTTTATACGAAAATACCTAAAACGAAAACGAAAGATTTCAGCTAAGTATAATTTCATAACTTACGAACGGAATGGTAAACAAGTCCTTCGTAATTACGTTTGTAGTACTTCTCGATCCACACGTAGACCAATTAGTTCATTGAAAAATTGATTGAAGCTCTACTTTTTCCTCTTGCAAGACCAATCAATTAATTTCTAGGCTGATGCCTCCGCTTTACAAAAAACCCATTGGAGCAAATGCAGGCTACCAACTCCAACTGAGCGAACTAACTTATACCTGTCTGAAACCCCATTACACCAGCACAAGGCAGTTCGTTTGCAACTGCAAACATCGGCCGAAATTTCGGCAGTCCATGACACAGTTTGTGTTTCATCAGGCACTGAAAGAGACAGGCCTATTCAGGAGAGAGGACGCGCAAACATTGCTTCAGATCGCGTGTGTTTACGATCCTCTAATTTCATCCAATCATACTCAACGTACAGGCTTTGAGGAGTTACGAAATTGAGGATTCTGATAAGGCTTAGCTTCTGATGGATTCAGAATAAGTACATGACACAACAGAGCGTACGTTTTAGGAGTTAGATGTAGGTCAGTAGGTTATAAATCTATTGATCTCTTGTTACCGATGTATGAAGGTTTGTGACTCCAGCACCAGTGCATCCAAATTGTGTAGGAATAACAATGAGTACCTATTCCCAATATTAAATCCAATGAGAAGGGGGGCCTTCCCCCCGATTTGTACGATTATTTCGGGAATTGAGTTATCTCTAACTAAAGGTAGGTAAGTGAGCAAAATACATTTCGGCCAGTTCATTATCTTTCTGACAGATCCGTGAGATCCGCTTCATCAATCTAATTATGGGAAAAATCCTTCGAGGCGCAAAAACCGTTGCTTTTATTTCGAATAGGTTTCATTATAATAAACTGGCCATGCGTCTCCTCTCAAACCAGGCATAGTGGGATCCAAAATCAAGTCACAGTCCCTCCATTTACTTGATTTGAAGTTCATTATTTATTCAAAACAATTATTCAATTTGCCGTTTGCCGTTGTGAAGTAAAATAATTTCAAAACCCAGTTTGACTACGGGAGGTTTTATTTTTAGGTTGAAAAAATCTTCTATGGGGGATTTGGATTTTTTATTTTTATTATTTGCTTAGGGGTTCATGCCACAGCAACATATAATCTGTAAACGTTCCAACTGGCTACCTTTTACTTCTGCCAAGATATACTGTGATAGAGTATAGGAAGATATGGACGGCACAGGCTTAGTTTTCCGTTGGCACCCTTTGGGTACCCTAAAAAGCATCCGGCGAAACAGACATTATTTTCTTTGGCCCCAAAGTGAGTCGCGGGGAATGTTTCTCTATTACATACAAACGGAGATCAAAGCTAATATGATGCGGGACATCTGTTTACCGTAGATATAAACTCGTTTCAGTACCATCTGCATTTTTGCTTATAACGCTTCACAACCCAACTTACATAATAAATGAGGGTAGCTCGCCAAAAACGGAAGTAATGGTGCGTACTCAAACTTACACGAAAAAATACTCACGACCACGATTAATTTTCATTTCGCTCTATGACCAAGGATTGGTGTCGTACGAAAAGGACTCATTTTTGGGCGTGAAATAGTTTTTTACTTTGCAGAGATTTGCTAAGAGCTGACTAATAAATTACTTATCTTTTTCCTTCATTAAGCTTACTCCTCCAAATCCTCCCGTGGATGTCATAAAAGGGAAATAAGGGGATGGGCAGCAGCGTCTGAGTACTTAACACCAATCCTTCCAATACGAATCCACCTGCCAAGCGTGGTGATTATGGATAATCCCCCTGCATTATGGGGAGACCTGCTTCAGATGAAAGAAGAAGACGCTACTTAATGAAAATAGAATGTCTGGAAGTTCTGCTGGGTTAAATTTATACACAGTTTGAAGATATTTTGCTAGTTTTCAATTAAAAGCTATTTTTCAAACTGCAGGATAGTGCCACAAGTTTCCACCAACTTATCCATCCTGTAATGCAAATGTTCAAAGCCAAAATCGAATTTGAAATTATATTTCGTGGAAAATATGTTTGTATAATTCGTTGCATAATGCATGTTACCTGTACAATTGAATAATTACTGAAGCGATGTTTGTATGCAAACTGGGATTGTTATTTACGCCTCGGGCGCATGAGGGACAATGCTGTTGCATATAACATACATACATATATGAACACACGCCTTTTTATCCGAAGGGGTAGGCAGAGCCTCAAAGGGCGTCTTTTCACTGTGGGTTCCACAATCACAGGAATACGTTATACAGGATAGACGTTTAGTAATACATAAATGCATTAAAGCCATTGCCCTCCGTCTCCTCCCGTGGATATCGTAAAAGCTGACTATACACCAGGGGATGGGCAGCAGCATCCACCTGAGTATTCAACACCAATACTGCGATAACGAATCCACATGCCAAGCGTGTGTGATTAAGGCAAGTTCCCCTATTATATTCTATGGGGGAGGCCTCGCCCAACAGTGGACATCTAACGGCTGATGACGATATAGCCAATAGAAGTAATGCATACTAAGACCTAAGCAGACATAAGAAGCAGTGTGGTCAAGGACAGCGGCGCGGCCTGCAGTTATGACCTTTAAAAGAAGGTCAAAGAGGGGGTCTTCCTACATTAGAACGTTTGATTCCTGTTCGTCACTACTAAACCTTTATTCCCCAACGGTTGTTGGTTTTGCGAGCTATCCAAATCCATATCCAAAGGGTTTAAATAGTGGCTGTTATTTGATCTCTTTTTAATAGATTCAAGACACTTGGAAGACATAATTATGTAGAAAAATTGGCACAGCTAGTAAAAAACAGTTATCTTCTACGTAAGTAAAATTTAATTTTGTCAAAATTAACGAGTTAGTTATATGGCAATTCAGTCATACACCTAATTAGGTAAGCCGTAATTTCATTTACAAAATTAATTAATTATTAACACGAGGATTTCTATGTAATTTTCAGTAAAATACAGGTTTATTTAACTAAATACAAAACTCTGACTCAGAATTTACTTGAAATAACAACGTAATTCTCCACGCCCTTGAAACTTCATCGTTTCTCATTAAAGTTAATTACCTTGAACGCTTTAGTCCATCCAACTAATTAGACCTCTCGAAAAAAATCGAGGATAATTGTGAGGAGCGATTGTCCGGATTCTCTTCCAAGGACACTTCTTGATAAATGATAATCTTTGATAATGAAGACCTTTGTTGAGTCAGAGTAGTAGCTTCAAAGCAGGGGGTTGGGTTTGAATCTGGAATCGGAATACTTAATTTGTATACCATTTTGATGGTGCATAGAGACATAGCAGGAGAACATCTTGGGAAAGAGTTCGTCCAAGGAAGTACTACCAACGTAACTATTTTTGCCGCCAAGCAATAGTGTTCGCATTGCTGTGTTTCAGTTTGAAGGGTACGGGTGCCGTTGAAATTACAGGCACATGAGACTTTTCATCTTTATATCTCAGGGTCGCCAGCACGTGTGTGACGCCTCTGGGTGTTACGTCCATAGGTGACGCTTAATGTTTTGTTATACATTTATTTCAATTGTTTCCAAAATGGCTATAATCGGAAGACCAGCGCAGGTTGTTTACAACCTGAATATGCTGAGTTGGGGCCTTTTTGCAACAATATTTTTTAATCCATCCTATGTTAATTGTATGTGATGATTTTCTTTGTTTTCTTTTCTGAATTTTGTTGCAAATAAATGTATTCTTATTCTTATTATTCTTCTTCGTAAAACCTTAATAAATGGTCGTTAATATTTACAAAATTACAAGAACAAACCATTGGAATTTGCCCCATTTTCTTAGTTCTTTGTGTTTTCGCTGCAAAGGAAAATCAAAGGGAATTTGTGTCATATTAAAACCCTTTGATTGGCTCAATTGCTTTGAATACTCTTACTGAAATATGTATAAATAAGAAAATGTTGGCAAACTTCATTTTAATACAAACCCGAATACTATTAAGTATATTGTATATTAGGTTGCGGGTTCGATTCCCGCTGCGGGACAAATGTTTGTCCCGGGTCTGGGTGTTATGCTACCATGTTAATTGTAGTCCCTGATACCCACGACACAAGGAATCTTAGTGTGGGATTAGGACTACGTATATGTGACTGTTGGGTGTTATGTTATGTCGGTGCCAAAAAACATTTCTATTTATTTTTATAATAGAGTTTAAACTTTGCACGTCACAGGAAGTCGGTGGATGGAGGCCTATATCTAGCAATGGGTTTCTACAGGCTGATGATGATGAGAGGTTAAAAGTAAAGTTGCAAAGTGTTTTACTGAAAGTGGAACTAGGTACCTATGCATTGAAAGAAGCTACCAAAAAAGACGAGCACACCGAAATATTATGTAACAATTTTCCTCGTAATGCTGTAGTGCTATATTTTTTAACAACTTAAATTATTTTTTACCACACAATGAAGTTCTGCGTGGATCCAGTTTCATAGCAATCAATAATAATGAGGGTTAATAAAATCCGTGATTGGATCCGCGCCGTGCCGTCTGACAATCGGATTAAACACGTGCCCAAAATGGATACACAGCTGGACAAACCACATTTCAATTTATGTATACATACACTAGGCTCCGGCCACGACTTCGCTGGCATTGTACCGGGATAAAAAGCCTAATGTGTCAATGCAGGTCGTAATCTATTTCATGTTTTATTGAAATTGGTTCTGCCGTTATAAACGGGCCGGCAACATGATTTAGTAACAAACAAACATCCACATACAAAATACAAACATACAAACTTTCGAATTTGTTATATTAGTAGAATTTCGGATAATTTACCGTTACAACGTTGATCAATGTTCCCACATTGCTCTATTATTGTTAATTAAAAACAGTATCCATTCAGTAAGTGTACTGAAATATTACATTAAAAACATTTAGTTTTTTTTGTATTTCGTTTATTGAATTTGAAATTTATTGTATTTTTATACTTTCCTTATTCCGTTTCGTTGGCCTCCAGCAATGATACCTGTTTGTGAATTGAATACCGATAAAAGCTTCATCAATTTAACGAAATGAATCTCAGTGAACCTTTGAAGTATAAAACATTTTTAGAGGATAAAATATATAAGTATAATTTTTGGGGGTAGATACATACATTTTTTTATACATCAAAAGGTCCCAAAAGAATCATAATAGGATCATTCTGGTGTCTGTCTGTATGTCTGTCACAGTCTATTTTCTTCGAAACTACAAGTTTTGGTCAATCACATTTCAGCCTGACCACAGAATAAATATTAGTACAACTGACGGTGTTATCACCAACGCAACGCCAGTCATTGTAGACAATAACTGGTCTTTATTAGTACTGAAAGTGAATGTATAAATTATTAAATCAGGCCAGGAAGAAAACATCATCATCAGCTTGTTAAAGTCCACTGCTGAACATGGGACCTAGACCCTAGAATGGCATCAATCGACTTTCTGCGCCCTTTATAATGCCTGTAGGACATCGAGAGAGGGCGAAGGCGGGATCTAGGGGTAGAGAAGGGGGGGTACATACACACCAACCTCTGTGGCGCGGTGGGCGAAGGTTCGCCTGCGACGCAGGAGGTTGCGGGTTCGATCCCCGCCTCGGAACAAATATTTGTGCGATCGGCAGATAATTGTTCCGGGTGTTCTGGGTATTTTCTATGTATAATAAAAATATCTATCTATGTAATGTATTATATTACGTATATCAGTTATCTAGTTGCCATAACACAAGCTCTGCTTAGCTTGGGGCTAGATAATGTTGTGTGAAATGTCCAGCATTTATAACCATACCATCGATGGATGTGACTATTGCCGTGGTAGTCTCAGCCTAAGAATAGGACTCCTCCAACTTCTCCTGTAGATATCGTAGAAAGCGACTATGGGATTACGCCAGGAGATGGGCAGTAGCATACACCTGAGGCCTAATTCTCTAAGTTACACTAACACACTATAACAGGTTATAACTACACTGAAAGTTGACCGAATCGAGACTGCATTGTAAATTGACTGAAAGTTGAATTTCTAGTCCCTCATAAATAACAATTTAGTATACTTTCAATTCATGGTGACCACCATTAGAGTAGGATAGTTAGTTAGTTAGTTATAGGTAATTGAAAAGAGTCAAGAGAGACTCCATCTACTTATGCTAAAATGAACGAAAAAACTTTGAATCGTTCAAGTTTCAGTCACATTTCGATATAGCCAAGTGGAACACTATTGAACGAATGTAATCGTTTTGTGCGTTCTTGGCAAAATTTACAGCGAGTGGTACGAGCCCATAATCACATTACAGTGTTGTATTTTATGTCAGGAGAATACCATTTCTGACATTTAAGACATCGACACAAGATCGAAACATGATCCGAACTCTATTTTAACTATTTTTTAGTTAGTGAATTGGGCCTGAGTACTTAACATCAAACTGCGATCACCAATTCTGCTGCCAAGCATGGTGATAATGGCAAATCGTCATTATCATTGTACGTTATGCATTAATGGGGGAGGCCTCAACCAGCAGTGGATGTCTACCGACTGATGAAGATACACATCAACACTAGTACTTACTCAAACCAATAACAATGCTATTGAAATAATGAGTTAAAAAACGGTCTAAGTATTAATTGAAAATGTTCACCGTAAAAGTCGATTTTTCCTTGCGAATTTTCTTTGTGTAAAAGCGCTCACGTAGGGCGGTTGCAGCGAAAAAAAAGGCTATTGCTATTAGAACCACGTTGCTCGTTCATCAGCGCAATTCCTGCGGTTCAGTGGAGGATGTATTTGTGAAGTTCTTTTTATTTTAGCTCTAAGTGTTCAATACATTCGTAACATGGGGAACCCACTGCGTTCAATCCACTTGATAGAGTGGCTCGAGTGGAAACCGCAGACTGAGTTAATTATAAACATTTTCATAGTAAACTTAATTGTGTTTATTACTCTTAAAAAGTCCACCGACAAATGTGGGACAACTATAGAAATAGAAATGTAAAGCTTGATAAACTTTACCGCAACCGCTAATGGAATTGGTTGAGATACGAATAAAAGATTTTAAAACAAAGAAGTCGAGATTGGTGAGGCTCATGTTGATAGTTGAAGAAACATTAGTTTCATTGAATATTTTATTTTGTATTTTGCACTAAAATATAAAATATTCAATATTACTTTTCATTTAAAAAACCTACTTCCGCCATAGTATTCGACTAAATATCTGGATGAAAAAAAAAATATGAAAGAACCACAGTGGTTAAAGGGTTATGATACTTTCTGAATGCAAATGCTTGGTTTGTTGCTGAAAATATCAAAATCGCCATATGTATGCCTACAATATTTGAGGAGTTCCCTCAATTCCTCATGGATTCCACCATCAGAACTGGATTCTGAAAAAATGGAACCAATCTAGAAGTATGTCTATTCGAATAAAAAAAGAATTTTTCAAATCGGTTCATAAACGAGGTATGTAGATATGAGGTAACAAACATAAAAAGGTAGACATGAGGTAACAAACATAAAAAAAAAAAAATACAACCGAATTGAGAGCCTCCTCCTTTTTGTGAAGTCGGTTAAAAATTCATCATAATCCCCCATTTAATCTAAAGAAATAAATATACGTTGATGCGTTAAGATAACAAAATTCAATAATTATATCAAAGAGCTAAACCAGTCTGCAATAATAACAGAAGTAATAATAATGATTATAGCTGTTTTGCCTTGGTGGGTCCGACCTAAGAATAAATCCCTCCCTCTCCTCCCACGGATGGCGTAAGAGCCAACTAAGGGATTACACCAGGGGATGGGCAGCAGCATCCCCTTGAGTACACTAGTAGGTACTGAGATCACCAGCGTGGTGATTATGGCAAATCGCTCCATTGCATTCTATGGGGGAGACCTCGGCTAGCAGTGGACGTCTAAAGGCAGCTGATGATAATGATGACTACACAACAGTTTTACGATTAACGGTGTTTCCCTAAACCATTTTATTTGCTGTTTAATTGTGTTCACGGATTCAATATATCCGAACTGAAGGCGAAACGTAAGCATTTTCAACGATAAGAGCTTAACAAACCTCGTTTTCGTTCCGTTTTTAAAATAGAAAGCTGATACAATGTTGAAGATTGATGGAGCTATCTGAAACGAGATCGGGGACTCCATGGTGCCGTCCGGCCATTCCGAGCAATGTTGCAGGAAACTCGGATCAGATGCTATTTAAAATCAAATACGTGTTCGATGCAGTTGCTTGGAACTGTCCCGTGAATAAGATATACATTTGTAGTCCCTTCGCCCTTTAAAGTCCGGCTGACTAATGTTAGTAACGATAGTAAATGTCAAATATTAACCAAGCCTTACGTACAAGTAGGTGTGAATTAATATAAATGAGTTCATGTTTCTCACGTTTTCGGCTCAAATCTACCAGACGAGTAGAGCTGACAAGGAGATATAAATGAACTCGTTAGTGCCTGGCTTACGTCTAATGTATTGCAGCATTGCTCAAGGCGTCTCCTGCTACGAGTAAGAATAACTTATTGCACTCAACAGGTTAGCTTCGCATGTATCATCACAGTTTTTGGCCTGCGTTTTACAATTAAAGTGAAACTGCGTTCGAGTACCGACAGACTTAAATTTACATTATCCATTTTACGAGAATAAGACGGTTTTGGCAAGCATTTAAGAACACAGTTTTAACGTGGATGTATAATTTACTTGCACTTTGCTGGCTCTGTATCATATTCAAAGCAATTTAATTCAAAGTTAATTATTTTTTAGTTTTCCGAACCAATACATTAATATTAGACTTTCTCGATAAAACTAACTTTTGTATACCAATTACCGGATGCACTGTATATGTATCTACTAGTAGAACACCCATATAACTTAATTCGCGTGGATTTGTTCCATACTTTTACCTTTTAATAGGTGAATTTTGGAAATTCCTTGTGCACCACAAAAAGTACGTAACGTAAAACATGCCTACTAACTTTCTCCAATTTTTCAAGAAAGATTACATTTCTTTTGTGATTTATTTTTATTATTTTTTTTCACTTCCATTTGTATAGTGATTTGGATCAGTTGAGATATCTTTATCTCATTTGCAACGGCCTTTAGAAAGCCTTATTTATTTTGTATATACACTTGTATTAATTGTATTGTTATTTCGGTAAATAAAGATTTTAATTTTATTTTGTGGTCTAAGGCAAATTAAATGTACCCTCCAAATTTCTAGTTTCTTAGATTTAGGTATGGTTTTCTTTGTACGTTGATAGTCAGTTAATAGTATAGTGCCGTGATATGTCCGGAATAAGAATAGACCCCTTCATCTCCTCCTCATCTGTCGTAGATGCCTGCCTGCCAAGCGTGGTGATTATGGCAAATTCTCCCATTGCATTCTAAGGGGCCGTCTAACGGCTGATGACGATGAGTCAGTTAGTCACGAAACAATTTTATACACATTGATACCATAGATTCAGATGGGTCAAGGCATTGTCGATTAGAAGTAAAAATGAGGGTTTAAAGTTTAGAGGGTTTAGTATAAAGAATACATAATAATTAAAAAATATATTATGTAGTCTTTATACCATGACAAGCAAAGTTAACTGTGGGAAACCTTAACCGGCAGAAGTACCAAGGTCAGCTTTGATTTCTATTGAGCTGCAAAATAGCAACACTGAAATTTATATAAATTCAAAACATATTTGCCCTATTCGGTCTTCAATAACCTATTGGCCCTCAATATGAACGTCTAATTGGATCAATCGGAGCATGTGTTTGAAATGGAGAATTTGATCCCCGGTGTTTGTGTTTTAGACTAATTGGTGAGGCCTTGGAACCTGCATTGATTGGAAGTTTACGACACGTTCAGAACTTATTGAAATTATGTTTGTTTTTATCATAACTAGCGATTAGTCCTGGCTTTGTTAGGTTTCGTGCACCTGCCGTAACAATCCTTCACACATAACAACCTGTCCGTGAAAATAGCTTATCCAGTGTTGATGGAGGAATTTGAAATCTATTTGATTGAATTTCTTGAGAAAAGTTTGTAATATTGTGTATCGTAGAAATTATTGCTACCAACTTACCGCCCGTTTATAGATCATACAGGACAGAGATTGCAACCCGCCGTAACTATTATTTTTGGTAGGTGATTTATCGATCTGTGAACACTGTTCTAGTTGACTGAAGGCATCAACTATATAAGCTGACATAATTTGGTTTACAGATATACACCTATCATAATATATACCTTACAATTACGTAGCAATTCTGTGTATCATTCTCTAAATTTAAACTACGCTAAAATTATCGCAGTCCCTTTTATTTCAGTCACATAAGAAAGGACGCACGATAATTTAAGCGCACTTTATATTTAGATAGTACTGCACAGAATATCTACAACTATGTATCTAGTACTTACACAGTAAGTATGCGCAAAACCTCAACAGATAGCAAAACGTTATAAGTTCGCACTCGTATGTAGGTAGTTGGTAATCCTGTACATAATTAAATTTGCGCTCGCTTCAAACTAGGGACCTCTGTGTGGCTTAACAGAATTAAACTGTGCTGAAGCAACATTTTGGATAGTTTCCTACATTAGGCTTATTTTATGAGAAGGTATTTTGGAAAATGTTTCAAGCTTTTACCACAGAAATGTTTACTTATGTACAGATGTTTCACTCAGGCAACGTAGTAATATATATATTTATGCAGACAATACACAATGTCTGAATATATCTTTATTCCAATTACTGTCATAAAAAATCATGAGCTCATGAATATGTGACACGCACGACAGCGAGTGACATTGAAAGTGTAGAATAGGCAATAAACACTCACCACTGACTGCGTGTGATATTTCATATTTTTTCCATTTAACCAAATAATACGATTAACACCGGAAGGCACCAAATTTTTGGATTGATAGGATTGCTCGCATCCGAGGCATCCAACGATATTTCATTACGTATGGCATGCCATGTAAATGATCTAAGCATGCCACAGGCTTGCTTTTACACGAACGAACATGGTGACTTTTAATGAGATATAAGAGTTGAATGTGATGCAATGATTATGATTTCGTGATATAATAAATAAGTAAGTATAAGAATAAATAAAATAATAGAGACATAAATCAATAAGTAGAAAAATAAGCAAAAAAGCTTTCGTCGCAGGAAGTCGGTGGATGGAGGCGGCTCGTGGCATTCTAATGGAGAGACTTATGTCCGGCAGTGGAATTCTACATCGTGATCATGATGATGATGATGATGATGAGGGAAAAAAATAAATCTTTTTATATAAAAATCAATTGCGGTGCGTTAGTCTCGCAAAATCTCGAAAATGGCTCGAACGATTTGTTTTTTTTTGTTTTGTTCGCCATAACACTTGGGTGGTATAGGAAAAAATAAAATTTTATTAGGAAAACCCAAAGGAATAGCTGAGAGATAGAAATCTAAATCAGTAATTTTGGATGTGAGTTGCCACTTTGGAACAGGTACTTTTAATAGATGGCTTTACCGTTTGGCAGCTGCGCCATGCATAATTGTTATTGTGCGGTTATAAATGAATGCAAAATCGTTTATTCGTAAAATCTTATGAGTGAAAAAAACAATTTTAGGTGGTACGAAGTTCACCTTCTTCATCTAGTAGTTTAATAAAAAAGCACTAATAGTACACGTTCATTTCGCTAGAAAGTAAAAACAAAAACTGATTAGAAAGCCTTTCCTTACTAATTTGTAATATGTATATAACTTGTTAATTTTTTCGCATTTCTTATTTGTTTCAGGTAAAAATGCAATATTCTGCAGGACCAACATAAAAGTAAGCCCTGATTTGCTTAAATAACCGTCAGACTACATTTCGGACTTGAAAAGTGAGTAAAAATTTATCATAATCAATTTGCCAATTAAGAACTCAACCTTATTCATTAATAGATAGGAATCATAATAGAGTGTTACAACTTAGTAGTGGTTTTCAAAGGGGGTATTCTAAGCATCCGTAGTCCGCCGGGCCGTAATTAAAAGTGTATTCTCTAGCGTTGTTTTACAGCGACCCGGCGGCCGTCTCGAGGCGTGCAGTGAACACAATGAATATGTATACCCATAGACCCGTAGTGCTATGAAAAACGTGAGGGACAGTGCCTTTTAGACGAGAATTTTATCGTTTTTGCACACGGTAGCTAGTATGCAGTAAACGTCAATATGCATTTTCTCTGTGAAAGCGTAGCAGGTGCAGTGCTACGACGCGCAGGCGATGAATAAAATGCCAAGTCTACTACGTTAGTTTTGTACGGCGTAGGGTTTCTTGAAAGTATTCCGTAACTTGGACGGTTGTAAGAGCAAACTATTGTTTTAAAACGTGATTGCATAAATAAGATTATTTGTAGATCATTATCATCATCAGCTGCCTGTAGATGTCCATTGCTAGACGATGCCTCCCCCATAAAATACAATGAGGGAATTTGTCATAATTACTACGCTAGGCAGGCGGATCGGTGGTTGCAGTATTGTTGCAAAGTACTAAGGTACAGTGGTAAGGTGCAATAGGCTACTACCTATTGCTTGGGAAATCCCTTAGTAAGTTTTTATGACATCTACGAGACGGAGAGGTTTATTCTTAGGCCGGACACGCAATGGCATATTATTTGTACTTTGAATTTGAAATAAAATTATACGTAAGTATTGGGAACTACAAGTACCATAGCACCACAACACCCCGCCCCGAAACATACGTTTGTAAGTCATGCAAACATTTGTCTCGCAGCGAGAATCAAACCAGCACTTCTTGTGTCTCGGCAATCGCACCACAGAGGTCATCATCGTTGCAAAATAAATGACAACGCGTCATAGAACTAAAATATCTAAATTTTTGTTGGAAATCCGAATCAAGCATCGAAAGATTATCTGTCCAATTTATCTTTTAGTTACAGGATTCCATTGCTGATTCAAACCTGCAAAGTATGTATTTTGTAAACTTTATGTATGAAAATGCCCTGCCGGTTCGACGAACACTGCGTTCCGGCGTCTTTGCCAGCACTTTAGTTCATGGTAGGCGGACACTGCAAGTCGCGAAGCTCTGTATGAATACGTCGTAGTTATCAGTCCGGAATAGGCCAGACGCGATACAGTCAGCGTCGTCTGAAATGTCGAAATCTCTACTTAGTAAACTTACGTCACATATTATACAACTTCAGTAGCTACTAGTTGACTACAATAAAATTAATTAAATCATTATAAACAGAAAATTTAAAGTAAATTAACAACTCTCTTATATGACTCCTAAGGCTTGCTGAACATTGGCTTTAATAAAAAAATGCTACAGGTTTACCGACTTCCTATGTCAGCGGTTCATCGAGTCGCTTTATAATCCGATACTATACTCAAGTATGATGATGGTAAAGATAGCTCTCAGAAAATTCATTAATGACAAATCTAACTAGATGTAATAGGTATTGTAACGTGAGTGATCCCATATTTCGGACATGGTCTCCCAGGTTCCGAGTTCAGGTAAAACTATAAGTTCGGTACATTCAATCATTGTGATTCCATTTGTAGGATATGATTGTTCAAACCTTCTTAAGATGACCGTAACCGTTTTCACCGTCTATGGATTTGTAACATTTAAATTTATAACTGCATCTTTCAAGTGTTTAATTTACGTACATACTTTTATTGAGACTTTATATTATATGAAACTGTATTTGCTTTACTACGTAATACTTCGTATGTAAGTTCCCTTGTGACACTTAATTTTACTTCCCTTTTTTTGTTTGTTGAAATGGTGTAAAAGTAGGTATATTATGTGACTTGCCTTGTGTAACAACCATTGTTATAACTTATAAGGTTAAATAAATTAATAATATGAATATTACGTTCATTTATTTTTAACTTGTTCATTATAAAAATTCATAGTTAATCAATGTGTAAATCATGTTACATTAAATTAGCATGTGTTGAAACCATTCACTCAGGTTTTAATTTTTTTAATTATGGTTAGTGAATGTACCACTTTATGCAGTACCTACTCACCGCCTCTATTGAAAATAATTGCAATTACGGTCAGTTATTATACCTACCGCTAGACCATTTCATATTAGACGCGCCAATTAACCGTTCCATTTCACCGTCTTAGTATTTAGTAACAACCTTATTACGAAGTCGCTTTTGATCGCATAAAATGGCTGCTTTTCCACCGCTAAAGGAACGTTTTTTAATGATCGAGTTAAACGTTGAAAGGCCGTACATTCATCTGTGAATGCCAAGCACCTTGTTAGAATCGCTCCAGATGTCTTAAATACCCGGCTATGAATGCAGCGCGTTTGATTTGCGCTCATTTAAATATTTTAACAATCAGCCTAATTTTCCTTATACCTACACAGGAGTACATTCATACTATTGGTAAGCAAGAGTATATACGAGACGTACTGGCGCATGCTGGCTCCTTGCCTAATGGTAACAACACAATTATAACATATTATATTATTTGTATGTGACGGTATGTAAAAATTTGGTTTTTACACCTCGTGAGTACGCAGCAATTATTGGCGATCAGTATACTGTTTAATATAATGTTAATGTATTTCATTGAAAAAAAAAAGAAAGATTTTTTTCTTTTCTTTTACCATCTTCAAACGAAACAATTACATGAGTTTCCAAAATATCCTGGACATAAACCTATTTACGCAAATTCAATACACTTTTTATCCAAATGGTACCATTATAAAAGAACTCGGAATTGCTATAGCGGACAGCGTTCAGACAGCCCTTGTCTCTGTAATGGTCAGTCTAAAAGCTGCCTCCCTGCCTCATTAAATTTGCATCAAAAAGGCGAGCCCGTAGAAGAAATATAACTATACAGCGCGCAAGTTGCGTTATGTCCAGCGTAGGCAGGTCAAGCTCTTTCTTTTCAGCGTGAGATGCTAAGCTTTATCCCTATCTGCAAGTGACATTTTCTTTGGCGGGCATCTGTTCATATCTGAGCTGACGGTTTGTTTGGTGCACAGGCACGGTCTGTAGTATTATCCCTCTGTGGGTAAGGCATTCAGTCCCTCTTTACCTGCGCAAAAACAAAAAGCTTAAATGGAAATATCATGGTCAGTACAACTGTTATTGCAGGCGAAGTAATATTCAATTGAATAGCAGCTGCTAGCTCAAAGAAAGCTTCTAAGGATGCATGTTCGCCATATTCAATCATACGTCCTATATTTTTTAAATTCAAACCAGGACTTCCATCATCTTTAACTTTAAAACATGATGAAAATTTAATGCTTAGGAACGTGAAGCTAAATAAAATTCATTTCCTTACTTCTGGCGCGTACGGTTCGCACATACTTTTGAATAGAAACGAAAATTGTTCAACCGGGAAAATATTGGAAATATTTTTCCAATCGGAGGATGCTTCAAATTCAGGCGTAAGTGAAATAATCTTTCGTTTATTTGGGAACGCGGGCGTTCAGTGTTGTTCTGTGAGAAATAAATTAAAAACGCTACGACCTACTTGGAATGAATGACTGAAATGTTTGAACGGCGATTTATTTGTGAATTCTGGGAATGGTTTGCAGTGGTGGTTTTTTCTGCTTATAGATTTTGAGTAAACATATAAAAAACAAGTTCAGATAACTTAATCATAATCATAATCATTTATTCATTTACAAACATGGGTAAATAGTAATAGGTGACATATAATTTAAGGAGAACAAGCCATGCTTTACCAATTTCGGCATGCAAATGGTAAAGGTACCTTTAAAATAATTTTAATAAAATCAAATTATATAAAAAATCAAAACCAAATCAATCAAATGTCAAAAATACGGAAAAAATTAAAAATGTCAGATAGGTCAGATTCGATACATTATACCATTAAATTATAATACTGTCAGACAAGAATTCCTCAATTGTATAATATGCCTTATTGGTCAATAAATTATTTAATTTTCTTTTAAAAGCACTTAGATTTGGTAACACTCGAACAGAAACAAGAGAGTTAAGAGTTTGTTAAGAGTACAAAAACAAAATTGTTTTTTTACCGTTAAGGCTTTATAATATATAAACGTGATAAAAATAATGACGTCATGGGTCTTGAATCCATGACGTCACTTATTGTACCCCCTTATTCATAATCATTTTTTACACCTAATTTAGTTAAAATAGCTTTTGTGTTGTTTTGTCATTTTACATCAGAGAGAACAAAACAAAAGCTATTTTAACTTAAATAAAAATGATTATGAATAAGGCCCTGTGTATTTAAAACTGGAATAAAAATGTAAAAAAAATAACTTTTTTTTACTCAAACTTTAAGCAACGTAAACTGTAAGAAACCTCACTTACTTGCTGGAACTAAAAAGAATCAGCTTTAATCAACAACGGTCAACATCACTATCAAAGAACCTGCCGATTAATATAAAGGCATTAGAATTCCTTTGAACCAGCTTATTTGCCTTCACAAAATTTACTGAAGTTAACTCACTAAATTATTGAAGAGATCAAAAAGATTACTTGACTGGTAACTCGTTATCCATGTCTAAAGTACTAAAATGTTCCTAACTGAATATTTTAGTATTGTAAGCTACTTAAATTAAAAATGCTTAGTTAACACCAGAATAAATAATATTTTATGATGGTGTTCTCTTAAAAAACTAAGCAAGCAGAAAACTGATTAAAATTCATTATAATTTATAATTAATTTTAATCAGTTTTCTTATCTAAAACTATAAATAATTAATAATATAAATAATATGAATTTTATATCTTTTCTGATATAAAATTAATTATAATTTATAATGAATTTTAATCAGTTTTCTTTAAAATGTAAATCATCAGAAAATAATTATTTAAAGTTTATTTTTATTTTCACATAAGCCTGCCTTTTAAAAAGGTAACAGTCACTTAATTTGGGTTTTTGAGAAAGACACAAATAGGCAATCGTGCTTGTTAAAAAAATACGATGTTAATTACTCATACAAACCTATTGGTCTGTCTCATGTTTATTTTCTAAACCTATTTTAGTTTAAATAGCTTTTGTTTTCTTCTCTCTGATGTAAAATGTCATACGTCAAAATAAGACAAAACCTATTTTAACTAAAATAGGTTTAGAAAATGATTATGAGACAAGGGGTTCATAGATATTTTGGTCAACATATTCGTCACATGTCTAATGGTTTCATTTTTAGGGTTCAGTACCTCAACAGGAAAAGAACGGGACCCTTATAGGATCACTTTCTTGTCTGTCTGACTATCCGTCTTTTTCTCAGAACGGTAAAGGTAAACTTGAAATGTATACCGAATATAAAGGTATGTGAGCGTACAGTGCTGTAAAAAAATCAAGCTTCTAATTTACATTAAAAAGCTAAGGCAGTAAATGTCTAATTTTTGGATGATAAACATCTAGTGAACTTCTAGTTACATCACAATTTTGAAATTTGGAATGCGAGGAGATTTTGTGATACAATTTAAGGAAAAAGTTTAAAATTGAGGAATTTTGACTTTTTATTCCTAAAATAGAATGGTGAGTATAAGGAAAAGTGGCTGATACTCTAAAAGGGCTCTGACAGATTCAAAATAATTAAAGGATTGGAACCCCTAGTCTACGAGTCTCGCTCACACTTGTCTGTTTTATTCCAAGTATAGGTGTTATTGATTTAGAGGTGATGAAAGGTCTAGGTGACTCCTCTGTCCTCTATTCATTTGTATATTCAGTTGGTAAAGTGAGCGTGTGTTGTGTACTACAATCTCAAATCAATTAATGTGGTGAAAGGATTGAATTGCTTTTTTTTGTTTGGTTGTCTCGTTAAGTAATTTTCTTTGGTATAAGATTTGGTTTCCTGGTTGCTGGCTTATTTACGAATATGTTATTACTGTTAGAAAGCGTTTGCTGAGTTGATCGTGGGAAAGCAATGGTGGCGATGAGCTCACCACTGGTCACGTCAAGGTTCCTACAAATGCACCCACGGTAAATAGAGCCTATATACTCCTTTGCCCTGCCTACCCTTTCGGGAAAAAGAGCGTATGTCTAAGTTTGCATCACTACTGTTTTTTGAAATTTTCTTTTATTGTAGTAAATTGATACTGAAAACAATTTACAATTTGTCCTCTGTGGCGCGGCGAGCGAGTAGTTGGCTGAGATGTTCGATTCCCGCCGCGGTACAAATGTTTCTATGATTTGCAAATATTTGAAGAAATCACTGTCAGCGAGAAGGCCGCCCATTGTACTGCTAATTTTAATAAATCCTGTTATGTATTCCTGGTGTAAAATAAAGTGTTAATCTATCTATCTTTCTATCTATATTTGTTCCGGGTCTGGATGTTATGTTACTCGTAGTTCCTGATTCCTACGACACTGGAAATCCTAGTGTGGGATCTTGACTACGTATGCGATTGTTGAGTGTTATGTTATGTCATAAAAATTTCATTTTGGTGAATTTTTGTATATAAAACAACTAAATCGGTTGCATTAGCATGGGTAACTTGCCAAAAAAATTACTAGCTCATGAAATTCCATCTAAAGTACCCTAATTCTTACTGTATAAAATATGATCCATAATTTCCTAATTTAATCCAACTTTGATGCTTAAAATTGTAGCAAGGTGTAGGCAAATGGAGGGAGTTTCAGAAGGAAATTTGCAAATATATTATCTGGAAAGCGTTATTACTCAGCTCTCGTACATAGAAAGTTCCAGCATATTGCGAAAGTTTTCATTTTTCTCTAACCCAGTTAAGACGTCAGAAGTTCACAGCGGGACGGTGTCAACTTCCCAACCTTTATGGAATTTTATTATCATCTCCACAATTTTAGGAATTTCAGATTTATCATCTGACAAAAAAGAACCGCGATATTATGCGTAAAAGTTGCCAACGAAGAAACCATGTTTAATTTCTTTAACCTTTTTAAATAAAATTGGAGACGTAAATTATCAACTTTGGCGCACTAATAACTGTCAAAACATGAAACTTAATGGTGCAACTTCACTTGGCGTATATTCGCCAATGTTTGCGTTATTTATCCAAGGCAAAATCAACCATGACTCCAGCAGAACACAATGTTGTTTGCCTTGGTAAAATAATGCAAACATTTACGCAAATACGCCAAGTAAAGTGCCACCATAATATAATATGTTGATAGCAATGTACTATTAAAAACCTTTCAGAATACTAAACTTCTTGAGAGCATGATAATAAACCCAGCAGTCGTATTCCTATCTACAATATGGACCAATGCTCATCTGCATAAAACTATGCCATCATCAGCCTGTAGAAGTCCACTGCTAGACATAGGCCCTTGGAATGCCACGACAAACAGTCTTGAGCCACCTCCATCCACCGACTTCCTGCGACGTATATGATGTCTTTAGTCCATCGAGTGGAGGGCCTTCCTCTACCGCGTTGTCCGCTCTACTGTGTTGAACCTTTATTCCTCAACGGTTATCAGTTCTTCGAGCTATATAACCTGCCCATTGCCACTTCAACTTGCTAATTCTGAGAGCTATGTCGGTGACCTTGGTTCTTCTACGGATCTCCTCATTTCGGAATTTTATGTCATACCTATGTTAAACATTACACCATGGTATGGCATGGCGTAAAGCTAGTAGGTATCTGTTGCCTAGAATTATGGCATTTTTATGGTGAACCATTCTATTGGAGGTAACGCCTCGTAAATCTAGCATTCAATTCAATATTACATCGTTCGTGACCGTCGTTCACATAAATAGACCTACAATAACTTTCTGTAGATAATTTGATACTTGTCGACACGTCGTGTGGTGCAGTGATTTATAAGAATATAGGGTTTTGTTTAATATTTCTATGTATCATGCCATCATTATCATCAGCCGATATACGACCACTGCTGCCTCTCTCATAGACAGCCACGAAAAGTCTTGTGTTGCCACCTCTTATCGACTTTCTGCGGCCTTCAAAACCTCGTCGATACAGCGAGTGGTGGATCTGAATAATGTATTTTATTTATTTTACTGGTTCAATCGTGTCTTTACTATTATTTATTGCAAAATCCATTTCAATATTAAATGTAGATAATTATGTTATTATAAATGTGAAAATTTGGATAATTATCTCGTACACGACTCTGTAGCTGTATATAACAGATTTTAATGAAATTTCGTACAAAAAAAAATCGTATCAAATTTCGTAGATTATGATCTTGCCAACCTCCGTGGTGCATTGGGTGAGTAGCTGGCTGAGACACAAGAGGTACGAGTTCGATTCTCGCTACAGGACAAATTTTTGCATGATCTGCAAATATGTGTTCCAGGGTACCATGGTACTCGTAATTTCTGATACTCACGACACAGGGAATCTTAGTTTGGGATCAGGGCTATATACAGTTGGGTGTTAACTCTTTTTTTATACCATTATCACAAGCGTAGCCGCGGGGTATTCTATGTATATACTATGGATTCCCTTTTAAAAACATGTGAATTGAGCATTTATTTCACAAAACTAAGCACAAAAATAAAAACATGGATATTTCTCAAAAACCTTTACTGCAAACGAGATATTTATATATTTATTGCACTTTTAACAAAACTTTTGAAAATAGCTTGTTATCCAGTTCTATTTGAATCGGCGGAAAATGTGAAAACATCCGTTCGAAGTGAAACTAGATAAATTAAGTTTGTTGAAGAAAGTTAGGGTCGTTTTTCATTAACATTTTGCAATATGGCTCACGTTTGGAAAGTTCACGGGTGACCCGGTCAAAGAAGCTCAAAGAATGTGGGAGTTCGCTATTCAGCCCACATCGCTTTCACGATATGAGTTACTGGCATATCGGAAAACGTATCGACAGCTCGATATTAGACCCTATACCGATAGCTATAAGATATTTTTTCATGTACAACGCCGAGTTTAGAACTTATTGTTTCAAAGGTCAATTTTATAAATTCTTGCCTAGAGTATTGACACATTTTTCGGCAAATGTAGTGAAACTGTGTCAGGTGAGGTTTGTGAGTTATTCTATTGTGTTGTTTAGCTAAAATTAAAATTATTTGAGCTTTATGATGTAGGCTAATGCCCTAATGCCTAAGTTGTACTGAATGTGAATGTGTCGACAGTATAATAATATGTATATAGGACTCCTCAAACTCCTCCCGCGGATGTCGCAAAAGGCATCCTTAGGGGTTACGCCAGTGGATGAACCTACCTCCCAAGTGTGGTCACCACGCGGTCAAATAATCACTACGCCATGCTATGTCAGCTTCGTGCAGCAGTGGACTTCATCCAGCTGATGATAACTGAAAGGATATTTTATATTTAGTAACTTATTTTTTTAAAATTTTGATTGCACTTAACATTTTGGCTTAGTTTCTTAATAATTTTTAATGGCTAATAATAATTATAAACATTTAAATATAGAAACAGAACTGGCTATGGCTAGCACAGACTAACGATATCAAGACGACCGCAAATGTTAATATCGGCCAATGACATCGGGGTAGCTTGAAATTTTTGTAATTTGATTGGTTAAAATAGTATTTTTTAAACTCTCGCGATTATAACACATATTTATTATATTGTCACGGGTTATTTTATTTATTTTTGTTATTATATTGATTGGTTAATTTTTGACATTTACTATCGTCTCTCTAGCAAGGAACTTATATAAGTTCACTAGCGACTCGCCATCTTTTCTAACGTTGGTCAGCCTGAGCTATAATAGAGCCTCTGAGCTTGTCCAGATGAGGTGTTTTACGCACGATTCGACTCGCGCGATTGTGAAATACTATAGCTTCGTACATACCGTCCACATGCAGTTGCGCGTTTTACCGCTCGCGCGAGCGCAAATCGCGCATCAATCGCGCGTTAATCGCCTCATCTGGACAAGCTCTCTTTGCGAGGAGCTCTAATTATTTTCACCCGACTGGTTTGTTCACCATCGGTCACAAGGCTTTTGTTAGGGCCACTGCAACTCATGCTGCCATTAAGCAGCAAACCAAGACACAAGCAGTGAAAAGCCAAGAAGAACAAAAACTTTTTTATTACATTGATAACCAGGCCACTTGCCATGAACCCGATTAATCCAACCTGGAAAGTGGAATCAGCTCCAAATCTCCGGTACTCCAATGCTTTATTGAAACGGAAGGTGCCAAGACCATGTTAATAGGATTAGGTACATTGAGCAAGTTGAGCGCTAGATAGAATAAACGCAACCTTTCGAGTACTTATTATGTTAAGGTTAGGTTGCTGGGATAGTTTGAAAGTGAAGTAAGTTAGATAGATTTTATCGAAATTCGGTAAACTGACCTCATCATTAATGGATCCAGTACTTCATCATCATCATCATCATCTGCCTATTTACGTCCACTGCTGGACGAGGCCTCCCCCATTGAATACAATGGGGGGAATTGCCATAATCACCACGCTTGGCAGGTGGATTGGTGATCGCAGTTTGGTGATAAGTACTCAGGTGGACGCTGCTGCCCATTCCCCTGGTGTAATCATTTAATTTAATTTCATTTATTCAGGAACAATTGTTTTACAAATCGTAAATGGACGTAGGTACTTACTAATTATGTCTACTTATTCAAATTCCTTATAATCTCTTAGTAAGGCATTTACTTTATCCATGGGAGGAGAAGGAGGGATCTTTTCTTTGGTTGGACACACCACGGCACCAGTACTTAGCAGGTCGATAATAATTTTGACTCATTTTCTCTTTTATTTTTATTTTTATTCAATTTTATTATTGTTATGCTTAGTTTAATGAATTTTCTTATACAATAAAATGATTCTATAGCATTATAATAGGCACTTATAAACTAATCAGACCATGATACCACGTATAGTTTACAGATCTAATACTAAATGGCACGTATTCGCCTAATTCGTAGAATCTCCAAAATAGTTGGAGCAACTTTCGAGGCATTGTCTTAAGGATATTACTAAAATTGCTTGAAGCTGCAGTGCAGCTCTATAATTAGCAAAACGTTTAAGTGCAGTAATAGTGTTTACTATATTGTACAAAAACTGTTTCTTATTTTTTCATTATGTATTTTAATGATCACCTAATTTTCCTGAGCTCTCTTATGCTTAAATGTTTGTTTTTTGCTGCAGTTTAATAAACTTTAAGGGCCTTGTTCATTATCATTTTTGAAACCTATTTTTTTTTTTTTTTTTTTTTTTTTTTTTTTTTTTTTTTTTTTTTTTTTTTTTTTTTTTTGCCTTGCAACAAAGGCTGTTACACTAGGCAAGTCACATAATATACAATAAAAAATAATGTCAATAAAATCTAAATACGTTACAAACACACACATTAAGTCAAGCAACTATATTTTCTTGGTCAATAATTGTGAATGACGAGTCCGACAAATTTAAATTCATGAATTCACTTAAGCTATAGAATGCAAGTCCTTCCAAAAATAATTTTATTTTTCTTTTAAATTCCGACATATTTTCCAAATTTGTTAATGTCGCTGGCAATTTATTATACATTTTTAACTTAAAATAATCCCCCTGCTTTTGAACTTTCGCTAGCCTTACTTTTGGTTGATGAAGTTTGTCCTTATTCCTTAAATTATAATTATGTATGTCCCTATTTTTTAAATAACTATCTCTATTTTGATGAATTTCTAATAGGCTTTTATATATGTACAATGATATCACCGTCATTATTTTATTTTGCTCAAAATATTTCCTTGCCGATGTTCTCTTCCTTAGCCCACATATTATTCTTATAGATCGTTTCTGGCAGATCAAAACTTTATTTACATTTGAACTATTTCCCCATACCGTTATGGCGTAGCTAATTATTGAATGGACATAAGCGTAGTAAACTGTGATTAGGGTTTTTTTGTCAATAATAGGTTTTAATTTTAAAAGAGCATAATTAGCACTTGCTAGCTTTTTACATAATTTATCAATGTGCGCTACATGATTAATAGAGTGATCCATAGTATATCCAAGGAAAACATGTTCCCTAGTCCCATCCCCATCTTTTAACTTTGTGTTTCTCGTTTGATACCTCATAACTATACTTTTGTCTGCGTTTAATATGATTCCATTTGCTTCAAACCAATTTGTCATTATATGGATTGAATTATCGATTCTATGCTCTAATTGCTGTTTAGTATTTTCTTTCAATCCTACATGGGTATCATCTGCAAACAAATTGATAAAAGCCCAATCGGGTAAACAGCTCGCAAGATCATTTACGTAAATGAGAAATAAAACAGGCCCTAAAATCGATCCCTGTGGTACTCCTATGTCAACATGACCAGCGTCTGAGTTTGTGCCATTTACTGATACAATTTGCGTTCTATTAAGAAGATACGTGGTCATCATTTTCAATTCATATCCATCGAACCCGTAATATTTTAATTTTCCTAGCAAAATGTCATGCCTTAAGCAATCGAAAGCTTTCGATAAGTCACAAAAAACACTTGCGCATTTCTTCGATTCATCCAATGCCCTCAATACAAAGTAATTCACATTTCTTATGGCCATTTCGGTGGATTTGTTTTTTCTGAACCCGTATTGAGCTACAGTAAACAATTCATTTTTCTCGAAGTAATTTACGATTTTATTTTTAATTATCATTTCTAAAATTTTTGAAATAGTAGGCAGTATGCACACCGGCCTGTAATTATTTAGTTCACAACACTCTCCTTTCTTATAAAGTGGTATTACCCTTCCAGCTTTCAGTACGTCAGGGAACACTCCGTCTAGTATGCATGCATTTATCACACTGCAAACTAGTTTCAGTAATATGTCATTTCTTAAAATCAACTCTTTAACCATTTTGCTATTCATGTCATATATATCTACTGATGTTTTACCTGTCATATTCATAACTATTTGTCTAAATTCTGTATGTGTAACTAAGTCAAATTTAATCTTATTTAATGGTCTATTTGTGTTACTTAAGTATTCTAGGCATCTGTCTTTATCAATTTTTGCGTTTTTGGTCAGATTTCCTGCTATATTTCGAAAAAAGTTATTGAACATATTTGCTATTAATTGAGGGTCTTCAGTTTTATCATTCTGTTCATTAATCATGGCTTTGATTGTCTTATTTTGCGTATTTTAGTTAAGTTAAGTTAGGGTTAGTAACTAAGACAAGAGTGAAATTATCATCATCATCATCAGCTGCCGTTAGATGTCCACTGCTGGATGAGGCCTCCCCCATTGAACACAATGAGGAATGGTAAGCCCTTAGTCGGCTTATACTTAAACGACATCCACGGGAATAGACAGAGGGGTGTATTCTATGATCGGACACACCACGGCAACTATTGTAATTGAAAATTCGTATTTCTGTTTTCCGGTATATTCCGGTATATTACACACACACACCAGTCAGGCCACTAGTGCACGGATACTATTCAACTGCAGAAAGGGTGAGACAGGGTGATGTTATTCCTGCGAAACTTTGTACCTCTGCATTGGAGCATGTTTTCAAGCTTCTATGCACTGAAATGGATATGGCATTAACATCAATGGCGAATACATCACTCCGTTGTCCACCTTCCGTCTCTATCATCAGATCAGCTTGCCGTCACCATAACATTGTACTGTCTTCTAAACATCACAAGTATAAAAAAAATCAGCTCAATTGATTGGGTGAAACTAGTTCAAAATTTAGTTTTAAGGTTTGTCCCACACTATAACTATCATACCTAGTAAAAGCTTGTAAAAATAACTAACGCTTGAGTTCTAAAGTCTAAAGAAAAGAGTGTCAAAGAGAAAGTGCCAAAACAAAAACAATAGCGTTGAAAGCCTTTGTAATTATTTAAATAGGCAACATTTACCGAATCTTTTCGGAGTCAAAATGTTTGTTAATCAAACGAAAGCACCGTTGTTTATTCATTGGGTTCACAAAGTCGATTTAATTGTAATTCACTGGACGTGGAGATGCTGAACGACCGGCTATGGTAGAACTGTAGCCGGTCTATTCCGACCTTTACTGATCTCTATTCCTATCCCTACTAAAAAAAAGTAAAATGAATGATGATCATCATCATTCATTTTACTTTTTTTAGTAGGGATAGTCATATAAATAATTTGACTTTATTAAAATATTATAATTGCAGCGCCCTACAGGGTACATGTACTGTGTATGTGTATGAGCTACTCTTAGATCTAAGCTATACATTATGTACATGTTGAAAATGAACAAAGAAGTATGTGAAATAATCCACAATTTCAATTCGACAATTCGAGAGCTAAAACAGAAATTCAATGAGTTATTGATGAAATTCATCCACAATTATGTCAAAATCTGGTCGAAAATTTCGTAAAAAGAGTGAACGTTTGCCAACAAAGCAAAGGAGAGCATTTGTCGGATGTTATGTTCCACAAGATTGGGTAATAAGTCCATGTTCACAAGTAACCTCCGTGACTATACGTAAAAGAAAACACTCGAAACTCAAATACAATGTCTGTTTTATTAATAAAAAATAGGTTTTGAGACACTCTTTATTAACTAGCTCCCGCAAGTTTAGTAGATTTGACGGCTGCGCCAGCCATCAAATTAGACGTTTAGAAAACTGGTTCTCATAACATTTTTAGGATTAATTTACTTACGAGCTTAAATTTCCAAAAAATAACCCAACCCAAACAACAGGCTTTGTGTTCGAAAATAACAAATTACAAAGCGACTGTAATTCATTGTAATCAGCGTTCGGAACACGAATTTAATCAAAAGGAATCAATGATTGGCTGAGCCAACAGTGTGGAAAGCACACATGCCTGTTTCTAACATAATTAATAGCAAGAAGCTTCCATAGAACGTAACTAGGTACTGTTTAGTCATTAAAGTATACATCGCCTATTTATTATGAAGCACCCATTAAGGCCCAGCAGTACGCTAGTGAGGAGATTGGATGATGATTGATGGTGATTTAGTTGGATTTTATTTTAAACGACGTAAGAGCCAAATCATTTTTTTTAATCAATACATATTCGAGGGAACTTTACAATGTACAAAATGCACTTGTGTACAAAAAATCAAAAAATAAATTATGGGTTTTAAATTCAAAATGACATCCTACATAGCTATTCAACAAATTGATGTACGCTGAATCAAAAGACCGTGTTTTTTAATTTTACACATTTAAATGATACTAGTTGCACCCCGCGGTTTCACCCGCATGAATAATGATGAAAATTGATGATGATGATGATGATGATGAAAAGTAGCCTATGTGTTAATCCAGGGCGTAAAGTATCTCCATTCCAAATTTCACTCAAATCCATTTAGTAGTTTTTACGTGAAAGAGTAACAAACATCCATACTCACAAACTTTCGCGTTTATAATATTAGTAGGATATTGTTGTCGATGTACCACATAATTTAGGTGTAGTATTAGATGTTATCGACATAGTGAAACATATTTTTATTATAATTATGTTATATAGTATTGTAATATTATTCACTGGCCTTATATACCCCTCAGTCTCTTCCGTGGTTAGTAAAAGCCTTACTAAAGAATTACACCAGGGGATGGGCAGCAGCATCCACTTGAGTAATAAACACCAAACTACGATCACCAATCTGCCTACGAGAAATGCCTCATCCAGCAGTGGATGTAAGCCAGCTGGTGATGATGATTATTATGTTTAATAATCTTTATCATACTTCATTTGCAGCTTGTGAGAAAATTTTGTGCATTTTTTGATAAAATAGTTTTATTGGGAGAAACAAAAATTAAGCACAAGATTCTAACAAAACCACATGACCATGATGTCAATCACTTAAACAGAATACACACATCTCACATCTCATGAAGTTTGTGATCTAGGCTCACTAACTTCAATTTTTCAATATTTTTTTTCCATGCTTTCTACAATAAAGTTTAAAACAAAAATATAGTATTTTTCCTTTTTCCAAAATCAAAAATATCAGCGTGACCGAATATTAATTAGGGGTTGAGTTATATTTTCTCATTTTATATGGACAAATGCACAGTAGGTATACTATTCTCTTAAGTTTACTAATACTTTACTAGTGTACAAGTTAATCAATTATTTCAAATACTTTCGATAAAGTGCGCTATTAATACTCATTGCCTAAATTTATATTTCTTTGTTGCGCAATCTTCTAATATTTTTACGATAGATTTTTATCTCACTGATAATATATAAGTATTTAGATTTGTTTTGGTGGGAAGATCACTATTTCCTAGCAGTCGAAGCTTATGTATATAAGTAAGTACCTACCTATATACAATGACTGTAAAATAGTGTGTATTAAAACCGATACTAAAACTTGCAGTACTAGTAAATAATAGATTATCTCTGCACGTAAAAGCTTTTAAAAGGTCTATTTTACTGCGTAAATGGCGTAGAATTTTAGATAATTGGGTCGCGTTTGTCCCAATTTTACCTAGCAGATTGCAATCTCTGTCTGAACACAAATCGTTCCAAAATTCACCGCCTTCATTATTTTCTGTACTTACTGAGAAGCCACGTTGCGGGCACAGCATTAATTATTTAAGCACCATCCGTCCTCTAGAGGCTTGATTTTAAGAGCAGTTTAAAGACAAAAAGAAAATCCTGAGTTCCTTAAAAATGCACGAAGTAACTTTCTAATAAAAATATTCCGTCTTCAAGAGCGTTTACGAATTAACTTTAGGTTCATAACTCCATTGGCATACAAAAGAATATACAAATTTTCGTTGAAAATAAATAAACAGGCGCAAACCTTGGCAATTTGATTGTTGAATTATTCATGATATCTCACATGAGCCCACCTGCTCGGAGGGGGCTAGGACTCAACTTGTATCGCGGCTGAGGGGAAATGAAATGGGCAACTGAAACACGGTCTCATTTGAGGGCCAAAATAAAAAAAAACATATTCCGAACTTATTACCTTGCCTCAGCCAAGTGTGACATTATGATTAAGTGGGACGAGAAGACGGCACAGGAAAATGAGAGGGGGGGCAACAAAGCAAAAAATAAACATACTGTAATTCAATTGAATACGTTCTCATTTATGCGAGACTTACATAAAATCAGAACCAACCTTATTGTCACTAAAGATATGACGAATGCCAAAAGTGTTGTCATTCTCCAAGTCGAAATTGGATCAAATTGAATACAACCTGCATTTAATCTTAGGTAAATCTTAATGAAAATACCGACGGAAATAAATGGCCACAGTGTACTGCTTGCTACCAACCGCCAATGAGTTCTACTCCGAACTTCAAGAGCGCACTGACCTTGCCGAAGGACGTAAACATAAGCGGTTCCTAGCAGTGCTGCTCCTCCAGCGCATGGCTCGTGGATACCTGATAAGGAAGCATGTAGCCTGGCTCTCATACAACACTATAATAATACAATGTGCGTTTAGAGAGCACAGAGCAAGAAAAGTTTACAGAGCGGCATTACGAAGAGCCGTCCGGAACAAACATGCTAGGCATTACGCTATAGCCGCGCGGAGAATCCAGGTAAATCCCTTTTACCGACTGCGCAAAATAAGTAGATCCACGATTTATAAGTTTTAAGTATTTTACGTTGCAATTATCCACGACTATACTTGCAAGTATGAGCGAAACCGGTGACAATTTCCAGCCTACTGTATCTTGTCCATTGGCGATATCTCATCTTGATCCATAATTATCTTTTGAATAAGTAACTGAAATGTAACGTTTCACATATATCCTTCTTTTTAAAGTAGGTACTCGTCATTATTTTATGGAGTGTCTTGCCTGTAACTTCGTTAGTGTTATACCGGGGTAAAAGTCCAATAAAGCTCAATACGGGGCATAATCTACAGAAAGATTCACCAAATTTCGTTGAAATCAGTTCAGTCATTTCGGCATAATTGAGTAACAAACAAACATGAAAACTTTCGCATATATAATAGTCGTGGGATTTAAACTTGGTTTTATCTGTATTTTAGGAAAATACGTCCTCATTTATTGGAACCCAGGGTAATCTAATGCATTCTAGTAAATGCTACTTAGAAACATCTGGGTGTGGTTTCCCAATAGTTTGGAGATCAATTCTAAGTTGTTGAACTGTAGTTAGCTTAGTTGCCATCCCAGTGCACCGATTGTCAGACTAATGAGTCTTTAGACTAGCCACTATATTTTAGTTGTAATAGGAGAATTAACCTCTACTTAGCAGAAACACTTTAAACTTCGTCTCAAACATCTAGTCATCTTTTCAAGGCCAGCTGAGCTAAGGTAAAGCGTTACTTCAGTCAGATCTGCTTAGTTTATACAAAAACGCTCTGGTCTGGTATGGAGTAGGCACTGCTGCCACGTTTGGGATGGCTTGGCTAAACACCAGCTCGCTGCCCTAGACATGATCGAAATCAGAGCTTCCAGGCTTATTGAAGAGCAAAATATGGCGGTGACAAGAGCCTGAGTCTCGAGCACTGCAATAAAATTGCATGCCTTTTGATCTTCCATAGGTTTACATTTCGCCAATAAATATGCCCAGAAACTACACGATCTGATGGCGCATGGTTCAGTACCAACTTTACCTCATAAGTATACCCTCTATTTGCCCAATATGTTACGGTTCCACCATTATAATGCAAAGTGCTAAGGACTGGAACAGACTACCGTTGCCTGTCTTTACTGAAAAAAAAAACTGGGTATCTTTAAGGCAAGAGTTATTAGGCTCCGAGATCTTCGTGCTCCATCGTCAGCCGCATTGTTATTTACTAATGATGAGACCAGATGAGATCGCAGTCAAACACAAGTCTATTAATAAAAAAGAAAACATTATTGTACGTTTCTGAAATGTTCATACTTGCAGGCACTGTGGCGTGGTCACTTTTCAAGACGCACAAAGTTCTGCTACAATCGCTATCGTCGCTGGTTGGCTACAGTCAAAGAACGCGGTGAAAGGAAAGCGGCTGAAGCTGCTGAATTTGGAATACGAAGCAGAGCTGATGATCTGAGGATTCTAGAGGAGGAAGCTCGTCAATGGCTGGCATTCGTTGTCTTCAAGCTCCACCATTTGCTAAGAACTTACGTTTGTGCAGGAGTCTATTCAGAACCAGCTACAAATGAGCTCTCTGAGTTTGAAAAACTACTCAAATCCATCCACTACACGGAATACATGAAGCGATTGAAACGTAAATATGATGAATTCGTGCGAAAGCATCGTCCGAGATTCTCCAACAAAAGGTTATTTCCTATAATAGGAGACGGTGCTGACTATTGGTATTTGTCCTTAGCGGAGATGTATGAGCTGACCGTTGCGGAAACGAAAAATATCAATACGAGGCATTGCGATACTCATCATAGTCCTCAACATAAGGAGCCTTTCTTGTGGAAGAAGGTTAGGCCACCACAACAAAAAGGTAGAGGGCCGTTTACTCCTCCAAGGTCGCCAAAGCAAATGACGCCACCACCGTCACCGCCACCACCGGCTCCTACTCCTAGTGGACCTATTTCGAGTGGGGATACTGGAGTTCCAAAGGATCCTCGGTTTTACCTCTACGTAAAACATTACATACCCGAGCCAGCGCTTTTCGACTACGTTAATTTCCACATAAACGCGCTTCTCACGAGGAAATGCTCCATTGAAAATGTCGATAGAGACTGATTTGATGGTAATCATTGTTAATTTAATTTGAATATACCTAACATTACAAGGGCAATTGCTTGAAAACACTTGGTTTTGTACATGGCGTATTATTTCTATCTTTATTTTTCTTGCTCGGATATCCGTAATCAGGCTCCTAAGTTTGGAAGGGTCGTCCGGAAGTTGCGAGCCGCGAGCCTTTTGTTGTAAAGCTTTTGTTGTTGTGAATTTTACACTTGTAATTTATTTCAGGAAATGCCTTGGTGAGAAAGAAATTACGTTGAAATCTCAAAGGAAAATGTGTTTTTTTAAATTAACGGTACGTTTGTTTAGGTATTGGGGTCAGCGGGATTTACACTTTCCGAATCAATCAAATCTAACTTTTCATCTTTTGGGAAATAAGAAAAACAAATATGAACGTTTTATCAAAGTCAACAAAGTTTTGAGAGAAATTGGAAGGAAAATCAATCTTGCGACCGAAAAAAACAAAAAATATGTCAAGCTTTGAAATGCGAATGATTATTAGCACGAAAGCACAAAGTAAGTGAAGCGGCGGCGCACCGCTACAAAAAGTACGAAAAGGTTGAAACTTACAGTTCTGTGATTTTACCATTGTGTTATACTAGCATCTGTTCGTGGCTTCGGTTGCGCGATACTAGAATAAAACGCCTATGCATTAATCGAATTAATCACCGGCATAATCTATATTTCTAGCAAATTTCATCGAGATCGGTTCAGCCGTGATTGAGTAAATTATATTAGTAAACAGATAAACATGCAAATATCATCATCATCAGCAGCCCTTAGATGTCCGCTGTTGAACGAGGCCTCCCCCATAAAATGCAGTGCCATAATCACCACGCTTGGCAGGCAAATTGGTGATCGCAGTACTCATGTTGTGCACTCAGATGTATGTTGCTGCCCATCCCTTGTAAAAGCTGACACGCTTTTACGAAATCAACAGGAGATGGAGAGGTCTATTTATAGGCTTGTGTCTGGCCACGGCGTAATGCAAATATACAAACATCTAAACATTCTCATATATTTTTAGTAGGTTTACTATTTCAGGTAACTTCTGTACTAAAATAACCTCCCGTATACGTCTTCAAACTCATTTGTCTGACAATACCCGTTTGACTCGGCAAATTTATTAGGGTCAGAATAATGCAGGTTGTGGGTTTCTGAACCGACTCCTTATTGCACAGCCCGACTTAAGGCGGGTAACCATTTGTTAGACACTTTACTTATGGGGCACATAGCAGATAGAGCAGTTTGTGATTTGCAGCACCAAAGACGGGACACTATCATCTTTATAATGGTCCTTTTTGTGATACGATGGGAACTACCGTTTCAGTTTGATTTCAAGGTCAGTTTACAATACGGCGGCAATCTATGTTTATTTCTCTTGAATTTTCGTCAATTGTAACTGTCAGCTTTCTAGCTGTGAGGGTGTTTGGCACATGAATAATGTAGAGCCTGCGGGGTAAATTTGCAAGTGTTTCAATTTACACCCGCCGACACTCCATGCCTGGGATACGCACCGCAGTAGTTGAAGTGCGAAAAAGAAAATAACAAGTATGGGAGCGAACGTGGTGAGGACGCAGCTTAGCAGCTTACCAGCTATTTTATATGAGTTTGCAGGCTGTTACCATAGTGTATAGAACGAGTTAACGCACTTGACAGGTTTTGTAGTTTATTAGCCTTTGATGAGAATAAAGAACTTCGTTCACGGGGGTTTAATGCTTGTGAATAGACACACAAATCCAACTGTGAATCCAACACATTTTACCCACAAAAGATTACTAATCTTTTGTGGGTAAAATGTGTTGGAATTTGAACGAAAACTTTGTTTTTGAATATATTCTAGAGAGGAGGTAAAACATCCGCCCCAGGATTATGCGGAAGAGCAGTAATGTACTTATTTGACAATCTCTTCTCTGATTTTTATCAACAGTTACATTGAAGGAGCCTCTACAACCTTTCACCTCACCGGTTCTTATACCATTGGTCATAAGGCCTTTTTTTACTGAAGTAGTGGGAATAGAGGGTCAGTTTAACCCAGAAATAACCTTATTGGACTTAACGAAAAAGATTATCTTCAGTCCATGCTGGAGTCCGTTTCCACAAACTACAGCAGACTGGGTTGCTATCAATTATTTAGTTACGTAATTACAAGATCTTTCCTCAGATCACAAAAGACTAGGTACTGCATTCTAGAGATACCTCGTTGGCACTATTATTCCTTGTGGACGTGAATCGATACCAAGGTTTCGTGATCTGTATGAAAAATCGGAGCTAGTGATGTGGTGCATCTTTGAAAATTATATACGGAAACAGAACTTGTTTCATTAAGTTTTTGTGGAAGTATTCGTGCTTTAGCTGTTTTGAGAGCTTGTTTTATTCCTGCATTTTGTAAAACAACTCAAAATTTTATGTTCTTCAAAATTCGTCATCGAAAAACACATTAATATCATTTATTTTTAAGATATCAACGATTTGTTTCACATCCACCCAAAGGCAATCTTAACAAATTTGGAGATTTTTAGGTGCTTATGATTTATGGATATATGGAATTCTCGCACATCCCTAAATCGGACCGCTACCACAGAACAATAAATAGTCTCTATGCCAGGTACGCAGTAATTAGTGGTTCGAAGATGCCAGAGCGCGCGAGAGTAGGACGTGATGTATTGTGTGACAATTTGCGATTATGAGGGGAAATCACTAAACATTTTTTATGATGTAAGTACCTTTGTTCTTAAATTTCTAATTTCATAATTTATTTTGCTGCTGTTAAACATAATAAAAACATGATTTTGGTAAAACATAATCATTGTAATACAATATTTTGTTGCAAAAAGTCGTGCGTTTGAAAACTAAGAACGAAAATCCCCTTACAGGACCTCGTAGGTCAATTGCGGTTCTTACATCACGCGGACACGTATAAAATGATTAATTCGAGTCGTGTCCCGGGACCAATTAAATAAGGGGAGGAAAGTCGAAATTCAGCTTACCTACCTATCTCTTAAGGAATTTAAGTAGAGGATATTCCAAAAACTAAGAGGTCTTTTGTGCTTTTTTTGACATTGCTAATAGAGACTGCTAAGTGACAGCAAAAGCTTAGAATCCTCTATCAGGGAGCCATGAGCTCTTATAGCCATTCAGTTCAAAATCTGTTCAATACAAAATATCGGAACATCGTTGACATCCCCCATTATTGAATTACTTTAATTTCATAAGTCTATAGACCTCACGGAAAAAGGGCCTATTGTGGCGGCCTAGCTGCACAAAAAAAGTCTGCGCTACAAGTAAGTCTATAGACCTTCTGCAACTGTGCCTTTAAATATAGCTGCGGACATTACAGAACCGATATTTTGTACTACATAGTTTGGTTTTGGTCATGGTAACCCAGCTCTCTCTCTCTTAAAAATCCATCATTAGGTTAAATGGGTTAGGCCGTAGTGTGTCTATCTGTCTCTTCCCGTGGATGTCGTAAAAGCTGACTAAGGTATTACACCAGGGGATGGGCATCCACCATAGTACTCGACACCAATACTGCGATCACCAATCCACCTACCAAGCGTGGTGGTTATAGCAAATCCCATATAGACGTCTAAAGGCTGATGATGATGAGGTTCAGTTGATGTAACTCAGTGAAATGTATCTAGGTCGTTCGTGTGATTGAAAACCAAAACACGCAACAAGCTAACTAAATTTTCGTTTCAACAACATTAGGACGTTCACGGCAAATCAAACACCGACGATTGGACGCTGCTTGAACAAATAAACACTGGAACTTTTTGATTGAAAATACCTGTAATAGAATACACAATAACAATTTCGATGAAATTCGCAAAAGGCGCTAAGCTTGGGAATTTCAATTTCATAAAATTTTGGTTGGAGATCAATGTTTTGGAATATTTTATAGGTTCAAATGCAGGCACATGAGTATTTATCGATGAATATGTTTGAGCTTTTGCCCTAGAGTCACAAACTTGTAAGTACCATGCCTATTAATAAGTACGATCATTTTTCATAAATATGGGTCGTTCCTCGTGCTCCACCTGAGTTCTATGACTCCGGTTTGAAGGTGCCGATGAAATAACAGTTTATTAGATGATCTCTATACTATAGCCTACTATCTAGCACCGTGTAACCATATATCCACTATAGTCTTCTAACAAAATATGTCTGTTTTAATAAGCTCCATCGCACCCAAACGAACTAAAAAGCGATCCTTTAGTACTCGAAAGCCGGAACGGTACTCTTCGTGTTTCAGTACGAGTTGAACGTACAAACAAACACGCGCACAGTCGGTGAGGTGTGAGAGTGGCTCTGACTTGAAAGGAGCTGGTTTAAAAAGCTAGTGCTGTCTGTCATCGGGACCTGATTTGTGTTTTGTTGATTTTTAAAAGGAAACTTAATATGTCAATTATTGAGCTTAAAGTAGTAGTAGGTCTTAATTTGATACATTGGAGTTTATGGAGTATAAACTTCTGTATACGTTAATATTTCCATTCCAATTATTTCGATTAGACATTGTTATTTATTTTATTTATTAGATTACATTATGGACATTGGGATTTATTTTTGCATGCTTTGATGAGGCAGAATGTAATGGACCATTTTAATTTTTGACTTTTATCAAACAACTATTGTAACTATATTCCTGCGATTAAATTATGATGATTATTATGATTTAAACTTCGCCCGAGAACCATACTTTTTGAAGCAAAGCCAGCGTTGCCTAGTTCGAATTAGAGGGTATGGGTACCGGACGCGCCCGGTGAAATTACAGGCACATGACAGTTTTAAACTCATGCCTCAGGCCGATAGACACTTTGTAATACCACGTTGGTTCTATGCAGTACTACTGTTGTATCAAGTGGTTTGCCTGTCTATTCCGTCACTTAATACAATCAATCAAGTACGCTTAATATTCAGAGATGTGTAATAGTAGTTTTTTATTTATTGGTGGACTGAAATATGAATTACTAGCATTTGCTCGTGGCTTCTCCTGCTTGGAACCTCTACTGGCTCCACCCTCGTGAACTTATACAATGAAAATATAGCCTATATGTTATTCTGAATGTATAAGCTATAATACTTTACAGTTTCATCAAAATCCGTTCAGTGGTTTTTGCGTGAAAGAGTATCACACATCTATTCATCAATCCTCACAAACTTTTACACAGGCATATATTAATGTTAGTATAGGATTCTATTTTGCTGCTTTCGTCAATGTTTGGAATATATCATCTCATCTCCTTCACAAACCTGAACACTAATCACTGCCACATAAACATGTCCAGGATTTTCCGGATCCTGAATGTCCCGGCACCTGACAACACTAGTTGTCATTCAATTTCTTTAGCGTTACGGCTCGGCTGTAGCCTGCGGAGCTAAATGCATTGCGATTATGATGGTGGAAACCCTTGCTATGTGGGAATGATTGCTAGTAATGCAGTGAAAATCTTGTAGTTTTGAAGCAATTATATACTTATATATTTTTAAGACAGATGTATACTTTAATGAAAATGTACATTACTGAGATAGTTATATGTATAATAGATTAGTTCAGATCGGGATATGTGGCAGGTTTAAGGTAAAAGTGTCCGATTAGTTAATAGAACCAACCGGAAAAAAAGTTCATGTGGTCCGATAGGTAGGACAAAGGCAGTAGGACCACGTGGCCAGAGGGAAAAGTGTTGGTAGCTTGGTTTATCCAGATGCTAGCCATGAGTCCTCCTTGCCCAACAGTGGCCATCCATCGTACAACTAATAAAAATACGGGCAAGTGCGAGCGCTATTCTCGTCCTGAGGGTTCCAAACCATAAATTATTTTGAAATCGTTAGAGCCCTTTTCGAGTTTTAGTGACTTTTTACTACAAACTTACACAACATTAGACTTTTCCTTTATTTGTTACCAAAGCCTCGTAGCATTCTAAATTTCAGAACTGTGGTACCTTAGTTAGAGGTATTTCGTTTGTGCGATTTCCAAATAAAAAAAACACTCATTGCCATATCTTTTAAATTCATTGAGTTAGAAGCTTGATTTCCTTACGACACTATAAACTTACATACTTTTATTTTTGGTATAAATTTCAAGTTGACCCTTTAGCATTTCCTGAGGAAAAGGGGCTTGAAAAATAGACAGACAAAAAGACAGACGAACAACAAAATGGGTGGGTAGTTGTAAGGGTCCCATTTATTCCCATTGAGTGTCGGAACCCTAAAAATGAATGATTTCCGCATTTGGTCCGCTATAGTAACTTTACAGAACAATTTCAGTTTATTCAGGTTTATTTATGGATGTCGCAGACTATATCTCTCGTAATCCCCTACAAGTCTGTCTTCAAAGAGATAACAGAAAGTCGGTGGATGGAGGTAACCGTTTATTGTAGCATTTTATGACGCCAATGTCCAGTAGTGGACTTCTATAGGCTGATGATGATGGTGATAGTAAGACTAATGCTCTTCGATGGGAATTATCATCGATCAATGTGCTACCAAACGAAAACTAGAACAAAGTTGGACATACAACCTTTAATAATATTAATAATAGTGTAAAAGCACTTCAACTTTCAGGGTCAAAGCTAATAGAATAATTGTTTTTAGATGTTATTTGTTTTATGAAAGTCAATAACAAACTGACACAGATACCTATATCATTTTTATCCTAGTTTATATATGTTTAAAAATAATACTTAAAATTGAATTGAATAAAACTATATAACAATAAGTAGTAGATTATAGAATTGAAACTTCATCAAGATGAAGAGGCTTCTGAACTCAGTCTCGAAACGTCAGCAAAAGTGACGGAAAACAGTGGTAATTAGCCGTTTTTTCAATTTAAAAAGTAGTAGATTGTTGCACCGAGCGGAAAGTGGCTTTTTGTTGCCAAGTGTTAGTTTGGTTAGCTTAAAGTTATAAGCGCGTACAAGTGCTGCTTTAAACTCGTTTTTCACATGAGCAATTGTGAAATTACTTGGTAGTTGGAAGATATATAATATATAAAAATTTATCTACATTACAATACCCAACATATTTCATGCAAATTTGAAAAGCCATTTAATTCATTAGACTAGGCGCATTTAAACGAGCTTTAATTACTTTGGTCCAAGTCAAAGCCATTCCCAGCCCTATAGCTTTGACCCTGACCTATTCAAATTCCCACCCATAAACAACTGTTACCCAATCTGTGTCGAGATGAAGTGAATAAGATAACACAAGAATGCAAGACAAAGCAAACAGTAAGAGTCTACGTGTGGTTTCGTAGCCGCGTAGCAAGCCTACGATTTATTTTCGTAGCAAAGAGAGATTTTATTTTGTGAATATTAGATTTTCATATTTGTATTTTGTGAGGAGCTGCGTGCATATTAATGTTGATTCCCTAGCAGATGTATACTTTATATTCTGCTTTGAAGTGCAGGATCAGTGCAAAAATAATGAGAATAGATAGATATTTAGTAATCTCTTTATTAGTTCACCACACGTATATATATATATATAATATTAACAGTACATAAACAGTTAAAGGCAATTAACTTATTATTATTATTTTTAATAACGCTTACATAATAATAATAATAATAATAAAAAATAAATAAATGCTGGACATTTCACACAACATTATCTAGCCCCAAGCTAATAATAATATTGGATAATGGATCTTATTAAATGTAACAAACTTACTGCAATCAAAATTATAGACTCGATTTAATTTGGTTACTATTAAATTTTATATAGTGACAATTTGTTTTATAAGTGCTGAAAATCAAATTAAGCACACTTTGCAAAGAGCAAGTGGAAACTACTGCACAATCATTGCCATTAATGTGACTGATTGCGAATACCATAACATAACACCCAGTAGTCACATACGTAGTCATGATCCCACACTAGAATTCCCTGTGTCATGGGTATCAGGAACTACGAGTACAATGGTACCATATCACCCTGACCCGGAACAAATATTTGTAGATAATACAAACATTTGTCCTGCAGCGGAAATCGAACCCGTACCTCTTGTGTCTCAGCCAGCTACTCATCTGTGCCGTGAAGGTCGTCAATCACAAGCCGAATGCATCGCGCGTCTTATTTGCGTTATTTATTCTAAGCATATCATGTATGTATCCAGTAACGGCATCAGTGTCACCGCGTGACGTCACTAATCCTCGTATCATCCGCGCATGTTATTAATGACACGGTAATTATCTTCGAACATCAGTCCTCGTTACACGTACGATTCTAAATACGCGTTTAAACATGGTTTATCATCATTAAAACTTGTGACTACTGGTGTTGATATACGTGTTTTGTGTTTCCTGTCCGTAGTGGTAGTTGTTACAAATAAAATAGTGATTTCAGTTCCAATTTAATTTCAAGGAAACCTCTTGGCAATATTTAATAAGAACCTGTGAAGAGTGAGTTGTACTTCGGTGAAGAGGGTTCCGTATAAGTACCAGGACTTATTAAACTTATTAGTCTTCGGTAAGATTAAGCAACACATTTTATACGCATCACAAATAAACGAAATTCACGAATATTTTCTGTTTCCCGGGAGATTGTAGGGACAGTAGGTATTTTCGTTTAGGTTTTCCTGTAAACTACACTCGAGAGCAATGAATCCGGGTCACTTAAAGAATCCTAAAAATCTCGGAAACTAAAAATGCTAGGTTAATGCAATAAATTGTATTTAATAGACAATGTAATACTCCTTAAATGAAGGTATTAAAACTTCTTAGTTATTGTAAAGTTATATCATAAAAAAATCAAATTTGAAAAAGGGCCACTTTCGAAGATGGAACTACGAAATTACAGCATTTGGTTTTGCTTTTGTTTGTAATCTGTCATTTATCATTGTTTGATTTCTGTTTTTTTGTTGTTTTTTTTCTGCGTAAACGCAGTAATGGAAGCACGAGTAGGCAATACGAAGTATTAAAATTCAAGAAAATCGTAATAAAGTTCAAAAATTTCATGTTTCCTATTTTTGTTTTAAGGAGAGATCAGCAGTTTTTTTCTTTATGTAATTTTGTGTTAATAAAATGTATGGTGACTCATATTTTTTTACCTTCATTTAAGGAGTATTACATTGTCTATTATATACAATTTATTGCATTAATCTATCATTTTTAGTTTCCGAGATTTTTAACATTCTTTAAGTGACCCGGATTCATTGCTCTCGAGTGTATGAGTGAGGTCCTATATTCCGTATTGTTTAAAAATGTAAGTCTCAGTGCCTACCACCAGTTTGCCTGTTAGTGCGATGCCCCATACAAAATAAATTAAAGAGCACTCCCAACGATTAATACCAAATGGTATTGAGGTGTTTTATTTCTAAGAAACAGCTGTAATACCGTAGACTTAACTAATTTTTGGTAAATTTTGTAAAAAAGGGCAGGTATCATTTCAATTGACACAAAATCTAGAATTAAATTTACATAAAAGCCCACTTACATTTGTACAACATTTTGTTCTTTCTATTAATTTAAATATTGTTAAGAATAAACCTAAATTCTGAGAATTCTTGGCATTTGAAAACACCACTTGTCAAGCGTTTTCACTGATTAAACGAGCTAATTTTTATTTACGAGTTAATTGTAAAATACAAAAAAAAACACTGATTTACAACAAAGTGCTACAGTAAAACCACGCTAAGTTTTTTTGTGAACATATAAGACTTTTCAAATTATAAAAGTGAACTCGTTAATCATCAAGATAATATTATGTCAAGTGTTAGTCAAAGCTACGTCGGCAATCGTAATAAGTGAATTCACTATTTTGTTCCGTGCTTTAGGAGGTTTATGTTTGTAGTAGTTTAACTCAACAGTAGAAACTATTCATGATGACATTCATGGTTCAAATTGTTATGATAGGTGACATTCTTAATCTTAAAGCCTGCCAATGTAATTTTTAACCAACTTCATAATAAAGAGGAGGTTAACGGTTCGGCCGTTAAGTTTTTTAGAGAGCATTTTGTGGCATCACGCAAGAAGTTTAATCAACACCAAAATGTTTACGTATTTGTCTAATTCGCAATCCACACGTGTCGTAGCAATATTTCATAAAAGCCTCATCGCCCACCTGAACTCATAAAATATTTCATGACACATTCTTTCTATAAATTCATCTCAGACACCTCCGTAACTCATACATAACACCTATAAACAAGTCAAGAGATACGTTGAATGCAGGCAAGTGACGCAAAATACACAGCCATGACCGCGTGACGTCATTTATCACTGTCATTCAAACGTAGGCATAAATCAGTCTGGCTGTTGTCGCTTTTATTTTTTAACATCATTGATGGGCTATACAGTTTTTAATCAAGTGCATTAACGTGGCCCTACTACCTAAAGTAACAATTTACTGTAAATCTCATACAACATCTCTGAATCGACAAGAAAATATAGTCTAGGTGATTTGTGTAGAGATTTTAGGTACCTTCCTATTCTCTATATTTTGTTTACTGTGCCGTGGTCTTTGGCCTAAGAATCCCTCCCGTGGATGTCGTAACGGGCAGCAGCATCCATCTGAGTACTCAACATAAATACTGCTATTACCAGTCCACCGGCCAAGCGTGGTGATTATGGCAATTCCCCCCATTGTATTTAATTTCACATATTTCATGCTTCGTTTAGCAGTCGACGTCTAAAGGCTGTTGATGATGATGATGATGCCTATTTCTGATTCTTGAAGTGTTCCTAACCCAACAAAAAAAATCTTGTTATTGCATTTTGCTGTCCTATTATTCGAGGTTTGCTCGCAAGCAATTGGAGAACAATATTTTCAATTTCTTTAAAACGATTCAAAATAACCTTTGCTCTATGTATGTTATGCATGAATCATTAATGCAATTTTATCATACCCAAAAAAATCTATATCGATTTCAGACAAATGCTATGCTGAGGGCTTAGCCAAACGCCATTCGCTTCGAAGCGATCCCATTTCTACAGTCGTAATTCAATACAAAAGACCACGTGACATATCGATAGCTAACGTCAATCCCATACATTTTGTACTTTTCTACTGGCGTCATCGCTATTAGAATGTTACTTTGTCTACGGCCTCTGGTCTGTTACTACCACCAATTCTATTATTATATTAAAAAAGTGGTTTGTACTGTGTGCATTATGTGTGCCCTTTGCGTAAACCATTAAAAAATGGCACACAAAATTTGGTGTCAGGGTTTCACTCCGAATGAAAAAAAACCATGTTCTATTATTGTCCAAATTATTAATTTTCTAAATTCTTTTTTTTTTATTTTCTGTAGGTTCCGCATTATTATATTTATCCATATTACAAATTTCTAAAATTCCACATTAAGCATTTGCCATAGGGAAGTAAAATCGTGATAAAAACTTTTCATCATTACCTACAGTTTCATGTCACTCTATCACAACGACATAAACAGAGGCCCAATTCTTTAATTTAAAAACATTCAATTCGCAGTATAATCTCGTCTCAGTCGCACTGTCAGCTGTCACCTATATAGTTACTATTACTTAATCTTTGCATGTATACGCGAAGATTAAGTAATAGTTAATATACGAGACGGTGCGACTGACACGAGATTATATTGTGACTGGAATGTTTCAAAGTTAGAGAATTGGGCCTCTGGTTGCCAGAAAACCCTGAAACTTTTAATATATCTCAGGAGTTGGCATCTCTTTTAATTTCCTTTTCACTTGGGATATTTTTGGCACATCAATCTTGGTAGCACGAGTAGGCTGCGGTAGCTTTATTAAATTTCCGAAGCGCAAGCTGTCGTGTATTGGGTTACGTCACGTCTAAGATTAATTTGAAGTCATGTCAAAACTGCGCTTTAATATCGGTGGATGTATGTCGCAATAATTAGTCCTCTTCGTCTTGCTTAGGTGGTGTATGGTTCTCTGAAATATCAAACAAGCAAGGTATTCGTATTAAAAATTAAAAAAATACGTGGTTACGCCATAACAGCTGAACAGATTTTGATGATATTTGGTACATATTTACAGAGCCTCTAGACAAAAGTCAGTGCCTATTGCTAGTGATGATTTACGACACTGAAACGTGGTCGCTAACTATTGGCCATTTAGATTGGCTCAAAGTTACGCAGCGGGCTATGGAGAGCGCTATGTTAGGAGTTTCACTACGTGGTATAATAAAAAATTAGGATATCCGTAGAAGAACCAAGATCACCGACATAGCTCTCGGAATTAGCAGGTTGAAGTGGCAATGGGCGCTCGCAGAACTGACAAACGTTGGGGAATAAAGGTTCTCGAGTGGCAACCACAAACTGGACGTTGCAATAGAGGAAGGCCCCAATGGACTAAAAACATTATAAAGGTCGCAGGAAATCGGTGGATGTAGGCGGCTCAAGACCGTTCGTCATGGCATTCTAGGACTACGTCCAGCAGTGGACTTCTACAGGCTGTTGATGATGATTGTTACCGATTTCGAATATGACTTGGATTGAGACATTGACCATTGATTTATTTGTTTTGGTGGGGCATACGCAAGTGAATCCGTGGGCAGATACAATAATCCCGAAATTCCCTTTAAAGGGGACGTCTAAAGAGGATTTCAGGAATAACCCTATATATATCATTTATGTGAAAGCTGATAAACAAATAACTGCTTGTCCAAGACTTCAAAAAAGAAGGTATCAAAAACGGGGCGGTATACTTAATTCACCTGGCGTAAACATGTTACATTTCGAACCTTCTAGAAAAGTTTGCTCTTGATTGCACTCAGGCCTCTACAGGGAATGTTAGTCTAGTATGTCTATAATATTTTTTTTAACAAAAACGGTCTTGTTGAGCTATTTTCGGTGGTCTAAGATTTGAACTGTATGCTGGTTTATTTAGGAGTATGTTATTACTGGAAGAAATGTGAGTTGAGTTGGTCGTGGAAAGCAATGGCGGCAATGAGCTTACCACTTTTTACGTCTATATTCCTACTATTGTGCAATCCAAGGTGAACAATAACTGCCTACCCCTGCGGGGAAAAAGGGGTGTATTTATATAAAAAAAAACCTAAAATTTACAATTCACAAATATTTTTGGATCACTTGCAAACGCTTTCAACAGTACGGAAGCTTTGAACCAATAAATTTTTTCCGTGCTCGATATTTTGAACCTAAACATATAAGGTAGAGCTGGGTAGAGCCCATAGTTTGTTTACTTGCGACATCAAGAAATTAATTTCAAGTCATGTCAAAACCAGGGTGTGCGTTGCGATAATTACTCCTGTCTCGGATCGTACATAATAAGAGTCACGTGACGGAAACGTTTGATGTTGAGCCATTTAGCATAATGAAGCAACCGATTGTGGGAGTTAACTAGCTTTATTTATGGATTTATAGAGTTTCTACTCTGAATAATTTTGTGATTTACAAGCAAAGTTTATCAGGCCTGAAAATTAATGAAGAGGCCCGTAATAGAGTGTAAAGTTGTATCTCAATTACCTCTTCGTTTGTTTCATCCTCTGCAGTTCTGAATTAGTCTAACTAATGTATTCGTAGACCCTTCTTTTTGTTTTAGCGTTGATGAATCGTCATTACGACGACAGGCGTGATTGGCGTTAGGACTACTCCAGGGGATGGGCAGCAGCATCCACCTGAGTACGAACAGCAAACTGCGATCACCAATCCACCTGCCAAGTGTTGTGATTATGACAAATCCCCCCCATTGTATGCTAAAGGTTGTACTTCATGCATGCTATGGGGGAGGCCTAGTCCAGCAGTGGTTGTCTACTGGCTGATGAAGAAATGTTTGCCTAATATTGTAAACTAAGCTGTGGATAATGCAGTGGGCTACAATGTTGCTCTCACTGACCGCTTCTAATACCCAACAATATAATTGTGGCTGTTTATTATCCTTGAATAAATAAAATAATAATGAATAGTTTTCTATGAATTCTGTCCAAAGTTTAACTAATAATAATAAATATAACTTTTCATTAAAAAAACCGACTTCCGCCATAGTATTTGACAAAATATTTGGATGAAAAAAAAAATGATGAAAGAATCATGGTGGTGAAAGGATTATTATACTTTTTGAATGCAAATGCTTGGTTTGTTGCTGAAAATATTAATCGCCATATGTATGCCTACAATATTTGAGGAGTTCCCTCAATTCCTCATGGATTCCATCATCAGAACTGGATTCTGAAAAAAATGGGACCAATCTGGAAGTATATCTATACAAATAAAAAAAGAATTTTCCAAATCGGTTCATAAACGCCGGAGATATGCGGTACCAAACATAAAAAAAAAAAAAAAAAACAACCGAATTGAGAACCTCCTCCTTTTTTGGGAAGTCGGTTAAAAACTAGGTTACAGAATAATTCTGAATAGTGGGAAATCCCACCTACTCTATGAGGAGGCCTCGACCAGCAATAGACGTCTGACGGCTGATGATGATGTTGATGATACAAAACCAATATACACAATAAGAATAAACTTAGTAAAAAAATTAAATCACTAATATACGACAATAACTCCGGGGAATTTCCTAGTAATCCCAGATTCTATCCGGTGAATATTTAAATCAAGTACGGGCCTAAAAAATGTGTTTTTTATAGATCCCCTAACAATGCCGTAGCATGCAGATTGCAAGTACGTGATCTGAAAGTCAATGTCCGCGACCTGCGACTGACAAGCCGATTAGTGGCTTATGGCTTGGCTACGGTTGCCGACACATGCCGGCTATACCCTGTTTTTCAAATATTTCCATATGGGAGTTGAATAATTGAATGTTTAGAATTGATCAGTGATATCGAAAGAGATTGGGTCACTGTTTACGTACACGATTCATATTAAGGGCACACAACACGCTCTGAAAAGTCAGATGATAGGAAATTAATTTATTTCCAATTTGTTTGTTACGATAGAAATAAAAATATGTAAAGAGCTTCCGCAAACAATTTCAAACTAATTAATTTCATTCTATATCATAGTAGTACAAATTAAATCACAAAACAAATTATATTGATTTTAATAAAATTATTTTGGTGCCGTTGCTTTTGGTCAGAGATAGCGGAGACATTTTAACGTCATGGTATTATATTAGAACCTTAGAATAAGGACTGAAGCACGTCCTTATTCTAAGATTAGAACTCTGTTTATTCTAAGATTAGAACTCTGTTTGAGATAGCAACGACAAGGATGACCCACGCTAGACCGTGTCGGGTCCGAGCCGAGCGTCGGCCGTTCCCGACACGGTCGTCCGTTGCTCGGCCGTCACTCGGTTGCCGCTCGAACACATACAGAGATGAAAGCGACGTAAGAAGAGGCATGTGAGTACATAGAGGTAAGAGGGGCTATCTCCGAAGGTCAAGCCGAAGGCACAGAGCTAAAATATGTAATATTAGTTGACCGTGCGTTGACCGTGCTACGGCCGACGCTCGGCTCGGACCCGACACGGTCTAGCGTGCGTGGGTCATTCTTAAGGACACACTCACGCTATACCGAGCGTCCGTTGCTCGGCCGTCACTCGGTGGCCGCTCGGTATAGCGTGAGTGTATCCATACAAAATATAATTATGTAATATTAGTTGACCGTGCGTTGACCGTGCGTTGACCGTGCTACGGCTGACGCTTGGCTCGGACCCGACACGGTCTAGCGTGAGTCATCCTTAACTGTAAGTATGACTAGAAAGTAGAAACGTCAGCACGAATGTCAGAAAACAGTGGTAATTAGCCATAACATTTTCAATTAAAAACGACTAGTAAGAGTAAATAGAAGAGCGCGCCCATTACTAAACTAAGTGTGATGACGTTAATGGATCACAATATCACACCTAATATTAAGCTTGTCATTAAATCACTGTTGAGCCATACTGACCTGAATTTTATAGATGTACCTCCCTACTCCCCTTAACCTATTTTATTCACTATTAATGTTAGAAAATCATCACCAGCTTCTATTCTTTGAATAATAATTGAATAGCCAGGCAAATTTGTTCAGTGACAAGTATTAATTGAAATATATGATGGCAGCGCCATCTGTTGGGGTTTAATTAAGGAGCTAATGTACTGCCCTGGGACGTGATTGATGAGCTATGGATGCGAGCCAATGTGTCACAAAACTGCCGGTAAATTATTGTTTTCGTTTTGTTTCTGTCGATGGCTAACAGATTGGTTTGGGCCATACGACAAGTTTCTATCTACCAATATGCTTACATATAATATTGTCTGCTTCTTCAATAGCCTTTAGACGTCCACTGTTGGACGACGCGTCCCCCATTGAATACAATGGTGGGATTTGCCATAATCACCACGCTTGGCAGGCGGATTGGTGATCGCAGTTTGGTGTAAAGTACTTAGGTGGATGTTGCTGCCCATCTCCTGGTGTGATTCCTAAGGCTTTTTTTTAATATTTTTTTATTCACGGGAAAAGATGGGGCTTTTTTTAGGTTGGACACACCACGGCACATAACTACTATATTTTTTTTTACATATTACTACTAATTTAAATACTTTATCTGTTGGTTTGGTCTATTCATCAATCTTCTAGTCAATTTTGTAAGTCAAATATGTTGTGCCTGTTTGGTGCCATTTCACCCAAGTCATTTGAATGGCCGGTTTTTTCCAAGCGAGATGTGTTAGATAACAATATTATCGCTCATTATCTCTTTGCTTCACATTTGGATGACACTGAGATCCGATATGTATCTCACAAGAAAGCATGTGGCAGCTCGAACTCCGCGAGCATACGCAAGCCACATTGAACCGAAAATCAGCAAAATAAAGCTCATTTTAAATTGAAAGCAAATTTGGAGTCACACAAGCCTGACACCGCCCTCTATACCTCAATGACGCCACGGCAGCTCACATCCTGTGACGTCATAACTCACGTCACACCGTCCCCGCATCCTGCCTATAGGATAAGTTATGCACCTCATGCATTTGCATGACCATTTTGAAGGGGTGATTGAGTACTTGGATTTGCATGTACTAAGTTGAAGTTTGGTAAATGGGTTCTAAGATCTAACTAGAGGTTACTTCCGCAGTAAAAACTTATTTGACAATGTCAGGTACCAAAAGCCAAGGTCACTATTTTACTCTCCGAATCGTGAATTTATTAAATTTAATTCGGTCTCAGTATCATCGTCATCATGATCAGCCTGTTGAGGTACACTGCTGGGCACAGGCCTCCTCCCTAGAATGCCACAACAAACGGTCTTGGCCGTTTCAGTATAATCATCAGCTAAGACGAGGACTGATCTCAAAAGTAGAATTTATGAACGCTTTGTGCAATGTGACGAAATTAAATAATGAGATGCGAAAAATTGTGTAGGTAGAACAATATACTAATAAAAGTTGTAACCGAATAGAATTTCTTTCTAAAAATTCTATTCTTTTCTAAAAAAAAACCGCACAAATGACCACCCTAAAAAAGCTAAGGCACTAAATAATCTCTTAATAATAATTCTCTTAATTTTAAACGGCAACTACACAATTTTCTATTCTTATATTTTAAAGTTTTAACCACATATTTTTTAACTATGGTTTGTATATTTCGATTAATTAAAAAAACCCTTAAAATGAATACAGTCTGAAGTGCAAACCAGTTTGATCATAAATCCTTGACCTCTTAATTTGTACTTAAAAATTACGTACAGGTTGCGTACTGAGTTTTTGGAAATGTGGGATATCTTTATAAGTTTTCCACGAGGAGTTTTGATCGGAGGACAGGGAAAGACCCAAATTTTGTAACCCAAACTTAATTTATCCCAAAATAGGATACCAAGTATGTTTGTTCTATTAATTTCGTTGAGACTATTCCACCCTGCTAACCTCTTTATCCTTCATTTGAAAATTACTAAACCTTGGCATTTTTTTCATAGTTGCCTCAGTTTAAATCCCTGTGATACTAATACACCCAGACCAAATAAACCAGTACTTTCACGGTTAATTAGCTAGCACCACCTCTATTAAGATGCGATGAACCGCCTAATCTGAGGAGCCGAACGTCTTGCCAGTAACGAAGACAAATTAAGCTTACTTCTGAGAGTGGTGGGGCGAGCGATTGAGCACGCTTAAAGTGTGAACCGTAAGCAATCATGAAAATCCGAAGATATAAATCGTAAAAAAGACTCGTAGTAGCCCGCGTAGCATCGTAGCAGTATAATTGTTGGCATTGTAGGCGATAGAAAAACCTGGAAGCAGCTCGTGTTGCACTGTAGCAGTGCAAATTTGGCGTTGTAGCTATATATGTAACTCGTAGCGGCTCGCGTAGCATCGTAGTAGTTTAATTGTGGAATTCTAAGTGATATGAAAACCTGGAAGCGGCCCGCGTAGCATCGTAACAGTGTAATTATGGCATTGTAGGCATAGATTAAACTCGTAGCGTCACACGTAGCATAGTAGCATATTCATCGTGGTATTGTACGTGATAGAGAAAACTCCTAGTGGCCCACGTAGCATTGTAGCAGTGTAGTTGTGGCATTGTAGGTATAGATTATAGTTGTATCGATCCGCGTAGCATTGTAGCAGTATACCTGTGGCAGGCATTGTAGAGGTATTTAACAAAGCTACGAGTATGTTTATTATAGTTTGCGTTTGCTGTCGATGTTTATTAAAATTGACAACTAGTCTTTCTCTACTTTCTGGTGTCAAATCCTTTCAGTAAATCTTTAATATTCAACTGGATTTTATGTGCGTACGTTTATGAGATATAAAGACGATGTTACTATATGAAACAATTAAATTAATGAGGCTCTGGTATATGAAGCACTATAGCTTAATCGATATTACTCCTTGGCTTACCTGCTCTGAAGTACTGGGATTACAGGCTGAGACATTAGTAGAGATTATTCATACTAGTTAATGATGCTGGGAAACGCGTGGGTGGAAAACTGAGCTTAATAAATAGGTAAAAGGTAGTACTGAGCCAAAGCCAAATAGAGATAAAAGACATTTCGTAATGATTTGGTATAGTTTATTGAAAACAACGATAAAAGAGTACCTACCTACATCTGAGTTCGTTAATGTTAGATCATTGACCAGCTTGAGATGGTTAGGAAAAATAATATTACGTATTTTTTTGGCAAAATTTACTACAAAGAAGATTGCGTTTACTGTAGAGCGGGAACAAGATGGGGCACTGCCTTTCTTGGATGTGTTGGTTAAGCGAGAACTGTCGGGCCGCCTATCACACTCGATTTACCGGAAACCAACGCACACAGATAGGTACTTAAGGGCCGACTCACACCACCACCCGGCGCACTTAGCTTCGGTACCACGTGCTTTGATTAACAGAGCGTTGAGACTATGCGACCCGCAGTACGTGGATGCTGAACTCTTGCACATTAAAGGGGTGCTAGAGAAGAACGGCTATGGATGGAGACAAAGTTGTCGTATTGCGAATTCTTCCGTGAATGCACGCCAAATATCGGTTGAGAGAGCGGTGGCATTCCTACCATTTGTTAAGGGGGTAACGGATAAAATCGGGCACTTGTTAAAGCGTAGGTACAGTATCAAGACGATATTCCGACCCCTTACACAAGTGAGGCAATTTTTACGCTCTCCTAAGGATAGAGACCCTCTAGGTGTCCCCGGTGTTTACACTATTCCCTGTGACTGCGGCAAGTGTTATGTTGGTGAAACGAAAAGGAATGTCTCTACCAGGCTCACTGAACATATACGCGCCATGAAGAATGTGGACATAAATAGTTCAGCGTTGGCGGAGCACTCATTAACCGCTGGTACGTCGCACTACATCCGTTTTGATAAGGCCAGGGTCTTGTCCAGGGAAAAGTTTTTCGTTCCTCGTAAGATCCGAGAGGCTATCGAGATTAGTCGACTGCCTAATTTCAACAGGGATAGAGGATGGGCTCTACCACACGCTTGGAAATCCTGTCTTTATGGGACGTACGACAGTGAAGTGTTTGAGCCTGATAGAGACACTTTTAGTGTAGCCTGTCTGGCCGCTCCTGGCGCACCCGATGGTTGCGACGGGAGTGGCAGCGACGATGATGGAGCACCGCAACCCGACCGGAAGGACGTTACCGAAGAACGTGTAATGACGCGGACACAAGCACTCCCCCCACCCCCGCGCCGGACGAGCCGAGAGGAGCGAGCTCAGAGACGTAGTGCGAGGAAGGACGCGGAGGGAGTGTAGTGCGGATCCTATACCCACCCTGATGAAGACCCTCGATTAGGGTCGAAACCTGTTGGTGCTTCCACCAACATATCGGTACGTGAAAATTTCCCGTTTTTACAAAATGTACAAAGAAGATATTTGTTTGCTCTAGTATCTTCTTAGTTAACTTTTTTATATCCATACTGAAACATCAAACAACTTGTTATGTATATTAAATAAATAAGTGACTTAATAAATAGTATTGTTTTTTTATTTATAAATATGTACCTAGTTATCATTTTGGGACCACAAACAACTTCAAAAATTCACAGAGCACAAGTCGTTCGCAGCAAAACAAACGGTAGTATAGGTTGGGTACAGTGAAAAACGCATGTCGTAGCGCATCGGAGTTTTGAATTGCTCCACTGTAATTGGTTGTAGGATCATGACGACACGTCTTTGTATTTGGAACAGTCTTATAGTTTATCACAATATTAATGAAAACCATACAATACCTGAAGTTTTAAATTGATCTAGCTCATGTAGTTTTTATCGTGAGACCTACCCTACGGTACCTACACCTAACAAACAGCAAGATTCAAGATTTGACTAAGGATGCTGGTATAGGTACGTATTAAGGTGCCTTTTCACTTGGTGTACGCAAATATTTGCTTTAGTTTTCCAATGTAAAATCAACCATGAGTCTATCGGTACATAATGTTATTTTTCTTGGCAAAATAACGCAAACATTTGCGAATATACACCAAGTGAAGTGGCACCTTTAGGCTGGACATTTGGCCAGACGGGATGACAGCCAGCTGGACCAAAGCAGTCACACAGTGGTGGTAGATGACCGCAAGGTAATTTTTTACTTATTTTTATTTGTTTCAAAAATCTATAAATATGCAAACCTTGCTAAGTTTTATCCGATTATTTACACAAAATTTTATGAAGATCTAAGTTGTAGTTTTTAAATTAGTGAGAAACTATATATTTTGTTCCACTGGATCTAATTTCTTTTTTATTTAAAAACTACAACTCAGATTTTCATAACATTTTGTAGGTATAACGAATAGGTAAGACTTATTAAGGTACGTATGGCTCTAGAATTTTCAAACAATGAACCAGAAAACATTAAAAGGGAGTTGAAGCGTAATTCAGCCGAAATGTTCAACGAGGTGTAAGTAGGTACGTTTGCACGAGAACGTATAAATTAATTGTAGTGATAAAGAGTACACGTGCCGTTCTGTGTCCTGCTTAAGTATATACCCCTCCTTCTCCTCCCGTGGATATAGTAAAAGCCTTACTAAGAGATTACAGTAGGGGATGCGAAGGAGCAATTGCTTGAGTACTTAACACTAAACGCTCACCAATATGCTTGCCAAGCGTGGTGATTATGACAAAATATACCCCAATTGTATTCACCCAACAGTGTATGCTTGAGGCCGGTGCCGGTCAGAGATAAAGTTATTGTGTATATAAGTACCTAGTTACTTACATAAATACCTATGTCAGTAGGCAAGCTAAAAAATTTCCAAATGAAGGTATCAAAATTTACGGTAAAACGGAACTAAATGTTGTCTTGCAGCTTTTTTAAACATTTGGCTGTGTTAACACGTGCCATGGGGTGTTTCTCCATCTCCTCCCAGGAATGTCGTAAAAGCCGACTAAGGGATTGCACCAGGGGATGAGCAGCAGCATCCAACTGAGTACTCAATATAAATAATGCGGTCACCAATCCGCCTGCCACACGTGGTGATTATGGCTATTCCCCCATTGTATTTCATGGGGGAGGCTTTGTCCAGTCGTGGATGCCTGAAACTGATGATGATAAAACGTATCATAGTTATACGCTACGTGGGTACTTATTACTTTGAGTACCCATTTTTCTGTGATATCTAAGATGATTTTTTGTGGTCATACATTACAAGGTAAGTACCTAGGTACTTAGATACAAAAAATTGCAAATGTAGTGGATTTCTGCACTTTCATTTTATTTCTGCTTACTGTTTATTGTTTACATAAATGCATTTCTTATTTAATAACTAGTGGTTCGCCCCGAACTGAGACCTCGCGATAACACCTTTATCAGCCCGACTACTTAAATAAGTAATTTCCATATTTTCTGTTATTATTTTTGAAAAATTTCACCTCGATGTCTACCAGTACAGTACAGGATCTATCAGTAACTACTCTAATTTCCTACACATCATCGAAATAAACTTTGAATAGGGCTAAGCAACGGGGCGTAATTATACTACATACCTGTTAGTACCTATATCAATTACATGACGAATTAATTGATAACGTCCTTTTGATAAATACATAGAACTCCAACGTCATTCAAATTCTTAGAAATGGGAGGTCAACAATGGATATTATATTGGTTTTTGTTTTATGGAGTACATGTTTCTAAATTCTTCAATTTCAGACTTTTCCCTGTAGTTGTGACACAAAAGCCACAAGCATACCAAATTTCAGCATTGTGGGATTGCTGGAAGTACCCTAGAATTTTGGGTTTTACGTTTTTTATTTTCCCTAATATCTCGAAAACTACTAAGACTAAATACTTATTAAAAACTGTTTTGAAATGTCCAACTAAAGCGCTTTCATTAGACACCCCTCTTAATCTGACTGTCTCACTTTTATTTTTTTACCCCCTCTTGAACCCCAATATCTCAGCAACCCCCTGATCGATATAGCTCATAACCTTACCTACAAATTGTACCAATACTATCTACCCCCATACCAAATTTCATGAAGATCGGATTAACGGTTTAGAAGTTTTCATCGGACAAACATACATACATACATACATACACACATACATACAAACGCCGATTCTTCTAACTTGACTCAGAGAACTCGCTTCGCTCGTTCAACTAGAGTAAAACGATACATATTAACTTAGGTAAATACCTACTTCTCTCAGACATTATTATGTTATAGGAACCTATAGAATACCTACACCCCAACAGCACCAACTATTTACATATAACTAGTACTTATTATTACATAATATAAGTATCTACCTAATTAAATACCTACTTACCAGAATATAATTATCTATCATTTATCAGATTGTTAATTTTTTTACTAAGAAATATGTAGTTTTGGAATAATAATAATATAGACCTCTGCTTTGTTCATTCCAAAATATTGTCTATCTTATTATTATTACGAAAATCTTCATTTGTAGTAGGTAGGTAATTTAACAAAGCAAACAGGGAAAGCGCAATCAATACCACGTGGGAATGATTTCAGAAAATTCTAGTACAGCGCCATCTATTGACGGTAAGTTTTAGCCTCTCGTAGTTCTATTGAATGCTGCATAGTGGCGCTACTGTGCAAGGTTCAAGCAGCGTAATGTTGGATCAAAAAGTTTAGCATGGTGTTGATAGATGGCGTTAAAGCGAACTTCATGAGAAAAGCGACTTTCACCAAAAAATAATTCGGCCTCTCTTGGCAAGGTTCGTTTTCGAGTCACGCAGTTTAAAAAATTTTGCGCTAAACATAAATTACAATTATAAGCTACAATTTTACTGACTCTATTACCCTGAGTGCACCTACCTACCTAGAAGGAAAACAAATAAATGTAGTTATCACTAGAAACGGGATATTTACCATGATTTTTGAGTTTTGTTGATTCCCGATATTTCGGCACAATTTCATGCGCCATGATCACGAGTAAACTGAAAAAAGAGTGAGAAAGAGGGTAGATCGTTACGGCTACCTATAACAATAAAAATCTACTCGCAAAGACTTCAGTTTACTCGTGATCATGGCGCATGAAATTGTGCCGAAATATCGGGAATCAACAAAACTCAAAAATCATGGTAAATATCCCGTTTCTAGTGATAATTATGTTAATAACCATGATGGTTTCAAAAGTTAAATAAATGTAGGTTTAACCGCAGTAGGTAATGGCGAACCACACCACAATCACAATGATTAAATAACTAATGAGCCCATAACACACACTAACACACCCACACAATATTCCGTATAGTTTGTTGGCATATACTAAGATCCTATCTATCTATACTAACCTAACCTAACAGCCTCATATAAGTACATAGGTTAATGTTACCATTTTCCTTACCTTATTAAACGTCTTTCGTTGGGTTGTAAAGGTTCTGGAGTGGTGACCACAAACCGGATGACGCACCGTGAAAGTTATCTAAAAAATCCTGTGATCAAAACTGTTATGTAATGAGAACTGTGGCTTGAAAACGGAACCCTAGCCTAATGCGTTCCCATGCAAATTTGGTAGGTATAAATATTTTATCTTTCTAAGTAGTCCAACAATCGAATTACACAATATAAACCCGTTTTAGAATATTGTCGCTACGTAATTCTGAGGATCCAGGTTGATGCAATAACTAGACCTGGGAACGTGCTATGAAAGTAATTTCATTTTAAGATTGCATTAATCTTACTCTGTTCTCTGAAAGTACGTAGGTTCTAGTAACTTATTTCTGCGGGATAAGTTCGTGCCGTTTATTCCCAGTAGTTTAATGCTCTGGGATTATACTATGTAGGTATTTATTGAAATAAATGAAAGAACTATCAATCTAACCTTTCTTAAATAATAAAACGTGTAGGTAACCTAAATTATAAAATGAAAAAACTATCAATCCAATCTTTCTAACATAATAAAACGTGTGGGTAACCTTAATTACAATTTAAGTTCTCAGAGATCCTCTAAAAACTAAATAAATACAAAAGTTTACAATATAAACTAATGTTTCGGTCTTAATAAGATATTTTGATCTTCCTGTGTTCTCGAAAGATCAAATCAAATCGTATCAAAAATATTGTATTCATTGAAATCACTATGATCATTTTGAAGATGTAGGATGGAAGCGGCTTAAGATCGTTTTTCGTGGCATTCTAGGGGGAAGCCTTTATCCAGCATTGACTTCTACAGAATAATGATGATGACAATGATGCTCTCAAATCCATAGATCATTATCATCAGCGTAGAAGTACACTGCTTGACCCTTCGAGCACCACGGAAGGGAGTAGCCATTCGCAGCGTTCCCCTCTGTCAAACTACAAGCGAAAGTAGGCATATGCGTTTATAAAACTAGTTGTTATTCTATGCAAGGTTTGTTAGTGTGAGTGTCGTCATTACAGTGTTGTATTTGGATGTGTATATGCGGAATTGCGCTTGTGTGCACATTTCCCCCCGCAAAAAATTACAGAACTATTTGAATGGTAATATATCGCTAAGGCTGCTCCCTTCCGGCCCGCGTGGAAGTCCATGTTGCTCGAAAGCTTGACCTTATCCTCCCAAGACTGCCACGACTGAGACGACGAACGGTCTTGAGCCGCCAACAAACAACCACGAACCGAAAGACCGACTGTTCGTGGTCGCCAATCGAGAACCTTTATAACATAACAACCTAAAATAACACCCAACAGTCATGATCCCACACTAGGATTCCCTGTGTCGTGGGTATCAGGAACTACGAGTACCATCGGTACCGTACAATCCAGACCTGGAACAAATGTGTGCAGATAATACAAACATTTGTCCCACAGAGGGAATTGAATCTGAAACCTCCCGCATCTCAGCTGGCTACTCGTCCGCCACGCCACAGAGTTCGTCAAACCCCTTTATTATAGTCACCTTTATTTCCTAAAGATTAGATATTCAAATCCTAGTAAAATCATTAGACATTTAACAAAATTTTGAGTAAAAGAATGGAGCGTCTGAACTATGGCTGTACATCCAGCGCCGACAAACTTCATCCTGGCCGCAGCGGAATTAAGCAATTACATGCAAGTCCTGAAACTTTACAGGAAAATGAGTAAAACACAAAACGCTAAGCATAGTTTTATTTCTTGAATTTAAAATTCAATTGGTCTGGCTGCCTTATACTTTATCTCCAAAAACAATTTAATAGAAATTATAAAATTGCGAAAATTCACAGTCGAGTGAATGTGGTAATTAAGTGTTAACCCTATTACCCTATTACCTCATGTATTTGCAGTAATTGCTTTAATCGTTAAACTCATTAAAACTATAAGCTCATGTTTGAATTTTTCAATATAAAATGGCAATTAAATACGTCGACTCCATATACTTATAAAAGTTTTAGTAATAACTTTTCATTTTAAAAACCGACTTCCGCCATTGTATTCGACTAAGTATCTGGATGATATTTTAATTTATGGTCTTCTTCACAAGTTCCACTTCATCGAATGATACTTTCTGAATGCAAATGCTTAACGTGTTGCTGAAAATATCAAAATCGCTATATGTATGCCTGTAATATTTGAGGAGTTCTCTCAATTCCTCATAGATTCCAGCATCAGAACTGGATTTTGGAAAAAATGGGATTCAAATAAAAAAGAATTTTCCAAATCGGTTTATAAACGATGGAGAAATGAGGCATAAAAAAAACCGAATTGAGAACCTCCTCCTTTTTGTGAAGTCGGTTAAAAAAGGAAGTAAAAAAATTTGCATTAATTCATACTTTGTCAGGAATTACATTAATGTCAAGATTGAGGTCATGAAAGCTAGTAGCAACATTAGTAGTATCATATTAGCTATATCTGCATTTCTATACTCATCCCGAATAGCATCAGGTACCTACGTCTAACGTTTGCATTCCGACTGCTCTAGAATCAAATCTGAACTATTGTAGTCTCCAGCAATATGAGTATGGTTAGGTTAGACTTGCGGCTATCGTCATGTACTACTTTATGCTACATGTCTCTCCTGTAGCTTTAGGTCTACACCACAAAGCCGTGATACACAAATGCCGGCATAGACACTGGCAAGCTGGCAGGCCAGGTACTGATTCTGTATCAATGATATACACATATATTGTCTGCTTTTAAGTAAAATCAAATAAATGCGGTTTGTGTAAATTTGAGTAAATGCCATTATAGTTTAAGTTTTCATTCGATATGTATGAAATTCCTTATTTGAGAAATTACCTAGGCAAAATATTGCATCGATTATAATTTACCTACATTATCATTGTTTTTTTTATCTTCGATCTTGTTCACTTTCATCATCATCAGCCTAATGAAGCCTTCTGCTGGATAATTATGTCTCCCATAGAATGCCATGACAAACGTTCTTGAGCCGTCTCCATCCATTGACTTCCTGCAACCTTTAAAATATCGTCGTTCCATCAAAAGGATGGCTTCCCCATACTGCGTCTTCCGGTTTGTGGTCGCCACTCGATTCGGTATTAACTTTTGTAAAATATAATATCACTATATTCTCATTCTTTCTTCTAAATCTACTTACTGTAAGTCGGAATAGTCCACCGTTTCCGTCATACCATAGTTTTCTTCGGTGATTCCTCAAAATTAATTAACCTTGGACAATGGACTAGCGTTTAGCACCTTCGTTTATTAACCGAGGCATCTGCGGATTGCGGCGCGCCTGATGCCGTTTGCGTTCCAATTGTACGGAGTATGGTCATTGTATAGATAATACTTAGCGTATAGAAACGAAACTCCGTTGTTATATCTACGCACACCAACAAAATAAATCCACTAGTCCACTAACTCACACGCCGCTCGCTCCTTTTACTAGCCTGCATGACTTGCCTAGTTAACACGTGACGGTGGTAAGCTCATCCCCCTTTTTTGGAATGTAGCCCAATTTATTTCAACAAATTGAAGTAAACCCACTTTGGGCAAATATCTCTCATTTGTGTGTCACAGTTGCACTTGAGAACGAACACTGGAAGGAGGAAAGAGCACTGATGATCTAGGTAATGGCTAATGTAATGGAAGGACCTCTGGTAATGGAGGAAACCCTGACTTCCCCGATTCTTGAAAAATCACGGACATGCAACTGATTTTTCTGTTAGATTTTTTTTTTCGCAATATTGCATGCTCCAGTATACTTACCTACATCTCTAAAAGGAAAAAATCGAGAGAAAAACCTATAAAAATTCCCCAGGAGCAAAAATTCCAACCCTTGTAGGTATCATGAATAAGCCACTGAAAAGCGCACTAAATCCTTTCACTACACTGGTTTTTTACGATCACAAGAGATTTTCCAGAGCCCACAAATGGTCAAGATGGTCTGTTAATAATTGCAAGGTGACCAAGAAAGAACTGACTCGAAATACTAGTACTTGAGTTACACTTCTTGTAGCTAATGTATATAGGTATTCTATGCCAATAGTACGGCAGCGTACGGTTCTGCAATTAGATCCCAGGCATTGTTTCCCTTTCTGTTACCAATTCCAGTTTCAATTCGAAGGCTACATTCTCTTCCAACCGCTGCGGATTCTCGGTTTGAGTGAAACTATGATTTATGAACTGAAAAATTCTATAGATCCGAAAGAAAATGTTTTATTTTGATCGCATTATTGTCAATAGATGCAGACTGCATAATGTAAAGCTTAGAGTTTTATATGAATTGGCTGAGGTTTGAAAGTATTAAGTATTATGAATAATAGGGACCTATTGTTTTCTTATCCCTCTCAATAGGCTGACGACATTTTAAAGGGCGGATGAAGTCGAAGGATGAAAGCAGAACAAGACTCTTCGTTGTGGTATTACCTTCATGTAGCTTATGTATCAGTGGTGTGGTAGGCTGATGAATATGATGACATACTCATATCATACTTTATTATATGCACCCTTGAAATATAAAGTGCTTCAAAATAACATTTAAAATTTAGTGATTCACAGCGTGCCTGAACAATAATTTTATTTCAGCACATTGTAATAAGCCCGATCCATATTATAATTATATAATATATTTATTTCAGGCTACATGGAAAATTTACAATTAAATGATACCCAACGCCCCTAGAAGTATTATACCTTATAGACTTACACGTATTTATAGTAATAACAATAACAAAGTTTATTTATTTCGACTACTAATCAAGCTAGAATTAAACTACATATAAGTATATTATATTAGATTGATAACTAATAGTTCATGCAGTTTTATATATATTATATAAGTGGTCGATACTGGCCCTAGCCTAGACAAAACGCTGTGTGATAGATACCACTGTAAATATATTTAATGCAGATGTTACATAATATATACATACATGTAGGTATACTATATGCAAAAACAAAATTATTCCCAGTTTTTCGTGTTAGTATGCAGGACTCGCGCCGGACACTCGTTACAAACTCATTTCAGCAAAGTTTTGCCTGTGTCACTGTTTTTACATAAAACCCAACCCGCCGGTGCAAAATGTAAACAAAAACCTCTCTTTTAATATTCCGACGTATTATTCTACATATATTTATGTGCCGTGTATGTATTTATTGGCCGCAAAATATAATTATTAGTTTTAATTATCTGCCATGGAATGGGTTCCGAACGGGCGGTATATAGCCGCGTGGATAACCCAGGCGGATAAAGGAGAGACTAACTGGATGTATACCTCAAGAAGTGGCCCCAATTACCTAGTGAAGTGGGGGCCTTTTCCCTACAGTGGGACACCATAGGAATATTGTAATAATCAAATATTTTCCTAACTAAAATGATTGCCTTGACTTGTAATCCAATGGGCCTGGTACAAAGCCAGGTGTATGTGTGTATGTTTTCTTTCAACAGTCAAACCACATCAAGAAGAAACGGACTGTCCTAGAAGTAATAACATATCTTTATTAAAATTTATAAAATGCAAATGAATCAGTTGAACCGTCTAAAGATTGTTGCAAAGGATCTAATGATAGCTCAACTGATCCAAATCACTATCGTTGCCAAGACGCTGGGTTGCATTGCCATGCGGAATGGAATATAAACTTCTTTTTTCTTTTTCTACTTTAACAGAAAATAAAACTAATTCGAAGGCAATTTGAATAACTCACCCTGGTCACTGACCGAACCAAGAAAGAACTAATGATATAACGAACAGACGTAGTACAATTTGTTTATTTTATTTCACGATATCAAAACGAACGCTTAATTATAAGCGCTTATCGCAATTTGCATTAAATTAACACAAAATCACCGTTCTAAATACTATGTGACTGAATATTAATATGCGTTAAATCACAATGCGAGTGTTTCTGCAATTAATAGCGCGAACCGTTATCGGCGCACACTGGCACACTATGTAATGTTTGTAAGCATCTATGCATCATAATGTAAATACTACGTAGAAATGAAATTCCCTCAAATACAACTAGTTATGTGGCTTATTAATGCTTTATCGCCTTGGATAAAATCATGACCATCTTCATGATATTAAAGGTAAGGTAGAAGTAAGGTATTTTACCAAGTCAAGTGAGTTGATGACTACCGCAGCGAAAAGCATGTGGAACATGAGTACCTACTAATTTTGTTAGTACACGGAATTTAATAAAAAGTTGCGATTCTATACGTAAGTATTAATCCTTAATGTGTGTACCACATAAATAACGGACACTAAGCTGTTTAGCATAAAACCACGACATCCACCGAATTACCCTAAAATCTGTTAACAAATGGTAGCTTTGCATAATTGAATGAGACCAACGCAAACTCCAACATATGGACGAACCGAAAAATATTCCCGTTTTTAAACCAATTACAAAACCTACCGTAACATTTTTGGATCTAACATTGGATTTGAATATTTGTCTAACAAGAAGTAAATTATCATTTGAATTCAGTGATGAATTGCAATCAATTGGCGCAAACCCCTGAATAGATTTTTTCAAAACTTCTTCCTTAGTTTAACATTGTGATAATGAGTTATTTACATAAAAACTTACACCTAATACCCGGAGGGGTAGGTAGAGACCACAGATTTCCAATTGCTACGATCCATATCTAGGTTGCTTTTTTCACTCTCTTAACATTCTTCATACATGCCCTTCGGTTAAACATTTTTGACCTGGCCTTTTTCGAGAACATCTACGACCTGTTCTGAAAACGATTACCAACGTATACCTTTTCTAAATATCCCATTCCTCACTTTATTTACCTGTTTCACAACGCCTGTGTTAAAACGTCTTCTTTCATTCTCCAAACATAATGTCGTAGAACATTATCTATAGACAAAAGACTAAGTACTACGAACGGTCTACGGACTCTCTACGAATATTGCTACGGCTGTCTACACGATTGTGATTATGCTACGGAGTCTACGATGCTGCATAATTTGTTTTTATTTTGACAATGCACATTTATTTTTATAAGTTTCTTGAATTTTATCCAATTTGATATTTATTTGAAGAACAAAAAAACAACGAAATTGATAAAATAAAATTATTTCAATTAATAAACTAATAATTAATAATTATTTTTAACCTAAATACAATCAACTTTGGTTCCCAGTTCTTATTTTTCAGACCACCAAGGTCATAGTCTTATCGCCTGTTACCAATTTACTTTCAGGTCGTGTATTATTTCCATGTTGATTGAAATCGTATGTGCTACGAGACTGTCCAATAAGTCAAGATACTGATATCATCACGTTTAAATTGATCATGATACATTAAAATACCAAATATATTTCTTTTAAGATTAAAATGCATTTAATGTAACCCCATGACATTGAGTTAAAGTCAAATTAATAATAAGTATACTAAAAATCAATGCTACATGATATGACATTGTCATACGCTGCAGAATTTTTCTGGAAGATAAGGCTCTCAATGATAAGGCAGCAAACTAGTTTGTAAGAATTATGTCAAGTGTGTATTATTTAATGGTGAATACAATTATTAAGTTATCCTTCTAAGCACGCTATAGTTTCATTACTTTTACATAATGTACCTACCAGTACTAAAAAACAACCCCAAAATATCAATGGAAACTCCACGTTAGTGAGTGATTAGTGACTTAGGTACTCTTAGCCTTAAAAGAATTGACAAAAGTTTTAGATAATTGCGGTATATCTAGCACTTTTTGAATATTTCGAATACCGCCTAATTTACCCAAACGAAATAATAAAGAGTTTCATGTCAACCGACTTATTGGACAGTTTGTAGTGGTTTCATTACAGTCACGACAGAGGGCGCTTCCGCGTCGAGTCGTCGCCACAAAAACTGAGCAATTTTCTGATAGCTATCTGACACGAAAATGGTTACTTTTGACATGCCATTTATACTTCCATTTGTCAAAATACGCGATGCCGGTTGACGCTGCTTATCAGGTGGAAGGAGATTGGAGAAGTTATTATTTTAATGTATTTGTTGTATGAATTGGAATTAAAAAATCTAGGAATGTTATTTATATTTCAATTCTTATTTTTTGTAACTGTGAATGAATCTAATGGGTCTTACTGGATCACACAAAAAAAAACAGTAAAAACATACTTGCTGCATACAGACAAACTCTCCGAAACACATATAATTTATGGTTTGGGATACAGTGAATAGTGATAGACAGTAGACACCACTCTTAGCTTTTGTATTGCCCTAGTTTAGTAATATGGAAGATAACGTTTTAACGATAGCACCACCTAGGTACATGATAATCATTTCACGCATGCTATATCTCAAGAAATAACAATCTTCAATGGATTCGTCGCGAAATAGGCACGTTAGTAGATGTATAGTTATGAGATCTGATAGTAGATGTATAGTTATGAGAGAGAAAAGCCCACTGCTGGACATAGGCCCCCACAGAACGCAACGACGACCAGTCTTCAGCCTTTTCAATCCATCGGCTTCCTGCGACCTTTATAATGTCCTTGGTTCATCCAGGACATTATAAAGGTTATTCAACAACGGTTGTCAGTTCTGCGAGCTATATGGTACCATTGACACTAACTTGCTCCAAAGGTTATGTCGGTGCTCTTGGTTCATCGACAGATTTCCTTATTTCAGATCCTATCACGTAGTGTAACTCCACGCATAAGTCTCTCCATAGCTTGCTGCGTGACTTTGATCTAGTAACTATTAATTAAAACATAATACTAATTCAAATAATTTTTGTTTCAGATGCCAAGTGAAGAAATTAATATCGACCTGAAACGGTACGTACTCAGGTACTCATGGAAACATAATGTTCAAAGAAATTTGTTGATAGTTTAATTTTATTTATTTATTTACATTTTTATTTTTTTATTTAATAAATGTAATCATTTTTCTCTTTGCTATTGCACGCTATGAACTATAATTTTACAGCATTATAAGTATACACCAGATACACCTGCTATTAAACATATTTAAATCAAAATAAAATAGTAAACATAGCTAACTTAAGACTGACTTTGAGTGTAACTTTTACGGCGTTATTACATAACATGGCCTAAATCTGAGTTTAAACGGACTACCAGTTATAGTTTAATTACGGGGAAGGTACCTTTCATCTGCTACAATTGTCAAAGCTTCATCTCAACTATTTATAGTACTTAGTAACATGTACAAATATTCTAATTGATTCCGAAAGTAATTATATTGACTTTAAGCAGTGTTTTGGACATGTTATATTAATTATGTTTAGAGTAGGTATTGCCTGATATTATCGATAGTAAATATAATAAGATAGAATTTCCTAAAACTTGAGCATCGTTTTTAGTAGGTACGCTAAATGCTTGGATCTTGTTATGCTTTGTATTATAGTAAGAGGGGAATATCTCATCGATTTGATTAGTTCCTGTTACACAGTTGAATTCCTTCGACCCCTCCTTTGAAAAGATTAAGGTGTCTACACACCCTTAACAGTTTAATTAAAACAATAATTACAAGGCGAACAGTACTAATTCCGTATCAGTTGTTCTTGAGGACCCTTTGTGTCCGTTTCGTGTGAGCCTCAAAGGAAACAGTAGGGGGCGCAGCTTTCGTTTGGTTGTTGTCCCTTCTAGTAGCGATAAAATTATCAAAAAATACTTAATACTCTCTTTAATATTGAGTTCGCGTTTAATAGTTACTTCCAGTTACAGCGTTTTAGAGATATGAAGTTTAAAGAAAAATTTAGGGAATTGTCTTTATCCGTGACTGGAATTTGCGTTGTTGCGCAAGACGGCTTCACTTGTTTTTTGTTGTTTTGTTTTTGGCGTCGCACTCCCTGTGCATGTGCCTCAAGTATACTCAAAGTATACCCTTTCGGATTCGTCAAAGTCTCAGTCACGCAATATACTTCTTCCTTGTTTCACTACACTTGTGGTTTTGTATTAGGCAAAACAGGTTAAAATGCAACCAAAATAAAAAAAATACGATCTCTTTTTGAACAAGGCGGGAAGTGTCCTTCAAGGCTTTACCTGAGTAAAGCAACTTGTCATTATTCTGAAAGGCTTACTTGATGTGTAGAATTAAGATTTATTGTGATATCAGGGGCCAAGACGTATGTCGAATTCAACATTTTCTTGTAAGATTATGTCAAAGTTCTGTCAAAACTGACAGATCTTGTATTGGGTGTATATGATTGTGTCGAGTTGAATATGGCTTCTACAATCCGACAACCAGCCCCTTGTTAATTGCAACTAACCGTACTTGTTGGACATATGCCAGACTTGTTGGGCAATTTTTGTTGGTATAAAATGTATTGTCCTAGCTGCTGGCTTATTTAGGAGTGTGCTATTAATTACTGAAAAAAAGCGTTAGCCGAGTTGGTCGTGGAAAGCAATGGCGGCGATGAGCTCACCACTTGTCACGTCTATATTCCTGCAACTGTGCATTGCAACCTACAGTGAAAAGAGGCCCTTTAAAAAGGCTCTGCCTACCTCTTCGGGGAAAAAGGCGTGTTTATGTATGGCTGTATGATTAGTCACCCATCTGTGCCATCTGGTAAACAGATACTTACTGATTTTCTGTGCGTTATATACACTTTCGTTACTCACTGAAAGGTAGGTATCTGTTGATCGCCAACAGAAAGACAAGTCCCCAAGATTTGTACGTGTAAATCGATGAAGCGGAAAACCTTTATCGATTTTAAACTACTTTTATGCTGCAGTTTGTTAAACTTATATTATTGTTATTGGCTTAAGCGCTTCGTTGCTTGAGAACCCTTTGTGTCGAATACGTGGAGTTCTATCGAGTGTACTATCGTTGTGATTTGTTTCGATTGGACCAATAACTTCGTGTCGCTTGTTCAATATAAGGCATGTTTATTTTTATCTCGTTTGTCACTTCACTTGGTTGATAAAAGGAACCTTCAAGAAATACGTATTTTAAAGGTTCTGCTGGCTCAAATAGTGCCAATAAATCGGTTGATTCCATTGTCACCATTTGAGCTACGTTTTACGGTGTTTGTCACTTTTTCTCATAAATGGTCAAAAGTAGCTTGTTGAAATTAAAACAAAATACGGAGGTACAATCAAACAAAGTTCTCTTAAAGATCAAGCTGATGATGTAGATGAATTAAATTATTTTTTAAAGAACTTTACGATTGATTGTACCTTAGTATTAGATATAAATTTCAGCTACCTTTGATTGTTTATGAGAAAAATTTAATCTTATAATGGTTCTGTTGGTACCTTTTCTTGTACGGAACCATAAAAATCATAAAGTACCTACTAACTGAAAACCTTAAAAATTCAAGTAAACTTGTTCTAGAGAAAGTCAGCATTTTGTATAAAAATTCTCCTAGGTTTAGTGAGGCATCCTAAAAGGCTTGCCAAGAGTCATTTAGAACCAACTTTACGAGGAGTGAAATAATTTAATTCAAATTTTTAAAGGCCTTTCGCTAGTAATTGTAGATTTTACCACCATCTGAGAGGAGTTTAATTAAATAAAAGAATACTTTAATACAATTTAGGCAAGACGATGGAATCATCTTTGCCCAATACAGCGAAATAGTCTTCATCTTCATCATCAGCCAGTAAACGTCCACTGCTGGACGAGGTCTGCCCTATAAAATTTCACGGGAAATTTTGCCATGGTCACCACATTGCGTGGCGGATAGATGATCTCAGTGTCGATATTTATAGGCATTTAGTTGGATGCTGCTGCCCATTCCCTGGTGTTATTCCTCAGTTGGTTTTTAAGATATTCACGGGAGAAGACGTAGGGGTAAATTCTTAGGTTGGAAAAACCACGCCAAGGCAACACTACGCCAAGGATACATCATGGCAACATAGAATCATTTCATAAACCACACTTGAAATTAAGTTCAAGGTAAAGAAAGCAATAAAACTTTCTTCAAATAAATAATTAACACCAACAAAAAACAGCAATTCGAAAACGAATAGCTTATATACGTATAACGATATAACAACAAAACATGAAAATGAAATTCCAATCAAAAATCCTTTATCAAAATTATAATCCAGCTAACAGCTGTCGGAATTGCGAATTCTACAATACCTTTATAAGCCGTCACAACGAGCTTAACATTTAATTACGGGCCCCATAAGGTACGATAACTGACGTGATTGCATTTCCTGCAACTGACGTACTGGGTTTATTATTTTGCCAATTGAAACTAAGTTTATTAAGTTCTTGGAGGAACTGGGGCGTGTTTAAGCCCGCGAGGCCAGAATTGCCACTAGTGTCTCTGATAATTTATTATGTGTAATTTTGTTTGAGATAGACAACTGCAAAACATCTCTGTATCAAAAAAAACATGGACTATCCTAATATTTTTAAAAGACCTATCCAATGATAGCCCATACGACAAGGGTAAGCAAAAAAAATTTGTATTACCTATATGTAAGAGTTCCTTGTTAGACTTCAAAACCCTAAAAAAGGGTACTTACTCTTACTTACATAACATATAATAACAGATGGACAGACGCACAAACGGAGATACACATGGCGAAACTATAAAGCCAAAGGGATTTTTAAGGGTTCCAAAGTCCGACAAGGAACTAAAAAGTTCCTTGTCGGACTTTGGAACCCTAAAAAGGGGAATTTACTTACTTCATCATCATCAGCAGTAAGTAGAATTCCACTGCTAGACATAGGTCTCCTCCTTAGAATGCCACGACAAACGGTCTTGAGCCACCTCCATCCACCACTACTTACATCAAATATATGTAGTTACAATTTGGTGCAAGTGAAAAGGTTGAGGGCTCAGTCACACTGTTTTACAGCCTCGCTCTAAACAGCAGCTATGATATTTAAAAGCTTTCCACTGTTCACTGTTTGTGTATAACGATCTCCGTGGCATAGTGGGCAAGTAGCCGACTGAGACACAAGGGATTTCGGGTTCAGTTCCCGCTACGAAACAAATGTTTGCATGATAAAAATATTTGTTCTGGGTGTTGTGGTACCATGGTACTCGTAGTTCCTTGATACCCACGACATAAAGAATCCTAAGTGTGGGATCAGGACTATTTATGTAACTGTTGAGTGTTATGTTATGTTATGACATGTGTAGGCACACATGTGGGTTCCCAAGAGTTAAATAAAATAGATTATGTGACTATTACAAAAAATGGGAACAGCAAGATAACTACCGAGAACCCACGCCCTCGTTATAGAAGTAATAAGGTACTCCACTTGTTTGAAATTCGTATCCACTTTAAAATTTAAAACTACTAACAAGACTCCTAACACGCACATCTCTCATGCACAAATCCCTTTAACTCGACTGACTTTGTTATCTTATTCACTTAGCGAAGTTTTCTATTCTCCATGAACTCGCGCGAACTCGGTTTCAATAATGGTGCGAGTGTTACAGACGTCAAACTTTTGTCCAACTCGGCCCCCGCTGCTGGGAAATTATGACAAAAATCGTTGAGAAATCTTAACCATCAAGTTCCAGGTGCATCGATCGTGACCCTTCAAGCACTCGACAAACTTTCCCGATGACCGGATTCAAATATTTTCACTAAGTGCAGATCCGCTTCGAGCGCTCTTTTGATCTGAGCACATCTTTGTGTAGAACTCTTTGGTCCGATTTTTCGGTGAGTTCGTATGATCCGTCGTTAAGTCAAAGCAATGGCTTTGCAGGAAATAAGGATTTAGTTGTGCAGTTAAAGTTTGATGTACGTTTGAGGTTCATTTTAGGGGACTTGTTGGAGGCCTATATGCTATTTACCTACAATAACGGCTCATTCACACGGGATCCTATGTGAATGAGCCCTTAGATTCTAAAATTATCGGATATAGAAAAATAGCGTCTTTGTAGACCTATCTCATTCATATTATGAAGCCTAAAGTAGAATTTCGTAAGTGCAAAAATGCGGGTTAATATGGATTTACTAAGCAAATGTGAAAGTTGTTTATGAAACTCCAAAACCAAGAAATGCAGATGAAAAGGTGAAACAAAAGATTAAAAATGTAAAACAACATTTTCAAGTCTCAAGCTACAATTTAGTAAATCCGAGTTGAACACGCTATAAAGTGTTGAAATAATTACAAGGAACAATTATCAAAGTAGCAGCGAAGTGAGAACGTCAGCTGTTGCGAGTGGAATATCATTTCTTTTTAAACGTCACTTTTGCTTCCAAGTGGGGTATTCTTGTTGTCAGTAGGAAAACTTTCGACATTTAGACGTTTATGGGCCCATCTGCCGTCATGATTGTGGGATTTCCACTGGCTTTTATTATTTTTTGTTCGAATTTCGTTGAAGTGTGAAATTTGAGAAGGAAATTGAGCAAAGCTTATTTTATTGTACCTACTTAAATAAAGAAGCTAAGAAGGTAGAAGCATTTAGGCGCACTTTAGTTATTGTTTAAATACAAACTTGAATTTAAAAGTTTTTTTTTTATATAATACTACTAGGGCAAGCAAACAAGCATACGGCTCACTTGATGGAAAGTAGTTATCGTAGCTTATAGACGCCTGCAATACTAGCGGCATCACACGCGCGCTGCCGACCTGAGACATAAAGATGAAAAGCCTCACGTGCCATTAATTTCACCGGCACCCGTACCTTTCATACCGAAACATACCAATGCGAGTACTACTGCTTAGCGGCAGAAATAGGTACGGTGGTACTTCCCGGACGAAATCTTTCCTAAGATGTTATATGTAGTAGTATATAAAACTGCAAAAAAATACTTAAAAACGTAACTATACACTTGACACAGAACGTAAACAAGGCAGTCTACCATGGCGCCATCTACAAACAGCTTTGCGTGTGCCTACCTATTGACCGGGTAAAAATAATTACTATGAATAAAACTGTTTGATTGTATAAAAACCAGCCCAATTTTAAGTCGTCCCTATAAAAACTGAATTAAAATAAACTCAAGTCTAATTTTTAATGCATTACTGTTATTGGCAGGGCCGTACTGTGTTGTGAGCTATTGAGAGTTTGAATAACTTAAAACTTGTTAAAAACTTCAAAGAGAGAAAATTATTTAAATATCTTTGTTTGCATTGAGCCGAATAACCTGGTAATTTAAAATTAGGTCTACCTTTTTAATTTACTTTGATTTAAGTACTTGAGCACAGTCAAAGTGAATTTCAAGTATCCAATTTAAGCTCAGTCTCTTAAAATTTTTAAGACATAAGAATTTTTATAATTTATTTGAATTTTTATCTCTAACTTTAATGCTATTTGCGTGATACGCTATACATTATGTATGGTCCGGTATCTTATTTATCTCTAGAAATGTATTTAAACATTTAGTATACGGAATAAATAACTTTGCATGGTTTATTATAATAAGATTTCCAACTTGCAAAATAAATGTATACTCCCAATATTAACCTCAAAATTACGGAATAGATATTCAAACTGAGTTAAAATTTGACGAGAAGCCCGTTCTAATTAATATCGTCCATTAGCGTCGCTTGCTCCGTCAGAGCTCTATCTACTCTCTGAGAGTACTCTATCGCTCTAAATGCAATTAGTTTATGCCAAGGCACCGACACCGCGCGACACCACGAGACACCGACCAACGCCGCTCCACAACCTAAATATAATTTCGCGATCTAATAAGATTACGGGGGAGTGTTCATAAGAAAAGTTTGTAGAGTAGTTGCTAATGAAATGAAAGACAAACTTTTATCCCATAAAATAGGAGTGACTTTTAAAACCGAAAATCTATCTGTACTTATACCTCTTAGTATCTTTTTAGTTAAGTACCATACTTAACTAAAAAGATAGAACCCAGTGTATCTTTACATTGATTAAAAGATATAAAAATAGAGAGGGGGTGACTTAAAACGAGTAGTAGAACATAAATCAGCGATTTTTAGAATTATCTATTGTCTCTCTGTCTGTTTATACGCGCACATCTCCGAAATTACTGAACGGATTTTCATTTTGTTTTCACAGGTAGAAAGAACTTCATTTCGATTAAAAAGTCTTTGTTTCATTAAAATCGGAATTCGGAAAAAAAGTTATCGTCATTCAAAGATTTTTGGAATTTACTTTTGATTTTCAAGGCTCAACTACAAGGCCTACAAATTCAGCTTCTTGGTCCTCAATAACTAATTTTACAAAATTAAAACTCTAAAAAATTAAAATTAAATAAAAAAAAACACAAAAGGGGTGTTTGTATGAAAAAATGTAAGAGCCAAATTGAGGGTCAATTTGGCCAGTTACAGCATATTTAACATTTAATTGAAATTCGAATTTGGAAGCCGATGCAACATTGAAAAGTTCCTCAGACGAATAAAAATGAGAGACAGGGTCGTCGTGAACAACCACGGTGAAATTAGTGAAGCCAATTTTGTATCAATATGTGCGTGACGCGGTGTACGATACTTAGGATATAATTATGCATGAGCTCGAGAAGAATGCTAACAGCATGTTACATTTGACAGTTTTTACTATTTAGGATACATTAAAATTAATTAATTTGATCACAATACTAACATGGCATCCGGTTTCACTCGCGTGTTTAGTTTATTTGATTTGAAGCGTGATGGTTTTTATATTATAAACCTTCTGTTTTATAAGTTATTTCTGGCAACAGATAAGTAGTTGGTGACCACAGGGAACCTCAGATATCAATTTTGAAAGGAAACGGTCCTGTAATAGTATAGCGTAGTACTATAGCGATATATCTTATAATAGGTACAACGTACATATTAAACCATTAATAAACACATAAACCTCATATAATTAGGGCATCAAATTAACCAGTCGGGTATAACTATATTGCACATTACTATGACACGGTTCCCTACAATAGTACTCTACCATTTGTGAAACAATAAATGTCTTCCTATTATCGTGCCTATATCATGGAACGTTGTTTATTTATTTTTTATTCGTTTGAGGGTCTTGTTGTTTAACTACTCAGCTGTCAAATTTAGCAACGTCGACCGTTTTTATGACGTAGGTGGCCAGTTGATGTCTCTGCCGAGGTTTTTTTAAAAAGTACTAAGAATGGGTGTCCCTTAAAACTAAGCATGCCAAGTGCGAGTCGTAAGTACTCGAGTAGGTGTACTGACTGACGGTTTTTGATGTGGTAGTTATCCATATTTTTCAAATGTTTTCAGTTATTTATTAATGCAGTTTCTTTTTTTGTTCAAAAACGAGCCTGGTGTTTTCTAACAGTATTTTTTAATAGTATATTAGTTGTGATTGTTTTCACGGTCCCTCGATAACTTTCGTATGATTTTTTCATCGTATTCTTAATATATTATATGATTTTTGTTACTTTTAAACATTTTTTTGTTATAAAAGTGTTAAAATTTGCTCGTAGTATTATTCATTTTGCCTTATATTTGACCCTTATTATAAGTTGGTATATGGGCTTCGCCATAGCAAAGCACGGGTACTCAGCTAGTACCTCATATTATGCTAGTTTGTGTGGTACAATGTTTTAGGAGTGATTTCTTATGATTATAAAGAGGGGAGAAAAATCTGTTATTAAATATAAATTTAATATTCTACAAAATTCAAATTGATTATTACTGCAATTATTAATCTGTGGTAGTTTCTATCAATAACATGAATGACGAAAAAAAAAACAACGCACAAACGTAAAAGTAACGTACGAGTCTGGTTAATTTATCTTTTTAAAATGTTGCACCGATAATTTTCTGGGTATTAACAGCAAACTCTACAGAAAATATGGTTAATTCAATGTTTCGACAATTGGTGTGAACGCGCCTGTACGAAAGTTCGGGCGAGAGTAAATGGCATTAGGCTTCTCCACGGCTCAATGGCTCGTACTAAGAGTCGGCTGTTAACTAGTGATGGGACGAATACCCGGAATCACTAAAATATAAATCACTAGTAGTTAGTTTACATTTCATTTAATTTATTTCCACCATAGGATCACAAGGCACACTAAGTTATGATAAACAAAGAAAATACAAATCGTCAAATAGTTACCTACTCAAAATAACAAATCAACATAGAGTATGGTACATTTTCTTTTTTTTCTATGATCAATCAATCTCGAGTACCTACTGTGATCTCAGGGCGTAACATTGAGCTAAATCCAATGTTATTGAACGAGCGAAGCGAGTTCTCTGAGTCAAGTTGGAAGAATCGGCGTTTGTATGTATGTGTGTATGTATGTATGTATGTTTGTCCGATGAAAACTTCCAAACCGTTAATCCGATCTTCATGAAATTTGGTATGGGAGTAGATAGTATTGGTACAATTTGTAGGTAAGGTTATGAGCTATATCGGTCAGGGGGTTGCTGAGATATTGGGGTCCAAGAGGGGGTAAAAAAAATAAAAGTTAGACAATCAGATCAAGTGGGGTGTCTAATGAAAGCGCTTGGGTTGGACATTTCAAAACTGTTTTTAATAAGTATTTAAACTTAGTAGTTTCCGAGATATTAGGGAAAATAAAAAACGTAAAAATCGAAAATTCTAGGGTACTTCCAGCAATCCCACAATGCTGAAATTTGGTATGCTTGTGGCTTTTGTGTCACAACTACAGGGAAAAGTCTGAAATTGAAGAATTTCGAGACATGTACCCTATAAAACAATAAACCAATATAATATCCATTGTTGACCTCCCATTTCTAAGAATTTGAATGACGTTGGAGTTCTATGATTTCGTCAAAAGGACGTTACCAATTAATTCGTCAGGTACTTGGTATAGGTACTAACAGGTATGTAGTATTACGCCCCGTTGCTTAGCCCTATTCAAAGGTTATTTCGATGATGTGTAGAAATTAGAGTTGTTACAGATAGATCCTGTTGACCTCGAGGTGAAAATTTTCAAAAATAATAATAAAATAACTTTTCATTTAAAAACCGACTTTCGCCATTGTATTCGACTAAAATATTTGGATGAAAAAAAAAATGCATGAACCATAGTGGTGAAAGGATTATGATACTTTTTGAATGCAAATGCTTGGTTTGTTGCTGAAAATGTCAAAATCGCCATAATATGTATGCCTACAATATTTGAGGAGTTCCCTCAATTCCTCATTCTGAAAAATGGGACCAATCTGGAAGTATATCTATTCAAATAAAAAATAATTTTCCAAATCGGTTCATAAACGCCGGAGATATGCGGTAACAAACATAAAAAAAAAAAAAAAAACGAATTGAGAACCTCCTCCTTTTCTGGGAAGTCGGTTAAAAATGGAAGTTACTTGGTTTAATAGTCAGGCTGATAAAGGTGTTAACGCGAGGTCTCAGTTCGGGGCGAACCACTAGTTTATATTATTCAAGAATTACACAGTGAGACTCGAACAGTTTCCTGTTACAGAATGCCGCCCATGCTCCACTTTACCAAACACAAACAATGTTTTTCCCCTTTTTTTTAAACTCTAACTTGGCAGCCATTTACATTCATCATTATCTGTCATTAAATTAACGAATTATTTTTCAGGGAAGTCAGAAAAAGTGTAAATAAAATAAAACTTATAAAAAGGCTTTTTTTTTTTTTATGCTACTTGGCAAGCAGACAAGCTTACGACCCACCAGATGGAAGGCAGTTACCGTAGCCTATGAACGCCTGTAACACCAGAGGCATCACACGCGCGCTGCCGACCCTGAGACATAAAGATGTAAAGTCTCATGTGCCTGTAATTTCACCGGCACCCGTACCCTTCAAACCGAAACACAGCAATGCGAACACTACTGCTTGGCGGCAGAAATAGGTACGGTGGTAGTGCTTGCAGAAAAACGTGTAAAAAAAAACATCAAGTCATGTGTGGTCAGACGTTATCGAATTCAAGGGTTCTGTCTTTTAATACAGTGGTAAATCACCATTGGTTTTCAACTGATAACAATATGTAGGTACATAGGTACATTTAAGTACGTAACAGTAAAAAAATATGTTTCTTCTTTACCTGAAACATATTGCCTGCGTCAAGCATATTTACATTCAAGTCTTGTGTAAAAATCTATTGCAGCGCTCCCTAGTCAAATATTTAAATATAACCTATCTACAAATAATACCTATAAGAACTTTCATTGAGTAATAACCTTATTACAATCGGTTGAGTTGTTTTGGAGATAAATAGTAACAGAAAAACAAACGTATTCACACAATCAAACACAAAAAATGGATTCAGCAGAACTACATATTATTATTATTCAGATCTCCACAGCGCTGGTGATAATTTCACGTTTTCGATAAAACATTGAATTATACTTCTTGGCAAATTACCAATACCATAGGCAGACGCAGTAAATAAAGCAAGATTGCAGAAACCAAGACCATCTCAACCCCAAAACTTTGAGTGTCAACGGTTCTCTGTCGGGTCTACGCAAATTATTAGCACAACTTTAACACCCCCCTTTCTTTCGCGTCCGGCTCGCTCGACCTGCCCTCAATAGATTCATTAAGACTCTAACGAGATCTTCCAGGGAGAATCACGAGTGCTTTGTTTCGTTTAATGCGATTTGTTTTATTTGTAACAATATTTCAATATAGGGATCCAAGCTATGACTAGATTGAATTTAAGGTGTATAGAAACAAGAATTGGGTATAGAATTCTGCAGCAACAAACCAACAGTATTAATTGTGGTTTGGTACAAGGCTGTGTAGTGCTTCTTTGATTATTAGGCTCTATAAGCGACTTTCTGATTTCCGCACAATGTTTGGACGTTTAAGCATATCACTTGAAGTAGTTCATTTGAATATAAAATTTAATGAGCAATTGTTTCCATAATTAAATACCTATGTTATGATAATTTGTTGTAAATATTTTCAAAATGATGTATCATTTTATGTATAAGTTGTTTACTTTCACGTAAAATCCACGTAAACACACAATAACCATGCATAACATGTGTCGCTCAACACGAAAGTTTTAACTCACGGTTTCACGGGGTTGCTAACTATCATAAAAGACTAAGTTGGTACACTTATTTAGACAAATAAATATCTCGCATAAAAAATTTTGACGTTTTAAAAAACGCCCTAAATATTTTACAATTTGGCAGTTGAATCATTGCATTTGCTCACAGACGGGTACTGATGAACGCGTTGCGACCGAAATGGAAGACATTAAAAATTCACCCTCAATAACATGTTTCACCGACTGCTTTGATAATTAGGTGCATTTTCCACTGCTGGAATATTTAATACCTACGTCTGAAGTACTTTGATTTGGATTATATCGAATTAACGAAACTGTACGCCCCCTAGTAACGTGTGACAGTAAAAGCTATCTAGGAACTTTCAAAAATGCAAAAACCACATTTTGATCGGGTAAGCCGTTTTGCATTGCATCATCTATTGCAGCGCCTCCTAATAACGAGTGGCAATTAAAACATTTCTTGAAGTCATGGAAAATCAACACTGCAATCGCTTAAGCCGTGTTGTTGAAAAATACTAACAGACAAACACACAAACAACCTCTGACCCCAACAACATAATAACGGCTTCTTAGGAAACGGGTAAAATAAAACAACTCACAGCTATTTGTTTTCCTATTGATCCAGCGACTAAGCTGTAAGACATACTTACTCAAATCGTGTAAACCCTCCCTCCCCCCATTTTATTCAAAATCATGTCCTTCAAAGACATGCAACAAGCTCCGTCAAAATATTTACGCTATGAAAAATTATTTCCTGTTTAACATTGCAAATTTAGTATGCAAATGTCGACATTAAACACCTTTATTGTAGCACTAAACGCAAATCGATCGGAAGCGAGACGAGACGGGACTCGTTTCGGGAGTATTTTTCAAGTCGACTGCAGAAACGCGATAAGCGCCTCTCGAAATGTGACCGAATTTCAATCAAATTTATGAGTTATAATAATGATTATAGGTACTTTATCTGCGCCCCGCATAAAATTTTGCAATTTCACTGAAAAGGTGAACTCTACTGTAACAAATTTGCGCGCAATCGTAAGGTGCCGATAACGATTTGGAGAATTAATCTCGGTACGAAAAAAGTGAATCTGGTAGGGGTGCTGAAATGAGACGAAACGCCGATGAATTGCCTACCGTTTGTCAATGTTAATATTTATTAGTTTCGTTTCGGGAACGATTTAGATATGAAATAATTGATGGAGACTGTTTGGTTGAATTAATACTGGACTATCTTTGTGCTTCTTTGTTCCGTTTCAGTGAATTTTATAATGTTTAGGTACTTTTTTTATTGACAGTAAGGCAAAACAAAGATGCGGACGAGAGCAAAAAAATTATGTGTATATTTATAAAATAAACAAACGACATTTGGCTTATTTACATAAATTTTCCGATATAATAAGTCATTACGACACTTAGCAAAAGTCACAGAGTGAAATCTTTGTTCTTTACCACCCGGGGAGAGCCGGACCGCTCGCAGCGATTGAAATTTAAAATATTGTACCCTTTGCCATTATGCGAGCTTATTCACCCTTGAAATATCCCTGGGGGCGCCAGGTACAACGATTGGGGAAAATATTTTACACTTGTTACTTAGGATGTCGCTTTCAAGTCTGCCGTCGCCGTTCTAATTGCATTACACGTTTATGAAGCGTATTTTCGACACGCTAGGGCTTGGAGTTGCGTGCAGGCTTCGTGAATATTTATGAAAGCACTTAATTAGTGTGTCGAGGATGAAAAATTGTTATTGAAACCCAGTTGATTGAACTGGCGATTCACAACTATGTCATTTTGGATGCGATGGTAATGAAAATGCGATTAATCACGGGCGCACTCTCGGCACGATGACATTTTTCACTGAAATGGACCTGGCGCATGATTCTGCAGTTTGAGCACTGCGCCTCACTATATATTTATAATTGCCCATTTATTTCTTGACGGTTCATTTTGTAATGTGATGGAAAATAACGTACTAATGGATTGGAAAAGAGATTTTACGGAATGACAGCTGCAATTTACGAGTGTAAAATATTACCCACTAATAGGAGTTTATGCCATGGTGTATCCGGGCTATGAATAGATCCCTCCCATGGATGTTGTAAAAGCCAACTAAGGGATTATAACAGAGAATGAGCTGCAGCAACCACCGGAGTACTCAACATGAATTCTGCGATTACCAATCCACCTGCCAAACGTGGTGGTTATGGCAATTCCAAAAATTTAATTTTATGGGGGAGGCCTCGTTCTGCACTTGACTTCTGAAGGCTGCTGATGATGATAATGATAGGAGTTTTAACCTTAATCAAAGTACAAACAAACTAACTTATGCACCAGCCCTTTAACGTAAGATGGATAAAAATAATGAACCAAAGCCAGAATTAACGGAAATGGAAACCTGCAAAATTAATTCAGTTAATCACACTTCGAATGCAAAATGCGGGTAAATAAAACCATAACAGAACAAAATTAAACTAAGCGTTCTGTTATAATTGAGCAAATAACTTCCCTCATTACAGGGCATCAAATACCTATTTTGTGTGTCGGTATGTGGGGTTCGGTGCCCGCATTACTGCACATTAGGCTCGGCCCACTGAGCGGAAGGCCAACGTTTACTTGATGAAATAAATTTGAACAAAACAAACGCATCGACTGCGCCAATATGAATCCTCTGTGAAGTCGTGCTAAGCGTAATGGAAGCGGAAAAATAGACGGCTAATATGCGGATACCTCGCGTGCCGGTAGGGTTAGTCAAGATTGCTGAAATTCAATCAGATTGAAATTCAGAGAAGTTATGCGATATGACATGCGATTCCGAATTACGTTTGAAAACCAAGAAATGTATGCGCTGCCCATTCATGTAGATCTTTCAGGCCAGTTGTTAACCGTGGAGCATAAAAGAATGTCGGACACTAATCCAAACTCGATATTGTCGAACTTAAACACGCAACTAAGCCAAATTGAAGTGTCAAGCGTAACGAGACTACTGTAAGGCAGCCATTCGTTAGTCTAACTCTTTTGGTAAAACGACCCCTGGATAAGCCCGGTACACTGTTAACATTCTTTTCAATAATGATGGGAGGGGAGATGTGAGTACCTACCCTATGTCTTGTTTATAGGATTTTTTGTTGCAATCTACATATGAATGGAAACAGCAATCTGTCGGACATTGGACTCCATTGAGTCGCTCGCCATTGTTTGCTTAATCTTCATTGTACCCGTATTAGAAGTAATGTTTAAACGATACGTTGCTTTGTAATGTAATTATCGCATTTGTGTCAATATGTCCTTAATACATTTCATCATACTTTAAATGGATCCCTAGAAAGCGTGTTCTATTAAAAAATCAGCATGTGATCAAATATTAAATTACCAACTTACGAAATGTGGAATAACTTAAAAGTGTCGTCTCCAAGTTTTCCGAACCAACTTTAAAGTTGAACCATAGTAACACGCGTGCTGGCCGCTTTAATAAGTCCACGAATGATAAATAGGATCAAGTGTGGGGACTTTGGAAGTGTTTTATCCTACTCTATGGGGCTTAAATTAATATTTTGTCCTTGTCACTCTCGAACCCTCGTTTCACATAGTTTGTAGACTAAAATTTAATGAAACTGTGTCTGTCGAGAGCATCATTATCAACGGCTTTGCCTTTAGATAAAAAGCTTTTCTAAACATTATAAAAACGTATGCCTCTTTGGGGTTGAAACAAGCGAATTGGAATAATTCGGATAAAGCCGCGATGGTGTTCTATTTCAATGGTCATTTGTTATTTTTTTCTACATCCTGATTGACCTAAGTACTTAGTAGTTTTTGTAGAAATGTTAATTTGACCACCATTTTGGTCGAGCAGCTTGTTTTACATAAGTTGTTTCTATTAAAAGAGATCTTTTTGAATGAGTTCGTCCGGTAAAGTACCGACTCGGTCGGTACCACCATACCAACTTTGCCGCAAAGCAGTAAAATGTTCGCATTGCTGTAATCCGGCCTGAAGGGTAGGGCAACCGGTAAAATTCTGGTTTCCAGTTTAAAGATTTGACGGGCGCAAGGCAGGTACGTCTTATGTGAATAAATCTAAGTGTACCATAGTCTGCTATCATTAATTCATCTTAATTGTGACACGATGAAGGAACTGAACAAATATCCAACGCGTTCCAACTCAGTAAACCCAAGCAACTTCATGTTAAATTAAATAGCCTCGGAACGGATGTTTTTTTCCACCACTGTAAAAACATTATACAGTGTCAACAAAGCGTGACGCACGTGGCATCCAAAGGGAACGTTGCTAGGACAGTGGAATGAACCATATTTTAGTTGCAGCCAAACTTCATTATAACCCGAACCTCCGCTACAATCAACCTTATAGCAACACCCATAGAGATGCAAACATACATCTGTAGAGCAGGAATTAGTCACGCACACATGCACCTTTTTAATAGGGGTTGGTACAGAAACCGGTAAATGTATCGTCTTAATTTGAATTTCGTATCTTGATGAGCTGTTTTCAAGTATTGTGTAAACATTTAAGTGATTGAAACTGGGGTATGGAGCTTCCATATGCAATGTAGATTTACCTGGGATCTTCTTCAAAACGAGGGTAACTAATAAACCTTCTGAAACTAGTAAGATAACAAAAAACACTTTTACTAGACGATACAATAATAAAACGAGTGATTAATTTAGAGATTTTAGAAGTACACTTTTCAGTAGGGGATTTTTGACAGTATATACACATATACAGTCCATACATTTACTGACAGCGTCCTTAGTTTTCTTCTTGTTTTTGCTAGGGGCGCTGCAAGTAAATGAATGGAAGAAAACGAAACTTCATATAGTTTCGAAAACTATCGAACCCATACTAACCCCCCTGATCAGATCATGCGTGAGTCATGTCAAACGATCATAGATTTTTGTTCAGTATTGTTTGACATCTCACCTTGTAAAGGATTTACCCGTCACAGCGTCTGAAAATTATTCAGCTGTTTTAAGAAAATCAGCATTCTACGAGGAATGTGTTTCAAGAGCTTAGACCAACTCAACATAATCGGCCTACTGAACGCAATCATGTGATATCACACCTCTAGACTTTTTTCTTCGTGGCTACGTAAAATAAAAATTATACATGGATAAGCCAGCTATGATTGAGGAATTGAAAGTCAAAATAACTCGCATCATTGGCCAAATACCACTCAAAATGCTGGAATACGTCATCAAAAATTGCAACACCAGAATGGACCATGTTAGTCGCAGTTACAGTTTTTAAAAGATTTTTTCTTTAAAAACTGCCACATTAGAACGAAATAATCTTTAAAAAATGAATGAATCACCCATTCAAATAAGTATCTACTACTACATATTTAAGTATTGAATTACCTACCTCTATGAGCTGAATCGTATTAAGAGAAATTCACAAATTCTTGGAGAGGTTAAATTTCTGCCTGATTCCTAATTGCAATAATTGAAGAATTAGGTAGGGTAAGTTTTCGAAGTAAAATATATAAAGGAACTGTAAAAAAACTACAAAATACTACAAGCCAGAGATTCCATGATAAGAAATTAAAACTTTTAGATTTTCTAGAATGGATATCGCATCATCGCCTTTCAATTAAGAAACCGCATTTTCATTCAGCTCCGTTTCTAAAAGCGCAATAAATAGACCCAAATTACCAGTGAAATATACGAGCTCAACCTACATTACCAAGATCGTACTGAATGGCCAAGACCCTCGGAATGGCTGGAAAGGTCGTATTTGGAACAACACGTTAGTAACGTATAGGAAACGACCACTCGACTGAGACAAAGCGCAGTCATCAATATGGTGCCCGAGGTAGCCCGAGGGTACAGTACATTAGTAGCAGATTAATACATCTATTGGAACTATTGGTAGTATTGTTAGTCTAATGAAAACAGCTCAATCACATGTAAATAAATGTAAGTAAGGTAGATTTATTTAAATGTGATGTAATAAATCTACAAATCTATACCCAAGCCCCTGTCGAGTGGTTAAGTGAAAGTATTGTTAGTATTAACAGTGATTCACAATATTCACATGTTGAGCTAATCGTATGGGCTGATAGTAAATCCTACTAAAACTCAGGTCTTCGTTATACAAAGCTCAAGGATGATTTCTCGAATAGACAAGCTAGATCTACCGCAAGTAAAATTTGACGGCGCTACTATAGAAATGAGCGAGATAGTAAAAAATCTGGGTGTTTTCATGGATAGGCATCGATCGTGGGGACCTCAACTTAGCAGCGGTAAGCCGAAAAATCTTTGCTGCAGATGCCTCTCTTAATTGGTTGCGAAACTTTTTCCTAATTCCACCAAAATTGGGCTAGCACAATCGTTGTTGTATCATATTCTGGTCTACGCTGACGCCAGCTATCTTGATTTATCGAGACCAGCTTAACAAGTTTAAGCCAAAATTTTTCAATTAGATTCGTATTTCCTTCCCTTAATATTTTACGAGTTGCCTTGAACGACTCTACAAGCTCTACTGATGCCATTTGCTTGTAGTAAACCAGCTGTTTTATTTCAGCTGGCTATTGGTTTGTTATTGGAAGTCTTTCGATACACGCAATGCTCATTTGACTCGGTTCACTAAGTCAATTCGGCTTTATGTTTTATCTGGATTTGTTTTTGATCAAAATGTTATATATATGGATTAGCTAGGTACCTACTGATATTTGATTTTCTATGTTAGATGTTCAATGTAGAAGACTTTATGAAGATGATCTTTGTTATTCAATTCTTATCATACTTTAAAAGTTTATTATTATTAGTATTAGATTGTTTCAGATTCGATTTTTGCTTATCTGTCTATGGTGCTTGATCGTTATTCGAATCTATTGGTTTATTTTCCTATTACCATGTATCATTAGTAATTGTTTATCACAGCTTTAAACCAAACTTAAATTTAATATTATACGCATTTGGAATAGTTAATAAAGTGATATGCAATGCCTGATTATGCCAATTTCAGTAGAATTATTGTTTAATCCAATTGTTTCACACAAACATGTTAGTATTACCTCCTCAAATTAGAGAATTGAATTTTGTAGTTGTCCTATGGGGCTGAATTAGTTATGGTTGCATGAGTTTCATTAGAGAATAGCATTTACTGCTAAACACATCCGAATAATCTATTTTGAATTGATTTACCCCTATACGGGACAATGAAATCGTACTACTTTTCAGCTCATGGGTGCGATCACGTACCTACAACGCTCGTTCAGGCATACGTGCGTGTTTTTTTTACATACAACACAAATTAACAAGCACCAGAGAGGCGTGCGTTGAAATGTTAGCAAAACGAGCATGTGGTTCTTTGTATGAAAACGTTTTGTTGTTTTATTTTTAATACTACTTGGAAAGCATACAAGCATACGGCCCACCATTTAGAAAGTAGTTACAGTAGCCTATGGACGCCTGCAACACCAGAGGCATCACACGCGCGCTGCCGAACCTGAGACTAAAGATGGAAAGTTTAGTGCCTGCAATTTCACCGGCACCCGTACCCTTCATACCGAAACACAGCAATGCGAGCACTAACTGCTTGGTGGCAGAAATAGTTACGGTAGTATAGTACTTCCCCGAACTAACTCTTTCACAAGAAGTTCTACTACTAACGAGCTGATGTCGATGATGAGCGAGATGTTTGGATGATTGTTACTCAATCACGGCTTTACCGATTTCGATGAAATTTGGTACACAGTTATATTATGACCTGGATTGAGCTAATGGACTCTTTTAGGTAGAAAAAGTCGCTTAAAGGGTAGTAATAGGGCCTTCTGACGCATAATGACCAGTATAATCTGGTTTTAAATTAATTATGACAGCGTAATTGATGGAAGTACAAAAACAAAATAGCATCGGCGAGATAAGTAATTGATAGTTATTACGTAATTCTAAAACAATATACCATCAGCAAGATTCATCATCATCACCAGCCTGTTTACGTCCACTGCTGGACGAGGCCTCCGCCATTGAATAGAATGGAGGGATTTGCTATTAACACCACGCTTGCCAGGTGGATTGGTGATCGCAGTTTCGTGTTGAATACTTAGGCGGATGCTATTGCGCATCTCCATAATTTGTGTAATACCTTAGTTTTTACTACATCCACGGGAGGAGAAGATGGGGTCTATTCGCCACGGCACGATTTGCTGGCGATCATTTGGCGGTTAGTTGATAATTGGTAAGATTCGTTGATAGTTATTACGTAGCGTGTGCACTTAGTAGTAGTAAGTAGTCTGCTTGCCAGAGAAGGTTTCTTGTCCACCGGGACCACCGAGACCATGCGAACAAAGTCGCTAGCGGGTCACTAGGTTAAACTGTATGTTGGTAATTTGTTGGTATTATAAACAGAGATATTACAATTTCTACAAATATAACCAAAGGAGATGTCTACAAAGAACTTCCGGTATTCTACACAGAGGTAGTTCGCGTAGAACTGAGATCACGGTGATGCTCAGATGAAACAGACAACCATTTAAACACGGAAAAAGACGCTACGCTTAGTTTCTAGCAAAGCAAGCAGTTTTTTCGTAATCTTTTCTATCTTTTTTCACGTTGAAAACAAAGCTGAGTCGTTTAGTAGGTACGCACGTTTTCAAGCTCAATTTGTCTGAGTAGTTGTTAATGGATATTAAATGATTATTACTGACCCATTACAGGCAAAAAGCGTTCTTAGGACCCGTCTGCGCCTCAGAATAGATAATTGAAATAAACTTCGTCAGTTACAATAAAATTATTGAAGAAAACTAAATTGTTCACGTTAAATGATTAACAAGATTAGAAAAATAAAATACAATAAGTATTATGATAACTTTGCTCAAATGATTTTGGTAAAACCGAAAATTCTTCGTAATTTAATTACTTTTCAACTGTAGCCTAAAAATATCATATTAAATCTAGTAGATTAATATCAGAAGATTGCCTACCTTTGTAAAATACCCGTAGTAGGTACAAAACATTATACAAAAATTTCCAAGCACTCATCCGACGAAATTTTATGATCTGAATCTTATACTTATCCGAGAGGGCCCATCTCGATCACCAACTTAATTGGACCTCAGCGCAGAAAGTATTCAAAGAAATTAGCCAGTTAATTCTACTGAGGGTGATATAATTAATAACTTTTTAGATTGGGCTCCTTTATTACGTACATCCTCATGGAACATCATCCGGATAAAAACGTTGAATTAGAGAGCACAGTATTCTTTTCTACAAGCTTGTAAAATCCTTGGGTGTCCGTGGTCGTATTCTGTTGGTTCGATTGATATGACCACAGAGACTGCCCTGTAAGTTCATCATTGTAATTTAAAAAGTCTCTGCTCCTGGTGCTGACGGTTCTCTCAACGGGATGTTAGAAGGTACTTAGTCACCAGTATCTGCTATTTTTACCCGACTACAGTAAACCAAAAGGAGGGTTATGATCGTAACAGTCTCTGCATGTGTGTATGTAAGTTTTCACTTCTTAGTTCATGGCATCTGTGGCTAACTGTCACAATTCTGCCAGTGTAGTTCATGAGAATTGACGGATTTTGACAAATGAGATATTACGTCTTGACGCTTGTCATAGGTTATGTGACGTCACACTAAATTCCTTGTAGAAGAAACAGTCTTTATTCTGAGAAGAAACATAAAACGCAATTTTCCAACCTCAAAATAAATTATACAGGTAGCTAATTATAATAAAAATGTAGTGAGTTTGGTATCATCTGAAAGGGCTTGATGACATTCCAATAATATATGACATTAATACAGACTATAAAAAAATAAAGTTTAAAATCCAACTACGTAAAAGCTAAATGTTGTAGAAGAATGCCAAACCCACGATTTTATAGTAAAGTGGATTTGGTCTTTGATTACACGTATTAATTAAGTTAAAGGCCTTAACTATAAAATCATGAATTATACAATCAAAGTCTTGATACTAAAATTATAGTATTTAATTTGTCATTAAACACCTTAAAAGCTTCCCGTGCCATTCATGTTGCGACTATGAGACATTCATTGTTTTTTTTATTATCCAATTTGGTGATTCTGATAATGATCCAAACATACAAATCAAATCAACCTATGTTCATAATATTATGATATTTGATTTGATTTGATTTAAAATGAAAGAGCTTTATTAATCACTCGAGCTCTATGTTTCGCTTAGTTACCTCGCAACTACTGATTTAATTAATTTTATGATTAATCCGAGTGCAACTTTTGTGAGGGTAAGTTTAATCTTATTAATTCAACTCATAAAGATGATTGCAACAATTTCAGTAACAAAATTATAATTATGTGAGTAGGTATACTTTATTTCAGGTGGAAAAAACGAATTATATTCACATCCCATACTACTACGTCGCGATTTGATTTTATAACAACAATGACAACACAGTTATAAAAAAAATCCTTCAGACGCATAGTGCCAGAAACGCAAATTACCATACACGCAATAGACCACATTTTCAACAGCAAACTACCAGGCACGCACCCGACCAGTATTTTTTCCGCAAATTACCGGTATTTAATTTATACGCATATTGCCAGAAATCTGGTACAGATTTATCAGTATCTGGTCGATTGCGAATTAATTTCAGGTCGTTTGCGTATCGGGCCATTTGCACGTCTGACATATTGCAAATTTGAAATATGGTCGTTTGCGTGTAAGGTAATTTGCGTTTCTGGCACTATGCGTCCGAAGGAAAAAAATCACTTTGTTTTTACGAGACAGTTAACTTTAAAATTCATTTTATTGAAAGCCCACGAAGGCCTTTATCACGTCTCATGATTGTAGACAATTTCCACCCAATAGAAAACACACGCAATACACTTATATTTAAATTCACTACCAGTGTTCTTCAAATAAGTTACCGGTTAAAATGCCACCAAAATTACACGATATAAATCAAAACTAAAAAAAAGACTAGAAATTGAAATGAAATAAAATGGACAACATTCAATAAGTATCCAGCAGTGGATAGTTAATTTAAAATTTGGTATGGTTTTTTATTAGAAACAAAACTTGAAAATAGGTCGTGGTAAAAGTTTAAAAAAATTCGAGTTGTCAGTAAGTTGTTTAGAAATTTGAAAGGGGACAGCAGTTGTTAGGAAAGTTTTGTAATGGCGATGAATTAATTATTATATACGCAGGAACACTCTTCGACATCGTCGCAACCTGTTGTAGACTTAAAGCTAGTTCACTCTAGGAATGCAACCTAACAATACAGTTAAAAGTATTTTGTGTACAGATGCCTTCACAATCCCTTGCACAAAATATATATGTATAGATAGATTGAAAATGCTTTATTACAAGAGCTAAAAAAATACTGTAATATTTTCTTCCAAAACTTTTTTCTTTTACCTTTGTGGAATGTAGTTGGGGAATACTTTATTGAGTAATTACAGCTCGAGATAAAATGGGTCATCATCATCTACATCATCAGCCGGTTGATGTCTACTGCTGACGAGGCATTATCCCCCCATCGATTGCCCCAATTTGGATATGCCATAATCACCACGCTTGGTTGATTGGTTATCGTAGTATTGGTGCTAAGTACTCAACTGGATGCTGCAGCCCATCCCTTAGTGACAACCACTCCCTATACCTTACACCAGCTTGTACGAAATCCACAATGCTACACTCCAATCGGGGGCGATGCGATAGATTGCTTAATTTCATTACATGTATGTAGTGACTTTGTGTTTGTGACGTTTATATCTTTCATCCATCGAGAGGGAGGGGGGGGGGGCTTCCTACACAGCGTCATCCGTTTTGAGATCGCCACTCGAGAACCTTAATTCTCCAACGGTTTTCAGTTCTGCGAGATATAAAATGAAGAGCAAGAATAAGAATGGTTCTTCTACCGAGCTCCTCATTTCAAAGTCGATAGATAGATAGAAAGATAGAAAGATAGATAGATTATAACTAAATGATGGATGTGGATTGAGACCTCCGCGTTTATCGTGTCATTCTCTAGGGGTGGCCTATTCACTGCAATGGAATTCTATAGGCTGATGATGAAGATAATGATGTTGATGAGTGGTCTAGCTTCAACATTTATAAACTTAGGGCAAAGGACTGTCTTCGTAAACTTGTAATTATCTAGTTTGGACTTATTTTAAAGGTAAAGGTTTACTTACTAAGGTAGTAACCTACTTCCAAAGTTTAAAAGGCTTTGAAACTATAGTCTGTAAGCGCTTGTCAAGAATTTTCAATTTCAAATTCAAATTTTCAAATTTAAATTAAAACGTCGTGTCTTGTGAGACATCTGACTTTACAAAACTTTAATTTTGATTAATTTATTACACAGTTTTGTATTTTTTAACTTTTGTGTTTTATGCTTGTATTAGTTGTACTATTATTTCCATTCAAATTATATTATATCTACCCAACTCAACTGTATCATTTGTGTTTTTAAAGTTTTGTATATTACTTATATTCGTTGTATTATATATATTCCTTATAAAATATATTTTTATGATAATATAAATTAAATTTGAATAAAAATGAGGTAGGTAATTTCAATTACTCTATTCATTCACCTTATAATCAACCCCTAGAAACTTAAGTATAATGAAATAGCTCAACTACAACTTCTAGCTTCTTATTTATTAATATAATTAACTTGGAACGTATCGGACTTTCTACTTAAAGCTTGTTTAAAAATTTAACGCCAGTTCGTAGAGTTGTTGGCCCGCGAGCCTTCATTCTTAATTATTACTTTGGGAAAATTAAGACTGTCGTTTAGCCCGGAGTGCCCAGCTAAAGGCTGCTCCTCCATTTATCTAAATGTACTTTATCTTGCCGAGGGCGCGTGCTTGGGTGATGTGGAGACGCTGTTTGACCTAGATTTCTTGGAAATCTATTTGTTAAGAAGATACGTTTTGCTTTTAATTAATTGGGTAGGAAAAACTAGCACACGGCCCACCTGATACAAAGTGGTCACCGTCGCTTAAAGACACACTTATTTTGAGGGTATTTGTTAATATAAAAGCTATTTACTTAGCTTTCATCATCAATAGCCAAAATCCTGAATGTCTTCAGTCTGTCTTAATGAGGTGTCTGTGGGACCCCATAGGCCTCCTAGAGCTGCCTTCATCCACGTGAGATATTTCAACATGAAATATCGTTGGTCAATGCATAGTTGCGTTGATGAATTATTTTAAAACAAAAATGTCGAGACCATTACTCACAAAATACTTATCACTATAAACATTATTTAAACTAGAGGTTCGCCGAACTGAAAACTCATGATTTTATTTTATTTCATTTATTTGAGACAACAAACAACTACATTATACATTTTAGTTACAATCTGTGTTAGTACATAAGTTTAAGTATGTAAGACTTGTTAATAATGTAGTCCACAACGCTATCTACATGTTAGTTTTATACATGATTACATAATGATGCAGCTAGAGGGTATATAAGAAGTTTATATAAAATAAGTAGATGTAGTATGATGTTTCAATATGCACGCCTATCTCAACGAAACCTCCAATTACACTCATAATATGCCAATTTACCAACTGTATTGCTATCACCAACCTAGCTACCAAATTTCATGGCGATTGGATTGACAGTTTGAAAGTTCTCGTTGAGCAAACTCCCATCAAACATAGATACCCACTCACATACATACGAACGCCAAACCCCTCTAATTAACACAGAGAACTTCGCTTCGTTCGTTCAGAAACATTTTTACAAGACAACTCCACACCTTTTCCCCCTCAAAGACGTCTCAAAGTAATGACGATACTAGGAGTGTCGAGCGTTAAGTACATTACCTATTGTAAGTATTCTCTTCCTTCTACGTCGCGAATGTATGAGGCGCTTTTACTCTAATTATGAGCTTACCACTTTAATAATATTACGGAGTAGGGACTCCTTACCCTTTATAAATAATTGAGCTCCAGATTCACTGAACATGTTTAGAGGCATAATTTTCTTCCGAGCGAGGAGGTTAGTTGCAATTTTTTTTAAAACATTTGAAGTTTATTTTGTTTTCATTATCCTGTAAATAAGTATATAACTTTCATGTTACAGCTGTGAAAATATATGAAGCAAACAAAAAATACCCACTGCAAATTGTCTCATAAAAAAGTCTAAGGTCACTTTTCATAACATTTGACAATTCTCTAGACCCACTAAGCAACTCTGCAAGAAATTTGCAGTTCATAAAGTGAAAACAATAATATCACCGGCAGAAACATTAATTAGGAATACTTCGTATTTAATTAATGTGTTCAAAAAATCATTTTCCAATTAATGTTTAACCAATTTGGTAAAGATTTTCATATGCAGCGTAGTTTGTGGTCAGCTCTCATTGTCAGTGAAGTTGGGAATAACAAAATTTTAATGTGGTAGACAGAATTATTGCTAAGCGCGGTTAATTAAAACTACTTGTTTGTAAATGTCTGAACTCAGTACTCGTATTATTTTACCTAAAACATAACAGCCAAGTCACCCAACAGTCATATACACACAGTTATGATCCCACACTATAGGATTTCGTGTCGTGGGTATCAGAAACTACGAGTACTATGTACCCATCTATCTATACATAAAAAGTGAATTCATAGATATTTGCTTGTTGCTCGAGCACGCCGAATCGGCTGAAACAATTTTGATGGAATTTGGTAGAGATATTTAAAGATGATAGAAAGTCCCAAGACTTAAAATGATGATACATAAGATTTCATAGATTTAAACCTTAAGTCGATCTTGAAAAAAAAGGTCTTAACAGACAAACAGATAAACAGACGGACAACAAAGAAATCTTATAAGGGTTCCGTTTTTTTAATTTAGAGACGGAACCCTTAAAAAGATAAGGTCAGAAAAATAGCTATTTTTAAGTATTCAAACAGACAAAACATGAATAGGGAAAAGCGACAACAACCCGCTAAAGCAGTTTTGCGCTACCTCAAATATCACTCCGTTTCATTATACAAGAAAACTCATTAATCTAAGTAAGGGATTATAAAGATACAAAATAAGATGGACAAGCTTTCACTGCACCACTTTTTATGACTTTTAAAACAAACTTTTCTCATTAAAAACCTAAACCAGCTGGTAATAGAGGTTTTTAATATGTTTTCTAATAAAAATATTTTATGGTCTTTTCCCTCGAGGTCACAACATGAATATTATACGTAGAAAAAAAAGCTGTAATTTTTGTCTACAATTTGCTCTGCTATTTCACTAAACTCATTTTTTTGTAAGAACTAATATAAAAAACATTTAAAAGTAGAGTGAATAAGTGTTTTTGCCTTATTTCTAAAGCCAACGAGGCAAATTGTTTTTTTTTACTCGCTGTAAAATTTTTCGCCCTCATTTTATCTCGATGTGAATAAAGATTAGCGTTGCATCTTTAATTAAAATCCGTTTTACGCCCGAGTCGTTTTATGTACTCGTTTTTATTACATTTTATCTAAATTATCATTTTACAACATCACTGCTAATGATGCCAATTTCAGACAATGAGCTATACCACCTACCCCCGCGCTATAAAATATAGCTTACCCTACTAACAAACGCAACCGTTCTCACGGCAAGCTATAGAAATGTTATGCATAGCATACTGCGTCTTGTAAAAGGGTGAGTGATATTTTAAAGCTCGGGTGCGCTATATATCATAGCGCGCGTCTAAACGCGGCTTTAAGCAAGATGTAGAGTCAAAGCACAAAATGCAAAAAGGCCTCCTTCAGTTAGGTACTTTGTGGTCAAAGATTAGGATAACAATTTACAGGTTTCTTGGTGTTTGTAGATTTCAATATTATTTTGTTACTTGACGTTATCGATACTTTATTACTCAAAACCTACCTTAAAACAATTTGATTACTCACCTTGGTTATATAACTTTTCCCTACTGAGAAATATTTGATATTTTACACAAACCAACGCCTAAAAACACGTTAAATTACGAGTAAATCTTTGTTGATCTTAGCATGCCAAAACTTCTGCCACACAGACATTTAACAAAGATAAAATGCGGCTTACAGAAAGAAGGTTTTATTTTGTTTTCACATGTGTTTCAGAGTGGTTGTCACATCGCGGCGTTCTTAAAAATATTTTGAAAAGAGAATATAAATATGTATGAGGCCGAATTAAATCCAGCCTTTCCTTTACGACGTCGTATTGTTTGTTTCACAGACGTCTGACCAATAAACGTTACGTACTCAGTCGTCGACGTTGAATGATTAATGCTCGTACGGTTTAGTTCGAGTGAGCTTACAGCGGTAAAATAACTACCGAGCGGTAGTAAAATAGGAAATTGCATTTTCAATGCGTCCTAATTTTACTGGTAAAGTCAAAGAAAATGTCACTCAAGGTGGTAAAGTTTAATGTTATTTATGTTCGATGTTTTTATTCGTAAATTTTTAATTGTTGTTTAAATTGTGTCATATAAAGGCAATTGTTTTAAATATTTATTAAAATGTGCCTTCTGTCCATTTTAAGACGACGAAACTGTTGGTGTGTCTATAACTCGCACTTCGATGTAATGTATTTTTTTTGTTGAGATACTGTTTGGTCGATAGTCGACTATCCATAAAAATTGCATTCCAATTAAAAGAGCCCATTGAAATTATTGATTGTTTGTGATTGGTGGTATTTTCCTCATATTAACTGAATGTCTACTGATGTAGGTAAACATTGAAATATTCCAAGGCACGCCCGGATGCGAGCTATATTAGGTTATCTCCCGAGACCGAGATAATGTTACCTACCTTTAGACGCCGTCTCCAAGGAATCAATAATCCCATAACACTATCCTCCAAAATCCATTTATGACATATCGCATAAACCGTCCTAGGGTTCTATTTATTCTCCGAGATCAAATACTCAAATAGCCTTTGTCCTTACCCCCCCTGTTTACTTATTCAAACAAAATTACATATGCCTGTTTCTGGATCGCCAATGCCCGAATTTTTGCGCTTAGGAGATAGTGTCATGAATATAAATCTATCGTAAAGGACAACGAGGAGAGGTTAGCCGAGTTTACTGCGTATCTCACTTTGCATTCTTTGTACGGTGGCTTTTTATAGCCCCTTTATGGAGTTAGGTCTTTTTGCATAAAGCTCTTGGTGTGTGGCTTGGCATGAGATCAAGAAAGGAACGGGCTTTCATCAGGATTGAAAAACATACGTTTTAGCGCTTTTTTATGGAATTACGTGACGAATGCCAAAGAGCCTGCCTTAAATTCATTAACATCTTTTACCCGACTACTGCAAAGCAAATGGAGGGTTATGAATTTACCGGTCTATGTATTTAGCAGGCTTTTCTAAATAATAATCGTGGATTAGGCATCCGAATACACATTAATTAGTTAAGTTGAAGGCCAGCACATATATAGAATCGTGGATCTAGCCTTATTCCTCAACATTTTGATACCTTTTTCCTTACAGCTGTTGCGAAGTCGGGTTTTAATATTTATTTTAATTTATATACTGCTACAAAAGTATATAGAAAGACGTAATAAAACTGTTTTAGATTGAAGGTTCTATTCTGTAGAATCAGACAAATACATTTGTTTTCTTATGTTACTAACTTTTTCATTTGCAGTTAGAGAAAAACCAGGAAAATTATCTCATTTTCTCAAGCCAGGAATTTGGTTGCCCTTTACCACCGTACTTCCTAGTTGCTGAATTTTAGATGATATTGCGGTTCTTGCAATAGTAACTTGCGAAGTAAACTTCGGGTATATTGCTTGAACTATAATTAGAATAGAACCGAATAGGAAGGACAGAAAATTTCCACCGAAGACAACAATACTTATCTATTTTGTATATAAATCATCATCATCAGTCAGTTGATGTCCACTGCTAGACGAGACTTCTCTCATTGCATTCGATGGGTGAGACATCGAGCTTTTATGCCATCCACGGGAGTAGACGGAGAGGTTTATTCGTAGGCCAGACAAACCAAGGTATAATTACGATTATATCCCTGCCAAGTTTTATTAAAATCGGTTTAGCAGATTTAGTATGATTAAGTAACAAAAATCTAAACTTTCACATTATAATTTTACTAGGATAGATAAATAATCAAGTTTATTTTATCCTTGGCTTTGTTTTTCAAGGTGAGTAATAAAACAAAAAAAAGTTTGTTGTTGTTTAGAACGATCAGTGTTCAATCTCCCGCCAATTTAACAAAAACCAGATAAATGTTCTAACAAGTGCTTAGGGCTTCCTCCCAAGTGTTTAGCTCCGGCACGATTCCTTGTTATCTATTAATCCCATTTTCTTTCAAGATAACGAAACTCGTTTAAGATATCTCGCGAACGCTTTTCATACGTTTTGGGGTGCAGCTTTTAGCACAGTGCTTTTAGTAGAGTCGAATTGGATGTTTTTGTACGTGGGCTTAGTTTGTAAGGATTAGTGAGAGGGAAGAACATAGAGTGTACCAGAATATGTATGCTACTCATAAATAGGCCGTTTTATGTTCTTCTTCTCCTTCATCTTCATCAGCCGTTAGACGTCCAGTGTTGGACAAAGACTCCCTTATAGATACAATGGGAGTTTGCCCATTTTATGTTATATTATTTAAAATTCGGCTTTTTTCTAAGGAAAAAAAATCAGCTTTTTTATGTACAAAAGCTACAGTCAAAACTATTCAATTTTAGCTGGCATTGTTAATCGAAGTGGTAACGAAACAAAATCCCTCAAAAGATGTAAATTAGTGCTAGTTTAAAGTATTAAATAATGTATGTTAGTCTATAAGGTACAATTTTCTATTTTTCTTGTTTTTTTTCCAGGCCTCCCCAACAAAATACAATGGAGGTCATTGCCCTAATCATCACATTTGGAAGGCGGATTGGTGTCTGCAGTATTCGTGTTGAGTACTTAAGTGGATGCTGCTGCCCAACTCCCGGTGTAATCCCTTAGTCAGTTTTCCGACATCCATGGGAGGAGATGGAGGAGTCTACTCTTAGGCTGGACACACCATGGCGTGACGTCCAATTATCTGTATTTATTTATCAACATCACTATAAAAAGCGCACAAAGAAAGTCTCATAATTTGACAGCTCTTTCCCATTTCCTGTGCTAAACGTGTTTCAGCAGAGACCAAAGGCTTCACTTTGTGTCTCATAAAATTTCCTTCAAATTATCCCTAATTGAAAATTCAAATTTATGCATAAGCTCTGATTGTGAGAGCAGAGGAAGAGGTCCAAGAGACCGTTGGGCTGCATTCACATAAGAAAGCAGTAAGCCAGTTACCGGTTCACCAAACCTTATTCCTTAAATGAGTTAATAATTTATGTTTGCCAGTACGAAAACAACCTGTAATTATCACTATCACCAGCCAAGAATTATCCATTTCTGAACCCATTGAATGCCACGACCAACGGTCTTGAGCTATCACCATCAACCGATTTGTTGCAACTGTCATTATTGCCTCAGTCCATAGAGTACGGGACCGACTCTATTATTGTAGGTTTAAGTCTCAATATGGCTTGGATACGAGTAATACCAATTTCGTAAAATATGGGGTGCCCGTGTGAGCCTAATTTTGTCAAATAGAGTAACTATTGAGCTATCTATACTGGCTCGCATACGTGCCTGCGTGATTCATATAGTGTTTATGCTAACATAAAAAAACTTAATTTATGTTAAACTTACATTTAAAAAAAAATACTCTCAAAGAAAATTATGGTGTTAGCACAGAATTCCGTATTCCGAGTTCCAACATGACGTAGGTACGGGGGAATATTTAAAGCTTGACGATTTTCAAATCCATAATATAATTATTCACTGAAATCACATGGGTAATTTTGAGCTCTTAGACGCTACAAACAACTGAACTTATGGAATAATGCTTAATTTATCTGTGGTAGTAGTTTGTGGGTGCACACAGGTGTTTGTTGATACATAACTGCTTTTTACCTGAATGCAGCCCAAGGAGATAGAAACCTTTCAGATTTTCCGAGCGGGATTGCTGGCAAATTGCGTTGATGAAAATTACGTTGCAGATTAAAAGGAATCCAATTCAATTAATTCACAGTTAATCCGTATAAATGACACAGAATTGCGTCGGTTTTCAAAGTAGGCCGGTTCTCGGTCGTTGAATCAGTGCTTTCATTTCTAAGGTAGAGCCTCGTTTTCGATTTATTTGAATACTTCTAAGGAAGGGGTTAAATTTCACCTGGCGCTTTTAATTTGTACTTTTGTAAATTAATGGCAACAAACGAAGGGGATGAAGTAGATCTACCATGAACCCAAACGTGACGCTGTGCTTGCTGGAATTTATACGGAACGATGTGACAATAAGGGTTTAATCAGAGTGAAACAGAAGAACCACTTGCCGACCGGACTGAGGCAGCAATGCATGCTATAGGTACCCCACCACTCAACAGTACGTAGCGCTGGTCCACTACACCGTGAAGCCCAAAGAGCCTCAAGAAGTAAAGAGGTACCTCAAGCAGAAGACTGGGCTCACCATGAGGGTCGAGAAGTTAAAGTCTTGCCAATTTGTTTTATGGTGAGTGTGCAGACTGACCTTCTATCAATCTTCATAAATGAGGAGTTTGATCGAAGGAAGTCAAGTTAAGGAAGTTCATTGGCCACCTGACGCGAGACATCGCACAGGTGCGCTATACTTCGCCGTCTTCACGTGTAATCATTAAATAAGTTGTATTCACTATGTATGGTAGTCGTTAAGGTATACATTTCTATGGGCTTATTGAATAGGTTTTGTACATTTCTTAATAAGTCCGAGATTAAAATATAATTATTATTTAATTTAACTATTCATTTTCATACATATGGTTACCAGAGGGCCTAGCCAAACGGCATTCGCTTCGAAGCGATTCCATTTCTACAGTCGTAATACAGTACAATAGACCACGTGACATATCGATAGCTAACGTCAATCCCATACATTTTGAACTTTTCTACTGGCGTCATCGCTATTAGAATGTTACTTTGTCTAAGGCCTCTGGTTGTTAAATGCGATCAACTTTACTTATTAGTAAATTTTATACTGTTTATAACATTACCATCTCAATCTCAATGAGGTTATGATATACCATGAGCAATGGTTCTATATTACTACTAATCGCACAGTGTTGTCAGACACCTTGCTCATGGACACCTAGTGAATTAAATGCTTGATTTATGCGCAATTTATTGCTGACAGTAGCTCAATGCGATTGTTTCCTATGTAATAAATTACTGCTAGAGTCTGTTCAGAAAGAAAGCCGTTGTGGCCAAATTGTGAACTACATACTTACTACAACCATAGTTATAGGAACTGGTTTAATTCTGTCGAGATTTTGAATCTTAAACTAAATAAATAGTTACAGTTGTAATATGATCAAAACGGAACAAATGCGCTATTGTATTGCCCGCTAAACAGGTAATTAAGCACAGTTGCGCCCTCATATCCCACGACGAGTCTCTTTCTGAACTGAAACTACAACTTCATAAAGTCCTCAACTCTGCAATCAATTGAAGTCAAGGGTTACCACACCACAAATCGATATGAACCGTGTCATACATAAAATATAAATGAGTTTACAAATTGCCTATAATTACGGAACCGATAATATGTACGTCGCCACTCAGAAAATTGTTCCTTGAACGGTGATTTCAGGTGTTTATCAGAACCTTTGGTGTCACGATTCCCTCGAGTTAGATAATAAGTAAGGGTGCGATTAGGTACAAAGTATCACTGGTACCAGCCTACCGGTTTTTTTGATTCTGCTTTAAAAAAAAAATGTAGGCATGCGTTCTCAAAACAAGCCAGTATGCTGGTGACAGCTTGTTATGAGAATGCACCCTTAGGGTTGTTATAAAGATGTCCGTAGAAAAATAAGTCTTTGATATGAGGTAATGATACTATTGGAAAGAATAGTCTACTAATTTGTCAGATGGGGTAATGATACCTTATGGCAAGAAGGGTTGAGTACAAAAATTGTAGCGTCTTTAATTAAAAATTCTGTCCACATGAAAATAGGTACCTAGGTACTTATTCTTTGTAACTAGGTAAAAACAAAAAGAGATTTTAATTACTTGTATAAATTAAAAAGTATTCAAAGAATTATTATGACCTCCGTGGCGCAGTAGGCGAGTGGCCCGCTGAGACGCAATTGGGAGTTCTGTTATGTTTATGTTCGAATAGAATTAAAAGGAGTTGGTGGGCAAAATATTTGTTTCATTTTAAAACTTTTATTAGGCTCCAAATCCAGATCCGTGTTCCAAAACGTGAATCGTGAATCGAGGCTCAAACATAGATTAAATAACAGTTTTTTATTGAAATCTGACAAAAGTCTTTGCTTAAAGTAGAGCCTACTATATTACGGGCCCTTAGAAAAACTTGCAAGTAATTTTCCTAGCTTTAGCTTTATCTATTTGAGTAAGTAATAAAGACAGTGTTTAGCTTCTTCTTTAAGAAGTTAATGAGACATTGTGAGATATAAAGTTATGATGAAGTTGTGCAGGTAGGTACGAGTTTGCATCGACATCTGTGTGAAACAATGAATTTAATCACGAAACTTTTGAATAGTTACGTCAAAACTTGATCTCTTTGGATGTGGAATTTAAATTATTAGTTGCGTCAAAACTTGATCTCTTTGAGTCATGATCATCATCATCAGACTGCAGAAGTCCACTGCTGGATATAAGCCTCCCCCCTAGGCTGCGACCTGTATAATGCATCTTTCATCAATCGAGAGGGGGCCTTTTACTTCTGCATCGTCCGGTTTGTGGACGCCACTCAAAAACCTTTATCCCATAACGGTTGTCAGTTACAACAGTTAGAAGCCCCGACCAGATCAGAAGACAGGGTCACTAGCCACTACACCAACAATGCTCTCAAGTGACTGATAGGATAATGAAAAGAGTTTAATCTACTTATGCCTTTAGGGCCTTGCAAAGCCGTTAATTGAATGAGAGCTGCGAGGTGCAACCGTAAATAAAACAAATCGTTGCCAAACGATAATTTACCGGAGTATTGTGCAAAATGGAACATTGAATTTCCATACGCATAACAACCCAACTAGCATTTTGGCAATTTTTAAGTTCATGGGCACGTATTCCAAGAGAATCGTAAACGTCGCAGGAAATCAGTGGATGGAGGCGGCTCAAGACCGTTCGTCGTGGCATTCTAAAGGGGAGGCCTATGTCCAGCAGTGGACTTCTACAGGCTGATGATGATGATGATGATCCCAAGATAATTATTCTCTTTACAACGTCCAATTTTGGCCCTTTTATGTCTTTCTATTGGTCTTCATCATTTAACGTTATAATTTTTAGAAAAAGCAGCTATTATTAAAATGAGTAGTTTTAGTACGTATTTTAACATAAAGGTCATTTCATTAATTACTTTATTAAATTTAAGGGTTATTGCACCAATAAACCGATTAGAAACTTTAGGAGGTCGACCTGTAAAATAGCTTTTTACACTTTTGCTATTATTCATGAGGCGCATTGATATCTGTTTCGTTGGGGTGTCGAAATCGGATGCGCAATCTAGCATAGCGCCCTCTTCCGGGCATAAATAAAGTCGGACGTTTATTTCATAGCGACGGAACTGCGATAAGGCGAGTTCGCTTCCGTGAAGTCACTTATCTGTTTTGCATTATGTTTAGTAGACCTGAAATATTAGTACTACCTGTCTGCTGAAATATCATGATTTGGAGACAAAAACTAGTCACGTACGAATTGATTCAAGTGGAGAGTGTTCCAAACAAGTAAACTGCTCTGAAAATAATAAATAGGAAAAGTTTTTTTAACAATCCTCATCTTGACGGTGCGGTTTCACATATTTTGTGAATAATGCAGTGGACTACATTAATGTTAAATTTACCTTTATTAATAGTCTTTCAATTACCTATGATTTCATAATGTTTATATTTCCTGAATAAATACATCCAAAAAGCGAAGCGTTTACTTGCCTGTCAATCTTTGAAAAATCATTATAAAATGACACGGGCTGATATAACCTACTGATGATTCATGAGCTACTTTAGTGTGATTCATTTTACAGTGGTTTTTCGATGATTGACTGGCTCGTGCCACATTGACTATTAGCTCGTTTATCGATCACCCACTTCAGGCATTTGTTTTTAATAGACCCAGCGTTACTATGTCACAGTCATTTATTACAGTTACAATTCTACTAATATTATAAATGAAAAGTTTGTGAGGATGGTTGGATGTTTGTTATTTCACACAAAAACTATTGAACGGATTTTCATGAAACTTTTCAGTATTATAGCTTATACATCAGAATAACATATAGGCTATAATTTATGATAGAGGTTCCATGCGGGCGGAGCCGCGAGCAAATGCTAGTTTAATATACGAGTAGACATTACTTACTTAAAAGGTCTTGCCGAGTTGCGGCACCGTTTATTTCATTTTGCGTTTACTTATACAGTTAAAATAAGCATTTGGCAAGGCGTAAAAAATATTAAACCTTTATTTACACACATTCCTGACAGGTGTCAGGGGTATAAGGCATTTGGCACCAAAAATTGTTAGGCTTCGGTACACGCCTAAGTCGCTTAATCTCTTTAGCCTTTGGTGTCGCTATTTTTATACCAAAACGTCCGTAGCGGTTACTTATAAAAGCTGAAATAATTTAATAAAAGCGTTATATCTTTCTCGGGTCACGTAAGAGGGCGCTTCGGGGGAAAATTACATTTTGTTTGGCCACGTCCACAGCGGCGACATGGGACAACTGAGTTAACGAGTGTTCAGGATTCTTCGTTCTTTCATATCTGGATAATCTCTTTACAGATATACGACTTTGATAAATATCCTGGTGCTGTAAAAAGGTTGTATAAAAGTCGCTTTGGGGATTACGTCTAATTATTCAATTTGTAAGCAGTTGTTTAGTTTTGGAGTTAGGTGATGTCGCTCACTAAGCAAATTAGGTTTAATTTAAGTTTGTTTAGCACTGCTAGTGAAAATAGGCTTCAAAGGGTATATGAAAAATAAAAACAGGTGTTTGCAGCTAATTTGTTTGGAGTTAATTAAAGGTTAGGCCTTTTAATATTACGCTTTTGTTCAAGAATTAACTTAGAACTTTATTTTCACTGCTGGTTATCTTTTCTTTTTAACCTCGGATTACAATAAGTTGTGTTAGTGTGCTTGTCTCTATGTATGTATGTCTGTATGGCCCGATAGCTCCGGAAAGGGCGCTCTGTTTCAATATTTTTTTTGCATGAAAGATGATGTTTGCGAGATAGTTCTTAACTTAGTTTAAATAAATAAATAGCTCAGATATTGAACTTAATACAAAACATTTAGACAACAATCACATAAATAGTCCTGATCCCACACTATGATTATCTGTGCCGTATAAGGGGTTACTGGGTATAAGGAACTACGAGTACCATGGTACCATAACACCCAGAATCAGAACAAATATTTGCAGATTGCAAACGTTTGTCCCGCAGCGGGAATCGGCTCTTGCACCTCAGCCGCTTCTCGCCCACCGTGCCACGGAGGTCGTCAAAAGCAGCTAGAAACTTCAGCTAGAGCTTTAATATTCATTTTGACGTCATCAGGCTCCATTGTCTGATGATGACCAGCATGGGATGAACAGGATTTAGGGTAGTTAGTAGGTATACAATATACTATGCCTATTTCTGTTGCCAAGCAGTAATGTCCCCGGACGAAATCTTTCACACCGAGCTTCACTTGATGTATATCATGTCTTAACACCATCTAAGGTGCTTATCTAGGTATTGAATGTAAATTTGTACCTACATTTATTCGGCATTAATGAAGTTTTGGCCTTCCACACCCCAAAACTTTCTAACATAAGGATTTACGAGAATAAAGCGCCACAACAAAATGTTAATTCAACCCTTTTTGCGACGAATGGGGAAAATTTTAAATATTCAGAAATGTATGCTTTCTGAAGCTCCTAAAACTAAATCGAAACCACACTTACTGTCCATTTGATTATTTGATTTATTAATGACTTTAGCAGCGAAGCTTAGTATTTATTAAACTTGCCTGGTATGTTTGGTTGTGTGTATGGTTTGAATGTTGCTAGAAGACAAGACAAAGTTGTATGCCACTAAATTTCTCTAAGTGATATAAGTACATAATTTTTTAACCACAACAAAACACCGGCCTGCACCTAAATTACCTAGAACTATTGCCATATTGCGAATTGTATCTACTAACTTATGCGTAAGTAGATACAATTTGCAATTTGGGAGTCATTTTTAAAACCTATCTAGAATTCAATAAGCACCTTCTAACAGTAACAACCAAAAGCTTTTTGTTAAATAAATATGGAAGAACTAGTGGAAAGCCCCCGACTTCATCCGCGTGGTTTCTTTTTCCATACAAACTTCAACAACAGCTGCACCTTAGGGAATTAATTTTGGAAATTCCTTTCTTAGTGCAACCTTAGACCACAAAAGAAATATACTCTCCAAATTGCAGGTCTCTAGGACTTAAATCTTAGGTTGTGCGTTGATAATCAGTGAGTTATGCAACGATTTTATAAAATAAATTTTGTTTTTTTTTAGTTCATGATGTATTGAACTGTTGTAGCCACGTAGGTACTGCTAGATACATTAAATATAAATGAATCGGCTAATTTAATTTGAAGTACATGATGTAACTTTGCATGATACTCGTAGCTAAATATTTTATACAAAGGTTTGGTTTCAAATTGAAATTCTGCGTTCACCCATTACAAACCAACTTTTCTGCGTGCGTGCGATTCCCAAAAGTATCCAGCGGTTTGAAGCAAAATATTAGAAATGCTTTAATGTGGCCGCTAACTGGAAAATTGTAATAAATATTTTATTTATTATAATGTTTTCGAAAATGTGCCGTGGTGTGTCCAGCCTAAGAATAGACCCCTCCTTCTCCTCCCGTGGTAGTAGCAAAAGCCGTACTGAGGAATCACACCAGGGGATGGACAGCAGCATCCACCTGAGTACTTAATACCAAAACACTACACACACTAAAGGCTGTTGAAGAATGTTTTCGAAAATGGATAGAATGATGCCCTTATTACCTGTCCACGCCCTTTGTGTTTTATTAATTTGAAGAGGAAGTCTGATTCTGGCCAGCTGTATAATTAAGTAATTTAGAAACAATAATAAGGTTGAATTGGATAATCTGTGTTGTTCACAAGTGACCCTTCAAGAATGTAAATAAAAATTGGGTTTCCAGAACGTAGGAAGACGATACGTTAGCGTCACGTCCCTTATAAACGCAAGTTGTTTTAAAGAGGGGAAAAGTAATCTTCCGTAATGCCTTGTTTTAATTTCCAACCGTAAATAATAATTTGGTCAATTTTCCACAATTTCGGTTGCGTGCACAAAGTTTTTATTACAATTTTATTGTTATTTAGGCGTGTTTGTTCCTTGTTTCAGATTACATCGGAGGTTTTAAAGGAGCCCGGCGCTAATGTGAGTTTCCGAATTTTACTTTTGTTTATTATACGAAAGCGTAATTGAATTCAGCTCATTTTCTTAGCAAGTTGAATATGGGCATGGAATTACGAAGGTTAGTACGTTGACGTAAATAAGAAAGTTTCGTGGCCGGGTGTAAATGTAGGTTACCGGCAAGCGCAGTAATAAAATCCCAAAACAGATAGACCCACGTAATGCGAAACGAAAACTAGCGGCCAGACGCTGCGTAACTTTTTGGACAGGAAAATTTCAGTCAACAGGCAGGTAGCCCAAAACTAGGAGCGTTAAGAAACTTTTATGAGTGGGCGCGCCATTTAACAGCAAGTCAAGAGCTAATCCCACTAGCCAGCCCGTAGGAAATAACGCACCTGAGACCACCTTTTTATTTCTGTTTCACATTTCCACCTAATTTTAGCCCGCAGAGGCTGCAAGGTGGGCTGAACTTTGTCGGGCGTCATAAATTTATTTAACGGCCCGAAGGCAATAAGAGCCGGGAGTGTAAAAAGAAAAATACGATACCAACGTGCCTAGCCGTTATTGCAATTAAACAGAGGAAGTAAATCTTTCAATACGAGCGGCGAGCGTTTGCCTCCCGTTTCCTGCCTTAATTTATCGCTTTGTTTTAGTCAGTGGCGCGTCCCATTGACGGATTGCAATGTGTTTGATTAAAAAACGCAACTTGATCTTGCCACCCCTTTTGGCTCAAGCACGGAATACTAATCTGCCGACACTCAGATCACGAAGCTCAATAAAATGTTCCCCTGTTGGCAGTGTTTTATCACTACACTTATTTAGACACGGTGATACATTTCAGTCTGTTTAATACTGTTCATTTGTGAAATCAAGTCACACTCTGAAAAATAAAAATCGTTGTCAATGATTAAAATGCATTGAAATCCGAATTAACACGGTGTGAAGCTGAACGCTTTTTTTTGTAAAATCTCAATAATTAAATTATAACATCTGCGATCGAGCGTTCGAGCAGCGAAGAATCTTCGCATTATGCCGTCGACATTCTTTTGATTTTTTTCATTTCGTCAAATGTTTTCCGATATAACGTCGGATTGGTTCACATCCTACTGCTGGCTCAATTGCTCTACATACGTACATATATTTAATTTGTTCTGTGTTGATTTATTTCACTTCGATTACTTCATTCCTCTTTGATGCAGATGGTTTGAAAACGATTATCTTTTTAATGCGCAAAAATGCCCGGATTTGTTGGGCAATTTTCGTTGGTATAAGATTTGTCCTGGTTGTTGTATTATTTAGGAGTATATTATTGCTGGAAAAAAGCATTAGCTGAGTTGGTCATGGAAAGCAGTGGCGGCGAAAAGCTACCCTTTGGAGCTCTGCCTCAATGGCGTGTGTTTGTGACTTGTGTCGCTTTCTTGCCTGATTGGCCTTTGCCGCGAATCTATGATCAAGATTTTGGGCTTAAAAATGTAGATTCAAATAAAAATTCACAAGCTAGTTAATAGCTCGGGTATTTTTGAGTTTACTATTATTTTTGCGCTTCTAAGGGCTTGCGAGCGTGCAATTTCTGCGGTAATAAGGAATATGAAGGGACGAGTGTTAAATTCAAATTGCGTAATGGTTCGGAAGCAGACATTTCATTTTCCATTTGAATTGTTGCGTAATTTACTGCAGCGTGCGTAAACGACGCGAGACTCCATTTGTTTGCAAAGCCAGAAAAATTATGGGAAAATATTATGCTAAACGGATTTTTATTAACTATACAACAAATACTACTATGTCAACATTTTATCGAGGAATATGCTAACTATAAGATACAATTTACGGACAGTTATTATTATCATTTAAGTACCTAGACACTTAGAATAGGTTCTTCTAAAATACTAGCAAACCTATACAAATGACAGACAATTCTGCAGACTCTGTGAAGAGGCGGACAAATTGCCTTTTCATATGATAGGATAGTGTGGGCTACTAATGCAGAAATGCTGCATTCATCTGGGCAAAAACATCCTTAGCCCAGATGAAATAAATGAAATCACCCCGAAAAAAATCCTACAGTTCCTTACAATTTTAGGGTTTAGCGGGTGGTGAATTGTGAACGCTTCTCTCCAGGGGCACTATGTAGCTAGTTGCGATCACAATTATAGGCCTGGCAGTGAAATCAAAGCCGAAAAATGCCAATAAAAAACAAGAAAACTGGGTCCTTCTATGATACTAGCAAACCTGAAGAAAAAAATAAAGGCATATGATATACAAACATACCAGTTATGTCTCAGATTTTTAAAATAAAAAACCTTAATTTTGTAGATTCATATCTGACCCCACTAAATTTTGTGTTACTGACCACATAATTGAATTTTATTGATCAGCCGCATACATTTCGATCACGATACTATTAAAAACTCTATCATAATCATTAACGCGATGCGAAGACGATAAAGTAAAAACTATTTCTATTAGCCGTTAGAGTCCGGCAACAAAGTACGGTCAGAACAACAGAGGGAAAATACTATAGAGCGCCTACGCCGTAGGCTGGCGTAGCATGTAGCATAGAAACGAACACACGCTCGTGCTAATCATTTTTGGAGAAATACCAAAAAAAATATTTTCTTAAAATAATCTATACTGGAAGTTCCCCAAGTTCATGCATTCGGGTTCATAACTGTGTATGTTTTGAAGTTGTGACAGACTGGGATGGACGGATAGACGGGTCGAACGATCTTATATAGTTTACTTGTCGGACTCAGAACGAGGTACAGAAAACAATCAATCGTTAGGTAGGTACCTGAAAGTAAGTATACGTACCTAAATTTTATTGCGGTGTCTTACACTAAGCACCTACCTATCCCGTTCATCCCGTGTTGTGTGAACCCTAATGAGTACATAGCCACGTATACGTCATTTTAAGTTTACAGGCGTAGTAAGCATAAAATGTAGATATTATTCTATGTTGAGATATTTCAGGACTTGGAAACTAAGCTATGATAACTCGTTCTCTACCAATTTATAACATATGTCCAAAGTTATAGCATTCATTCATTTTAATAGAGACGTTGCTCAAGATCTTTTTTGGCATTCTAGAGGGGAAGATTGTGTCTAGTAGTGGACTTCTACGAGCTGATGGGTGATGATAAATAGTGACACATAACACGACAGTGTGTATGCCTAGGATACTAAACTATCATGCGCGATCTCATGCGTAGATTATTTTTACTCTATGTTCAGCACAGGAAACTGTTCAAATATTCATGGCTCATGGTATCGATTCCCTGGTCGAGGACGACTCGTCATACACCCCAATGAAAGATGCTATCGGGCTAACCACACCCGGGTACACAGATATAATATGTACAATTTCAACCCTCTGAATAAGCATTGTCAGCCAAGTGAAATGGTATCTATTTTTAAACGAAGGCTTATTAATACTGTATTCATGTAAAAATTAAAAGCAAGCTTTTTAATATCACCTTTGGATAGCAACTCGTCTCTATAACAAGTTGTTTCATTTTCTAGAACATTGGACACAAGTTTTTTGTAATTGAGTTACAAAAAACATTCAACTCTACCATGACATGCAGGTAACTCGTAGCTCCAATTAATTCAATTTCCATTTCTTAATTTATTCCGCAACTATACTTTGTCGGTTTCAACATTAAATTGGCTGAAACGGTTCCAGTGAATTCAAGTTTATGTGAATCCCGGGGGCACCGTTTATGAAACCAATTATTTAAAGATACAACGTTGTTCAAATAAAACTTTAAATAAACAGAACTAGACGGGATGTCGTTTGTATTATGAGTTAAATTAAGAGCTAGTTTTGTTATTAGTTAAGCTACAATATTTACTCGATATCAAGTAAAATATGTTTGGGTCTAATCTTGCTTGTAGTTATTTTATGAACATACATTTGGCAGACACACGTAGATGAGTTTTTGAGATAACATCAGACAGAAGTGACTTGTAGTCGCGATAATTCTAACAAGGCAAGTTAATTATTGATACACACATATTATATTACACATGATTATAAACACGTAAATCAGTATAATGCAAGTAACATTATCAGATTGGTTCGACTTAATTACACCGTCTAACTATTACTGCTGATATACGGGCAGATTATAGTCTGTAGTCTCCTTTACAGCATGCAATTGTCTTTGAACTGAGCTTTACATTATCTGATACAGCATTCGAGAGAATGACTACGCTCCGAGTAGGTGCAATCAGTGGAATGCCATTTTGATGAAGTGGTCAGCAGCCATCAGCAGCAGGTCATCTGCAGCTGACAGTAAGGGATATCGAATCTGCTGATGAAAATCTGAATTTTTTACATTTTATGATTCTAGAATCAAGTACAAAATTATACCATGGTGATTCTAAAAATAATTTAGAATTTGATATTATTAACTTGAGTTCTATCTAGGTACCTAAAAGGTGTCAGTATATTTGAATTATGTTTAAACTAATTTGATCATTTATTATTAAATTAAAATTATAATAGACCACTCACTATAAAAAATATTAATGCTTATTTGGGCAGGTTCTTTGATATATTAAATTCACAGTACAGTTTTCCAAGAATATCATTTCGTTTTGTCTTGAAAGATCGGCGTACCACAGGGAGGCACATATGGGACCACTATTCTAAACGTTATGCTGACAGTTGTCAACGGCAGTAATGAAATTTTCTTTCAGTTATTCTTGGAAATTCGCAGTAGACATTTTAATATTATGTTATAGTTGGCTTTATCTATCGAGTTATTTTATACAAAGGAGGCCGAAGATTTATGAAACAATATCCAGTAAAAAATTAAAGAGGCATAAAACTGGGAAGTGGGTAAAAAATATCTAGTCCGATTACAAAGCACACAGACAGACAGACAGGTGAACTTAAAAAGATGTATAATGTGACTATACTCTTCAAAATTAAACGCAGCTTCTTCATTGGTGCAGAGCGTTGGCGGTGTATTGGTTAATGACCCCAACTTCCGATTCTAAGGTAATGGGTTCAAATCTTTTTCATGCACCAATCAATTTTCATACTTTCATTGTAACATTATAGGCCCACTTAACCCATAGACTAGCTCGTATAGGTTCGTAGAGCTTCGTAGAGCCTTGTAGAGGATAATTTTTTTGAGATTGGAAGTAGGGAGTAAGAGTGGGGCTGGGGGAAATGGGGTTGAATTGGATACCTTTCCCAGGCGCATATAATATATGATTTGGGCCCAATCAAGCCATTGACAAAAAAATGCCGTGCCGATGTTTCGTAGACTCGTAGTGGGTCCTGTCGGACTCAGCTATATGCTGTACCGGTTAGTTACGTTCAAAAATAATAGGTACATTAAGTAGGTACCTAGGTAGATAGGTAATTATTATGATTATTATTTATTTATTAATTAACTCGGTTAATTTACCAGTTACATTAATTAAAGACACAGACAATAAAACAATTTAACAATGTCAAAAATGTAATAATAACAATAGGTAATACAAGTCAAAAAAGAAAAAAATAAAGTCAACAAAAACTAGATTACGTCATGCATGTCATTAGGCTACAGTCACATCATACCATTATAATGTAATACCATTGTAATGAATACCAGCAAGTCCTACAATCTAAAATTCAAAGACACATGCATGAAGCCTTTGCGAGGCACACAGAACCCTTTCACCAAACAACTTCTTTCATTATTAGTCACAAAGCCATTTTAAGGGCCATTATTATCTTAATCTGGTATAATCTGGTGGCCTAATGCAAACTAAAACAAAACAGACAAATGCGAGTCGGACTCGCGTGGAGAGGGTTACGTACCAGCATAGTAACCACTAGATCAATTGAACTTATTGGTCAACACATTTAAGGTCAGGTCAAAAGTACCCTAAACTGACGCAAATGTATGATGAATTTAATGAGAGTAAATTAAGCAAAAGAGGTATGTCAGGATCGTAGCAAATATAAATTCGTGGTCTCTGCCTACCCCTCCAGGAAACAGGCGTGATTTTATATGTATATATAAAATCACATTTTCACTTCTCGAATATTTTCCGTTTCCCGTGGGAATTAAAACACTTACGATTTTCGTTTAGGTTTGACACCATTTAAGAGAGGCCTTATATACCACATTTTTTCAAAATATTTGTCTTGGTAGTTTTGGTTCGTATATTTTCTTAAATATATCTTAAACTTTGTACTTTAGAATTATAAAAAAAATATTTTATCTTTCTTTTCCTTTCATTTGTAAAGTCGTAATTTACCTCTCAAAATTAACCCTTACTGTAAGAGTTTGTATAAACAGAATTGAAACATACAAATTCATCCTTAAAGCTTAAAAAAGTAACACTACATGGAACTAAACGCTAAACGCCGTGGTTGAATCATCAAATTATATTATGTAACAAATTTCACCTTTTTTCATTAAGTAAATTTGGAGAAAATACAGACAGACAGACACGCAAGTGATCCTATAATGGTTCCGTTGGTAATTTTTGAATTACGGAACCTTGTAGGGTAAGAACATTACGAACGAACGATCACAAACAAAACATTCAACAAAAAGTTTGAATTAATCAATTCCACTTGCCGAATCGCAAACAAGAGCACTAAACCAATTGGATCGCCGGACCCCTCATCAACGCATCCGCACGGCAACTATGCAAAAACTAATCGGACGACCGCACTGATTCTGCAGAGTTCCACGGGCTACTATCAAATATTTTTATGAAATCGAAATCGAGTCGAAATTGTCACAGTTTGTGTGTTGTGCATTAAAAAAACCGGTTTGAACTTGATTGGGTACAAATAGGCTACCTTATTACTACTAAGCCAATTAAATTGCAGTTAAGCAACACACTTAATACGAATTTTCTCTGTACGAATATTTTCCGTGTCCTGTGAGAATTTGAACACTTAGGATTTTTATTAATGTTTTTCTGTAAACAATAAGTGAGACCCAATATCCTACTAATATTATAAACGCGAAAGTTTGTGAGTATGGATGTTTGTTACTCTTTCACGTAAAAACTACTGAATGGATTTGAGTGAAATTTGGAATGGAGATACTTTACGCCCTGGATTAACACATAGGCTACTTTTCATCATCATCATCATCATCAATTTTCATCATTATTCACGCGGGTGAAACCGCGGGCGCAACTAGTATAGAATATTTTTCAAATTATTTGGCCTCAGTAGAGTCTGATATAGGAGGGATTTCGGGGAATGCTCAGGCACTAAGGCCCGTAATAATACATCAAACGTGACTCTGAAAACGATCTTAAGTGTGTTCCAATTTCGAAATTCCCATACAAAAATGTAATTTTTGGTGTACACAAGATCGTTCTCATAATATAATTACGGTAATAAGGCCCGTATTAATAAATTGGACTTGACTTTGAGAACGATCTTGGATGTGTTCCAATTTGAAAATTCCTATACAAAAAATGAAATTTTTGGTGTTCTCAAAATCGTTCTCAGAGTTCTGTCTATTAAAACGGGCTTTGAATTGGGCACTTGACTAATGAATACCAAAGCAATGCCAATGCAAAAGAAAACTCAACCGGAATCGTGTTACGAATTTTACACACTAGCTCTACCGATGATGTGTTCGCAGTCGCAGACAGGGTCATTATCATTATCGCCGCTCGGAATCCATTAATCACGTTGGTATTCCTCCCCCTTTTTACCCCTATCAAACTACCCAAGGTGGAACTTGAACGCACTCGTGCATTCACCCTTCTCTTATCAGTTCTGATGCGGCTCGCGCACAGAGAGGCACTTGGAGGGAAGATCAGTGACATTAAATGTTTCAGCTGTTTCGACGTAACTGTCTTTTTTGTAATGGCCATTGAATTTTTAGGGATGTATTCAACTGTTTTTTAGGAATTGACAAAAAGACGGTAGTGCAATAATAAAGGGAACGTTTTTTTTGGGCTCCGTTTATTTAATCAATAATTACCAACAATACCGTCACTATTTTGAACAGTTCGTAAGGGGGGTGCCGGTAAAATTACAGGCATTGACACTTTATTCATCTTTATGCCTCAGGCTCGGGCGGCCACAGTAAAATGCTAGGTAGGGCATTTAGAGGAGGTGTTGCAGTAGTTATAAGTAGGGTTACCGCTCAGGTTAGTCAACTGCCAGTTATGTAAATTAATCAAACAAAAAAACAAATGTTTATTTTTTGTTGCAAAGTTGCGTTAGTTTAACGATTTTTTTTAATCTATAGATCGCAGAGATTTTGAAGTCCAAAGTCAATTGAATATTGACAGTAACTATCATTATTGATCATACAAACGGAGCCATTATATGAGACTGATTATATTTGTTGTTTTTAAGGTTGCATACCTGAAAGGTATCAACAGAATCATTATAGGTTCATTCAGGTGTCTGTCTGTCTGCCTGCCAAGACCTTTTTTTTCAGGAATGGCTAAAAATACCAACTTGAAATTTTTACCAAATTGTAAAGGTGTGAGATTATAGTGGCGTAAAAGACCAAATGTTTTTTTTTTTAAATAGTGCAAATGAAAAACCTCTAGGTTATTTCTAGTAACCTCACAATTCTGAAATTTAGAACCCTTCGCGTTTTTGTGGCACAGATAAAAGGAAAAGTCTAATATTGATGAATTTCTACTTACCTTTAAAATGGGGTGGTCAAATTTAATGGATAAAGTGACTGAAACTTAAGAAGGGCTCTGAAGATTTCGAAAAATTTACAGATCAGGACCTCATGGTGCGAGTCTCACTCACACTTGTTCGTTTTATTTTTATTAGGTACATTTCATTTATTTTAAGCCTGACTGCTGGTATTTAAATCCATTAAACCATCCCCATCCAAATCCAACTCTGCAATATTTGCTATCTATTTGTTCTATGCCTGGCTGATTAGCAACCTTTTCAATTGGCTTCTGATTTACATGTACGGTACTATTCAAGTTGAATATATATAGAATATATGTTATATGTTTATATATGTTGTTATTATAGTTGACTAGTGGTATTCAAATCCATTACCACCACCAGCCCGTGAACAATTGAGCATACCCAAATCCAGCTCTGCAATATTTGCTATCTGTCTATTCCACTAATGCGTTGTAACAGCGCATTGACATTCCGCGGTTGTATCCCGTATTGGGCTCCACCTACCCTGCATTGATTTTCATCCGCGCTGCGGGATAAGGTTATTAAATCAGTTGGATAACCAGACACCTAAGTTTCTACTGACTATCATTTGCATGGCATTGTAATGAAAGCTCAGTATCTCATTTGTTAATGTATTGATCTTTCATAACTGAGGTTCAAAGAATTTTGTTTTTTATACTCCAAAAAGTTTAGAGTGAAAGATTTTAAAACTCTTATCATCTATATACAAAAATAAAATGTATCACACCATCATATCAGCAGTCTTCAGAGATTTGCTATAATCACCACGCTTGGCAGACGGATTGGTGATCAGGTGGATGCTGCTGCCCATCCTCTGGTGTAATCCTTTAGTCAGCTTTAACGACATCCACGGGAGGAGACGGAAGGGTATATTTTTACGCCGGACACATCACAACAAAATCGCGTACAGCTAAGTTGTATAAGTTGGTTTAATTCTTTAGGACTGGAAACCGTCGTGGTTCCAAACAAGACCAACCGTTTTAATGACCTCTGTAAAAAATTAAGCGACTAGGTAAACATAATCAAGTAGTTTGCACGACAAAATATCTTTATTTCCACACTTGGTTTTTTTTGCACTCACGTTCAAGCCGGATTAAGAGCATAAATCAAAGAGCTAAAAGGGCCAACCACCACTTTCTTCCACTTTCTTATATAAATTTAAAATAGACAAAAGGCCAAAGCACTTAGCTGGTTTTTTGAATGCACCGTTCCATTATCGAGGCTGCGGTAAAGCGCATCCCCTGACGTCAAAATAAAACAAATCCTATGCACAAAATCATTCTGTATGTGCTCGGTTCAGTGCACAATGTGGTGTTACGTGTTGAGGCAGACCAGTGGGGAATCTTCGCAGAACTACGGTTAGCACTCATTGCCATTTTCGGAATAGGGGAGCAGAATATGTATTGATACTCTTGGGAAAATGTTTTGTAATGACTATGATGCGCTATGTTGGTAAAAGGAATATAAAAAAGGGGGAAGTGCTTGTAAAAGAGTGTGTTTGTGTGGCCTTAACTATATAGATGAATTTATGGAATGATTAGAGAACCTGCAGGTTTGAACTCTATAATTAACACAATAATTAAGGACAATAGATATCTTATTAGGTATTTAGTTAGATCAAAGCCCAAAGATGCCTTTTAAGGGATTACTTATCAACATTTGTGTTATTGTTGCTTGATTTTTCTAAATCTGATTGGTTGCGAGGAATAGTTGTATATTCCATGGTTATAGAAGACGACGAAAATGAGAAATGATTCTTGTGATTTAAATAAAGAATATTTCAGTTAGGGCCGGTGCAGCGGCCGATTCGGCTGTGGATCTCAAAAGGCGCAAATATCCAAGTCTCGACAGAGCTTACATATTTGTGCCTTTAGGAGTCGAGACTCTGGGTTCGAGAGGTACCAGAGCCCTTTGCGTTTTCAAAATTCTTTCAGGGCGTCTGTGCGAAGCGATGCTTGACCCGAGAACTGGCTCTTATCTTGCTCAACGCATTCGTAAGGCCATTCAGACATCGTCTTTAGGACGCTTCCATTTGGTATCTTTAAATAATTTGCAACGGTCTTTAGATAGATCAAGAGTTTCATTTGTATATTTTAAATTTCGTTTATACTTGTATCAGTTATATTATTCTTTTTGTGAATAAAGATATTTTAAAATACTTAACTTTGATGTGATGGCACAGTGGTTTTTCAATGTCTAAAATACAGCCTTTTTTCTAGCGCTACTTTAAGGTTCTTATATAGTCCTATTTTCTGTGGCACAACAGTTTCGTCTCGTTGTGTGTAGATTAAATTTTGACAGCCGACTTATCAAAGATAATGCTTATACCCGATGCGTCGGAGGGAGTCGGGTTTATTGGTTTTAGTTGGCACAAGCTAAGCACTGATTGAAATCACAGAGGAACTGTATAAATAAACATATCTAGGTGTACCTATAGGATAAGAGGTAAATAAACCTCGTTTATCTAGTAGATTGTTTTACTTATTAGCTAAGACTGGAAATAGTGGGCTATTCAGAATATTCAGAACTAGCTGAACCCCCGTGACTTTGTCCGCGTGAAATAACCTATATAATACTCAATGATAATGGAGCTTCCTATTAGTAAAACAATTTTCAGAATCAAATCTGTAGCTCCAGAGATTACCTTACGTCCGAACTCACAAACCTTACCTCTTGATAATATAAGTAAAGTTGATAGTAAAGTTTGTGTATATTATGTTATACTAGTTGCGCCCCGCGGTTTCACCCGCGTGAATAATGATAAAAATTGATGATGATGATGATGATGAAAAGTAGCCTATGTGTTAATCCAGGGCGTAAAGTATCTCCATTCCAAATTTCACTCAAATCCATTCAGTAGTTTTTACGTGAAAGAGTAACAAACATCCATCCATACTCACAAACTTTCGCGTTTGATGATAATGATGATGATGATGATGAAAAGTAGCCTATGTGTTAATCCAGGGCGTAAAGTATCTCTATTCCAAATTTCACTCAAATCCATTCAGTAGTTTTTACGTGAAAGAGTAACAAACATCCATCCATACCCACAAACTATCGCGTTTGATGATGATGATGAAAAGTAGTCTATGTGTTAATTCAGGGTGTAAAGTATCTCGATTCCAAATTTCAATCAAATCCATTAAGTAGTTTTTACGTGAAAGAGTAACAAACATCTATCCATACTCACAAACTTTCGCGTTTGATGATGATGATGAAAAGTAGCCTATGTGTTAATCCAGGGCGTAAAGTATCTCCATTCCAAATTTTTCGCGTTTATAAATTATATAAGGATATAGTAGGCTATAATAATCTAGACAAGCTCCAAGTCATGCATCTGGCTATGGAGAGAGCTATGCTAGGAGTTTTACTACGTGATATAATCCGAAAAGAGGAAAACAGTAGTAGAACCAAGGTCACCAACATAGCTCTCAGAATCAGCAAGTTGAAGTGGCAATGTGCAGGTTATATAGCTCGCAGAACTAGCAACTATTGGAGAACAAAGGTTCTCGAATGGCGATCACAAACTGGACGACGCGGTTGATAGTGGAAGGCCCTCCACTTCTTGCGACGTTTATAGGCCGAAGACATTATAAACGTCGCAAGAAGTTGGTAGATGGATGTGGCTCAGGACCATTCGTCGTGGCATTCTATGGGGGAGGCCGATGTCCAGCAGTGGACTTCTACAGGTTGATGATTATGATATAATAATAAATAGTATAGATAAACTTGTTTCATTTTCTACACGTTATGAACCTACTTCATCATTATTATCAACCGGAACACGATATCGTAAAAACTTATTTAATATTCAAACTGTAATTCTTTGACTAACTTTTTCACTGCTCAACAAGTCTAAATAAACAAACCGATCCTCAGCCACGTAAACTGATATGACAAGCTATTGAAAAACACTTACACTGTGACGTGTTCACTAATAAATCCAGGAAAACTTCAGCTTTCTTGCCTGAAAAAAGTGGAACATACCAGGTTCATACCTAGGTTGCGCATACATACCTACTCTACAAAACCTGGGTTTTCTTAGTTAGTGGTAACGTTAATGATCGCAGGGGTATCCAACATAGTTTTGTGGCGGACCAGTTTAACTAAAATACAAAACGTGACCACATGCCTAATAAAATACATGCTCTAAAATTTGAAAAAACTGCTCGAAAATACAGGGTGGCCATTTAAAACTTCGGGATGGTTCTTTGGTCATAATTAAATAAATACAAATTAGTTGCTGTGAAGTCATTTTTCGTTTATTTTGAACCTTCTAAATTTACTTTAATCACTTTTTGAATATTTGCCAGAGCAAATGGCACAATGTGCTCGGCATTTCTCATCACTTTTCGAATTGTTTCGGGCCATACAGCGGCCATTTCCATTCGGATAATGTTTTGTCAAGGTTTCCACTTCCAGGCCCGTGCATGCATGCTGTTATCAGTCAGAATTTACATCAAAAATTCGTTATCAAGCCCGATAACGCTCTCCATTGATGGTTATGGCTGATTCAACATCGTCTTCAAAGACGAACGGTTCAATAATTGATTCGGCACAAATTCGCTTGGACGACATTTCGAACGCGGGCTGTCATAAGCCGGTCTGGCAACAGATCTCAAAGTTTAAGAGTTGCCTGATGCCGTAGGTTTAAATGGCCTACGCGTTATGTGCTTCCAAATAAAGACACCTGTTTCAAAGCTAGCTTGGATAAGTTCGGATACGGATAAGGTTTTTTGTATTTTATATACTCGAGCTAGAGGAAGTGGAACCGCTTGCAGACAGACAGAACACAAATGGATATTTCTAGTTCTACATATAAAGACTCTTTAGTAAAGTCAAACCAAAGCAATCTTTGATTTCTAGTATCTACCTACTACCTGTGTACCTGTGGCCCAGAGACCCTATCTTGGGCACCCCTGATATAGCTATCAGTGGACTGACGCTTTCAGCGGACCACACTATAATAATATGTACTCACATGTACTCAGTTGTCATAATAAATTAAGACTGTATAGGTACTGTTGTGTTAGGTATCCCTGGATAAGTAAGCAGGAGTGGTATCAGCTGCTACTGTAAATCATCGGACGATGAATACGGCGCGTCGCATTGTGATAACGATTAAATATGACTTGCATGGTGTCGTACTTACTTACAAATAAAGTTATATGTGAATCAGTAGGAAATAAAATATCTGTGGTGATGGAACTGAGTACACTTAAATAGTAATAATAGTTAGTATTCCTTGCTTAAATATTCGAAAGAGGTAAAACGAAAAAAAAATTGTTGTTGAAATAAAAGGGCCCTGGTGTATCCGGTCTAAGAATTGACCCCTCTGTCTCCTCCCATAGATGTCGTAAAAGTCGACTAAGGGATTACACCTGGGGATGGGCAACAGCATCCACCTGAATACTCAACACGAATACTGCGATCACCAATTCGCGTACCAAGCGTGGTGATTATTGAAATTCCCCATTCTGTATATTATAGGCGAGGTTTTCCAGCAATGGACGTCTAAAAACTGTTGATGATGATGAAAATAAAATCTTTGTCGCAAAATTATTTATGTATGAGCTTTTTTGGTGCAGAAAAAACTCATTTTAATTTTCCGTATTATAAAAATCTTAGATATTTGCTTATAACCTAACATAATGTTTCACAAAGATCGTTCTAGCATCAAAGATCAAACAAAATTGCTGCGGAAAAGAAGCCAATATATTTCACCCTACATGGCTGCCCTCCGCTCTACTTTGAAGCTCTTTCAGTCTAAATGTTTGCTTCCAACAAGGTCGAGGCCGATCTCGAGTCGATTACTGGGTTTCGTTTACACTATACTTGTAAGTAGGTTACATATCGACTTTATTTGGAATAAGATGTTTTAAAGACACATACATCATCATCATCACATGACGAACGGTCTTGAGCTGCTTCCATCGATTGACTTCTTGCGACGTCTTTAGTCCATCAAGAGGAGAGCCTTCCTTTACTGCGTCGTCCGGTTTGTGATGGTCGCCACTCGAGAACCTTTTTCTCCCTATAGTTGACAGTTCTGCGAGCTATATGACCTGCCCATTGCCATCTTCAACTTGCTTATTTAATGCTCAGAGACCTCAATACCGTTTCCCTATATAGGTGAGCCTAAAAATGAATGAAAGCAAAACTAAAATACTTACAAACAGCAAAGAAACTTCTGTAAAATTAAAAGGAAAGCCCTTAGAGTACGTAACCAGTTACATTTACCTAGGCAAACAGATATCTTTTCACGATAAAAACACGGAAGAAGAAGTAGAGAGACGCATTGCTATGAGCTGGAAAAAATATTGGAGCATGAAATAAATTTTGAAAGGTGACTTAACTCTCCATCTGAAAAAAATTGTTCTTGACACTTGCGTACTGCCAACCCTAACCTATGGATGCCAGACATGGACCTTCTCTACAAAGATAAAATCCAAAATAACAACTTGTCAGAGGGCCATGGAAAGGAGCATCCTAAAAATCAGGAAGATACAAAAAATCAGGAGCAAGCTAATAAGGGGAAAAACAAAGGTGACTGATGCTCTCCACTATGCACTCAAGCTAAACTGGCAGTGGGCTGGACACTTGGCCCGTTATAAGGACAGAAGGTGGACCATAGAGGCGACTCGATGGAAGGGGCCAAACGGCAAAAGAAGATCTGGTCGACCAAGAAAGAGATGGACAGACGACATCATAAAAACCGCTGGGAAACAGTGGAAAGATATAGCGAAAGATAGAGACACATGGAGTAAATTGGAGGAGGCCTTTACCCAAAGAGGGGTTCCTAACCAGGAAAAGTAATAAAATTAAGTGTATATTTATGTTATCAGACAATAGATTTAAAAATAAGTTTTAAGAATTATGTAACTAGTTGGTAAGGAAATTAAAAAGGTTTTATTATTATTATTATTATTATTATTATTATTATTATATAGGTGAGCCTTAAAATAAACATAAGTTATACGAACATCATGTCAAATGTCTATGTCGTTTTTTTGGGGGATTTGTTGCAATCACCACGCTTGGCAGGCGGATTGATGATCGCAGTTTGGTGTTAAGTACTCAGATAGATGCTGCTGCCCATTCCCTGGCATAATCACTTATTCGCCTTTAATGACATCCACAAGAGGTGTTGGAAATCTTATTCTAAGGCACACGTCTAAATGTTTTATTCCTCAAATCACTGATGGCCCAGCAATATACGAAGGAATATTTTGTTTTGATTTCAAGTTCTTAAATGTTTTACCTTTATTCCCCCCTATTAAAAACGATCCCCCAATAATACCTATCATCACGTTTCCATATTGCATTCCCCTATCGGCTCAATACCAACACGATTAGCAGTATAAATGTCCTATTGATAAATCGCCATGGCGGTAACGGCTAAATAGCGTGTGAATAACGACTGTGCATTGTTTGATGCAACTTTTGTTGATGGTGAAGTTACTAATTGTGGTGGTAAAAATTCTACTTTTAAGGTTTCATTACAGCCAAAATAATGATTTAGAAAAATTACATTGATTAAATTTAGTTTGGGTTAGAGAAATGTTTTTGTTACATAAAATTCTTTGCTCATTTTTAAACTACCATAATTATTTGGCTTGTTATTTTGTGATTCAAGTGTACCTAATTCCTAACCTTCCTAACTTAACAAATATTGTGCATTTTATAAATCAGGAAATTTTCACGTACCGATAGGATATGTTGGTGGAGACACCAACAGATTTTGACCCTAATCGAGGGTCTTCTTCAGGATCGGACGTGAAAATATCCCGTTTTACAAAATGAATGATATTATTCACATAAGTTATTTTAATAAAATTGCAATATTGTATACCTACTAATATTGTTTACGTGTTCATGCATTTTTTGTAGGTAGGTCTATCTTAACTTATAATAGTAAATACAAACATACCGTCGAATTGAGAACCTGCTCCTTTTTTTTAAGTTGGTTAAACAAGGGTTATTTTTTTAGGATGTATTTCATTCAAAAGACACAAGCAATGCAATGTGAACTCTCATAAAGCACATGATTAAAAAACGGGAAAGAAGCATTTTAGGAGTCTATATACTTTCCATATCATACATTATCATCAGTTTCCCTTATTTATCTACTATTGTTTTAGTTAAACACCACAATGGGTAAGTTTTCATAGCATTACGGGTTCTGTACGATTATGGGCTGTTTACATGCAAGCGTAACTGCGCTTCGTAGTTTTATTTCTTTTAGGAAGCCGCACAAATTGATGGGTTGTCTACTGAAATTGTATTGGGTTGGAAAATGATGGTTAAGAAAATTAGAAAAACTAATTCTGTACAGTTTTGGTGAACTTGATAATCGAAGCATGGAATCAAAGGTTTTGGACTTAAAAGAGAATAGAATATAAAAAGTTGAATGACCACTTAAGATATTAAAAATTACGTTGGTTGAGGCTCCACGTTTCCAGGAACCCCTGTCAGTCTCGGCTGGTATCGGGATACTTGGAGTCGACATATCGAATGAGGTCCAATAAGGGAGTCACTTTGCATCAGGTGGGCTGTAAGCTAGTACGCAAATTTATTTAAAAAAAAAACATAATTATAAAATATGTAATTTTACGTATTGGCCGTCTTGTGAATTGTAGACACGGTAATTTGGAAAACCGCCGTTTATTTTTAACAGACTACTTTGACAGAGCATGGTTCCGATTGGCACAAAACCGATGTTGAAATATCAAGGTGAGGCAGTGGAATACAATATAGTCCAGTCAGTGAGGGGGTTTGACCCTGACAATAATTCCTCTGTCGCTGAAACTTTGCAGTGTGATAAAGTAAAGTTCATAAATTACGGTTGACAAGTTATCCATGATTTTTTTTATTTTTAAATGTTGTATTTCTACCTAAACATGAAAATCACTAATAACTTTTGGTGGAAAATTGCTCTGTCCAAAATTCCTTCGGTATATGTTAGTATACATTAATAAGTATACATATGTAAAGGTATCCAGGAATATTTCGATTTCAGTGAGACAGAAATTTAAGAATATCTGTTTTTTTATCACAACTTTTTCAGGAAAATTGCTCCGTCAGTTTTAATTTTTTTGTACTTGTAAGGTTGTTTAAACTAATCGCCTTGCAGAGTTATCCAAAAGATTTGCCTTTTTGTTCATAGTTTTATGGATTTTTGGAAATAACTTACGGCGGAAAATTGCTCCGTCCATTTTTATTCATTTGTTAGTTACAGTATACTTTATTATAATAGAATTTTAAGTTATCCAATAAAATTTCGCCAAAACACATAAACACATAAACTTTTAAATATCAACATTTCATACTTAGACAATTTTCGTACCGCGCAGAGTTCTGTGGGCTCAGCACGAACAATTAATGTTACCGAGACGCAATCGAGACGATCTCAAACGTCAAATATTGGCCAAAGATACAGGAGTGACTTGAAATTTTCAATATTTGTGAGTATTTGAAGTTTACTATCGTGTCTTCGTAACTTTAGATGTTCGTGTTTGGGCCTCTGATAATACAGCGGGGCACCGCACCACGCATGCGCTCCGCGCAAGGGCTGCCAGATATACCGCTTTTCCTTTTTTGACACAGCTTTTTTGCTTAGGGATCCGCATTCCGTTTTTGGTGATCGAGGTTCTGTTTTTTTTTGGATGATACTATGAGCAACTTTTTTATCACTTTTACACCGAAAAAAAACGCCTAAAAGTAGCTGTCCTTAAACTTATCTCCAAAATAACGTAAAAAAGATGTGGAAAAAATAAGAATATTGAGAACACGATGAAGAATTAAACGAAAGTTATCGCGAGTGTCTGTTAAAACAATCAAAACTATAACGCTATTGAAAATTCTCCCAGGGACACTCAACTCGTTTTTGAATAAAAAATTAAAATAAATTACTTTCTGAAAATATATCAAAATCATGGAAAACTACCACATTCAAAGCCGTCAGTCAGCACACCTACTCGAGTACTTACGACTCGCACTTGGCAAGCTTATTTTGTATGTAGTCGTACTTTTTTTAAATCTCGTTAGAAATCAATTGAAACATACTGGCCACCTAGAAGTCGTCATAAAAACAGCCAACGCATCGAAGAAGAAATGATCAACGTTACAAAATTTGACAGTTTAGGTAAGACCACAAAATATAGAAATAGACAGAAGGTCCGCTCCCACCGTCCTTGAAAATAATTACCTAAACTTGCCTGACTCTCTAAGGTTGCTACTGTATTCATTCAGAATTTTGAAAAGGAGTAGATTATTAGGAGTTGGAACAAGTTACAAACAATCTCGTTTGGAAAGGTGAAGAACGTTTTCATTTGGTTGTATTTAAACAACCAAATACACTGCAAGCGTAATAATACCGCTACTCATTTTGTTAACAAGTGACAAATGCCTGCACTCGCTATTATAGTCGCGACTGAGCTCTGCTCGAGATTGCGTGAGAATACATGTAAACGTAAAGTCAATGTGTCCTTACCAGAAATGGCGCCATGTTCTGAGTGGACCCTCTGTAGCTGTTTGTTCACGACGACTCTGTCTCTCATTTTTTTTCGTCTGAGAAACTTTACGATTTTGCTTCGGCTTTCAACTTCTATGTGATGACGTTAGGTTCAATTTGGCTCTAACTTTTTTCATACAAATATTAAACTTACAAGCACTTAGAAGCCGAAAGAAACATTATTTATTATTATTTCGTTCTTGAGATATCGTGAGAGTCAGCAAGTAGGTGAGTGATATTTGCCTTATATATATATTGATTCTCATTGATCAAAACTATTGTCTCAAGAAGTAGTAAAAGTAGCTCCCGGCGGCTGTGCGCGTAATGTTGATAGTCTAAAATGCGTATGCGACGCCGAAATTTTATTGGATACTTTAAAATGCTGCTGTATTTAAGTGTACTTTAACTAATAAATGAATAAAAAAGGACGGAGCAATTTTCCGCCGAAAGTTATTTCCAAAAAACCATAAAGCTATGAACGAAAAGGCAAATCTTTTAGATAACTCTGCAAGGCGATTCGTGTAAACAACCTTGCGCGTACAAAAAAATAAAAACTGACTGAGCAATTTTCCTGAAAAAGTTGTGATAAAAAAACAGATATTCTTTAATTTCTGCCTCACCGAAATCGAAATATTCCTGGATACCATTACATATCTATACTTATTAATGTATACTAACATACACCGAAGAAATTTCAGACTGAGCAATTTTCCTCCGAATGTTATAAGTGATTTCCATGTTTAGGTAGGAATACCTAATTTAAAAATAAAAAAAATCCTAGATAACCTGTCAACCGTAATCTATAAACCTTACTTTATCACACAGCAAAGTTTCAGCGACAGAGGAATTATTGTTAGGGTGTGCATACAAAGAATTGCCTCGTTCATCGGACTAATAGGCTAATCATTAAAGTTACTTTGATCCAAACACATTAAAAAACTTTTTATTCACACTGAACATGAAATGCAAAAATGCACGATGGAATCAAAAATTATGTCTCACGAGACATGGGTTGAGTGAGTCACACAAAAATTCGTTATTATCCCTGCTCCATCATTTTCCGTGTGGCGGACCTATAAGCTTAAAACAGATCACTTTCATTACTATAATGCATTTCCAATACACACTAGCATGTGGTAGGTCACGAAAGGTATGGAAAATTATTTTGAAACAAGAAGGCGTTCGTCGACAAGTCATGGAAGAACAAATACAGGTAAGGTAGTATAAAACGTCACGTGCGATGCGTGCGTAGCTCTCGTTAGTGAGTATTATGTTCCATGGTGCGTAGTCTAACTCGGTCGGTAAAAAGAAAAGGTACCTATAGAACTCATAAGTTTTCTAAAGAACTGATCCTAGGAAAACTCGAATTTAATGCTTCTCATTATTCATATTATTTTAATTTTTAATCAACTCTTCTGAAATTTGTTCTCAGACAATCGATTTGTTATACACAAACCGCAGCATTCGGTTATTCTAAAATAACCTTCATAAAAAACACCTAAAGCTTTATCACACATGCGTAAAACAATTTTCCAGACATATTAACCTGAGCCATTAGAGCACAGCACACATAATTCTCTACTTGGTGTTGCTAATCTCATTAGTGAGTGTACACACAGATGCTCCCGTGTAATCCTGCCCTGAGCACGGATTTGCATAAAGAGTTCATGATTTGTGGGGCCTTTCGACTTTTTTCTTTGATGGTATTATATTAAACTGATTTTGGTTGATTATAAAAACAGATTTGAATAAGAGTAAACGTAGTAAGTGACATTGGCCGTCAACATAAAGATACTATACAACTTTGCCAAGTCATGCCATGACATGTGTCCCGTCTTCAGATTTAAAGTCTCATCAACCCATCTCTTTATTGTGCCACATCTTCAAACTCTTCAAATGATTGCTAAACCGCTCGATGTACCAAAGACATTTTAAAGGTCACAGAAAGTTGGTGGATGGAAGAGGCCCGAGACCTTTTTTTTTTTGCATTCAATGAAAGAGGCCTACCTATATCCTGTAGGACTTCTAATGCCGATGAATATGACGATGAGGAACCTTAGTAGTAGAACCAAACCTTTTCTGTCTCCCAGCCGTGAGAACCGGCTATGGACTCAAGTTAGCCGCTGCCAAGACAATTGAGCTAAGTGGGGTTACATTGACCAATCCTGGAGCCAGTGCTAACTATTAAACTAGTAGTAATTGCGGAGCCCTTACACAGATCATGGTTCACCTGCTGTCCTTACTGTCTGACCACACATAAGAGGACTTGAACCAGGCAAAGTAGGCATAAAGGTCGCTTCTTATTGGTCTAATAACATTTAAAATTTATATTTAGTTTTTAACCGATGACATGAAAGAAGAAGTCTTAGAATCCTAGAGACTTAGAATCCTGGAGCACCAAATGGATGTCAATGGGAGTGTTATTGTAGAAGTTTTACAGACAAACTAGCACCAAACTAGAATAACCTTAACCGTAGGCTTTTTTTTAATCGATGTGAACTCATTAAACAGTCCCAGATTATGATGTCAAACTTTTTTTTATTAAAACTTTACTATTTTAGTAAACTCCCGAAGTACAAGGGTGTTTTACAAACAACAGAATCACTGCAGCAACAACTGACGTTGTGTTTACCACTTCAATAGGGATGGCAACCTAGAATGGTTCAACCACAGGATTTTATAAACTGCTGGACAAAGCCTCCCCCATTAAATACAATGGGGGGAAATGCCACAATCACCACGCTTGGAAGGTGGATCGGGGATCGCAGTATTTATGTTGAGTACTCAGGTGGATGCTGCTGGCCGTCCCCTAGTGTTATCCCGTAATCGGCTTTTATGACATCCACGGAAGGAGAGCTCTATTCTTAGGCCGGACACACCACGACACTTAACTATATTAAAATTTATTTTATTAGTTTTGTTTAAACTTGTATTAGTTGTATTATTCTTTCTGTGAATAAAGATATTTCAGAAACTTGACAACATGTCATAAAAGTACCGTTTTTTGTATGTAACGAATTATTTGACTAATCAGTCTAGATTAAGCTGCATTTACAATAACAATACGAAAAAATTAAATAATAGTTCAGACTAGTAATATCAGTAGTAGTCAGTATTATAATATAAATATATTCAAGCTCCATGACAAACTTCTACTATTTATCGACTGGCAGGTTCTTTTATTTTCATTTTGTTTGCCTAAGAATTAAACAAACCTATTTTTGTACCAATGTTTCAATGGGTAGAGACAGTACATATTTCGCGTTCAATAGCTAACTCTCTAGCAAAGCACACATAACTGCCCGTACTGATAAATTAAATTGCACCACCCACATATAGACCCGTACACCATGTTAATAGGTAAATAGTCGTGTGTACGCATCTAACGTGTACGTGCACGCAGATTCTATAACAGTCTGATAGTACTCCCCTTAATAGATCTTATTTCGATGAACACGTTAGCTAGGCATTCTGAAGTGCGGTGGTAATTGCTTTCTGTCTGTACACCGAGCTATGAATCCGTACATGATAGCAAGTGTTATGTAGTTGAAACTAAAGGTTACCCGAATTATAAAACAATACCTGTTCAATTTTTATTTTCTTTCATTTGTATCGCTAACTATTATGTAGGTATTGTTTATGGTTAAGTTCCAAAAAGCGTGGTAAAATTTTCAATTGGCAACAGACAGGAAAGTTACTATTGATTAAAAAAACTTGGTAATCAAATTTTTGTTAAATCGATCAAGTTTCAAAAATTATACCATTAAAATGGAATTCAATGCAAATGCAGATTCTAACGCGACTTCATTCAAAGTTCAATTGCACCCCTTATCCGGATAGATACCAGTTCAATTCCATTTGTATTTACAGAGATTGAAGGCTCACCGACCGATCCCTGCAAGTTTATTCGGCAAATCCAAGCAAACAGTATCTACTTTAATAAACCATACAGAACAATAGCATACGAGCACTTGTTAGCGTTCAAATAACAAGAAGAGCAAACCCTTTAAGGACCAGATGAGAAAAAAAAGCCGGACAAATCAAGAAGTTTCTTGAAATAGTCGGACATAGTTGAAATAGTCATTGAACTTCTATCGTGTCATATCACTGATTATTTCTAAACCAAAGTATTGTGTGCCCTCCATTCCAGATTTTGGGTCTAAGCGCTAAAATTACAATAAAACAAACGTCAGAAACAGGATTAGCTAAGGGTGCGGCTCGAAATTTTGATTAATGAAAAACCTGACACAGATTTTTGGCTGGGCAGAGGCAAAAAACCCGGTCATGTGCAAGCCGGTAACCTGCCAACTCTATCCCCAAGTGAATCAACGTGCGGACAAACATCGCGAGTTGCGAATCGATTGCACGGGACAACCCCTTATCTCGGCGGTGCGCACGTGTGAGCCCGCTCAATTTTAATTTCATGCTCAAACAATGACGCTATCTAGCTGGCTATTATTTCATATAGTCGCCAAGGGTTCAGTTCATCTAAATCCGGGAGATAAGCTCCGCTCTTTGTCGCCGTCTGCTCTGATAGCTAATTTGGGAGCTTTTGGGAGCTCGAACAATCCAAGTCTCGGCAACCTCTTCAAATCCGTCATTATAGTATCGAATCTCGCAAGCCCATCTCATTTTACGACATATTTAATTTGATAACTCCGCCGATGTGTGTACGCCAATAATTTTCGGTTCAAATAAGATTCGTTTTGCATTCAAATCACGAGCGATCCCGTAGTTATGAATATTACGATTATATCTACGGACGGAGTCTATATTTTTTCAAAGACTTATTTATTACTTAGATAAACTTGCTTTCGAATAAAATTTCGAGAAAATATTTGCTTGAGCTTAATTCGTAGTTTAATTTCTAATCTAAATGGACGAAATCTTCTGAAATTATTTTTCTGGCCCATCGATGGCGTAACCATACTTTAAAAGTTACCTTTAGCGCCCTGTATTTTTGCATAATACAGATATCAACTACCTATCCCATCGGAGAGTGCTTTCCACAGAGCAACAAATAAGAATGCAGGCGATAATCTAGCTGTCTGATGAGTTAGTGTAACCTTTGTAGGCAGAGCCTTTAGTTTATATATGGGACGCTACTTTTATTTTATATCAGTGAGTTGGATCTTCATCAAACGCACGATTCTAGCCGTTAAGTGTAGTGGTTATTTGATATCTGTACGATTCTTGTTTGGAAACCACGCTGAATCTCCAAAAGAAAATGTCAAAAATAGACGTGACGATATCAACGCAGAATATTTGATCGGTTCATACTTTCGCATCACGTTTCATAGAATCCTTCACTGCTCTTATGTGTTTCCCCATCGACGATGATTTACGAAATTCCCTCTCGAATCGCATCATCGCTAAACCCCCTGTCTGTGTTTATCAAAACACTTAACGATTTAATATGTTCGCTGAACTCAGCCCTCCCTCGGTACATCGTACATGTGCGAATGTTCTTTGAGATTATTATTATTTTTGATGAGTTAATATTAATAACAAGCTCTATCGGTTTAAGATTATCGGTATTATAAGCTCCCAAGGTCAAACGCTTTCATTTATTATTGTTTTCGTCGAGGCAATCCACCTCTTCAACAACACGAGCATAGTGAGAAGACTCAGAAGAAATAAACTGGAGGCAAAAGCAGGCAAAATTAGAGACTTTCAAATGAAGAGTATCAACTTCATATCGAGGAGTGTATGTTATTAAGAATTAGGATCATAGCAAGGAGGGTATCCTATCTAAGCTAAACTTAAAGCACAAGTGTAGGACAAGTGTCGGTGAAATGAATACGGGGTTTAATTTGGAAATCCCACAAAAAAATTCACAGTGACATTTTTCATTAATGATCGTTATGGCGCCTCTATCCTATTTCACGGTTCGCAAAATTTTAGAGATCGTTAAACCGAACGCATAAACGCCTATCTACAATAAAGTTTAAACAAATTTTGCTTCAAATTTATCGTCAGTTTAGGAGAATTTTCCAGTATTTTACTCGCTATTTCAGTTACAATAGAAATGTTTTGGTGTTTTATGTTGCTTAATCACGTAGAATTGTGACTGATTGTTATCGGTGTGGATTTTCTAGTTCTAGAGCCGTAAATAGGAGAACTTCTAATAAGAAAACTTCTAATAGATCGTTTATAAGTCCGATCTACGCGATATCAGGCTAATGAGTTACGTGCTACTTGTATTTAGTGTGCAATCCCTGCATTTAGCTGTGGCCGTAGTTTTATGACTTTGGATTTAATGTTTTTTTGGATATGGTTAACTCTCATTTTGATAAGTACATTTAGACAATGTATACAATGTTAAAATTAAATAAAAAAAATGTTGTATAATAAATGCGTGTTAAAAGGGGGGTTGTTTCCGGTCCTGATCCTTTTAGGGGTCTATATCCAATTCACAAAAGCAGAATCATATCTATGTACAAGAACCTCTTTGTCACACTCTTGTAGTTTCAGGAATTTGATATATTTATAAGACATATTTTGTTGGCTGTTTAAAAAATCATATTGCAAAACAATACTGGTTCCCGGATCATAGACATCAACTTCCACACCACAACACAAACAAGAGCAATGCAAGGCAACGTCTGTTGGATATTCTTTGTTTACGTTATCTCAATTAAGTCTACGTTTTGTTTACGATTCCTGTTTGCAAAGCAGCACTTTCGAAACGTTTGTTTGACTGTTACTTCAAGTTCGTTTGTGGCTCTTTGGATCATTCGGTTGTTTTATGTAAATGTATGAAGAACTGGTTACGCTTATTAATTTGTTTGCTACCTCACCTGTAAGAAAAAAATATCTCCCTAGTGTTAAAAACTTTGAATAAAGATAAATGTATTTGTCGTCGTAATATATTTGAATTTATATTTCAGCAATGAAATAGACCAGATGAAGTGATAAAGCTATTGAAATTCAATTAGACTTAAGCAAATGGTAATAAATCCAATATTGTAATAAACTATTCGAAAGAAGGAAGTAAAACAGTCGAAGAATAGATCGAAGTACTTTATGGATTTAAGTTCCACATTTTTAAGGCAACTGTACGTGACCGGCATTTCTTATAATCCATTGTTCGGTTACTTTCTTGATAAGTTTTTTGTATAGAAGCGAATTCACTTATTTGAGTAACTATATTCAAGGGGAGGCCAATAAAAAGATACTACGAGTAAGCCTTCCGTTCGTTGATTAAGTGAGTTGTGTGCCAACAAATGCTTTGTTGAGGGAAGAGGAATAGTTTGTGGAGAAAAAGTTGTACAAAGTTGCATCTGTTTTGCTAATTTATCTCTAGCTTTTTACTAGTTTTTTATACTGCCAGCTAACTGACTGTGGAACTGACTATGAATAACAGTCGTTTGCATTGTTTGTAGTTATTTTCTTTCTATTAGCTGATTTGAATCATGAAGTCATCATTTTGAATAACCTATTTACTTACTAGGCATATGTATAAATTGTAATGGTATTGATTGTGTGCACCATTCTAAAGCTAAACGTACATTTATCAGTGTACAAAGTATCGCGTGACAACTTTGTAAAAACTGTAAAACAGTAAGAGGATTATAGGTAAACCGAATCAACATCACTGATCTAGAAACATATGAAAGATGGATAGATAACTCACTTAGTGAAACAAATAAATACTACAAATGAAGGAAAAGAACGTGAATTTTGCAGTTTCCATTGAAAAAACCATTCCTATTGAATTCACAGGAATTACGAACATTTAAAACGAGATAGGTTCTTGCGATGGAGTCTGATCCGTCCGCAATCGCCGGCTAATCTTTGTTTGATTTCAATTAACGCTGCTGCACTGCACCTTTTTATTTTACTTCATGCAGACTGGAAATGTAGCATAGATGAATGTACAACATCCTTTTAATTACATTTTTACATTGTCCATGGAGTTTAACAATTGATTGACGAGCTCCGTGGCGCAGTGGGCAAGTAGCCGGCTAAGACGCAAGAGGGTACGGGATCGATGCCCGCTGCGGGACAAATGTTTGCATGATCTGCAAATATTTGTTCCGAGTCGAGATTTTGTGGTACGTACTCTTAGTTTCTGATACCCGCGACACAGGGAATCATAGTGTGGGATCAGAACTACATAATGTATGTGACTGGTGGGGTGTTAGTTATCTCAGATGTCCTGCAATTAAAACTTTTAGAAAATTGTGATATAAAAAAGGAACTTTACACTATGCGTTCCCTCTCTTACACATTTGGCTGATGCTATACTATAGTTGCTTATTGAATATCAAGTTGTCAAGATATTTTGAGTTTATGCATTATAATATTTTAATAACTGAGATTAAAAGAACATCCTTATTATAGCGGTAGATTTTCAACCTTTATTAATCATATCTTTCTCGTCTCAGCTATATCACGTCCGATATAAGACGAACTCTGTTTCTTAGAAAACCAGAGCCTAAGCAAATTTATGCAACGAGTCTACTTAAATTAAAACTACAAAGCAATTTTTAAATAGTTCATTCAATTTTCAAAATTAAATTAATATTTCCATAGTAAAGCGTAAACAGTTTACAATTTGTGTCGATGAATATTTTGTCTGCAAGCTGAACAATAGTTGTACAAAGTTCAAGTTGATTAGTGCGATGTCAATTTATGAATATTCCGCAATCAAGCTCAGCAAATATCATGCGTTCTTGGAACAGTATATACAACAAAGGTATTTAGCATCGGAACCAACGTTCTGATTCATAAGTCATATTACAAAAGGACGCACCGCTTTAAGTGACGACCTCTCTGTTAGGCTGCGTTTCCATTGACGCGGAGCTGTGCGGAGATGAGCGGAGAATAGCGGTGAAAAGTGGTAAGTGTTTCCACTGAAGCAGAAAGGAGAGGAGCGGAGCGGAGAGGAGAGGAGAGGAGCGGAGCGGAGCTAACTTTGGAATTGCGCAATTTTGAGCTCAGTTTGTCTCCATCTTTCAGAAAGACTTCTCATCCATTTTGATACGTATTGCACCTATGACGTAACGTTGATAACTACTACGAAGCACTGCGCGCGAGTCGTGGCGTCACACCCTCCCCCGCACCCCAGTCCGCACCTCGCCGCTTCGCTCTCCTAGCTACCCTCCGCAACACACCGCCCCGCTGTCCTCCGCTCCGCATCACCTCGCTTATTTTATATGAATATCCGTTCAGCTCTGCCCCGCTCCGCTCGTGCTGTTTCCATTGAAGCGGAGCAGAGATTTCGAGCATAGTGATTGGTCAATTCATGCACCGCTAAGCACCGCTCCGCCCAACTCCGCGTCAATGGAAACGCAGCCTTAGACGCGGAGCTGAGTGGAGATGAGCGGAGAATAGCGATGAAAAGTGGTAAGTGTTTCCACTGAAGCAGAAAGGAGAGGAGCGGAGCGGAGCGGAGATGAGAGGAGAGGAGCGGAGCGGAGCTAACTTTGGAATTGCGCAATTTTGAGCTCAGTTTGTCTCCATCTTTCAGAAAGAGCATATAGCTACCCTCCGCAACGCACCGCCTCGCTGTCCTCCGCTCCGCATCACCTCGCTTATTTTATATGAATATCCGTTCAGCTCTGCCCCGCTCCGCTCGTGCTGTTTCCATTGAAGCGGAGCAGAGATTTCGAGCATAGTGATTGGTCAATTCATGCACCGCTAAGCACCGCTCCGCCCAACTCCGCGTCAATGGAAACGCAGCCTTACGCGGCGGGCGAGTAGCTAGCTGAGATCTAAAAGGTTGCGGGTTCGATTTTTTAAAGATCGCAAGATGCTCGTGGGTGGATGTGGTTCAAGACCGTTCCTCGTGGCGTTATATAGGGAAAACTTATGTCCAAAACTGGGCTTATGCTGTCTGATGATAATGATATCTAGCAGTGGACTTCTGCAGGCTAATAATTAACATAAAAACCGTAGAGTAAGGACTGCAGAGCTTTTCTACGAATTGGGCAGCTTCTGACCAGTTTTTACTGTGCTGTTCATTAGATATACAGATTAACTCCACCTATAACAATGATCGAGCGGTATGACGTAAAAAATTAATCACTAGCTCTCGAAGTATTTGTACAAAAGGGTCCGCAAATTGATAGGTGATCTGCCTATTCGAATACCTTAGTGATGATATTCAAGGATTATTCAAACAATCCGCCCACCATGGGATAACTATGGGGACTGAAACATAAAACCGTATTGTGCTCTGTTAACTTCCAGCCAGTCACCCGCACTGGCTAGATAGCTCCAAATTAGTTTCACGAATATCTAAGTCTGGGATCTCTATAACGTAGGTATATAATAAAGAACCAGATCAGGTTTTTGAAAAATACGTTATCAATACGCAGACTCCAGTGAGTAAATTCTCGAAAAAAGTTCGGCTCACAAGTGAAGTCATTGACAACATTGCTTTTACGTTTGCAGACCATGGTCTGATCACGTGAACGACGCCGTTGGCTCCAAACTAACCAAAAATGACTGTTTATTTATAGTATTATTCTCTTTGGCCAGTAAGAAAGTAGTATAATGCAGTACCTACTGTACCCATCACCTAAAACAATTTAAACAGACCCCAAAACCCGAGGAATGCATAATGGCCGCCCCACGTAGGGCAACGTGTCAATGTATTGAATTTCAAAGATGATTAATGAGATTATTTGAATTCTCGGACCGAATCCTATTATTCGATTCATTGTTTGAAGTGTATCGAAGCCCTATTGGAATTGGGTTTTATGAATAATTTGTAAAACAAATTAATGGAAACTAATGTACTGTGACCCAATTGTGTGACCTATCGGTTTTTATAATCAATTTCTTGACAACTAGAAATTAAATTCAAAAATAATAAAATTGCCATCATTATCAGCCTTTAGAAGTCCACTACTGGTCATAGGCCTCCCCCAAGAATGCTACGTACAAACAGTCTAGAGCCAACTCCATCCACCGACTTCCTGCGAATTTATGATGTTTTCGTCCATCAAAAATTACGATAGTTGATGGATAACACAGATTTCAATGGAAATTGCAGCAACCCCTACTAAGTGACAGGGCGATACAACTTATCTAAGAAGTGAACAACCAGCCTTAATTCCACAGAAAACCATTGCAAAAAAAAAATTATAATGGGTTTGGAGATTATGGTAGGAGATATACAAAATACATAAAATACTCTATTCCAAAACACATCTCCGGCTCTTTCAGAGCGTAATAAATAATTTTTCTTTCTGCAAAACTAGCATCACACTATTTTGTCATAGGATGGTATAATACAAAGTCTTAGAAAAATCCCGGTGTAAAATATATCCTCGTCCCTACTGCAAAATACGTTGGTTATTGACAGGGCTGAATAAAACCTTTTTAATTACTGTGTTTTTTAATTAGAGCTGTAATCATTGATATTGCTAAAGTAATGCCTTTATTATCAACGTGCATTTTTCAAAGGCCCCACCCGTGTTTCCCATAAATACCTACTCACACGCATGTTTAATACCTACACTATAAACGGTCCTTCTACATGATAAAAGTCGCTTATAAATATATCCACGAAAACTAGAGTTTTATTGTATACTTCATACTGACTAGACAGAAACTAAGACAGGACTAACTACTTAAACTCCATTCTAAAATTCTAATTAATTAACAAATAAAATACAAGATAAAAATAATACTTCGGTTCAAGCATCCAAGAGAATGAATAAAAATTCATTTCAAATTCTTAAAAAGTTACGCTCTAACCGAATTAGCACTTTTCGTGAAATTGGCCGCGTTATGTGGCTGTTGCGTAGAAATGAATAATAGTGTTTTTACAATGACTTATTTCATAACATTTTACTGAACAAAAACCTTATTTCACACTGTGTGCACATGACTGTATATTATCTTTTCTGATTTCTCAGGAGCGTAGCATACATGTTTTTCTGGCAGTAAACTTACCGGTAGGTACCTACTTTTTATACGCTGAATATTTTAGCTCATATTTTTCACACATTTGCATGGAATAATAAAAGTGATTTGATAGTGATCAGTAAAGTACCTTTAATATTTGCCAAAAAAAATGATTTTAAGTGAAATTGTTTTGGTAGTGGTTTTGAGTTACTCAAGCCGGGTCTTCTGCGCTAAACATATAACATGTTTTGGTAACATGTTTGTTAGAAAATTTGGCACAACAGACCTGGCTTTAACATAACATAACACAAAAACTCCTAGTTTAGACTCAAGGGCACCATTATTCCACATTCATTGCTGAAAAGGTTCAACAACCGCCCCAAGTTTATGCTAGAGCTAATGTTAAATTTTGTCAGTGTCTATCATAAACTTTTCGAAAATGTGTACTTTTCTAACAAATTCCCCTCTGCTGTGAGTTCCCAAAAGTGTAAAATCGTGTAGGACGACCGAGGGAATCCGAAAGGGGAATGTGTCCCATATGGCAGACTAGCCTCAGGCAATGCTGCTATTTACGGTAACCCTTGCAATGGTGTGGACGTTATTGGGCTATTATTAAGTAGGCGGTGCAAAGTTTAATTAAATTATCAGTAAATGGACAATAAAATTTGCAATTGCAAAATATCAAGGGACTGCATTTCTGAACATTACTAAGCTTTATTTAAAGGTTATTCACTGTCTATTATAATAATTTACCTAACGTCTGATGTCGGAAAATCGCACTTATATTAAATTTTCCCACATATGGCGGGGCTCTGTCCTCTCTAACGTAATATTTCATACTTGGAGGGGGAATGCGAAGCACGCGACGTCCGCGTCAGATATGGTCACCGCAGGTACCTGACTAGCTTCATTATTATTTTATCGAAATATGTCCGGTATGTCGAACTTTACCGCTTCGACGCGATGCCAACACTGGCCATAAAACAAGAGTCCAAGTTTCAAAATATTTCTCCAACAAGAGTTACTTTTCTGTCCAGTGCCGTAAAAGTTTAATTACAGTACGAAACTTAATCGAATAGTTTATCAGAAATGTACGCCCAGCAAAACAGATGTGCGAGACACACGTTGTAATTCAAAACCACAAACGCGTCAACATCTATATGGAGTATTTTCATAAAGTGTGAAAAAGTAAGGCTCTGTTAGGAGGTGCGAACTCAGTCTCATATTACCGATAGACAAAACGATCCGACAGCTACAACTACCCAATGACAGCAACCATATCCACCATTACACGGTGACCTATTTTAAGGTTTAATGCGAAGGCATACGGTTTTATTTTGAATATTAGGTCGCAAAAGTTGAGCTGTACTACCTTAAGCGCAAATTATATCCTCGAAGACCCAGAATAGACAAAAGTCACCCTGCTCAGCTCATGTCAGTCTTCGAATTACAACTTTATTATGAGGGGACAAGGTGTCATTTTAAAATGGATTTTATTTTCGCTTCCATTGGAAAATGTCATCGCGACAGGACAAGGCGTAAGTGAACGCGTCAAAGTGTAAAATGAGGGGTTTTGCGCCGTGTCAGTGAAAGTCATTAGGAATGGAATGGATGAAAATTGCGTACATATTTAGGCACCTCTCAGAGTTAATACAAACGACGTGATGAAATGAAAATATCCCAGATTTTTTCGAGGGAGGTATCCGAGATCCTTGAACGGACTTTTTCAATAGGGCAGGAGGGCAGGTACAATATTTGATGGCTGTCATTATTGTCAACGATTATTTGACTGTCGTAGCGAGGTCCAAATATCTCCCTTCTCATCCGGTCTAATGGCGTATTCACACTTCTGATGATGTAGATTTGAAACAAAGGTCAAAAAGCTCATTTATTACAGAATTTTCTGAAACCTAGAAACCAACTCAAAAACGAGGTTACCGTCCAGCAGTATTCATAAGCGGTGGGTTATGAAAGACAACAATGGATGGGTCGGATTGTCTGCCTGTGAGCACTTCGCTATGACTTCGCGCCACTTTCGCTACTTTGTGGATTGTGGAGAGGTGCCGTGGAGCCGACTCGTGAAATTAGACCGTACTGGTAGAAAAAATAGTAATATCAATTTCAGTTTTGTCGTCCGTCAGCAAGGTGGGTTGACGACATAATAAAAGATAGCAAGTCATGCATGGGTAGATTGGCACCTTTTATGGACATAGTTATAGACGAATGATGGCATATTATAGAGAGGTCCCAAAAATTGGATGAAACGGACTTTGCATGATGATGATGACTTGGTCAATGTATATATTCAAAATGTTGGAGATCTGGTATTATTTTAAAAGACTATTTTCTATTTTATTATTTTAAGAACACAACTAAAACTAAGATTAACCACAGTTTTAGGTTAAAAAAAATGAATGGTTTTTTAATAATAACCGCCTATTGTTGTGGGATAAATAAATGTAATAGCTAGCGTCAGATATTATTTTTGCCTTGTTTTATAAGTATTATTTGAACCAATGTTATGGGTTAAGTTTTCATTCGTCATCATAAAAACATAGGGTAAACTTTTAATCATTCATTTTATAAAACGGGAAATGTTCAAGTACCGATATGTTGGTGTAAGCACCAACAGGTTTCTACCCTAATCGAGGGTCTTCATCAGGGTGAGTGCGATCCGCGCTACACTCTCTTCGCGTCCCTCCTCACACTGCGTCTCTCACCTTGTCGTCTAACTTCGAAAACTGTTGGTGCTTTCACCAACATATCGGTATGTGAAAATTTCCCGTGTTATAAAATGAATGATATAATTCACGAAAGTTATTTTAGTAATCATTATTTTATTTAGTTGTTGGATTTTTGGTATCGGCTTTGTATGTCGTTTTTTTGTTTTTTAGTGTGCTAAATAAACGGTTTCTTTCTTTCTTTCTTTCTTTCTTTCTTTCAAGTTATTTTCATCACAAATGGACTCTAAAACAGCCTTTTTAGGTTTACGTTTTTGCAGTCGGTATTTGCTAACCAGACCATTAAAAGTGGGGGTGTGAAAATTCGCTGCTTATTTCACCGTACATACGTACAAATCCATACGTGGCTCATACGTGTAGTAAGAGAGCACAACACATCTCGTATTTGAGTCTGGAGGTGTTATAATATTGATCTCTATAGTTGTGGTTTTCAATTTGTACTGATTAGATAGCTTTTATACCAAAACCGGGATAGTCAACCCTTGAATTTAATCATGTCAGCATCTCTGAGTGAAATCTAGGTGAATGGGAATAAAAAATTGGGGGCACGTAACAGAAAAAAATATTTTTTTTGGTCATGTCCTTTTCAGCACCCCTTAGTTGCGATTAAAACTTTCTGTAAACCTGTTCTGAAGTGCTTTTGGCGTATTCAAATCGGTGTTATCATTCTGTTATCTATTGCAATCGCCCTCTAGTGGCATGCGGCAGTAAAACCTATCTAAGAACTTTTCTTGATGTCATTCAAAACTTTTGGTACAAATCGCATTACGATTGGTAAGGCTGTTTTAGGGCTCGTATACAAAACTGCGATGCGATGCGAATTCGCAACGCAAAGCAACGCTAAAAAATTAAAAATTACGCAAAAATGCGTAGAGGGAGCTCGCAGATTTTTGCGATGCGACGTCGCATCGCAGTTTTGTGTACGAGCCCTTAGAAATAAAAGGTCGCAGATAAACTAAAAATCAAAACTCATGTAGGTAGTAACCAAAGCTAAACGTCGACGTCTGCCAAAATTATTGAGACAAAATGTACAAAGAGAAACATTGCAACTGTAGAATCAATAGAAACTACGAAATGAGTTAAGGTATCTTTTGTTTGGGTAGTCTGTAAGAAAATAGATAGGTCGTTAGACATTTCTACCAACTTCCATTATCACGTCAAGCATTCCGTTTTGATGGCGTCGTTTTAATTGAAAACGGAAAACAAAAAGCAATTGAGGACCGTCGCTGGGAGCGGGAGACTGAAGCAAATTAAAATGCAAAATATTAGGAGTGCAGCCGTTCCATGCTTCATGTCTTCCGCCATTTTATCTACGTCTGGCATACTGTTATCTGCCAGTTTGCGAGTTGGCAGTATCGCTGGGAAAACATTGCCAAACCAACCAGTTCCGAACAAGTTCCTGTTATTATTTAAATGTTCTTTAAAAGTCTTCACTTGTCCGCTGTTCGTGAGAAAATTTACAAAATTTTAGCAGTAGTGCCAAATGATCATAATCTTCCTGTCCTTATCCCACATAAGTGGGGTCAGTATATTCTGTTTTTTTCTTTCATTCGTCACTCATTTCCTACTCATATGTTTCTCACAATCCATCTTCTTCTTTATCTACATTCGTATTTAAAACTCTTCTGGCTATACCCTTAAAATAGCAATAACTACTTAAGTATTTTTACTGGCATTGGTTAGCAAAACGCCTATCCTAAATGCCGGATACATTGCAAAATGAAACAAAAAACAGTCATACAAACAACATAGCTTTAATTAGTAATCCTACCATGATCCCATATCATATTAATATTGTTTTCCTCATTGCATAAAATAGTGTTGCTAAATTGGTTTCGATTTCCCCAATTTGGGCAACCACAGATTACAAAACAGCTAGTATGGCCAATGGCTATTATTTTGCTACTTACATTAAGCTACATGTGTTTCCTATCTCAGATATCATAATCCGTTTGCTGGTCAGCTCAACTTTAGTATCCGTTCCAACCGTCTTGACATTGAGATACAGATTCTAGATGTAACATTTTAATTTTAATTTCGAATGTTGTAATGTAGGAGGTACCTATAATATGTATAATTTCATAATAATATAAAAAAATATGATCATCTGGTATATATCGGTAATAATTGTGTGAAAGGATTGTGAAGCTAATTAGACAAAAAATTGCGTCGTTAAACCGACGTGTGAGATAAAGTGCCAATTTCACCATGCTCTGTTAGTTAGTAAATGTCTTGTTAAATCTAACCATTGGTCAAGGAGACAATTAATGTTTGAAAACACCTGTCAAAAAGCATTGGTTAGACTAAACAGTTGTTTAACCGCCTGCTTATTGTTGGTAAAATGACCGCAAAATGTGACAAAAACAACGATTAAAATTAACCTTTCGTGTCTGAACTAGCAGCAGCTTAGAACTACACCAAACCCAGGTGACTTTGCGGAAATCCATTCTACGATATTGAGTATACGAACAAATATAATAGTTCTTTCATAGTTTTCGTTGGAGATGAGCGGAATTATTATTATAAATGTTTGTTCGTCTATTTAACAATGTTTATTAATTTATTTTGAAACCTCCTTGCAAAATATCAAGCTACCCTCTATATCACCCAGTGTTATTTGTGTTTACCCGCTTCCACCAGCAGTATGATCTAAAACTACTTTGTTGTCCGCACCAGGTCGAACTGAATTTCTTTATACAAAGGCCACGTCCGTTCCACGCGTCGCTTCCAGTAAAAGCTACCTTTGTGTATACCCGCACCTCTAATATAATCTATGCAGTTAATTTTAACTGAGACTTGTTGTACCTATGTGTTTACTAGCGAGTGTTGGAATTTATGTTACATCTGTGTTAGCAGTTACTGTTTCGTTACTTTATGACGCTTTAACAGTTACTTAGTAAACTTCATTAGAAAGTTAATCAAATTTATGTATTAATGTGTTTGACTCCTGGTTTCACGTTTCAGATATTTTAGTTTAGACCGTTGACGATGGATCCAAATTAAAAATATTATTTGACTGAGAAATCGGCCAAAAAATTCGCTATGTTTTGTTCAGGAAAACCCCCATGGCACACTTTAACTAGCTTTTGTGTGTTTTTGTAGAACGAATGAATGGAAATTGGCTTGGAGTTTTTCACATGAAAACATTTTATTTTGATTTCGTTCAAATGAACAACGCTCATACCCTGTTTCCCAGGTGTTCAAAAGAGACAGTGAGGTTTAAAACCTCGTGGCATATTGGAATAGTTTGTTCATCCATCGTGGCACTGGTTATTTCTTGGTCCAATTGTTGAAGCTGGTCATTGACTAATGACCAGCTTGAGTTATGATGACACTGGAAAGGGCTTTGTAAATGAACGATAATGAGAGTACCAGAGCGTTTAAAAGATTTAGTATACCTCGCAAAGGTTTCTTTGCACACACAATATGTCACATTTCTTCGAATGTTTGATGTTAGTTTTGTCACGATGTTTTCTTTCACCATTTTTCCATGATGTTGAGAACGCAAGACTTTGCTCGTCATTTTTTAGAGAAGAAAAATATAATCTTTAAAGTACAAGTTGAAAATGGCAATCGAAATTGGTAAAAATTGTTGCAAAAATTCAGAAATCTGAAATCTAGATGTCCGTAGAATACGTAGCTAAGATAATTACAAAATAACACAGCTCCACAAACCGGCACAACTCAGAACCAAGCAATTAAAATAAGACAGTGGAGTAGTCCATTGTCTTCCTTATTCTCGCCGCCTATAATTTTGATAATAGACTAGAAAATATTCTTTTGTCTCCATCAGACTATCTGGTTGTAAGTCGTTCGATTATTCGCAAAGAACAGCTGAAACAGATGACCCAACTTACAGGGTATTCAATAATGACAATAAACTTTTTTTTATAATAGGATTTAAATAGCAGTGTCAAAACTCTTCAATTTACGTCAGATAGTTGAACGAGCGAAGCGAGTTCTGTGAGTCAAGTTGGAAGAATCGGCGTTTGTATGTATGTATGTATGTATGTATGTTTGTCCGATGAAAACTTCCAAACCGTTAATCCGATCTTCATGAAATTTGGTATGGGGGTAGATAGTATTGGTACAATTTGTAGGTAAGGTTATGAGCTATGTCGGTTAAGGGGTTGCTGAGATATTGGGGTCCAAGAGGGGGTAAAAAAAAATAAAGTGAGACAATCAGATCAAGTGGGGTTTCTAATGAAAGCGCTTTGGTTGGACATTTCAAAGCTGTTTTTAATTAATATTTAGACTTAGTTGTTTCCGAGATATTAGGGAAAATAAAAAACGTAAAAATCAAAAATTCTAGGGTACTTCCAGCAATCCCACAATGCTGAAATTTGGTATGCTTGTGGCTTTTGTGTCACAACTACAGGGAAAAGTCTGAAGTTGAAGAATTTCGAGATATGTACCCTATAAAACATAATACCAATATAATATCCGTTGTTGACCTCCCATTTCTAGGAATTTGAATGACGTTGGAGTTCTATGATTTTGTCAAAAGGACGTTACTAATTAATTCGTTAGGTACTTGATATACTAACATGTATGTAGTATCGTAGACAAGTTACTTGTCTCTGGTAGTATGAACGCCTCGTTGCTTAGTCCTATTCAAAAGTTATTTCGATGATGTGTTAATTACCACGGTGAGAAAATAAAAAAAATGGAAATTATAGAGATATTGCGTTTATTCCTTACTTAAGTAGTCGGGCTGATAAAGGTGTCATCGCGAGGTCTCAGTTCGGGGCGAACCACTAGTTAAAATCTATCTCTTCTAACGTTTATAGAGCCATAACGTAGTTTCTATACGGTTCTGCGTAATCAAAGTTTACGAAAAATTCATGGCGTAAGGTGTTTCCCTCACATAGGCTAGCGGTAACTATACGTAACTAATTAAATAGCATAAACATAGCGCATTCCACCACTGTTACAACGTCAACAATTTAATCGGGCCTTGCAAGTTGGCTGCAAAATTGGAGTGTCCGTACCGGAAGGTACTCTCGCTATCGGCGCCTTAACTTTACGACGTCAATGAGTTGACAATGGAGTCGTACCTTGCATTTAACTGTGGACGTTGGGATTAAATATCTTAGGATTATTGTTGCTTTGTCTCCCAATGCTACTATCTCCCGCTGAAGAGTATTCAGTATTTATGAAAAAATATCGGCATTGTAGTTTAACTTTAATTATCACCTCATCAGCCACTGATGAAAGAATGAGGATAATATTAAAATTAAAATAAAGTCAGAGACAAACATTTTAATACGTACATTTATATCAAAAGCAAACTATTTTTGGCAACAGCTACAGTCAATTTCAGGTATCAGTAAATGAAAAAACATACTGAGTTTTTAAAAACGAATAACTCAAAACTAAAACTGAATTATTTGTATGTCATAATGTATGACTGAGTATGTTGGACTTATGAATTATGACCACCAATGTAATATTACCATATTCCAAACAAATAAATTATCTTTATCTTTATCTCAACTGTCCCATAAAAACTAATAATATAACTTACTCTTGTATGAAGGTGTCTATCACTCTGCTTGTTAAGTAGATTTGTTTTTTTATTGCCATCGCAACTATCGTTAGATTTTACACTATTTTAATACAACTAGTGCAAAAGTATTAAAAATATAATTGAAAAACGAATTTGTGGTTTTAAAAACGAACAAATTACTATCCGTTTCCACAGTAACTTTTGCACCTCGCTAGTGGCGCGCTAACTATTGTTAATGACCTGCCGAGGGCATAATTACATTTTTTTCACACCCTCACTAATAGTCATTCCACTAATTTCGTAGGTTACGGAACGGAATCACCCTGTAGTGGAAATTATGTTTCGAGTGTAACGCCGGAATATATTAAGCAATTATTTTAGAGAGAGACGAGTTAGATTTTTTATGAATTACATAGAACTGCGTCAAGGAACATTAATACCGTATCGATACAGTGTTTAAAACTAAAAATATATTATCAAATATACAGATACGCACGTATCAAAAAACCCGCCACAAGATTTTGGTAATTTTAGACTTATCAATCAGACGATTATGAAAATTTACGTAGTGTGTAAAAGAATAGACTCATCCGACTCCTCCCGTGGATGTCGTAAAAACCGACTAAGGGATTACACCAGGGGATGGGCAGCAGTACCTATCCACCTGAGTACTTAACACCAATACAGCGATCACCAATCCGCCAAACGAAGTGAGTATATGGCAAATCCCCCCGTATCATTCTATGGGAGAGACCTCGTCAACCAGTGGACATCTAAGGCCTGGTGGTGATGATGATATGATAGGAAAAAGTAATAAATAATAGAATAAAATAAATAATGAACTGGCTTGGTGCCCACCTGATTTTAAGCGGTAACCCAAGCCCATTACGCGTGTAATGCCTCGTTGTTCACGTCCACCTAAGACTCGACCTACGTGGTATTGCACTGCACCCATTACCCTGATACATAAGTCTCATATGCCTGTTATTTCACGGGAATTTTTCGGCGGTTTTTTATTTGAAAAACTATCAATAAATTACATTCAATTTCGTGAAATATTAAAGTACCGGAGCTTATTTAAGAATTCTCTCAGCTTACGACGCTCCATAATAGCACTGCAGCGCCATAATTGGACCTACCTACTTCATAAAGCAACTGAATCTCTGAGAGGCAGCAGGTCCAAATAATTACTATGGCTTACGGTGGAATCTTTGATGCTTTAATCAGGTGACGACCAAGTGGAATGGTAAGACGTCCGGTTTTAGCCGGACTATCAGGTGTAGGTATATACGCTGCTATCCGGCTAAATATAAAGGGGAATATAAGGGGGACTTTCCCAGGGGTAATTCCTACCTCTCCTCATTTCAGGCTCAGTAATTTTGATATTATAATAATATTGCATTATCGCGTATAGTTTATTGTGCCAAACAACTGAAAAAAGCAAAAAAGTAAAATGAACAAAAAAAAAGTACAATAAAGTGGCTGAAAAGTACAGAAAAACATACACAAAAAAATCGTTATCTATTATATTTTTAGGTACTTATTATTATTTATTATCCACAAGTTATTGCGTAATTCAATTATATTATATTCAAGCATTTCCCAATTCGACTGTGAAGTCTTCTTTGAAAAATTCAAAGCATATTATTCCGGTTTTTTCGAACGCTTATCTAGCACGTCTGACAGCCACGCCCTCTGCAGTAATTAGAATGTCTCTTGTATAGCACCTTCATGCAAAAGTGTCTCGGAACTCAATTTCCTATCAAAGTCAGTTGAAAGGTGGAACCTGTTTTTTTAATTACGAAGCGTGGGATGTCATCTTGCTTAATGAAGGTAAGGAAAATGGCCAGCATTCTATAGCTACTAGTAGCAGTGACCAACGGGAAGATCTAATTTTAGTTTTTTTTTGCTTATTTAAACTTGTTTATTGGGTTTAGTTGGTGAACTCTAAAGATAAAAGATTTTAATCAGGAAAAAGGAACTTTTGAATTACCAAGGGATAAGTCTTTGCAATTATTTTGTTAGTAACCCTCATCAGCAGCCCTTAGACATTCACTGCTGAAGGGAATGAAGGGCTCCCCCTTCAAACACAATGGGGGAAAGTCTCATAATCACTACACTTGGCAGGCGGATTGGTGATCGCAGTATCGGTAATGAGTACTCAGGTGGACGCTGCTGCCCACCCTCCATTGTAATCCCTTAGTCAGCTTTACTGACATCCACGAAGGAGATGGAGGGAGTCTGTTCTTAGACTGGAACCACCAAAGTGCCCTAACAATCCCCTAAAAGAAGTTATTAATAATTTTATTACACGTTACTAATTTCTCGAAAGCCTAGTTGTAAAGTCTCAAATGTCTACTACAAGCAACTATTACGCAAATACTTTGCTAAACCGCCAAATAGAGGGACGGTGAATGTCTACCACCTTCTAATGATGCACGTTGCAATGCAGCTTACCCTAACACAGGCATAGAAGGCAGCTAGCCCATTCTACAGACCTTCCTTTTTTTATCAAGTACCTATTACAATGTGGATAGGTTTTTGATTTAAGAGAATACATTAGAAATATTTATCAAGTCGTAAGTTTATAAGAAAAAAAAATATTACGCCATTGAAATCGACTTACAATCACATTGATTAAAATACTAGATAGTGCGAAATATCTGTATCTCTTTAAAATTCACACACAACCCCTAGATAGGACTAATAGTAGAGAGTATAATGTATGCAATCTGGCTTGTCTGCTATCAGCATGGACTGTGTTAGCTATATTGTAACCACTGCTGTGGGGCCAACAATTACATGCACTCATCTATTATTATCACCTACACATTTGCTTAATTTTGCTCTTGACTGTGTAGTTAATCACTACATAGGATATTAATTTTGTAACATAGTCTCTGTGGTAAGTTTAAGTCTAATGCATACTAAAACAGAGTTTTTTTTTCACATATTTGTTAATGGTTTTGAAGCTTTCAAACTTTACGTACCTACAGTATGATGACTTGGTAAATCTTTTTTGATCATATTTTATTTACTGGGGGCTTAGTACGGGTTTTGATAGTTTACGAAACTATATGAAGTTTCGTTTCCATTCAATACATTTATTGACAGCGTCCTTAGTTTTCTTCACGTTTTCGCTAGGAGCTCTGCAAGTAAATGTATGGAAGGAAACGAAACTTTATATAGTTTCGTAAACTATCAAAACCCGTACTAAGCCCCCAGAACGGTATTATTCGTTAACTAATCACAAGTATCATCATTATTAGCAGCCTTTGGACGTCCGCTGTTGGATGAGGCCTCCCCTATAGAATGCAATGGGGGGAATTGCCATAATCACCACGCTTGGCAGGCGGATAACATAATTAAATATTAAAATATATTAGTTGTATTATTCTTTCAGTCAACAAAGTTATTTTAATAAACACACAATTAAAAAAATACTAATGAAACAGTTGAGCTAACGTTGCAAACAATCTAAAGATAGCTCAACTAATCCAAATCACCACCAGACATAGGCGTCCTTAAGCATTGCCACCTTAAATGGAAATACCAATGCGTAGAGCTTTTTAATTTATTGGGTAATGCTCATTGAGATCAGTTAATTGTAGACAACAAAATTAAAATAAGTAATTATATAAGACAATATTTCAAAGAATGTTATTAAAAGCAAGAAAACCCCGAATTTATTCCAATATCAATTTCACTTTTACATAGAAATGCTAAAACCTCAAACGCAGGCAAATAAAGCTTTTTCCCTTAGCGAGTTATCTTTCAAATTCTTACAATATTCAGATTGAGTCGGATTTGAGAGTTTAACTTTTTCCAGTTATTATTCATAAATGCAAAGGCGCTAGATATTAGACGAACTCACTTTGAAACTTGAAGGATTGAATTTGGGAGTTGGGATTGGATCTCGATGTACTTACCTTATTGAACTGGCTTGATGCCTGATGCCTGATGCGATCGGGCTTACTTTACCGTTGGCATACAATACCTCGTGCAACTCGATTTGCTTCTATTTCTATACATAATGTTACAAGATAGCGTCCTGTTATTTAAGGTACAAATATAGCTACCAATAGCCTTATAAAATAGCTTTTGGCTAAGAGCAACACATTTCACAAAAGAAAAACACGTTGGTTAAAACGTGTTTTTTGATGTATTAGGTTCTAAAGCTAAGTTCTAATTTCTAAGCATAAAGTTTTTGGTTCTGAAGTATTTGGCTCTAACAGATTAATTGGTTCTAATTAGATTTGGCTCTAGCAATAAAGGTAACGAAACAATGCAGAATCGATAATGCCTCTCTACACTTCTTTGACACAATATATTTTCAAAAATATGGCTTTGAGCGATGAGCCAATTTAGTTTTACGAGCATTATTAGGTGCAGCTGTCTGAAGAAGCTCATTTCCTGTTTCTTTCTAAGAAAACAATTGAATATTGTTTTGCTGTTTTTATAGTTCCTTACCTCAAAAGGTACCAACGGAACCATTAAAGGATCACTCAGGTGTCCAAAAAGGTTAAAATTTGGTACATCGTAACTTTTGGCGGAATACTAGAACTAGATGATATTAAACAAAAGTTTACCATAACCCAAAATCTCCAAAACTTATGGCCCAAAAGTCTTTAAATTCCCACGGGAAACGGAAAATATATATAATATATGTTGATTGACTAATAAGTTTAATTGATTTAATGGTTACTATGATTACTTTGGTAGCCTATTGTATCCTGTGCGAGTCCAACTCGCACTTGACTGGTTTTTTGTAAGTAATTCCAAAAAAGTAATAAAAATAGAAGTACCTAATTCTATCCTTTGTTTTGTTCCAGGTTTAGCGACATGGGCTTTGAGTGATGTGACAAAATGGAGGAGTTCGAACGCCCGCGTTTCTTCCGAAACGCCATGGCTTTCCTGTGGATTCTCGTGGGGATCACAGCGGTGGGAGCCATCAAGGTTGTCATAGAACCTTTGCCTAAAGGTAGGTAACAATTTAATTATAGCCTAGAGTTAGAAAATATCATCTCTTAATTTAAAACTATAATTATCACATTTCGTCGAGCTAATTAAAAAAATTAGAGATAATTCAAAAACCTTAAAATGTATTATCATCAAACTTAATCGCATAACAAAAAACAACTTAAGACCGTTATTTACTCAAACAATCGAAATAAAACATTGCGGAATGCATTTTAAACAGTAACTCCCAACCTGTCACTCACAGTAAAGCAAATAGAATCCGGCTCCCAGTCTTAATTTAGTTTTTTTAAGACTCGAAGCGTCCCGAACTTCCCTCTCCAGATGTTGGCACGACCAACTTCGCTTTAGTTTCGTTTAATTTCCTATCTCTTTTCCGTGACGTTTATTACTGAGTCGCTCCGAGGTCCCAAACCGACGCAACCCACTTTTGTTCAAGGCACTAATAACCAAAGAATAAAATTATTCCTCTTCGTCTATTTTTGGACCGCGATAGCTTTATTGTTTTCGCATTAATTTACAGCCCACAGCTGCTAACGCGGATTTCTAAGGACGCTTTTTATCTTCGGTATTCTTTCTTTTGAAAATGAGCTCCTATTAATATTAATTAAAAGTTTGAATAATTGAATGGATTCGGAATTGTCCCCCGTTTGTTGGGAGCCACTGACAGTGAATCAGGGCAATAATTATAACTTCGGAGTTTATTATTCAATGTTTGTGAATGACAGATTTTGTGACCAAAAATTTCGTCAAAGGACTTTTCACCTTTTCATAGTCTTGATTAAGTGTTTGTATGTTTTGTGCCATTTAAAACATATTGTTAATTACAAAATGGTAATTATTTTTGAAAATAGGATGCAAATGAATCATGCAAAATGACGCCAGCATTTATGCAGGTTGCAAGTCTTGCAACCCAAGTCACGAAGTCCTACTACAATTAAGCGCTCGCCAACGGCGTATAAAGCACTGAGAGACATTCCAGCTGAATTGTATAAGGTGAATTTGCAGTAAAAACAACACATAAATACCTTATTGATTGCGTTAATTTGATTAAGTGAGGAAAGAAAGACTGAAAAGCTTTAAAAATAGAACTGAACGACAATTTAAAAAACAATGAAAAAATTATCTTATTATTTTATTTATTTATTTTTATTTATATAGGATAACAAACAATTACACTCGCATAGTACTAAATATAAGACTAAAATAACACAGTGATTCTAGGAGAGTAACCAGCCCCGTTGTCCACAATTATATATATTATAACTATTCATCACGGAGTAAACACACTTTACTTACATAAAATATATAGCTGACAATGCTAATTTCCTCTTTTTTGCGAAGTTTCTCATTATAATGTTCATTATAATGAACACTGTTCAATTCAACATGATAAACCAAAAGACTGCACTTCATCAACAGTTCATGAGCATGACAGCGAACCATACCATGCAGCAGCAAAGTTAACAAAAAATACTGAGGTCTTTCGTGCGTATATGTTACATTCTCATCCAAAATATCTAAATAAAATACCACCCGTCCGTACAGACCTGTCTAACACACCAACATGCCGTGCCTGCGGGGCAAATCTACTGCCAATTAAAAGTATAGATGGGAACAATATGTCGACGACGAAAATGGCCGACTCATACGGACGTGCACGACGGTTTATGCACTCCGCTCCCGAAATCTGCCTACAGGATGTTCAGAATATGTGGTTGGACAAAAGGAATGAGGTATCAGGATTGAGAATTGATTTCGTGGTGGAATAGTTTCCTCTTTCTATTTTGTTGGAAAACTATTTGGACAACAAACAGTTTTTTAGACGGCGTTCATTTTGGTTGGTAAAAAACTAAGAAAGGAAAATGCGGAGCATTGGAAAAAATTATGTTTTAGTTCGAAATATGATGAAAATCTAGCTATAGCAAACTGATTAATTAGTTTACTTTAGCAATTGTGTGAGTCATAAATAACCATTTTACTAAAATAGTGACTTAAAAACGCCGTCCGTCCCACAAAAGAAACCATTCAGAATAGTCTTCATTGTGCGTCTCTTATCTCAAAGAAACCTCAGAAAATACGTTTATCATTGCATAAAGTTATTAAATTATTCTCGTTTTCGTTCTTTCTGAACATAAAACGTAAATCTAAGAAAGATTCTGTGGAGCTTTTACTTAACTTTTACGACAATGCCTGAGTTTAATGGCAACGTTTAATTACATTTGTACTGTTTCTGAGTAATTTTATGCTTCTCATTCACATTTTGGTTACATTGTTTTAAGTTGATATCGAGTGTTCGCATAAAAGATACAGCCACTTCAGCTCTCTTGAAACTAATTTGGGTGGCAGAGCTCACGGCCATGAAAATTACAAAGTTCTCATTTTCGGAGTGACTACTTAATTGTGGGGCAACGCTCTTATGACTAATACCTTACATTGTTATAATATATTTAGCTCCGCAAAAGAAGTGAACTGTAAATTCTTAAATTTAGAATTAGGTAAGTACAGTTGGTGTCGCTTTTCCAAAACAATTGTCAATTTCCAAATTCCAAAAAATGAGGGTAAAAGTAACTTAAGAAGCTGCATTTGTTTAGAAACACTCTGTTTTTGTTTGTAGGGGGTGGGTAAACGATTTGTGTCACTAAAATAAATGACGCGCATTCCACGCCCGATTGACGACAGACACAGTTGAAACTGCTGCAAATATAGCGACCACTTGACAAAATATACAAAAACATTGTATTACTTAAACCTGTCAAAAAAATAAAATAACAAGATGCATAGATATTATTTACTCCAGAAAGAAGTCATATATATATATATTTTACTAAAAACGGTAAGTATATTACGGTAACTGTAAGATCCTCTATTTGTTAGGAGTTTAGTAAATGAATCACTTAATTATAAACTTCATCATTCTATAATACTAACTAGAGAAAAGTTTCACAATAAAAAACAAAAATTTTTTTTGCCTTCGCAGACAGCACTAACTAATCCTTTGTAAATTATTTTTACATTTATCACAAAAATGCCTCATTACTTTCTAGCTTTGCTAATTTTCAGAACTAAAGTCAGAAGACATTTTCCGTCGCGTCGCAAAACTTAAATTGCAATGGAATGTTTAATTACAACTTTTTTATGTTTTCGATAAAACCGACACGACAAAGATACTTAGATTTATAGACATTCATCATGCTGCATCACCAGCCTGTTTGCGTTCACTGCTGGACGAGGCCTGCTTCATTGAATACAATGGGGGGATTTGCCATAATTACCAGGCTTGGCAGGTGGATTGGTGATCGCAGTTTGGTGTTAAGTCCTCTGGTGGATGCCTCTGTGGTGCCCTAGTGTTATGTTAGTAAAGTTTTTACTACATCCATGGGAGAAGACGGAGGGGTCTATTCTTAGGCCGGAAACACCACAAAACTTATGGACTTTACTGATGTTCTAATTAAGAAGCCAATTATTAGATATAGTCTCATCAGAATTATCGTCATTTGGTAAGACTAACAAACCAAATTGCCCAGTTAAGTTGGTTCTTAGGTCGTGCCAATTAAAGATTCGAATTACATAATAAATATTTTGGCCCAAAAATCTAGTGCGTAGTCAGTCAAGTTTCAACTTGCTTATTCTTATTCATACATGCATACATTACATACATAAATACATACACACGCTTTTTAACCAAAGGGGTAGGCATAACTCCAAAAAGCTTCGAGTGCTCATCGCTGCCATTGCTTTCTGACAACAAACTCGGATAATGATTTCATTCAAAAATAACACACTCCTCAATAAACCAGCACCCAAAACAAATCTTATCCAATGAAAACTTCACAGCAAGTCCGGGAGAACTTAACAATTAATAGCGCTCAATCAAATCGCCCTTCAGATTGTGAACAAAATCAAAGCGTTCGTAGAACCTTTTATAATATTCGAGTCCCACAAAATCTCTGGAAGGAAATTAAAGTCAAAGTCAACCTGCTGATAAAATTGTAGTCTCTTTGCAAAAGGATCCGGTGACAAAGAGATGAGAAAGGTATGATTAACATTCTTTGTTGTCAGGTGTACAATAACACACGTGTAGGTTTGCTGTTTAACGGGACGCTTGTTTGCTGCTTATCTGCTTACCTATATGATGTTTCTTTTTCTTATAAACATTTTTATTAGAAGAAGCTGAAAGCTATGTTTGTGACAGTTGGGTGTTATTATAATTTTTTTAGCTGTGCGATTTTATATGTTAGTCAATAAACTTTGTAGTTGAAAGAACACCGCAGATTAATTTACTAGAAGAACTTCTTTGAAAAAAATAGGTCATAATCAAAATAAAATGTTTGGTCAAACATGTATGTATGGTTTTGAAACAAAAACAGGTACTACAATAACAATCAGGATAAAACTAAACATTGTAACCGAAAAAAAAATTCAATCTCATTACGAGCATACTAGGTATTCACAATAAAATATTTACTATAACAATCTCCGAAATAGGATAAAGCGTTCCAAAAAACAACACACATCCCATTTTAACCCCCAAATACCTTTCAATATTCAATAAAAAGCGTCAAACGGGATCATATAAAACTCCTATCGATATTTTGCGAACATAAAACGTTTAAATATCGCTATGCAAACAGGTTTTCGCAAGCGTGTCACCGAGTCGATTTACCACGACCTATTTTATATCCTTCGCAATTTTTTGACAAAGGATACGGGACATAAGTTGTATACCTAGGTATCTTTATATTTCACTTTGAATTTAGAGAATATTCACAAAATAATGTTTCAACTGAGCTTATTGTGGCAAACCAATAAAACTCATGTCCGAATGGAAAAAAAATTGTTTCTTTTCTCTCTGGCAAAAAAACAAAGAATTCTATATTTTCCTTGTTTCTTGAAATGTTATACCACGTCGTTAAAGAAGACATATGAATTGTACTTTATGAGTTTATTTTCGATTTGAAATTCGTGTTACATGATAGCCTAGCGTTTTTAATGACTTTGTGTAATAAGATCAATTCAAGAAACCATTTACATTTGCTAATCAAGGTAATTGTAAATTTACACAACAAATCCAAAAAAAATACAATAAGCTATAAAAATATGAAGAAATTATAACTTGATAGATTTTCCCTTGTGAATAGAATAGAATATAAATACTTTGTTGTACTTTGTTATCTTAAGGTGTAACGTTTCGCAAGTTGTGTAACTCAAAATGTATTGTGATTTCTGCTGATCACAGCTCATCGACACTTCTCGCTATCTCAAAAAGTATTGATGAGCTGTGATGAGCGGAACACACAATAATATTTGTGTTAGAAGTTGAATTTGGAAAAAAAAAATACAACTGAATTGAGAACTTCCTCCTATTTTTGAAGTCGGTTAAACATACGATCAATACTCATTAAAATTACTCAAAAAAAGCGTCTCGAATAGGTCTTAAAAATTTAGGTAAACAAGAAGTTTTTAAAGGTTTATGGAAAAAGTACTTAGGTATCCTTAATTTGTATGAGACCACCACGAAATCATCCCCTACACAGCGAAGAAAATTACCCAGGCTAATGCTTATGGGAACACTTAGTGTAGGGTTCCGTTTTTAACAGACAGTTTTCACAACGTAACTCTAAAAGGTTTTATCACAGGATATACTTATCTCATTTTTAATCTTCTACACGTACAGCAGGCTATTTTTGCGATATACGCCTATGATCGTGGACCTTGGTGATTATACTGTGTTAGGTACTTTTTGATCGGCACACGAAAACTATCTTTGATCTACCGCCGGAAAACCGTCTTGGCGCTATGTAGGTGCATGCAAACATTCCTTTTGCAGTAATTAGGTAGGCGAATAATTATTCTGCCAGTCAGACCATCTACATCTTGGCGTGGTGCATTGAAAGCTATTTGCTCACTTAATTTTATCAAACGTTAGTTCATTATTTATTCAATCAAACCAATAATTGAGCAAGTTGTTTGGAAATAAAACCCAGCGTGGACACGGACCAATAATGTGTAAATTATAGCGTTTATAAAGAAGCTCAATACCTCATATTTCGTATAAGTCATAGCGAGTTTTATAGCATTCCAGAATACTACGTCCCAGGAGCTTGAGACTGTTGAGACTTGCGCTTGGGGCTGTTGTCGTTCCAATGTAAAAGTATATTTGATTTGCCGTGAAAATCCAGCGTTTTGGCCTCAAATAGAGCAGCAAAGAGATAACAGCGTGTGGAGCGAACTACACACCAATAAACGTGTCCACGAGCACAATGGGCATTCATATGCTTGTCGTCCTTTGTCAATGATAGTGGTGAAATTATGAAAATTACAAACGCCAGTTTGATTAATGCAGGTTTACAATTAAAAGTTTTTATTATTTATCTGCCGTGGTGTCTCCGGCCTAAGAATAAACCCTCCTTCTCCTCCCTTGGACGTAATAAAAGGCTTATCCACCTGAGTATTCAATACCAAACTGCGATTACCAATCCGCTTGCCAAGCGTAATGATTATGCCAAATCCCCCATTGCATTCTATGGCGGAGGCTTCGTCCAACAGTGGACGATTAAAGGCTGTTGAAGATTATTTATCTCTGACTTGTTGAGCAACTACCGTTGGTATGACTTCTGTCCTGCTGGCTTATTTAGGAGTGCATTATTGCTGGAAGAAGTTAGCAGAGTTAGTCATTGGAAAGCAATGGCGGCGATGTGCTTACCATTAGTCACGTCTATTTTTCTGCGATTGTGCGATATACGGTGAAGAGGCCCATTAAAATACAATTGAGACTCTACCTACTCCTTCAGGGAATAAGGCGTGTGTTTTTGTATGTTGGAAGGGTTTATTCTTTGGCTTAAGAACTCTTTAACGGGGATTTAATATTTGCATTTTTTTGTAATGACGATTCAACTTTCGAATTCAACTAGCTGCCTCTTACGGCTGCAAAGATTATACCTACCCCTGTGTGAGAATACAGCCAGATAGACAGACGAACGGTGTAAGCTAGTGATAGTGTCCAGTTAGCACCCTTTGGGTACTGAACCCTAGAAACAAATCGGTTCAGAAATCCCGAAGATATATCATTTTGCGAAGGTGGTTGTAAAGGAGTAAATACAATGCGCGTCAAAAATCTATAATGAACAAATCTCGGACCCACTCTTTATGTATTCTACACAAGATCACATGACCTTTTAACAGCAGAGCTGTCTGGTGGAAAAAGGAGCTTAATACCCTTGTTTACGGACAAAATAAAGTTTTCTTCTCATTGGCTCAGAGATAAAGCAGGCAGAGATTAAATTAGGGTCTTGTTTGCAGACAGACCCACGCGCCCCATGTAAACGACCCTAGGTGAGGAGACAAAATATCATTTGGCATAGCTTAATGGGCTCTGTAGAAAGGTTACTTTACGACTTCTTATTTGCCGTCTTGTAATGAGTTTTGTAAGAGGGGCGTTGCAACTTTTTCGTTTCTCTCTTTGACGTTAACTTAATTTTAAACAAAAACAATGATCCTCTTGGCCGTCCAGACAAGGTCCAAATAACATTTTTATTTTATCGCATTTTTAATTAGCTTTAAAAATTCAGCATTGGCAAAAATAAAGTTAACACCTTTATAGACTGGAACAATCTTAAAACACTAATGGATAAAGAATGTGCTTTACTTTAGATTAAAAAAATATTTTAAGTTCAATTTGTATACTTATTTAGTTTCTAAAAAGTTATTTAGCTACGCATGTTCAACCTTTAAACTGATATTGATCTTGATAGACAAGATAAGAAATCTACTTCATAGAGTCCCGGTCCAAAAGCTAAACATTTTACGAAGTTTATTCTTATCAACTTGGCAGGAGATACTAGCACAAAGCTTATTCACGTCACCTGTACCTTACTCTCAGGTACCCCCAGGCACAGAAAAGATTGCATGTACATGCAGTAGAGACACTTTATGATATCCTCAATATCAATGCCAACAGCCTTTCCAGTGGGGCGCTCTTACTCTGAATTATCCGGTTGACAAGTTGAATTCCCCAACGTTGTTCTTGGTTATGCAAACTTTTAATAACTATTGCTCGTTGTTATTTAAACTGGGTCCGTGGGGTACCGGGGCCCTTCGCGTTTTCGAAATTCGTTCAGGGCATCTGGTCGAAGCGACGCTTGCTTGACCTGAGAGCTAGCTCTTATCTGGCTCAACGCATTAGTATATTGCCATTCATCGTGGCAATGCCGCCAGCCAGTTATTGATTTGGTTAAGTTGAGATATCTTTAGATCGTTTACTACTGTCTTAACATAGCTCAACTGTTTCATTTGTTTTTATAAATGTTATACCTTGTTTTAGTTGTATTATTTTTTCTGTAAGTCAAAGTCAAAATATTTTTTTTCATTGAAATCACAAGGATCATTTTGAATCGTCTTATAAACTAAAATAACACCTTTACCAATGCAACCAAACCTAGAAGAATCAGGGCAACACACTGCTTGGCTTGAAGTAACATATAATTTATTGTATGTTATTGTATGCATAAAATGTACATACAACAACAACAATATTTAATTCTGAGAGCATCCTCGGTGACTCCAGTTCTTGGTGTCATATTTTATGTCCAAGTTTCATTACTGCCTTCAGATCTATCATTATACTGTGCTTCAGGTAACCTTGTCACTTCGAATTTGCTATCAGCCCGACACAGGATCCTTGTTACGTTTCTTACGCTGGTTGTACACTGCTAGGTTTACGGTTAAAGCCGAATAAAGGGCTCTTCGTTTCGTATGAATTCATTACTTTTGTTTTTGTATGTTGTAAGCCTGTTACAATATTATTGTCCTATACTTGGTGGCCTCCGTGGTAATAATAATAATCAAAAAAAGTTTATTAAAAAAAACACATTTTTAGTCACAAATTTTGCCAAACTACATTATTGTTTATTGGCATATAACTGCAGGTTTCTGCTTCACACTGTTTGATGCATATATTTATTCACATTCTACCTACTTTCACTAGTTGGTGCGAGGTGCGTAGTAGTCAGCTGAGATCCGATAGGTGCGGGTTTGATTCCCGCTGCAGGATAAATGTTTGTATGATCTACAAACATATTTGTTGCGGGCTTAACCCACATTTTTTTTATAAAGCTGAGTATTTTGATAATTTCCTCAGATAAAGAAACCACGATTGTGAGTCACACTTGAATTAATTAATTATTCATAAAGGCTGTACTGCAATATGATTTTGCGGACAATATGCAATCATTGCATAGCATAGTCGACTACATTATTACGTCAGTGACTAGTCGTTATTCAAATCGTTTAGATGATTGTGGGTCAGGGAATGAAGGGATATTACAGGCACATGAGACTTTCATCTGATGGGTATAACGTACTTAGAAATAGACCTACAAATCTACAGTACCTTTTACGAAAACTTTACTTTACCACACAGTGGTTGATATTTATAAGGCAAAAAGCCTTTTTTGTAGATAATATTATTTGGAAACATAAACTACAAAACTAATACAATAAACAGGCCAGCCTGAAGGCAAACACGAAATAATCTACATAGCATCTAGTAGACTAGACCCAGAATGTTCAATGTTACTAAACTAGAAAATAAATTTGTCGACATTTTTGTAAAAAAATAAGTGTTAAGTAAGCCCGGTTTCAGTTAAAGTCTTACTTAACCCGATTCAAAATTGAATGCGTGTTATGTTAAATGTGTGAATCCTTCGGAAACAATTCGAAGACTGAGAGTCTTAGACAGGGGATGACGACGCTGGTAGAGGCGCTTTAGAAAAAAAAACATTATTATAGTAAATAGACAGTGACCATATTTTTTTAGTGGTGTTGTCTTCAAAATATTTTCTCTCTCTGGTTCAAAAAAAAGAAAGAGACCAGCTCTATAGCTTTTCGCTCCAGTAAACACTGACATAAGTAAATTAAAACAAGTTAATAACAATTCATCATCATCATCATCAGCATTTGACGTCCACTGCTGGACGAGGCCTCCCCAAAGAATGCAATGGGGGGTTTTCCATGATCCTAGGTTTTCGTTTCAAAACACGGTTGTAGAGGCAATTACAAACTACCTACGCAGTGTCTAACTGGACTCGGTATGATCACATGTCCCCCGGGACCGCGACCCTAATTGAACGTGCCCTGCCTCCGGAATCAGTCTCCAATTATTTAATCTAAACAGATGGTTACTAGAAGTTTTGGGTTAGGCCAGGTTAGGTTCGTAGCTATAACAAAACTTTCTGTGAGTACCTCCCTGATTAAATAATTCTTTAGAAAAGATTTAGCTAGAGATGAAAATATTCCTACTTTTGAACTATTTAATTATTAAATTTAGTTTTCAAACAGATACTTTAATTACCGTCAAAATCTACATTTATATGACTCATCTTAATTAATATTAGACATGGTTTACTTAGTCTTTGTCTATAATTAAATGTCAGTTTCAGTTAGAGCTATATCGGTAGTACACCAATCAGAATAAAGTGTTTTTCTTGTAAGAGTTTCAATATACTCCTGTATATATCCGTTTTATCAACAATATCCATTACCCTCAATGTCAAGGGAAAATAGGTTCTAATACAATACCCTAATACGGGCGAGGAAGCGACGCGAGTCGTATAGAGATTTATCTTATCTTTTATCTGAACTATTACTGGCTTATTTTGAAACGTGGTTTAGCTTTGGTATAGTTAGGCTTTGGTTTAGGTATCTGTCTCCCTTTTCTTTTTCAAATGAGTGCTAAAACACGATTTTTCTATAATACGTATTTATTGCCCAGACGTTCGACCTTGTCAATAATATGCCAAGTTTCACGTATCTCTACATTTGATTTAGTAAAGTCTTTTATCATGATATTGCGTTTTACTCCTACGATTTTTGTTCTAGATGTCAATCTTAGAAAAGAAGGTAGGCGACTTTTAAACCAGGTCAAAAAAAAATTGCCAAAAAAGTTGCAAAATGTATGGAACGTTGCCATCTTTCTTTATTTGACATATTTCATATCTTTATATCTAATACTATTAAACGAGCAATATACATGTATTATTGTATTGCTATGTATATAGGTTTCATCTCAGGGAAAACCCGTTTTTCTGAGTTTTTCCAGGTACTTAACTATTACAAACTCAATTGAAATAACCATATAGATATCACTGGTTTGTTTTTATAACTCCGCTTATAAGTTAGTTGTATGATAGTGAGTAGGCATTTTCAAACGACGAACAGCACAAAAGCCGTTCATACATATTGGTGCTACACTAAGAAATCACTGTGATCAGGAAATTGAGAAGTACTTTACGTGCGTCTTTGGTCTCATTTACGTTGAAAGCAGGCAGCCCGTTGCCTGTCTGCTGGAGTTTACCAGTATGAACCCGTGCAAAACTGTAATGTTAAAGATATTATATTGCGTAATTAGTTGCTGCGTACGTAGGTACCTACATAAGTGCACCTGGGTGGGTACCTAAATTTATGTATATCAGGTTGAATATTTGGTGCGCAATTAGATTAATTTCGTGTTCTTGCATGTTGGTTCCATCTGACTTTGTATGCCTGATTACCTACCTACAGAATTGGGTATAAGTAGGTATCTTCACCTACTTATATGTATCTTCGTTTTTTGCATGTATATCACATATACTACCTAAATCTGTTTATTTACTAGACTCCTGGAAGAGACTAACCACCCACAACACAGGGAATCCTAGTGTGGGGGTTAGTAAATTACCTACTTACTTATGTATAAGTACCTTCTGTTCTGGTTTAAAAATTTTGTTTATAGTGAGTACCTAGGGTACTTACAATAATATTAAGGTACCTATAACTTATTTACATGATTAAGTGTATGGATTCAGTGTTTTTTGGAAACAAATAAATGATTTGTAATTTGTAATTTGTACAGAAACGACACATAAGCAGTCACCCGCAGATAGAGGGTCTTCCGTAGTAAACATTCTCAGTTTTCACTCGTTGGCATGTGCGTTTTATAGAGATATATGCACTGTGTTGATGATGGATATAATTACCTTTGTGACTAGCGTAGTGCAACTATAAATAAATGTATTAGAACTGGTCAACTTCTAAAATTGTCGGGCTCCAGTCGCAAAACCATAATTTTTGAATTACGTAACAGTTGTGCATCGCGTTTGAGTGTTCTCGTTTTAGTGGGTAGCATGCGTAATGATAGACGCATAGTACCTGAATCATTGACCGGCAACCTGCTTTAAGGGTACGCAAATTCCTTTGTCTGACAATGAATAAGCAACGCGAGTTACAGCCAATTGTGCCAGAATAACTTGAAGTGAATTGTGGCATTGGATTAACTACTCAGCGCGAACCGACGAAACTTCGCCGACGAGATCATTCCCTCTAATATTCAATTTAACTTTGACACTTCGCCCATCCAACAGAACCACTGTCCGCTTTTTGTTTGACGATATCACTTTGCAATTTGAGGATTAATTATCATTCGTAAGAGAGTAATTTTTCACTTACGCTGTCAGCGTCTTACTTATCCTTTGACTTTGGGAAGAGTTTGGCGCATCAGTTACAACTATGCCCTTAGCCTCACTTGTTTCCTAGACACTTCAACAATTTAATTTTTCATTTCTGAAAGTATTCCTTAGTTAAATTCGTAAGCCGTGGTATGTGTTCGGCCTAATAATAGACTCTTCTATCTCCTCCTATGGATGTAGTAAAAGCTGACTAAGAGATTATACTTACCAGGGTATTAGCCAGCAGCTACCTGAGTACGTCCAGTCCGTCTGCCAAGCGTAGTAGTTATGGCAAATCCCCCCCATAGCATTCAACACCTACAACACCCAAACACAACACCCAACAGTCACATACGTAGTTTTGATCCCACGCTAGGATTCCCTGTGACGTGGTTATCAGGAACTACGAGTACCATGATACCTTAACACCAAGACCCGGAACAAATATTTGCAGATCATACAAAAATTTGTCCCACAGCGGGAATTGAACCTGCAACCTCTTACATCTCAGCCGGCTACTCTCCCGCCGCGCCACAGAGGTCGTCAATGTGGGAGTCCTTGTCCAAGCAGTAGATAGCATCCGGCTGATGATGATGGTAATGCTGAAGTTCGTAAAAATGATACAAATATATTCATATAATTCTATCTCAGCTGCTGGATTTCAAGCTCGTAAGCGTCCAGTTGTAGCTTTAGGATATCTAACTTCAAAGCAATTTCGCTCAACGTATAGGTGTATACCTATAATCTGAAACTTACAGCAGTAATCATAAACTTATCTAAAGTTGTACAAGCTAGAAACAATTTCCTAAGACCCGATTGCATCAACCATGGTTAGCAGAATTCGCTCAGAGCTAGTTTATTTCGCTGTAATTTTCGACTGCACAATCTCGTCCAAAATAATTTCAAGAAAGAAAAAAATAAAGAAAAATTATATGTATTTTTGTCAACAGTTTGTAGATTGCTACAAATTAAAATACAAGGGATACACAATAACAAAGATTAATAAAACTACTCACAGTCTGGTATTAAATACTAGATTTGTAAAAAATGGTGTGCCTATCAGTACCAGTCACGCATCTCTGACACAAGTTGGCGTCCCAGCTCAGCATTTGTTGTATAATTGTGACAACACAACTGGAACCGTAGTAGTGAAAACACGAATGTCTCCTTCACAACAGTAATAAATAAATATAATTACTTTACAAATAAACAATACTTATGAAATAAAGATAAAGATGTTGTTATGAAATCGCAGGTAGGTAGAGTGTATCTAATAATTTAAGAATGATGTTTTATTTAAAAAAGTAAGTATCTTATAGATTAAGCTTAGGTTAAAATGCCATAGTTGACGCAATTGGGCCTAAGTGTAACTAAAACTAAGTCTGAGTTGTCTTTGAATGGAAAGGCAAGTCCAAATAGATTATCGAATAGGTACTATTAACCTTGGAATCGAGGATTGTATAACTGGAAATGAGAACAATCGTTAATTGAATAAGTTTCTTACAGATAGCACGATATTTGTGAAAGTTTCCGATGCGATTAGAAACTTTATCATTTGCGTAGATACGCGATTTACACTCAAATGTGTAGCGTAGAGTTTAGTATGAGGTCATGTTTAAGGATGTTAGGTAACCCACACTTATGGGAAATACCAAGATTTTATAATATAATGAGATATTATAAACTTTTGAATTACATTACATTTATCAAATAACCACTATCACTATTGGCCGTATAGAAAAGCTCAAAGTCGTGCAGCGGGCTTTGGATAGAGCTATGCTATAGGAGTTTCAGTACGTGATAGAATCTGAAATGAGGAAATCCGTAGAAGAACCAAGGTTACCGACATAGCTCTCGGAATTAGCAAGTTGAAGTGGCAATGCTTGCAGAACTGACAGCCGTTGGGGAAAAAAGGTTCTCGAGTGGCGACCACAAACCAGATGACGTGGTAGAGGAAGGCCTGACACTCGATGGACTAAAGACATTATAAATGTCGCAGGAAGTCGGTGGATGGAGGTGGCAAGACCGTTCGTTGTGGCATTCTAAGGGGAAGGCTTATGACTAGCACTGGATTTCTGGCTGATGAAGATTAGGATGGTGACTATCAAATAAATATACAAAAAATTAGTTTGGAAGTTGGTGACTCTATTTCATAGCACGTCAGTTTATTAGTTTTGACACTTTTCATTTCTGAAGCTTTAGTCTGTTTTTTAATTCTGAAAGTAATGTTAATAAATATTTTATGTAGATTTCGATAGTAAAAAAAATTATAACTTCGATTTCTACGATATAAAATATTAGGCAGGTTGATGATAGTTTATAAACGAAATAGTAAAAATACACTTATAATTTCAGACACTTATCTCTGTATTTTTATTCTGAAAGCAGAGTAAGAAATAATGTTTCTTTTAACAAAGAACTAATAAACCGTGAAATAAGAAAACTGATTTTAATCGTTTGTATAAATAATTTAAAAAGTTATTTTTCTTATTTACCCTTTGTCCAGTACGTTGTGTCTGACAGGCAATTTTCTGCAATCTAGTTATGTTTTATGCCTCTTAAGGTACCCACGTACACTTTGTTGAACTTTTCGGCTGAATAGATGATATATTCTTCAGGTTCATTGTTTTAAAAATCTAGAACTCCTTGTAACTTGATAATTCTTATTTAATTTTATTAATAAAATTATATGAAAATTTGATGTGTTTTTATTAAATTAAAAGGAAACTACATTTTTAAAATACTGAATCAGAAAAAAATTGAGTTGAAACTTAATTCAGCTTAAAATTTCGGCTAGCTGTAAAGAGTAAAAGTAAAAGTTTGTTGCAATATGTACAAAAAAAATTAAACAAGTGTTTTAAAAAAATTGTCTACAACTAAACTAGGTACGTATTATGAGCTGTAACAATAGTACAATGTACTGTAGACAAAAAATTGTAAGTGTAAACTGTATTGTGGGTCCTTTTTTGTAGTGCGACAATTGTGTTCGTAAATTTGTAGACAACGTACACTGAATAATATTTCTACAGTTGCGAAATAAAAGTTACCTATTCAAGATTTGTGAAACAGAAATAAGATGTATTAAGTTTACAAATGTTACAAACGTACTAAAAGATTAGGTAATCCAGATAAAGTTAAAAAGTTCGAAAAAAAAGAAAACAAAAATTGGGAAGAAAATGATTATGCCAGGTTACGAAGTATTTCAGCAAGACAGTGTGAAATTAAAATGTATGGTTCATACATACAAACCTCTGGCAATACTATGTGAATCAAAATCAAAATCAAATATTTTTTATTTCCAAATAAAAGTACAAACCACTTCTTACTTAAACTAGGTACAAACTTATTCAAGTAAAAACAAAAAACATTTATGAAATACAAAATGAATCAGCTGATTCAATTGAGTAGTTTGTATAACAGTCTGTAGGTAATAATATTATGTATATAATATGTAGTAATTGGTGGCAGATTTAGATTCGCCCTACCACTCCGAACTAGTTTTTAACTGTATCTCAAAGGGTAGTATTCCTCCTCCTCGTGCGTGCCAATCGGCTTTACCTGACCTTGCTTCTAACAATTAGATATAGTATAAGCAGAACAAACAGATAGATTCATGTTTGGAGCCAAATTTGATATCTTCACTCAATCACAGTAGGTATCTACCTCCTGTACCTACTCCACAGCCCATACAAGCAGCAATACAAAAAAAAACAAAAAACAAACTAACAAAATAAAATGCAAATAAAAACAAAAGTAAAAAACAATATTTTCCGATTCCTTATTTACTAGTCATGTTAAATTTAATAGTGTGTGTGTGTGTGTGCGTGTGCGTGTTTATGTAGGGTGTGTGTATGTGTGGGTCATATTCATGGTCATCTTTGCACATTATTTTTAATTCTAGGTATTTGTGTTCATTACACCTTTGTGACCTATAGTAAAAAATAACTCTATTAATTTCCTCATCAGCCGGTATAGACATCCACTGCGTGATGAACCTCCCCCATAGCATGCATAGCGTTAAACCCATAGCGTGCAATGGGGGGACTTGCCATAATCACCACGCTTGGCAGGCAGATTGGTGATCGCAGTTTGGTGTTAAGTACTCAGGTTGGATGCTACTGTCCATCCCCTGGCGTGATCCCTTAGTCGCCTTTTACTACATCCACAGGAGGAGTTGGAAGAGTCTTATTCTAAGGCCAACAATATCTAAGCCGCATGCCTAAGGCTAAAAAAACAAATAAAATATAAACATACGTTCCAAATAATTATTTTATTTTTATCTTTTATTGAAAAATGAGCAAAAAGCTCTTTGTAATCGAACACTTTCACTCATATCATTCAGTAAAGAACCTCTACTATTATCCGCTATTGGCTATACATGTCAAGTTATTTTCCGGACTAGTACCATGGAAGAATACCTGCTCGATCACTATCGGTGACAGAATTTAAAACATGAACAGAATTCCTCACAAATACTTTTAAATAACATGTTCAAAGACATAATTAAATTTCCTAAAGCCAGACACTTTTGTAAAATATTTTTTTAGTATCATAAATGTTTTCAGAAATGTAGTTAATTACTAAAATAAAATGAATAAATCAACATCATCATCATCAGCTGAAAACAATCCACTGATGGACATTCCTGCTCCCCCAAAGTAGGCCACGACGAACCGTCTTAAGCCACGTCTTATTTTTAAATGTAATTCGGCCGATTTACTTTGGGGCTGCCTTACACTGCGTCCGTCGTCCGGTTCGTGGTTACCAGTTTACTCAGCGGTTGTTGGTTCTGCGAGCCAATACTCAACACTCTCTATCTTTACGATCATCTAACACTTATCAACATAAGACTCCCGTACACACTTCCAAGTTCTATGGTAAGTCATTCACAGGTGTCAATTTGTGGAACGTGTTGCCTGTGGACATCAGAAAGGCCAGATCTCTTCCCATCTTCAAAAATATGGTATTATGTGCTCTCAAACGGTGAAGGAAAACATTGTGAGGAAACTGGCATGTTCAAGAATCAAAAATTCGAAGACATATATGACATGTGCCTATAAGAGGTGCACTGATACAATGGTTCTTTCACCATCGGTCACTAGGTTCCCTTAGGGTCACCATACCACACGCTGGTTTTTAACCTAACGCAGGGTGACCAAGAAGGAAGATAAAGTTAGAGATAAATCTATTTTCTTAAAACCATAATGTGATTTAATGATCTAAAATAAGCAGGTAAGTTTCAATTATCTTTTACTTTATCTAGCATGCAAATTTCCAAATACAAAGCAATATCAAAATAAAATAAAAATCATCAAATTAAAATACTATCGTTTATGGAACCGATAACACGAAGTAGTACCCATACAGAAGACTACGCAAAGCATTGTTAGGGCCGGTAGTCTACAAAATTCTTAAGTCGTGGTCACATCGACCGGATCCGACATGAGACAGTTTTGGTTTCGTGATTTCATTGCTATTAGGGCGGTCGAGCCGTTCCACATTTATTGTCGTAGATACGAGTGGATTTGTGGAAGCAATTTCCTTTATACATTTTGTTTTGTCCTTTTTCCTGCAGTTTGATGGTCCAGGGGCTTATACCAAATAACTATGTAAAAGCTACAGGGGCGACAATTGTCAAATTTGTAAATTAAATTATGACGTACTCTTTTTTGGCCGTGGTAGTCTCGGCCTTAGAATAGGCCTCCTACAACTCCTCCAGTGGATGTCGTAAAAGATGACTAAAGGATTACGCCAGGGTATAGGCAGCAGCATCCACCCGAGTTCTTAACACCAAACTGTGATCACCAATCCGTCTGCCAGACTGGTAATTATGGCAAATCCCACATTGTACGCTAATTGGTTGTACGCTATGCATGCTATGGGAGAGGCCTCATCTAGCAGTGGATGTCTACCGGCTGATGAAAAAGAAAAATACTCTATATTAAAATTTAATCACAATGGATCATGCTGAACCGTCACGTGGATATATACATCTTCATCATAAGACTGTGGAAAGTCCACTGGCTGGATATAGGCCTCCCTTGAATGCCACGACGAACGGTCTTGAGTCGCCTTCAGCCACCGACTTTCTACAACTGTTATAATGTCTTTAGTCCATTGAGTTACCGCGTCGTCCAGTTTGTGGTCGCCACTCGAGAACCTTTATTCCCCAACGGCCATCAGTTCTGCGAGTTATATGACCTGCCCGTTGCCACTTCAACTTGCTTATTCTGAGAGCTATGTCGAACGCTATGTAGCATGTGATAGAATCCGTAGAAGAACCAAGATCACCGAGGATCTATACATACCTATATAGAAATATACAAAAATGTTTTGTATATTACACAGAAGCCATTTCATACACCTAGAGGTATTACAAAATTTACAATATAAGAGAGTTAAGTGAAACCATTTTCTAAAACTACACCATTATGAAAAATATAATTTTTCAATTGCATAAGCAATTAAGGTTCTGCAATTCAAACTTAAAAACTGACTTCTTAAAGTCTACTTTCATTTAAAGTGATGGGAATGGTTTGTTAGTTTTACGTCATTTTGTCAAATTGACAATGTATCTGATACAGGCCCTAGCCGAGTTATGGCCCGACTTCCCCGACTTCGATTTAACAAAACTCCCTCCAATCGATAGGTACACATCTACTGTGCGGAGAAAGGCAAAATGTAATTATACAAACTGATCACGTTCTTGTATTGAACTGAAACTAATTTAAAGGCAAAGTTTTTTAAGTAAAGATACCTGCCACTGCCATCTTTGATTTGCAGGGATGTCTATTGAATGCTAAGTTATTGGATGATTTAAAAACTTTGCTGTTAGTTTAATTTATTTATCAACAAACATCAAAAATCAAGATCAAGGAAGAACTTTATTTGTTTGTTTATTTTTATGGTTAAACTTCTTATGATTTTCGAAGTACTCTGTCCGCAACAGAAAATCTTCAATGGATTAGTCTGAGATAGACCTCGTATCAATTTCCGGAAACTCTGGTTATCTGCTATTCAGTTTACGAGGAACTTTTGGATTGTCCTGCAGCAGTTGCAGTATAAATCCAGTTCAAACGCCACCACCCACTTTGAATTTCAATTCCTAGTAAACGAGACTTCCTAGCTCCAACAAATCAAGTCAAAACAAAGTTAGTAACTTCAGGTTGCACAGTGATGTTAATTAAATTTAAAGATTAATGCTAAGTTTTTAGTAACCAGCTTTAAAAATACTAGGTTATCAATTCGTCGGCTATGTATTTTAAAAAAGTGTAGCTGTGTTGCTTGGTCCACTCAAAAAGGTTTTCAGTAATGTTATACCTCACGGAAGAAGTACTCTAACCTATTTACCTAAATCACCCCATGTTAAAGACTCACGTCGCTCCTCTTCAACGTCACATGCTTTTCACAGATCGCATCTATAGTGCGAAAGAAAGTGCGTACCCTTTTTAAAGCAAATAAACATGACATCGTCGTAGGCCTTTAAGGGGAGCCGGTGGCCGTCACGACCTCGCCTTTATTCGGCAAGTTTTTGTAAATTCTTCCTTTAACCCTCGCAGCCCTGTGTTGCTCCAAATCAACATTCAGTATGAAATAAGCTCTATAGCGCTAGCTTAAGAATTGATATGGCTCGAACGCGAACAATTCTAATTCCCGTTAGTTTCGGGTGTCTGCTGGGACTGATCGTCTAATTTTGTCATACTAAAAATGCTGTCATACGCCAGACTTTATGACAGAAACGAATGAATATCATTCACGTGCGTGTCACAGTTTCATTTAGTATATTTAGCTTTGATGTATATATTACTAGCTCAATAATCTTTAGTGTTATTTAAAGTAGTAATATTAGTGAAATTTCTGTACGTTAGTTACTTATATTTCTTCTGTGTCCTTGCCTACTTTTTAAGGGATTTGGAAATGTCGTTCTTTCGGGGCACGTTTGCCTTGCATTGACATTGAAACGCATTTCAGCTAAGGGGTAAACAGTTTATGTTCCTCAATTCCCAAAATAGTCTTTGTGAGAGTACAATGCCCTCGTGTTTCAGGAACAACGACATGTTTTGTTGTAATCGAAGCTGAAATCGATACCCTTTTACTTTGTACTGATTTTACGTCGTTATAAGATTCTTATCGGGTTAAATTTTGTGTAGCTATTAAATGGACGGCCCTTTGTTTTCAGAGTACTGTGCATGACAAAATTGTTTAAATGGAACCAGACGTATTATAAAGTTTTTATATTAGAACTAAAACAAACTATTGATACAAGTAGGAAATATATGGTTTGATATCGAGCTACTATGAAATTCTACTTCCTACTTAAAATAATTAGTTTTGATGTTTTGATTTTTGTTACTTAATCACGCCGAAAGCCGTAAACTGAACAGATATCGATGAAATTTACAAACACACAAACATGCTCTCTCTCTCTCTCTCTCTCTCACACACACACACACACTTACACACACACACACACACGCACGCGCACGCGCATAAACGGATTAAACTATCGGGCTACACAGTTGCTAATCAATATTGAGGAGATTAAATACTTTTGACTTCAATTAAATACACATAGGTTTTACCGACATACTGGTCAACAACGAAAATTATTCTTCAAAGCTAAAATCTTACCAATATCATTGAAGCAAAGTGGTGCGATTTAAAAAAATCAATCAAAGCTACTCGCACAATAAGCGTACGTGGGTCGGACGAGCTAATCAAACTAATGGCCACTCGGGGGGCAAAACCACAGAAGAAATAATAGTATATACTTACTCACCGAAGCCTCACTCAAAAAATCAACACTGCTTATATCTGTGACAAGACGCAATCAATGTTAAAACTAAGTCAGTGTGGACAGCTCAATTACAATTGTAAAATTAGCTGAAACTATCAGCTCGCTGAGCGAACACCCTAATTTTTTGGGATTTATATTGCTTGCCTATAAACCTATCCTCTATGATGGTAATTATAATTCGCAGCTCCAATCGATGGACTAAAAAATTATAAACGTCACAGGAAGTCGGTTGATGGAGGCGGCTCAAGACTACTCATTGTGGCATTCTAGGGGAGCTGGGATCCAGCAGTGCACTTCTACATGTTGTTGATGATGATGATGATGATGATATACCTATATAATTAATCTATATTTATCTCCAGCAGTGGACGTTAACAGGTTGGTAGAGATGATGATGTTAATGATATTGCTCGCATCCTTTTACATTTGATTCTAAAGATGGCAAGAAAAAGCTTCTTTTGCATTGCATGTCGATTTGTAGAGACACAGGCCTGCTGAAACAGTCCAATCGGTTTCGATGCCGCAACAAATCACAACAATAACACAGACGCCTGATTGATTACATTCATATACTAACTGACAGACTTAATTCGATTTCTGTTACGGCTGATTGATCCTTCATTACAGGTGCTGGATTTGGAACATGTAAATTAGGTTAACTAAGAACTTTGGCGCTGTACCACAGAATAAAGGCTGTACTAGGACCTCCTTCTAACAAGATCTTGCCCTGGTGGGCTTGGAGAGACTAACCAAACAAAACTAAACGGTGTTTCTCACAGGCGCTTTTAGGTACAACTTCAAAGTTCAATCACTTTGAGAACACAGTTTAATCAATTTTATTGTATTGAATTCTGAAATAGATTAAATAAGGTCGAACAACGTTAAAAGTACCTAACAATCTTATTTATAAGCTACTTTCATAGACGACTCTTTCACTAGGTGTATATTTGCAAATGTTTGCGTTATTTTGCAAAGATAAAATCAACCATGTGGTCTATCGGTACATAATGTTGTTTTCCTTGGCAAAATAACTCGAACATTTGCGAATATACACCAAGTGAAGTGCCAACTTAGCGCATAGCTTTGCTTTCAGTTTTTACTCTTACACTTTTCAAAGGTTTTTTGCTCATTTATAGGGTTCCGTACCTCAAAAGGAAAAATGAAACCCCATTTTTTGTATGTGGCCCACCTGATGGTAAGCGCTAACATATGCAATACCGCTTAGGTCACATCCATCTAGAACGCACCCTACCGACTACCTATAGGATTAATTTGTTGTCCGTATGTCTGTCTGTATAAGTATTATCATTTATCTTAATACTAGGTACAGAAATGTAGGACTGTCTGTAGGATGTCTGTCTGTCATGTGTGCGGGTGTGTGTGAGTGTTTCTGGGGGTGTCTGTGTTTTACCTCAGTATAAAATCTACCAAAGTAACTACATCATTTTTAGCTCAGTGCACGGACGTCAAGCTGCCGTCAAGTTAGCGTCATAGATCCAGTCTGGCATGATACTTCCATTCGGACGTTTATTAAGTAGGAAATACCCAGACAGAGTTGTTTAACAGCTGTTTCAGCTCTCTGAGAAGTGTTTTGGCTATCTTCAAACTAAGTGGTCGTGCTAAATTAGTTTCTTTTTGATATCAAGAATGGTTTTTATCAGTACATTATTACAGTCATCAGACAGAAGAAGTCCACTGCTGCAGTGAGCCTCTTCCATAGAATGCCACGACGAACGTTCTTGATCCACCTCCATCCACAGACATCCTGCGACTGCTGCAATGTCGTCAGTCCACCGAACCGTGCTACACTGCGTCGTCTGGTTCGACCGAACCCAGTTGGGTTGACCCAGTAGTCACTCATGTTATCACTAAGACTTATAAACAAATATGATTGTTTCATTGTGAGAAAAGGAGCAGAGATTTTTTTGTATACTTCTTTTTTTGGCTTTCAAATTAAGATAATTAAATTCTGGTAAATTTAATTATCTTAATTTGAAAGCCTTAAAATATCTACGCATACACGCGAATTAAAATAAAACGTTGAACAAAAAACATGACAATTACCCATCGTAGAAACAATTTTCGCAGAACAAAGCAATAACTGAAAAAATTCAGGACCATCATTCCAGAAATTCTATTATGTTAGACAGTGCGAAGTTACAAAACCGATAAGTGGTCGCACGTTTTGAGCCAACAATAAAAACTGACACTTAGTATTCACCTGTCGAGCTGAAATAATACCACGGGCTTCCCATAGAGCACTCTGCTACGTGCATTCGACTGTCCAGACTTTTGCAGATACAACACAAAGGCACTTATTTTTTTGCCGGCCTTACATAAAATCCAAATCAATGGTTAGCTCGGCTCACTTTTGTTATTGCTCCTACAATACCGTGGACGTTGATCGCTTTGCTGATAGATCCTAGCTTTTTGGTCATTTAGTCATTTACGATCACTTGACGCGGTTTTCGAATAAAAATTCATATTAGGGATCCGACTGTGTTATGCTCCGCTTACACTTTTATTATTACAAAGTGGTTTATAACTCAGCGCACTCAACTCACGTATGACATTTGTTATAAAGTAAAACTAGTCTCAGCACAATGTGGTTAGTAAAGTTATTCGGACACAATGACACAATAGATAAGCACTAAAAGCTACAAGTTTGTGAAAAGACGTCGATGCAATATTTCCTTTATCACAGCCAAGGCATAAAATTACGTCATCTGTACATCTTACTCTACAGCTTCTACAAAATAAACTCAGAGCAGCTGCTTATTATATCGCTGACAGCAAAGCCGAGGTACGCCATTGTCGTGCTCCTTCGAAGAAGTATACAATAGCGACTTACTTGATCCAGCGAAGACACAATGCCTCATTATTTCGCGCTTATGGAGCCAAGGGCCTTCTTTACTCGATAACCACAAATGCAATGCCTTGACGTCAAAAAAATTTAGCATAACATAAAATAAAAATAACACCAACAGTCACATACGTAGTCCTGATCCCACACTAGGAATCTCTGTGTCGTGGGTATCAGGAACTGCGTGTACCATAATACCCAGACCCAGAAAAAATATTTGCAGATCATACAAACATTTGTCCCGCAGCGGGAATCGAACCTGCAACCTCTAGCACCTCAGCTGGCTACTCACCCGCCACACCACAGCGGTCGTCAAAGCCGTAAAGCCGCAAGCCGTAAGGCGCATGTTCTTTAAGTTATAACGGTTACCTAAAATCATGATACACTCGTAAATTGTTACAATTATTTCCAAACTCTCCTCTGTTTCCCAGTTAACGAGTTTCACAGTTTAGTAACGAATCAAACGCAAAAGGGAAAACAATAAAATCGAGTTACCGAGCTCTCGGCCATGGCCGTAACTATTCGGTATGAAAATAAAATCATTGTTATGCTACCAGACTTCCTTTGTGTGCTTATCCTTGTGTAAAGATTTTCAAAAATAGAGAGATTCTGTTAACCGTGCAGATTTTAGTTCCGTCTGGCTCTAAATCAACTGTATTTGTGTTTGAGTGCTCTTCAGCTACGGATTTCAGGTGCTCGTGGAGTTAATGAAGTGTGCCTCGAATACCCGTGTCAAACTGTCAGATACACGTCATAATTTACCCAGTTTTTTGTTTTTATTGCCCGCCGCGTCGATTTTGGCTACATCATCGAGAGACGGACAGAAACGAGGCCTAATGATGGGATAATTTGAAATATTAAAAATACTGTTTGAAATACCATCCGCGTCGCCCTGTCATTTCATGTGAAGTTTGATAAAGGACAAAAAAAAAAGGGTGTAAACATAATACTACACTAATTTTGTGTGTTACTTACATGGAAACGAAGTGTATATTGTGATACGACGTCGCAGCGGATTAGCGTCAAGTCCGAGCCGACACTGTAGGGCTCCGGTTTCTGAGAAGTGTTTCGCTTGACGCTCTTGGATACCTGACGGGACTCCTGATGGTATTTTAACGGTGTCGAGTAACAAGAGTCTTTAGAAATATTAAGTTTTTAAAATTTTGTTCCCATTGACAACATTTTACGTGACTTTTGCTTTATTTTTAGGCGTTAGAAAATAATGATTTATAAATATAATTATCATCAGCCATTGGATGTCCACTGCTGGACAAGGCCTTCCCCATATAAAGCAATGGAAGATTTGCCATAATCACCACGCTGAGTAGCCAAAATGGTGATCACAATATTGATGATAGGTAAGTACTCAGGTGGTAAGGGATTACGTCAGGGGATGGGCAGCAGCATCCACCTGAGTACCTACGATCACCAATCCGCTTGCCAAGCGTGGTGATTATGGCAAATTCCCCATTATGGGGAAGCCTCATCCAGCAGTGGATGACTACCGCTGATGAAGAGAAGTTGTTTTTATGAAATGTTTAACGGTAGATTTGGCCAATGAAGCTGAGACACGTTCAAAGAATCTCCTTACTTGGTAACAGTAGCATGGTAGTGATTGGGCAGGATTGGGCTCTTTTGAATTATTTTTGTGTGACAGTGACTATAAGTGACAGCCAGGGTCCGAAGCTGACAGCGGGAGAGGCTTAACCATGGAAGAATGAATTCTTCCATGGGCTAAACGGATCACTTCGATTGGTAGCAGTAGACGGGTTTTCCGAGGTAGGTATATAATACTACCACGGCGGTTTTAAACGAGGACGAAGTCGCGGGTTTTAGCTAGTATACCATATTTAGTGGTTGTCAGCCTTTCGTATCGAAAGGACATTTATTAAACAGAACGTCCTAAATGCAAAACGGCATATTAGCATAACGTCCTATTAGCAACATGCCCTAGTAGCAAATGGGACTAATATCAAAATGACACCATAGCTGAACGGCCAAGTACAATTCAATAAAAATGAAAAAAACACAAAATTCATGAACTTAAATCTTTAATCTACCAATTTTTTCTATAATATACAAATGTTACTAGTATGGAGTACCTAATCAATAATCATCGAATAAGTTTTTTTATAATTATTATTTAATTTGATCGTCTTTTGTTTCTTTTTCATTCGTTTTGCTTTGGTTTTGAGCGTCTTTTGTTTCTGTTTCGATCGTCTTTTATTGTTTTAATTGATTTAACATATATTGATACGAAATCTTTTTTCATGTTCATTTTCCCGTGTACAAAACTGTACAGTTCGTTTTGATATTAGGCGCATTTGCTACTAGGTCATGTTGCTAATAGTTTTGCTTTTAGGACGTTCTCCTAATAGGGCGTTCTACTTAAATGTCCTTTCAGGTCCTTTCGATTCGAAAGGGAATTTTTAATGTCAATTTCACAAATTTATCTGCACATACCTAAAATATGAGTTGTATTCTTGAATTATCGTTGCCTTGCAACGATCTCTAATACATTATAAGATCGTTGTTGCCTTGCTTTCAAATAAAACGCTGTCATAATTTAACCATTCTAATTATGTCAGTCAGTCTCAGTGGCTAGTGGGATAAAAATATAACCGGTAGAATCAATTTTGCGTCCAGAGTTCTAGTTTAGATCAAATTTATCATAGAGTTTTGCCTATCTGTAACGTCAATCTTGACCTCGATATTTAGTTTTCGAACAAAACAACTAATAAGTACTTAAATCATCATTTAACCAGCAAACTCTGAAATGGAATCACAAGCTTCAACATTTTCATGATCGATTATAAAATAACAGGTTAATGATGGTATAATTATACCCAAAGAAAGACACAATGGTCCTGCATTCATAATGGCAGATGTCTTCATTGTACGGAACGAGTCTTACAAAAAAAGAATAGCAGGGGAAGCATGCAAAAAACATCCTAAATTTAGCAGCACACGTTCCATGCACCATACCTGCTACTTTGTGACATCTTGACTTAGGGTTGCTACCTGTTTGCATTGAATCATTTATTAGCAACTCCCTCCTACTCACTTAGCAGTCTCGTTTATTTTTAGCTACGGTAAAGTTTATTTCCTTTGTTTACTATTTTTTTAATATCAGACGTAGAGACTCTTTTATTGAGTTATTATAATCATTATACCTAGTTGAGATTCGTAACTACGATTTGGTATAGGTCAGCTAATTGTACAGATTATGTTGTGACCCACTTTATTGACATCATAATTGAATACGCTAGCGTATTAATAAGGTGATAACCCTAAAAAGCTTCATCTGCCACTTGAACGATCGAAAGGTACGACGCCGACGGCGCACCGGTATCAGGAAGGAATGTACAGTGGGTGACTTGAACAGTTCCTGTCCCATTCCCGCACAACCGGCGTTGCCTAGCTAAATTTGTATTCTGTCTCATTCGTACCTACACACCAACATTTTCAATACTTACCTGCGTAAAATGATATACATCTGTTGCGGTGTGGCTTCTCCTTCCTGCTCGACTCCGCAGATGGATTGTTGATATTCGCGTCTCGCTCTGGCGTTTCACGAACAAGGGGTAGACGGTGTTATTGCGTTTGTGTTGGTGTTCGTTTATTTAGTGAACTTGGAAGCTTGCTTCGTGTTTGTGCATAGGGTGTTGGGTACGATTGTGTGCGTGGGTTGTAGAGGCGCGACATAGCTTTGCCGTCTCCATGACTTAAAAGTTTTGAACAGAATGAGTCCAGTGAGCGAGGTAGTTCTGCGCCGGCCGGCACGCTCGATGCACGCGTGTGGACTTATCGTGTCTAACTTCTTCGTAAATCTACGAATACTAAAACTTGTGCTTTCGGAACATTATTAAGTACTGAAAGTTTGGATTTTGTTTGTGGATTCTTGGTATTTTGCTGAAAATAAAGTGATTCATTCTGGTATTTATCTGGTGTTGTTTATTTTTTGTGAATCTGCAACGTGTTTGGTTCAACGGACTTCGGAGGAGGTTGGTCGTGGTATTCTCGTGTAGGCTATTGTGCATGAAATAACTCCGGCATATTATTATCTCTCACAAGAAACAAAAACTTGAAAAGATGCAAATAAAAATACAACAAAGTAATTTTAATAAAAATCAAAGTGTTTTGTCATAAGATGGAAATTTTATAGAAAAGGAAAATGATTTGAGTCACTGAAACATGATAGATTGCAAAAAAATATGCCCTAAAAATATACAAAGAGTAAATATTAAAGTAAAGACTCAAAATTTTTAATAAATTAAGTAGGTACTGAATTGGAAGATCTTTTGTTACGGACATACAATAATCAGCTATAGGTAGGTATTAGGTTTAAAAGTTGCACATGAATGTGAGATATGAAGATAAGGTTTAAACAATCCGTTGCAATAAGTTGTTAAGGTTTTTAAACAATAGAGTAAAAAATAACTGTAAAATACTTAAACGTTTTTACTTAACAAAAAAACTAGTTAATCTAGTTAAATACAAGGAACTTTTGTAGGAAAACGTAACGTATTAAAAAAGTAACTATAGAGACTTGTAAAGCAATATCTATATCTTGTTGATAGTGTAATTTTATAGGATTTTTCATGTTTTCAAACTGATAGCTAAGAGTTGTTTATGAAAGTACAGTCTTTGGCTGACTTTAATAATTTAGCACCAATAACAAAAGTACGCGGTTTTGATGAAAGATCAGATTTTCATGAAAGTAAATTGCCCAATTAACACCAAATATTCTGCGCCTCATAGCGTTATTAGTATTGCTGGCGAGTTGAACAACCTTAGAATATAAATAGATGAAATACAGACACTTTACAAACTGAAATCTCTGTATACGTTTCCCCTTTCTAAATCTTTAGAAGATTCTGTTTTTATTTGAAACAATGTTCTATAAAATATTGATAAGGCTGTGAAGTAAAATATTATAGATGTTGATTTAAAATTACATTTAGAGATGCATAAGTTTGTTTAAACATGGGCTAGATATATTATGCGAATATACCATCGACATAAATAAATAGCTTTGAGTTCTACATTTTGTAATAAAATAAACAAACTACCTGTTATTACATTACTTTTTATTTATACTTTGATAATAACAGTAGTTTGGCTACATTTAGTTGGACATTTGTTGGACTTGTTTCTATTAATTTCACCAAGATAAGCTCAAAAATGTAATTCAAATCGAGATAAGGTAGTTAACTTGATAATTTAAGTATTACCTACCTATTGATATAGTAATACTTTATTATTTTAACCTTTAAAACCTTTTAAAATATTCATCTACATTAAATCCAAAAGCTAAAACATCTTCAGATTTGATTTTAATAACTACATTCCGTCATAAATAAACTGAAATAAAAATATTAGATAATCATTTCAGAGGACTAAGAATTTTATTTAATAATATTATTATCATCATCATTAGCCGTCAGAAGTCCACTGTTGGACGAGGTCTCCCATAGAATACAATGGGGGGAATTACCATGATTTGGTGTTCACGGTATTGGTGTTGATGACTCAAGTGGATGCTGCTGCCTTGGTATGATACTTTCATCAACAGCCTTTAGACATTCACTGTTGGACGAGGCCTCTCCCATAGAATGCAATGCACCATTGCGTGGTGATTTGCCATAATAACCACGCATGGCAGGTGGATCGGTGATCGCAGTATTGGTATTGAGTACTCAGGTTGATGCTGCTGCCCATTCTCTGGTAATACCTTAGTCGGCTTTTACGACATCCACAGGAGAAGGTAGGGTCTATTCTCAGGTCAGACACACCGCAGCAAACAGTTACCAACGATTAATCTTATAGAACGTGAGTACTCCAACCAGTCATATAGTTAACCACATAAAATACGCTTGGACACCATCAAAGAGATCAATAGCATTACGACCGTCCCAAGTCCGTAAAAATCTCATTTCTTAATACACAAAACTTTCGCCCACAGATATCAGTGGTCATAAAAGCCCCTAACATCCCGGAAAAGAATTACTATCATTGCCACGCTGTTGTTTCTCCTTGTCCTAAACAATTGATAACTCTATTTGTATCAATAATATGGAGGCAGACGTTTACGTGCATTTTGTACGTGTTTGGAATCCAGTGTGGAACTACCCCAGTCCAGGGCCAGTGGGCTGCCGATCGTTATATTTATTGTAACTGACAATACCCATGTGTTACTATCTTGTTAGGGAGATATAACATTTTAGAAGAATAGGAATTGAATTCAACAATATTATTAAATTACTTTAGGTAAGTATACCTATATCATCATCATCATCATCATCAGCCGTTAGATGTCCACTGTTGGACGAGGCCTTCTCCATAGAATGCAATAGGGGGATTTGGCATAATCACTATACTTGGTAGGCGGATTGGTGATCGCCATGACCATTCCCTGCTGTAATCTCTTTGTTGGTTTTTACGACATCCACATGAGGAGATGGAGGGGTATATTCTTAGGCTGGAGTTACCAAGGCAAGTACCTATACAGGGTGATTTTTTTAACTGGGACAGTATGAAGATATCCGAAACCATAGGAGATACAAGGAATCTGTTTTAGGAACCATCAGGTCTTTTTTTGTAAAAACCAATTTGACATAATATATTTTGTGGTCAAGCGTGAGTTCCCCATAAAAATGAGTTAATTTGATGTTTTTTTTAAATGCGGTTTGACTCAGTTTTTTTTAAATTTAACTTCTACTGCTCCGTTTTTTTTCTTCAAAAACAATGAAACAATCCTTACATGAAACTGAGTCGATACGCATTAAAAAAAACTTCATCAAAACAACTCATTTTTATGGAGAACTCATGCTAGACCTTTGATGAACTGCTTGACCAAAAAAATAACTACGCAAAAGTTTTCATACAAAATGAGTAAATGGTTTCAAAGACAGTTTTCCCGTATCTCATTCATTCATTCATTTTAACATCAAAAAATGAATGTATATAGGATACAGTAAAAGTCAAAAACCGAATGATTCACTCAAGTTCAGTTTTACTGATTCCTATCAGGACGGGACTGATATGAAATCTAATCACAATTAGGGTACATCTAATACACAGTTAACCTATCAAGGGATTCAAAGCCATTCAAGGTTTAGTAACCTTATATATCAATTCATTAATCCAAAGCAAATTCTAATAATAATTTGCGTTCTACTGTGTTGGTGTTTATGCATCCCTTTGAATCCTCAGCGAACATTTCTTGAGGTTGCGGTCGGAAGATCCAATAGCTCTCGCTAGTACCATTTAATTGATTTTGTACTACAGAAACTAATTAGACTTGAGGTTTATGTAACCGAACGGTATTAATAAGTTATCGTGTTGGCCCTCACATAATCTTGTCTCGCTAATCTGTCTTGCTTAATTGAATAAATTAATATTTGGATCAACAAGAGCAAAGCTTGCTCTTGCTTTGGGATGACTCCGAGAGGACCTTCATTCGTTATTTACGTCAAAATAACTTTAATGAGGTTGCTCATATTTTTCATTATACCTGTATGTTCTGTGACTATACCATGGTATAACCACGGTACGGCTTTATACTTTCTGTGTCTTTACATTTGGCAGTAAGAAGTTTGCCTCAACCACTAAGTAGTTGACCTACTACAAGTCTTGTAATAGGTACTATTACAATCACTTTAATAAATAAACGCTGAAATAGCTCATTGTGTAGATGTTTGAGTCCTACTTATTTGTATTTGGGTTTCTCTAACTATCGACTTGCCGATATTTATTCAGTTCCCTTCGTAAGGAGCTTACAATTCGCTGCTGTTACAGTATTGTATTAATAATTCAAACCGAATTTCCTGGGCTCTACCGTATCTCTTCTGGCCAGCCAATTCGTTCTCTTGGATTACTCACCTCTTCATTTACATAACTTCTGATTATGTTACCTATTTGGAATAAATGTTGGATGTTTCCACTTTGAATTGGAAGTAAGTATAGCAATCTTGTAGGGTACCTAGAACGATCCTTTTCACGTAAAAGGCTGACAAGTTAGACAGCGGAAATTTTAGTGTACTCGGGTAAAGGGTTTAATTGCGAGTATAACTAGTCATACATTGTTCAAAACCATGAATTAGCTAAGCTGCAAACTACTAAATGTTTGATGAAATACCACCTTAATAATTACCACGCATGTCGTCGTCTTATTAAGTAAATAATAAATTAAAATAATTAATGATAGTGTCACGAATCGTTTTAACTAGAGGGCAAGCAAATTTTAATTTATTCAAGATGTGTTGGCAGATATTTTTACGCGGTTTATTAACGTGTCATGGATACGGGTTGAAGAGGAAACATCGTGTATTATGTTACGGGGCTCACTGGTCTTTATCGAGGCGAAATTTCATTATAATCGTACCCCCATTCCACCTACCCACCATTCAATCGAAACACCTTCGCACAATTGGAAGGGCTGCCTCAATGGGTTGTCGGATGAAATTTCTTAGCATTCTTCGCTCATAATGAGTCGAGCCTGTCGTGCAATAGGCAGCGGTAACGGTGTAATTGTATTGCGAAACGAGATCGGGAGATATTAAGAGAGATTAAAATCCGCTTAATGAACCCGTTTAATAACATTACAAATTATAATATTTCGGAAAATCTCGAGATTGAATCGCTTCGTCTCAAGTATTTGAATTAAGGAAGTGTCGAGCTAAAATTTCGATTATATTTGTAGATATTACAAATTCTCGGATAGTGTTATGGGGTCTCTGATTTATCTCTCAATAAATTAAAAAGAGATATGTATCCTTAGTAATATTGTACCTACCTAAGAAGTAAAATAATATAACGGAGAACATACCTAAATGATAACGTAGTGAATCATTGGACGGTAATGAAGACATCATTATGGAACCGGTTTGGATGAGAATGACCGAACCAAGACGACCATTTTGTCGTGAGTTTTTTACCATACCTCATTCACGGGAACAAAAAATATTACATTTTGTAGCATCCATTCCAAATGATAAAACATTTTGTGACAATACAGTTTTTCTTAAGCTTTATGATAATTTTATTACCAATGAGCAAAGTTATATAAAAGTAACATTTTTCAAAATTAATCTAATGCACGTCATAGGATTTACACAAAATAAGAAGCTCTTTAAAATGTTTATACAGTGTTTTTTAAAATGGGGAGATTTAATATTATGTTCCCACTGCAAGGAATCTACTGACAATTGACAGCCTCTTCTATGGCGTTTAACCAAATCATTAATCATTGAAATTGAAATTTTGATATCTCCCTCTGAATATAATGTCATAACGGATAATAAATATTATCATGTGAATACATGTTTTATAAAAACATCAATATTTCTATAGTACATTTTTAATTATAATAAACCTTAGATCTATTCGTACTTCACCCCTTTCATATTCCCTTTTTTGAAGGGCTTATCTATTTAATTCATCTCTGGATTCTTTCAAAGGGCGATCCCTGACCGTATTCAGTGAAAGATATCGGTCACATTTGACGGAGCCCTAACCAAGATTGGAGTTAAATTTAGTAGAAGACATTTATTTGCTTATTCACTGATATCCAGGCTAATCATCAACGGTGACTGGGTTTCACGAGCTGATAAGGTTTTAATGGATTAGTTTGAATAACGGATGCTATAACATGGAATATTTGTGTTGTTAACGGTAGAAAGGGTAGAATATAGTACCCATATTAGTACCCCTGTAGCCATGCGGTTTCCATTAGGTCCATGAGGTTTGCTTATTGCCATTGGGTCGCGTAATGGTCTCCACTACCATTAAGCTACCCCACAACATGGTACTTTTTAATGTAATGTCAACAAGGAAAATTGACATTTTTATTGTCAAATAGGCGTAAGCGCTGTTTTTTGTCCCCATATATTTTTTATTGGTTTTATTATTCGGGGTTACAATGACTCGTGACATTTGTTACTAAATTACCTTTGTTATCTTTATGACATTTAATATTTTTATCATCAATCATGTCGTTATGTACGCGCAAAAACTGAAATTCATAGAGATAAGGGGTTAAATTAACAAAATAACAGGTAGTGGCAATTTCAACTTTTATCTAAAATTATAGACCTCGTTAACACTTTTAATGCGTACTCTACACGATTAAAATGTTTGCTGTGAAACAATTACATTACATAAATGTTATGAAGGTTCATGCAAGGTTTGAACGTTTTGTTTTATTAGCGGGGCCGTCGCAAGCTACAAACGGCCCGTAATTTAGGCCTAAAAGCTAGACTAATCCACTAGGCGTGTCCAAAACTTTAGTTTTAAGAAGATAAAAACTTTTTTATTTTTGTTTTAACATGTTTTCTATGTTTCAATGAGAGTAAATTGTATGCCGCAGTTATTCTTGTAATAAAACTTCGTAATAAGAACATAGGCAGGTATTTCTTTTGCAGACACGAAAAAAATGTCTTTGGAAGTCGTTTGAACTTTTTAGTACTGTGTTGGTAAAGTGATTTGAAAACAATGTATCGGTCAAGTGTGCGGACTATGGGAGCTTTGGCTGTCGTTGTCAGGTGGTTAGTGCTCCTGCTCGTTGGCGTGGGTTGGCAGGTTCGATCCCAGACTGTGCAACACACCTCTGAAGTGGATAGTTCTTACAATTTCTACTACGAACAGCCGTGTTGTACAGGAACGGTGACCAAGAGAAAGTATCACGTGCGACACAGGGGAGGTAAGTACTGCATTACGTTATTTTTTCTTTAACTTTTTTTTTTCTAATATTTAAAAGAACCATAACGTTTTATTGAATAAACAAGCTTTAAAAGCAAGCTTAATTTTGTACATAGTTATTAAAAATATGCATACCATATAACACTAAAAACCATCAGCGTTAAACCCCAAATTGTCGATTTTTATTAATCATGTGTAACGATATTATTATTGCCACAAACCACACACATATGCAAAACTTAAGTACTCATAACACTAATACATTCAAAGCCAAGATGCCTTTGAGGGTACAGTCATGATGTTACACGAGACGGAAATATCAATATCAACGAGTGTAAGTGAGACAGATGATTCTTTTGTTTCATTGCCCTCCCAGCAATGATGCCGAGAGTGAAGGTTTTAATACAGTTGTAGTCAAAATTTCTAAGTAGGTATTGTACTATTGGGTAGGTGTGACTTGTTTTATGTAGTCACCAAACAATGAATTTCACTCTTCATAATCTACCCATGTATTATGATAAACTAATACCTAATAAATAAATGTTATCGACCGAAAATTCATGCACCTATGTAGAGTTTTCATTACTGATTTGGCAAACAAAATCATTTTTGAATTCACTTAAAACGTGACTCTTCTATGTAGGTATCTGATTGATTTGGTCCAACAGGAGGCCTAGTGTGAGCTTTGCGTTTACGCGGTTGCCACGTAAACGCGATGCTCACACTAGGCCTACAGCTAGAATTTGACGTTGTATCACCAATATTCAATTTCGCCAATAAAATGCTGCATAGCATTACGTCCTCCTTTTGTACTATTATTTTTGTAATTGTGCAATAAACAATTAAACAATAAATTATTGTTTACAAATGATAATGCTAAATAATTGTAGTACAGATTGCAACTTCTCACAGCAAACACCGAGAGTTGGTCCTAAGCAGCAAAATAATTAGCCAAATTTACCGGTTCCATTAAACAATATTGGCTCTCGGGGTATTATTAAATTTTGAATTTGAAGGCATCATTAAACACTACAGTTAATTTGGAGCAACTTTAAACAACCATGTGAGCTAACAGAGTTCCTGACCCAAATGTACTGACCAAGTGATACCTCCGCGAAATAAATTTAGTAGTTGTATTTTAATGTCACTGCCCCATACCTATAGGTATGAAAATATTTGGATATACGGTGGGTACGGTGGCTTTAGTTTGATCCTGAAATGATTTAAATGGCGTGGAGAGTTCTGGTGTTGTTTCTCATATTAAATAAATTATCAATATAAAATAAATAAGAATTGCGGGAATTTGACGAAAAGCCCTAACCAAGTCTATTTGTTACAATTCGTAAAAAAAGCCTGTTCATGGAAGTCTGTTTCTTATATTAAAATAATTAAAAATAAGATTCTATTTTCAAGAAAGGTGAACCTTCTCCACTAACTTTCTGGTGAAATGCCTACCAGTAACAAAATGTTTAAAATATTAATTATTCAGTAACCGTATCTTTTACATCTTCCCAAATCCCCGTTACGAATTATATTCATTTATTTACCAGAAGCGACCCTTTCATTAAACGGCTATTCAAGGTTGTTCCATAGAGTAAATGAGTAACGTATACAGAAGCAACTTTCCTGAAACGGCTTATTCCCAATAGCACCAATGGATTCTTCATTTTCTTATCACCATCATTATACTGTCATTTTATCTCAATACTGGGATCTTTTAGTCTGAACAACATATTATCATTTATTAAAATGGTTGGAACAAAATCATTTAAATTCGAATCAAATCAAGATTAGTGAAAATATAACATAGCAAAGATCGTTCAATCTTGTATACACTCATTTTTGCAGTGGATGACCTGCAATATATCTGCACTTTTATTTTCAGGGTCACCCGTCATAACTTTATCTAACAACCTGTTCTTTCCAACTATGTTTACTACCAGACGAGTCTATCTATATTCTAACATTACCTTTGATGACTCAGAATTTAAAGAGCGCTTGGTATAAGCCACTGAAACATCGCCTTCTAATGACAAGCTTCGCTCGCAACGTTTGTCCGTTCCCTGCTACACTAAAGAATCATCCCAACTTATTCATCCCTTTGGCCCAACCCTGCCCATCGTTCAAGGCTTTAACCCTTGTAATTAGCAACGATAGTAATTCCGCTGGTCTATTTTATGTGAGGTAAGGGGTCATGTAAAATAGTAGCTAAAGTTGGTCATATTTGCAGAAAATATAACGAACATATTCTAGGAAATATTTTACATAATCCATAGAGTGCAGCTGACGCCAATATGTTGTATTTCATTTTAAAAAGGGTCCCGAACAAAAACACGAATCTTTACAATTACATTTATTACATTATTGCAAATTTTGAAGAACTTAATAAATACACGTTCGAAATTTGAGGTGGCCCAGCGATGCGTGCAGCTGACGCCGAATATGCCATATTATGATGTCCCTAATCTACTTCATGGTCGGATAGACGGGCGCCGCTGTCGATAACAATAACCGACTTAATACGCCCGATAATCGGTTTTACTATTAGAAAACATCCGTGATTGACACTTTTGATGACGTTTGAGCTGAACCGAACGCCCCTGAGCCGCACTCCCAATCGTTTTCCATTACCGACGAAGAGGGGATTCCTTTTTTACATTTACAAATATAAATAGAGCCGATTTGCACACTCAAATTTACTCTCGCTCACTTCAATTTAACTAACTTTTTCAAGTTCGTATCTGAGTTTTAAAGAAATTTAGTTGAAGCTAAAAACGAGAAAAAAACAAAAAACTACGTTTTTTGTGAAACATTTTATTCAAAGTAGCGGAGTGAAACTTAAGTGACCATGAACTGAGACACTCAAAGCGATCTAAAAACAAGGTTGGATGAGTCTGAGAGGCAAATGTTAGTGGCGATGAAACAAAACAATACGCAGGCTGAGTTAAAAGAAAGCCCACTCAGCCTGTGAAGAGAAAGAGGTAAAAAAGGAACATAATAAGTTGTAGAGTCGGCCACGTCCGGAGGAGACGCCAACCAATACGAATGGGACCGCGTTGACCGTTGACTCAATGCCCAACTCAGTTCTTTTTTAGACTTTTTAATACGCTTTTATTAGCTTCAGACGTATGTTAGTATGTTAGTATGTAACGGAATCTTTGAACATGATTTTGACCCCCTTCAAAACGTCGGATTAACTCGAAATTCGGCATACTTATTAAGGACCGATGACAGTTCAATATTTTAAACATTTTGACCCGTTATCCTTACTAGGATAATCAGGATCAGCGATTTTTGTTTTCCTGAGACCCGGAAGGTCTGCGTCAATGTCAAGTAGCATAGATAATTACAAACAATGTCCAGTCGCCAAGTAATCTGTCATGTCATGTTCTAGTAAATCGATGGCAGATTACTAGAATGTATTTTTAATTTTTAAATCAATAATAAGCTATTAATTTGTACAGCGATTGAATAAGCGAACGATACAGCGAACGAATTTAAAAGAGCTTATTGATGTATTTCTACCACACTCAATGAAACCTGCAGTATTTTAAAACCCATTCTGCAGATTGTAAATTGTTTGCATTGATAGCAATATTTAGAGTTCTGCATTTCTGATCTAAAGTATCAACGTAGACTCCATTATCTAGCAAAATTTTGATTTTTTCACCACTTCATTTCGAAGCAGCGTAATGAATTGGTGACATCCAGGTGTCAGTATTAATATTAGTACCTCCAGATATTAGTATCCCTGTAATTTCTTTATCGATATTCAAAATATTTTAGTGTAATGGGGTGAACCCATTTTCCCATTTTGGACCAACTAAATTAGCATCCGCACCATGTTGAACAAGAAGTTCAACAACTTCGACACGTCCGTTGTTAATAGCATCATGAAGCGGTGTCTCATCATCCTTACTCATTCAGCGCTTCAACATCTGCACCTTCCTTTAACAAGATTTCCACTTTAAATAATCACTAAAAAATGAAAAATAAATAATAGTTTAAAAAAACTAAAAAATACGCTTTTATAAAAAATTCGACCAAAAAATTAAAAATAAATAATAGTTAAAGAAAACTAAAAAAATACGCTTTTTATAGAAAATCCAACTAAAAAATAGAAAATAAATTTTTAAAAATTTGAATTAAGAATAGTGTAAATAAGAAAAAAATATTTTTTATTGTAAAAAAAGCGTGGGGTGCTTTTTAAGATATTATCAAAATGATAATCCTTCTACTCATATCTGTCAATAAAATATTTATAACTATTGACACCATGCACCCCACGCTTTTTTTACAATATTTTTTTTTTTCTTATTTACAGTATACTTAATTCAAATTTTTAAATTTTTTTTTTCTATTTTTTAGTTGGATTTTCTATAAAAAGCGTATTTTTTTAGTTTTTTTAAACTATTATTTATTTTTAATTTTTTGGTCGAATTTTTTATAAAAGCGTATTTTTAAGTTTTTTTAAACTATTATTTTAATGTTAACTTTTTGAAAGTTATTTGATTTGCCATGACTGGATGATTATTTAAACTCTTTTTTAATTAATTAGTCACTATCAAAGATTTAAATTCACAACATACTTCTCTTCTTTTCTTAGTTTGTAGAGCTTTCACGTACCTAGTTTTGTTTTTGCTGACCAGAGGGCCTAGCCAAGTGGCATTTGCTTCGAAGCGATTCCATTTCTAATGTCGTAATTCAATACAAAAGACCACGTGACATATCGAAAGCTAACGTCAATCCCATACATTTTGGACTTTTCTACTGGCGACTTCGCTATTAGAATGTTACTTTGTCTACGGCCCCAGTACCCTCGTTTAAGAGTGACGATACACGATACCCAACTCTCCAAAGGAGATGACATTACTTATTTCGGATATAAAGGTGTGCCAAACATTTTGCTCAAAATTTAGTCACGTAGCGTGTCCCATGTCGTTTCTCAACCCATTGCGATTGTCCATTGTATTCTCAGGAGACAAAGGGTTGAGGATACTAGGAGTATGCTTACCTTCGTCAAACCGCCTTTTGGAATCAAACGTTCAGGTATTTGGAATATATCGGTGGCTGCCTGGTTTTATCTTGTTGCCGGGCGGGACCGGATAGGTTACAATGTGACGTTTCGAAGTTGTATCCTTCCTCTACCCCATTTTATTTTTCCGTGATCGATTTTGTTTTGTTTTATCTTCAAACCTTGATTTTATGGGTATGTTTGTTTGAGAACTTTGTAAGCCTTGTGAAAAGGGTTAAGATACAATGGTTTGACACACAAGTCCACGCACTTTCGAGATTATTTTGGTTTTCAACTTGTAGTATTAGTCCGCATTGTTAGTTTAGTATTAGGCTTATATCAGAGGAAAAAAATATTCATATATCCAAATTGGTATGTATTATAGGCTAGTCGACTTATGGATCATCAGAAATCTAGATCAGTATTTCACACTGCAGTGTGAGTCTATCCAAATTTCACTACAAATATTTGCTTGCCTCTGAGTGGCACTCAAAGGTCGGAGCAGCGAGTATGTAAGTCAGCATTACTAATAGATGTCGCAGTCCGTATTCTTTTCTGGCCCTTCCATTAGCCAGCACAAAATGCTCGTATTCAAAAGCAGCAGCGTATTTGCCCTGCTTGGACTCGCACACAGTAGCACAATGTGGATCTCTTTTTCGTTGGACATTTTAAAGCGAATACGAAACATTTTTAAGTCGCCAACATCCATATTTATTTAATTACGAGATCATCGCCAGAGGCACTTCGCGGAAAGTAATGGAATGTTATTGACGTTATAATTTTTATTTTGCCTATATCAGTGGCATGCTCGGTCAATGTTTGATATAAAATAATTTCGTAATGGAGTTTTTTTGCGGTGGAATGTTTTAATATTTAATATATTGCGCGAAGCAGAAAAAAAGTAATTCATTGCGGCTGCGGACTGCTGTGTCGGGTTTTTACACGTTATAAACTCAGTGTTTTCGGAATAAGCGTCGATGAAATTACAGAGATAAGAAACGCTCACAAATTAAATTAGTATTGAAATTAACCTCATGAAAATTGTTTTATAAACAAATACACATAATCTAAATGTTTTTTTTTAAACTAGGTTTTACTAAAACTTATCTGAGAAGTTTCAGAGTGTCTTATTGTATATTATATTCCAAGTTAGGCTTATTACTTAGACTAAGCATGCAAATTTTAAATTCGTTAGTAATATTATTTTCAAAGCTTCTTCTCTGCGTTTATATTAGGTATGTAAATCATGCTGTTAATCACCCATTCTACATAATTTGACAAAATTTCTCTGAATTTCATCTCCCTGATAATTCCTAGAACATTAATAGAAAATATGTTGTAGACTTGTATTTCAATGTGGACTTAAATTTTAGTTACACCTTTGTATTGCTTTCATGTTAATTTATTCAAACGTAGATGTTCGTTGCATGACGTAGTATGGTTTTATATTAGTTTTAATAGAGTTCCGTACCCAAAGGATTCGAAAGTAAACCTTTGTATCTGCCAAAAATATTTTTAATGGAATTTTAAAGAAAATTTTAAGCTTTAATATATTGTTGGTTATTTTACGATTGTTTAATAACAGATCATTCGGTGTACGAGTCGCACTTGGCTTTTAATTAAGTATTTAAAATTAATGCGATATTAGTTGACAACAATTTATTAATATTAATATATATATATATATATTAAATTAATCTAGGTTGAACTAGTTTATTAATTGAGTAATTTTTTTATACTTGTATTAGTTGTATTATTCTTTCCGTAGATAAGGTGATTGATCAATTAATTATAATTGGTTTAGCTATCTTGAAAGCGTTTGCAACGGTAATTAGACAGCTCAGCTGTTTCATTCGTATATTTAAGTTTTTACAAAACGTTATTAAAACTAAACTTAAAAGTTGTAAACTTTTACTAGTTGCATTATTTTTTCTATAAATAAAGTTTTTTGTATTTATTGGGCAACATGAAATGAAACGAGTTAAACATTATTAATTAGTAGAAAAGTTGGGTGTTTGTATATCGTTATGCATTTCGACAATAATTACATTATGTTGCCCGCCGGCGTCGATAACTTCAAATCATACCAGTTAATGGTACTGCTACTAATTAATACAATTATTTTGATTTTACATAGGGGTAATCATTACGGTACTTACAACTCGTCATTATTTTTAGCTAGCGTAAGATATTTACATACAGTTTTTTTCAGTTATAACATTTCGCCATTTCAGGATTACTTACCTAGTTTACAAAACGAAATTAATCATCATCACTATTCTTCTATATATAGTGTCAAGGTTATTTATATTATGTATGTGTGTTGCATAATAGATTACATCTTATTGGGCCAAATACATCCATTTGGCCCAATAAGATGCAACCATTACGGTAACTTCCGAAGTGTTTTTTTTGTATACTTGCCTATTTACCAGATCTAGCAGATGGCCCGCAAGCAATGCAAAATGCCTCACAGGCCCCAAAGTCATTGAATTTTTCTATGCAGACGAAGGCTTTCCAATCTTTAAATCCCTAATTCATCACGAATTGTGCTGACTGTTCAGTTGATGCTCTATCTGGTAGAGTCTACCCTACCACCAAAACTAGTCTGGAAAATTCAGCTTTTGTTAGAACACCGAAGTCCCACAAGTTACTCACATAATCTCTGCAACGCCCGTTTGTGTTCGAGTCATCAATACTATTGGAAATTGCACCTCGAGTCTCAATGGGCGTTTTTCGGGTGATTTAGTTCTTTTGTCGTTTTCAACATTTTTGAAAATTCTCACAGATTGCGACTCACTCATTATCCTTCAGGAATCGCTTTAAAATAGTGAGACTATGTTTTGAAACGAGCGATGAAATAATGATTCTTAGTTTCGTTAGAAGTGGCGGCCGTCATAGCGGTGATCCTGATTTCGACTCTGTCAACAGGTAACTGTTGACTGACGTAATATAGCGGTGAATAACTTCAACTATTTAATTAAGCTGAATGCACGGAATGAAAACCACGGTCGGGTGCTAGTCGTACTTTTATTAAGTATAATAATGTGTGAAAGTTTGGATGATAGGATGTTTTTTTTTTGTTTTTACTCAATCATTTCGTAACAGCTGAATCTATTTCGATTAAATTTGGTAAATACATAGCACTAGAAATCTGGATTGAAAAGCTACATATAAATCCAGAACTACGTGAGCATAGCCGCATGTGGCAACTAGTTTACTAAAAATAAGAGTACGGTTACAAAATAAATATTAGTTATTGTTTAGTTTTTAGGGTTCAATTACCGGAAGCCATCCGGAAGCCTACGCCGTCCGTCCGCCTGTCTGTCTGTCTGGATTCTGTCAGATCTTGGTAGTCATAAAAGGTAGCCTGTTGAAAATTTCAAAAGACTAAGGGCCTTATTTATAATCATTTTTAAACCTATTTTAGTTAAAATAGCTTTTGTTTTCTTCTCTCTGATATAAAATGTCATACGTCAAAACAAGACAAAACGTATTTTAACTAAAATAGGTTTAAAAAATGATAATGAATAAGGGGGTTAATGTTTGGACATTAAACCTATGCAATTAATACAAATTTAAAATAAAAAATCCCAAGAGAGTTTGCTGTGCAAGAATTCTCCAACCAAGGAATAACCGCTAACGCATTCTTACTAATATTCTACTGGTATCTAGTTCTTATCTAGTGGCGACATCTAGCATTGACTAACTAAAGTAAAGTAAAGTAATTCTTTATTGTTAAACTGTGTACATAAAGATGGTCGCTTATATTTTGGAAGTTGCAACAGTTTGCCCATTTCGGACGTACAATATTTTTTTATCTTAGATCTACTCTATAATCCTAGGGTATAGGTAGTTACATAGTAAGATGTACTACGTGCGACTATGCTATGAGTTGAGTAAACTTCGGAACCGTACGCTATACGTAGTTTGAGAGGCGATGCATGTACGGTTTACTAAATTACTTGCTAGTAAATGTTTATGACTTCTGTATACCAGTGACAATCTACACAGTTTATAAAATGGAAAACGCTCATAAAACCTCCCACGCACTTTAAAAGAATGATCTGCCTCGACTTTTAAGATAATTTATTCCCACCTATAGATGACTAAGTTTGTGATGTGAACATAAAAATGAAATATCTACACGTTAACTGAGGATGAAGTTATTGGCATAATAACTAGCTTATTCAAATTCATTAAATGACTCGTGAACAGTATCCGATAGAGCCATTACTTTTAAATTATTGATTTGAAATCACAATACATTATCATTATAAGTGGTAAAAATCCACTGCTGGACATAGGCCTCGACTCCTGGCCATAGAATGCCACGACTAAAGGTCTTGAGCTGCCTAAATCCACCGAGCTGCTAGTTTTAAAATGTCGTTGTTGCCACTCGGAAACCGTTTTAACCCCCGTCTAAGAGGAGTGTTACAAAAATTGAGGCCATAATTGAACGAGCGAAGCGAGTTCTCTGAGACAAGTTGGAAGAATCGGCGTTTGTATGTATGTATGTATGTTTGTCCAATGAAAACTTCCTAACCGTTAATCCGATCTTCATGAAATTTGGTATGGGGGTAGATAGTATTGGTAAAATTTGTAGGTAAGGTTATGAGCTATATCGGTCAGGGGGTTGCTGAGATATTGGGATCCAAGAGGGGGTAAAAAAAATAAAAGTGAGACAGTCAGATCAAGTGGGGTGTCTAATGAAAGCGCTTTAGTTGAACATTTCAAAACTGTTTTTAATAAGTATTTAAACTTAGTAGTTTCCGAGATATTAGGGAAAATAAAAAAACGCAAAAATCAAAAATTCTAGGGTACTTCCAGCAGTCCCACAATGCTGAAATTTGGTATGCTTGTGGCTTTTGTGTCACAACTACAGGGAAAAGTCTGAAATTGAAGAAATTAGAAACCTGAACCTTAAAAACAATAACCAATATAACATCCATTGTTGACCCCCCATTCCTAGGAATTTGAATGACATTGGAGTTCTATGTTTTCGTCAAAAGGACGTTATCAATTAATTCGTCAAGTACTTTAAATACTAACAGGTATGTAGTATTTACGCTCTGTTGCTTAGTCCTATTCAAAGGCTATTTCGATGATGTGCAGGAAATTAGAGTAGTTACTGGTAGATCCTGTACTACCAGTACACTGGTAGACAGCGAAGGGAAAATTTTCAAAAATAATAATAGAAAATATGGAAATTACTTAGTTAAGTAGTCGGGCTGATAAAGGTGTTATCGCGAGGTCTCAGTTCGGGGCGAACCACTAGTTATTATGTAATTAAATTATTATTATTATTACTGATGTGTGAAATGTCCAGCATTTATTTATTTTATTTAATTAAGAGTTCCGTAAAGGAATTTATATCACTTAAAAACTCTCAGAATTAGTAAGTTGAAGTCATGGCAATGGTAAGCCATTTAGCTCGCAGAACCCACAACCGTTGGGGGATTAAGGTTCTCGAGTGGCGGCCACGAACCGGACGCAGTGTAGGGTACCCCTCTCGATGGACTGATGACATTTTTAAGGTGGCATACAGTTGGTGGGTGGAGGCGGGTCAAGACCGTTCATCATGTTATTCTATGGAGCCTATTTCCAGACTTTTTTACGCTGGTGATAGTTAAGTTTACTGTTGAACATTTGGAAAAGACAGGTAAGAGGTAAATTCGTATTCCAGACATAGTTAGAAAAAGTACCAAGAAAAAAAGAAAGAGAAAGAGTAGAAAGTAGTGTAAAACATCTGCCTGTGAGTAACTAAAGGATCCAAAAGGCTTTTACCAAAGCAAATATTTACTATCGACATCGGGAATAGGATTTGTGGGCGTCAGAAACAAACAAAAACCTCGTAACATTGTGAAACCAAAGCTTAATTAAGACTAGGCACCTCTGTAGAACTAATTAAACTTATTCCATTATACGTGCAAACGAAATTTTAAGAGAACGTCCAGGGACCAGCTGGTGCAAGTAAAGATTTATTATTATAACGTTAGCGACGTTTTGTCGGGGTCATTTCTGTTACAGCCTTAATAAAGACAGAGTTAAATACGCGTTCTTTTTTTTTTAATTTTTAGAGTTGTAACTTTTTCCCTATTCTTATCACTTTTTACACAAACCAATTTTATCGCGGTGTGTCAGAATTCAGACTAAGAATAGACCCCACCAACTCCTACAATGGATTTATTAAAAACTGACTAAGAGGTTACACCAATGGATGGGCAGCAGCATCCACATAAGTACTCAAAACAAAGCAAATACTGTGATAACCAATCTGCTTGCCAAGCGTGGTAATAATGGCAATCCCCCCCATTGCATTTCTTGGGGGAAGGCTTCTTCTGTTGATATCACCACTATAATAACTTCTCCCAGTGTTCTAGGGTTTTCTGGAAGATTACTCTTTTAGGGTTAAGCTTGCCTTTGAACATGTCCTATGTGTAAGTTTTTTTGTCTATAATTTTGTATACAATAAAGAATAAAGTACGTTTACTGGCTTAATAACAAACACAAAAATACGTTATCAAAGCTGACGCTCGCTATTATTAGACATATTAGATACTAGCTGCGCCCCGCGGTTTCACCCGCGTGAGCAATGATAAAAATTGATGATTGAAAGTAGCCTATGTGTTAATCCAGGGTATAAACTATCTCCATTCCAAATTTCACTCAAATCCATTCAGTAGTTTTTACGTGAATGAGTAACAAACATCCATCCATACTCACAAACTTTCGCGTTTATAATATTAGTAGGATTATTAGATTTATTTTTAGACAGTTATGAAATAATTGTTTTATATAACTTGTCATCAATTTTACTTCATTTGACAGTTATTTTAAGGTGCTAATTATGGGCTCCATAATTATCACACAGTAAAGCGTAACAACAATCCTAAAACGTCATTATAGATCAGAAAATGCAATTTTACCTAATGCAGGTTTAGCAATGTCACGTCTGAGTAAGCCCTGTAGTATCAATAGGCATTAGACAAAGTAACATTCTAATAGCGATTGCGCTAGTAGAAAAGTCCAAAATGTATATTACAATAATAATAATACGTTTATTGCGGCAAAGAAAAGAAAAATGTAACAATGACTTAGATTAAGATTAGCATGAATGTTACACTACAATAAGCCATAGTGTAACTAGGCAGGTAATAATAGGTAGGTAGGTATGAGATTGACGTAAAGCTATCGATATGCCACGTGGTCTATTGTATTTTATTATGACTGTAAACATAGAATAACTTGAAAGCGAATACCGTTTGTCTAGGCCAGCAGGGCACGTAGATAATAGTGTAACGAAAAATCGCTAACTAGGGTATCATCAAACTCCGCGCATCGTCTCATGCCCGTTTGTTTCATCCTTTATTCGCTTGTAAGTGCCTGAAACTGACTACATGTCTAGCGGCCCAGATTATCCATTACAGGGTTAATACTCAGACCACAAAAAAATGGTTTCCTTTGAAGTGTAACAAAGTCAGTGAAAACCCAACATTCTTAACCAATGAAAAGCCAGGTAGTTAGGTGTCCGTCCACTCAAAAGATAAAGTGGCAGACAAACTTTAAACCGTGTCCCATCTATTTGCATCATCTGAACACCTTGCAACTGCTGCTGGACAAAATTAGACTCAAATCCCATGGAACAAGGTTTGAGTACCTATCTAGTATAGACTTCCTATCATACAGTCTTTTGTACGAATGCAACCCGCTTTCGTCAAAGGTAATTCGATCTCCGAACCATGTTCGTTTTGTTTTCGCACTTAAGTATTGTGCCTTTAGTTTGTTTTATCCGGTAATACGAAACTGGCGACGTTCGCACCCCTATTGACACATCCAATCAAAACATACAAGTGAGCGAAAGATTTCGACAAAAAATCGATTTCGAAGCTTTCATTCTTTTAATATTTCGCAATTCAATAGCCAGGTGCAATAGCAGGACGATCAAATCCTTTTTGGCTTAACGCTAATTTTGTTAATGCAATTTATCTACTATACCTATACCAGTAATCAGATTTCAAACCAAAATTAAATCAATTCGATAAACGACTTTCCTTCCAGGTCCTCAAGCAAGCCGCATTCCTTAAAATAATACCTACCAATTCTAAGAAAAGAGGTAGATGAAAAAATAACACTTTATCTTACTTACACTACACTAAAATAAGTACATAAAAACAAATTATAATAAAAAAAATATTTTAAAACACCTGTATATCGAAATAGACTATTGCCTGTTTTAGTATACTATACATACTTTGTATATGTAGGTATTGCTACTTATAGAAACGAAGCGTTCCACTAAGAGCACCGATTTGAAGAGCATTGATGATGTATTTGTGGCAAATTAAACACGGATTATCAATAGAAATTCAGATAATTATTACAGAGCAACTTGGTACCAATCTTTGCACATTACAGGAGAGTTTGACAACTAACCATTTATTTTTTATTCACTACTCTAGTATATATGCTCTAACAATTGATGTGAAGAGCACCGATTTGAAGAGCACCGATTCTATACGGCTAATGATCTTCATGCGTTTTTTGGAACGCATTATTAGAATATCTACTTATATAGTACACCATAAACGTAGGTACTCTGGGTATGAAACATCCGGCCTGTTTATTTTCTGTGTAATTATGATAACATTTTAATTACTAAAGTGTACACACGGGAAATCAGTGTGTAAATATGTTCCAAAATATGTCCTTAATTTTTTTATTCATTAAAATTCGGCGCTTTATTGAGTTCATATCAAATAATCTGGTGTGCAGTGAAAAGGCCACTTGGGATATCCAAGACATCTCCAAAACTATGCAAGATATAATATATCCCTGAAATAAATTGTTTGTGAAATACTTTTTTTTACAAAAGTTGTTGCATGAAATATATTTTAATATTATGTTTGTTATTTATATGTGATATCTTTTTTTTTGTACTGCTTGGCAAGCATACTATCATACGGCCCACCTGGTGGAAAGCAGTTACCGTAGCCTATGGACGCCTGTAACACCAAAGGCATCACACGCGCGCTTCCTACCCTGAGACATAAAGATGAAAAGTCTCATGTGGTAGGAGGTTTTGCAGTTTTTCTTAGTGTCTGTATTTAATTGCACGCCAGTTAATTATTTATAAAATCTGCTGAGATTATAAAACAAATCCCGTTTTTAAAAATTTTTCGTAAAAAATATTTCGTAAATAACATAAGTTTGACTAATATTTAATTTTGTCCAATACCACACGGGTTGATGAACCACCGATCAGTATTTAACCTCGCGACAACCATCAATTTCTCGATTCGAATCGATTGTATTGATTCGAATGAAATGATAGCGGCCATAAAACAAACCACGGGATTACCGATTTACATCGATATTAAACAGTTAAATGGGGTGGTTAAAATGGGGGTTATAGGGGGTATAGGTCTATAAATTAACAATGCCAATTTACCTAATGACATTGTAAAAGGAAAGTTTACGATTAACGGTTTTAGTATTCATGATTGCATCGTATTTGATATTTATGGGGTAACAAGGTTTGACAAGGTTAAGCAAAAGGTATTCTTGAAGAGATATTTCTGAGGACAGTTTCATTGGTTTAGCACTCATGATGCAATTATCTAGCGACCCTGCAAATACAACACGAATACTAAAAGGCTTTGTTCACTTCAAATAGTAGCAGATTTAAGGTGGATCGTCTCACAAGTGGCGTTAAATTCAAATTTAGTCGTGTTTTTTGCCTCCTAGTTTTCGCAAAATCTATTTTTGCTATCTCAAGAAGTGTTGATGAGCTGAGCAAAAAAACACAATTTGAATTTCGCGCCATATGCGAGACGATCCACCTTAACGGAACCGACACCACTTTTCTTTTGGCCTTGACCGTTCTTTATCAACGTAAACAGAACCTTAGATAAAAAGTTTAATAAAACAAACCATTTAAACGGTGTTTCTAGTCTAACATAAAATTGATTTTTATAAACGATGACCATTTTAAAGGTAACAGAAAGTCAGTGGATGGAGACTAAAACCATTTATCGTGGCATTCTATGTTGGGCTATGTCCAAAAGTCGACTTTTACCAGCTGATTATGATGGTGAAACTTAAATAGAGACGTTGATAAGTGAATGCGATCCATGAAGCTCTGTCATACAAACTTTTGAAAGTACTTAGTTACAAATTCCTCCTCCAAAATTATTTTTCTTTTCGACAGCTTCTAAGTTGACCTCCGTCATCTTATTCCAAGTTGGCATCTAGCAACAATACTTCAGGGTTTATTACAAAATTAATTACCAAGTGCCTTGATCAGGTGTTCCGCCGCAGGGTCCGGTGTTTACATCGGCTCTGCCTTGTTTAGTTGGACTTTATTGCAATCAGGAACAAATGTCACAAGTTTGTTTTTTATTTGCGGATTAGCAGTATTAGTTGTTTATTGAGCATTGGTTTTGTTTAAGGTTGTTAATTGTCTTTAAGTTTCTGGGATGAATTGACTTCAAAATAAAAATAAAATTATTTGTTCATTGAAAAATCTTCTGCATTTCTTCTCTAAAGATAGATAGATAGTAGATAACTCTTTATTATATGTAACTTATAGGTATCTCACAGAATAGTTCACGGTGGTAAAATGGGTGGCCTTAGCGTTAAGAGTGATCTCTTCCAGGCAACCTTTGAATGAACTGGATTGTAAAAAAATGAGATGGTGCTGGTATTACAATCAAATAAAATAAATATTCATGCATGTGTATTAGATTTATACAAACACATACAATATACTTCAGTAGAAGTGAAAGAATAGAATAACGCATTCACTCAAGATATGCTGTGAGATACAATTTGTAGATCTCAATTCTTCTATTCTTCTAGTGACAATTTATAAGCCATTTCAAAATGATGAGGGATGTCAAAAACAAATATGCAAAGAGAAATATCATCATCATCATCAACCTATAGAAGTCTACTGCTGTGCTGGGCATATAGGCTTCCTAAATGGAATGCCACACGAGCAAAACAAAAGAGAGACAGAAAATTTAGAACACTGATATTATTGGTCGAAAGGATTTCAATTAGCCAATCCGCGACTGGTATAGAAGTGTGTTCACGACGCGACGTGACGAGGCAAGTAGGTACTAGACCACGGACATGCGGGTGAATCAAGAGCTCTCCTGCCCACTCGATAACTGATTCCGAGTCACGATTGATATCGATTAAATCGGAATCGCGAAACAAAGACCCTTTATCGCTTATCGGTGGATCGGATATGTGATGGCACGTGACGGATCGGGTCAAGTTGTATTGACTTTGGATATGTGGTGTAAATGTCCGTGACTACTAATGAAATAAGATGGTATATTGATCTAACTAATCGGGCATACATACTAATCAAATTAGTTGCCCACGTGACTGAGAATGATGGGTAGCTAATGGGTAATCCTGATTTTCTATAAATCATAGGGCCTCGTCCACCTTCCATATGTGCATAAGTGTGCCTAAGTTTAAAATCAATATAAAAGTAAAAAAGTTTTTTCTTAAAAAAAATATTTTTCAATACAAGTTTTTATTTAATTAGTGATCGGAACCGTGACCCAAATACTGCCAGGCTACTATTAATCATCGAGGATTTTCAGGGTCCACCTTCTGTTGCCACTATATCAGCTCACCGTCACCATAATATTGTATTGTCATCTGAACTTACGACAAGTATGAAAAATTTCAGCTCAACGGTTCATAAATCAGTTGGCTGGAAGTGGTTCAAAATTCAGTTTCATGATTTTTCCCACACACATTATCAAGAAAAGCTTGTAAAAATTCCCTCAGTGAAATAATGCAATTTCTTCGTTGTTTTACTGGTTCTTTCTTGATCACACTATATCATAAGCTAAGTTCAGCAACAAAGTTGTAACCGAAGGTGAAAGAGTAAAAACAAGTGTGGTGAAAGGATAAATTGGGTATCGCAGATGTTGATGTTTTTCTTCACCATTCAAGAGCACGTATTATTATGCACAGGTCGGAAGTCAGGGGTTATCCAATGTTAAATATTAAATGGAAATTGGAACCGGAACACATAAACTAAAAAATAACGGCTAATAGTAAACCCAAAACAATTTGAGCTAAATTAGCTAGAAATAATAACGGCAACGTATCTAAAAGCTCATTTAGGTCCAAATAAAAGTAAACTAAACAATATAAAACCGTTATAAAGCCGAACAAAACCAATCCAATAGCACAGTTTATGGTTATAGTAGCGTGATCCCAAGCCAATTTACGTTAGTTTGGGGGAACTGAGTAAAAAAGTATAACAATAAAGTAATATAATTTGGGAATAGCGAGCGACGTTACGTATTTGTATGGAGGGACGGTACCTATTAATTTAATGAAGGATTCATTCGGACTCGATATAGACTTTGATAATGGAGCTAATCGAAATGTAGAAAGCTTTCGGTGCGACGATGACACGGCGAATGGAATTCACGTTTGATATAATTGCGTTTTCTTGATAGTTTTTTTTTGAAGGGAGAGACGTTTTAATATTTTTATTTACTTCACTTCCGTATCATCATCATCAGCTTGTAGAAATCTACTCATAGGCCTCCTCCATATAGAATGCCACGACGAACGGTCTTGACTTCCCGCAACATTTACAACTGTATTTGTTTAAAACCTTGCAAGCCAATTTTAAACTATTATCCCATGTGCGCGGTAGAGGAAGGTCCTCTTTTTGATTAAAGACATACAAACGTCTCAGAAAGTTGGTGGATGGAGGACCAATATGGAGGATCAAGACCGTTCGTTGTGGCATTCTAGGGGGAAAGCGTATGTCCAGCTGTGGACTTCTACAGGCTGATGATGATGATGATCCCATGTGTGACTGATTTTGCGAACTTGTCATGTCCCGACAACAATATAATATTATGGCACAGTGAGCTGATCTGATGATGAAGACAACATAACTCCTTGCTGGGTTTATATTGATTGTTTACTCCTCTGTGGCGCGGCGGGCGAAGGTTCGCCTGCGGCGCAGGAGGTTGCAGGTTCGATTCCCGCCTGTGAACAATTATTTGTACGATCTGCAGATAATTGTTCAGGGTGGTCTGGGTATTTTTCTATGTATAATAAAAAATATCTATCTATGTTAATGTATTGTATGAAGTATATCAGTTAATCTAGTACCCATAATACAAGCACTGCTTAGCTTGGGGCTAGACAATGTTGTGTGAAATGTCCAGTGTTCGAGATTCAAAGCTACGCGCCAATTTAGTTTATAATGATCTGACAGATCGCGGAAGATCCTGTGCGCCCGCAGCGCCATCCTTATCATGAGATATATATTTATTTGTCTGTTCTTCAAGCTTTGGTTCTTGGGAAGTAAACGTGTACGTCGAATTTCAATAAGTATTTAATTTACCTGACCCCCCTACATGGTCCTGGATCTACACCGGATATTTAACCAGAAATAATTCTGATTCTAATTAGAAAGTTTAATCAGCCGTGAAGAAGATAAGTGAAGCGCTAATGAAAATTGCAACGGGATTGCGCGTCACAAAGAGTGGTCGAGTTCAAGTTCAAGTACAAAGTGAAAAAGTGAATTTATTTTTGAACCCAACACTCTAATCAGGTATAATTAGGTATAATTCGACGTAATTATAAGGTTAGTAACATTCAGTCTACTATTTATTGTTAACATGTTGTTAAATTGTCTAATTTTGTGAGTGACAGTAAGCTACCATTTTGTTATCCTAGGTAATTGCAGTGTTAGATAAATTTTGGTTACCTAGTTAGTTAAAGTTTAATTGTTGTTTGTTCTATTCATATAGGTATAGAATAAAATAATTTGACTAGCATTTAATTCAAACCAATTTATCATTAGTATTTTCAACACTCACTAGGTTTCATCATTGTTAAAAAACAGGTACCTACTTAATACTTTCATTTTGTCTCATGTAATTAGAGTTTTTTTTTGTTAATTGGTTACTAATTTCCCATGTAAAATCACTAAATTATGAAGTCAAACTAGTTTACATAGATTAGGTTTTCGTGTTTATCAGTATCAAGTGTAAATAAGCTCAATTTACCTACCTAAAACATCGTATTTAAGTATAGGTATTGATGTTATTTCATCATTAGTTTCTACGTACTTTGTATAAAAGTCCTAAGTGCCTTTGTAAACAGATGTTACCTGTATCAGTTCCAGGTCTACCGTGCCTGTCTCCCAGAATGACCGAGGAAAAAGAGTTAGTCAAAAAACGCGGCAGTATCAAAGGTCGTATCACGGCTTTCGCAAATCATTTGACGATCTTGGATGCCTCCTCACTGAGTTCCTCGGAGGCCAGGGAGTTACAATTGCGCACCGGTAAGATCGAATCTTTATATGACCAATACGATGAGGTACAGTTAAAAATTGAGTGCCTTACTGATAACACCGACCTGCAGTTAAGTGAACGAACTGAGTTTGAAAGACATTATTATCGGATACTCGCCGATGCTCAGGGAATATTAGATACTCATCAAAAGAATAAGGTCGGAAGTGCATCGAGTAATTCTCGTTCTAATCATACGCTTGTTAAGTTGCCCACTATTCAGTTGCCGAAGTTTGGAGGTTCCTATGAAACTTGGTTGGAGTTTCATGACACCTTCTCAAGTTTAATTGAAAAAAATGATCAGATAGATGAAATTAACAAATTCCATTACTTGAGGGCGTCACTAGAAGGTTCGGCAGCTGTGGTAATTCAATCCATTGAGTTTTCTGCGAATAACTATTCGGTCGCATGGAAGCTCTTATGTGAGCGGTTTGACAATAAACGCTTGTTAATACAAAATCATGTTGCAGCCTTATTCAACATCGAACCGGTCACAAAAGAGTCATCCGTCATTCTGAAACGTGTAATAGATCAATTAAATAAGAATTTACGTGCATTAGAGTCATTGGGACAACCAATTGAACACTGGGACACTCTTTTGATTTATATCGTCACGCAAAAGTTAGACGCAAAAACATACCGTGAGTGGGAAGAACATAAGGGCACTTTATCCAAAGAAAAGCCGATTAGTCTTGTTTCCTTTCTAGAATTTATGCGTAATCGTGCAGATTTAATTGAGACTATTGAATTGTCTCATAACAACGCGACAAGCGGCAAATATGCACCCAAAATAAAAGCTATGGTTTCTTATCAGAGTGGTAACAATAAAACTAATTTAATTTCATCGTCAATGAAACCTTGCCCTAGCTGTAATGATGATCATTATTTAAATAACTGTCCGAAATTTCTCGCTCTAAGTAGTGATGTACGGTATAAGCTAGTACCTACCTATAAGATATGTTTTAATTGCTTCCGTAGTGGACATTACGCTAATTCGTGTAGAAAGCCTGGTTGTAAAGTTTGCAAGCGTAAACACCACACACTTATTCACGTAAATGAGTTCAGTGCAACAAAACAGCTGTCTACGTGTATACCTATAGCTACAGCTGATTGCGATAACGGCACTCGTTCAACTAACTCGATACCTACTGTCACGAATCCTCAGACTTCGAGCGTCGCACTTACGGGGAGCATCTCAACTACCTGCGAGACGTCAGGTCAGAGTGATGTTTTATTATCAACTGCGTTAGTTAAAATGCGTGATAATAATAACTGCGAGGTCATCGCCCGTGCGATTCTGGATAGCGGTAGTACTTCGTGTCTAATGACCGAACGACTGCATAAACAATTAAACTTACCAGCTGATCGCACTGATAGGACCGTCGTAGGTATAAATAATAAATCATCGAGCATTAGTCAAATGTGTCGCTTGCCTATCAAGTCGTTATGTGAAAGTTTTACAACTTATCTAAGTTGTTTTATTCTGCCGTCGATTACTGATAACGTTCCCGGGTGTCAGATTGATGTTAAAGGTTTAAATATTCCATCAAATATTTGTTTAGCGGACCCTCAGTTTTATTCGCCCGCTGCCATTGATTTAATCATTGGCGCTGATGTTTTTTGGGACATTTTAGGTTCGCAACATATTAAATTGGGAGATGGAAAGCCGATACTTTATGAGACTCGACTAGGTTGGATAGTCTCCGGTCCAGTTAACGGCGACCGCGTATCTACTTTTCCTCCTATTAAATGTAATTTTACTCAAGTTGATTCAATTAATTCTCACTCTTCTGATGATGACATTCAAAACCAATTAATGCGTTTTTGGCAGCTCGAAGAAGTTAGCCCTCAGTCATCTCATTATTTTCCAGAGGAGAAGCAATGTGAAGAACATTTTGTCAAAAATACAACTCGCCTCGCAGACGGACGTTTCTGCGTTAGAATCCCATTAAAACAGACACCAAGCGTGTTAGGTGATTCTTATCAGCGAGCTAAGCATTGTTTAGTATCTTTAGAGCGCAGACTAAAAGGTAATGACTCATTTAGCAAAATGTACAAAGATTTCATGTCCGAATATGAATCTTTAGGTCACATGACAGAGTGCATGCCGATTACTTCAGTGCCTCACTATTTCATCCCACATCATGGCATCCTTCGTGAGAGTAGTACGACGACCAAGCTACGGGTCGTATTTAATGCAAGTAGTCCTACTTCTTCAGGAGTTTCATTCAATCAGATTCAAATGATTGGGCCCACGGTACAGGACGACCTGCTGTCGATACTATTACGATTTAGGCAACATAAATATATTATAGTTGCAGATGTTGAAAAAATGTATAGATGCCTGGCTGTACATGATGCTGATAGACCACTACAACAAATCATTTGGCGCGATCAAAATAGCCCAGATTCAGCTGTGAAATGCTATGTTTTAAATCGTGTGAGTTACGGAACTGCTAGTGCACCTTTCCTTGCTACTCGGTGTTTGAAACAGAAAGGTCTAGAGTGCAAGGATCCTAAAATATCTGAACTTATAATACACGATTTCTACATCGACGATTTTGTTAGTGGTGGGGATGAACTCAGCGAAGTCTTGCGCATACGTGAGCAGGTTACCGCCGAGCTCGCCTCAGCTTGCATGCCTCTTAGAAAATGGAAGTCTAATGAGCCTCAATTACTACCAGAAACCGATCAGTTATCGCCGGAATTTAACATCGGAGATACTGAATCGAGTAAGACGTTGGGCCTCGGGTGGCACTCATTATCAGATCAGCTTTATTTTCCCATCAGTCCTACCATAGCCAAAGGAAACACAAAACGTGATATTCTCTCGGTCATTGCTCAGATATTTGACCCCTTAGGGCTCTTATCACCTTGTGTCATCCTTATGAAAATTCTATTACAAAAACTGTGGCTACAGCGACTGACTTGGGATGAAGAGTTGCCACCAGAGATATACCAGGTCTGGGTTGAGGTGGTCGACAGCCTACCGGGTCTGAACAGCTTACGCATACCGCGACGTGTCATCTGTGACTCATATGCCCATCTGGAAATGCACATTTACACAGATGCGTCCGAGCGTGCGTATGGCTCTTGTATTTATGTTCGTAGCGTCGACTACAAAGGTGAGGTCTCAGTCAGCTTACTGCTCGCTAAGAGCCGAGTCGCGCCTATCAAGCCCACAACAATACCACGACTCGAGCTCTGTGGTGCATTGATTGGTGCTCGTTTGTACGAGAAAGCCATCACTGCACTGCGAGCCAAAATTAAGCATGTTATATTTTGGACAGACTCCATGATTGTTCTAGGTTGGCTTAAAATGTTGCCTTCTAAGCTACAACCATTTGTGCGTAATCGCATAGCTGAGATATTAGACAAGACTGGCAGCTGTACTTGGAGACACGTTCCGACTGATGAGAACCCCGCGGATCTTATATCACGCGGCACCACTGTTGACTCTCTTCAGTCGCTTAATTTATGGTGGCATGGTCCAGATTATTTGAAACGCGATTCCTCGCACTGGCCTGTCACTCCAAGTACTGTTAAAACGTTGCCTGAAACTCGAAATGAAGTTTCATTACATATAAATAATTCCACTCCACGCGAACTTATAGATTTCAGTCGTTTTTCAAATCTATCTAGGCTTCAACGTACTGTAGCCTATGTGCTACGGTTTGTAAATATTTTAAAGAAAGGGACAAAGAATAAAACTAAATATTTGAATACTGACGAATTGGATAAAGCCTTAATTTTAATAATGAGACAGTCGCAACTTCAATCGTTCCCTGAATATAGTTTACTTGTTAAAAAACAAGATTTACCTATCAAAAGCCCATTGATTAAGTTTAATGTTTATTTAGATGAGAACGAGTTAATTCGCGTTGGAGGTCGATTAGATAATTCTAATTTTACGTTTGAAAAGAAGCACCCTATTATTTTACAGTCCACACATCAAGTTACGAAGTTATTATTTGAGTTAGAACACAAAAGATTAATGCACGCCGGCCCTCAACTTTTACTGGCTACAATTAGGGATACCTATTGGCCAATAGGTGGTCGCATGTTGGCGAAGAAGTGTTTCCGTCAATGCGTGCGCTGTAGTCGCATGAAAGGTAAGGTATTTACTCCTCTAATGGGTAATTTACCACAGCAGCGCGTGCAACCAGGTGGATACCCATTTGAAAGTGTAGGCGTGGACTACGCAGGCCCAGTTGCCGTCGCTAGTCGTACCGGCCGTGGTTGTAGACTCATCAAGTCCTATATTGCTATTTTCGTATGTTTCACAACTAAAGCGGTACACCTGGAGTTAGTGGGTGATTTAACAAGCAATAACTACCTACTAGCATTACGCAGATTTATTTCACGTAGAGGAAAACCCTCTCATATTTACTCAGACAACGGTACCTCATTCGTTGGTGCATATAATTATATTTCAAAGTTTTTAAAGAGCAACTGTGACCCTCTGGCTGCGGAGTTAGCCCAGGATACCTTAAGGGTACATTTTATACCAGCGTATAGTCCAAATTTCGGCGGTCTCTGGGAGGCTGGCGTCAAGTCAACCAAATATCATTTAAATAGAGTGTTGGGAAATTGTAATTTAACGTTCGAGGAGCTGACTACAACGTTGGTGCAAATCGAGGCGATACTTAACTCTCGGCCACTCTCTCCGTTGTCGTCGGACCCAGAAGATATGACACCCCTCACGCCTGGCCATTTCCTCATCGGCCGTCCTCTTATTGCCCTGCCTGAACAGAACTTCGAGGACTATCACGCAACTAGATTGACTCGCTTCCAGCGCATTGCGCAGTTACGCCAGCACTTTTGGACGCGGTGGAGTAAGGAGTATGTATCAGAACTCCAACAGCGAGTAAAATGGCGATCCTGCAAGTACTCCCTAAAGAATAATACTCTAGTCCTGTTGAAAGAAGATGGCATCCCACCGCTGAAATGGAAGCTTGGACGTGTTGTGGCTGTGCATCCCGGTCCAAGTGATGGCATATGTCGTGTTGCGGACATACGTACGGTCAATGGTGTCGTGCGGCGAAGCTTCAGCAAAATTGTCCCGCTGCTGCCAGAAGATGAAGTCTCCGGTTGAAAGAAGAGCTTTCAACGCGCGGGGGCATGTTCGAGATTCAAAGCTACGCGCCAATTTAGTTTATAATGATCTGACAGATCGCGGAAGATCCTGTGCGCCCGCAGCGCCATCCTTATCATGAGATATATATTTATTTGTCTGTTCTTCAAGCTTTGGTTCTTGGGAAGTAAACGTGTACGTCGAATTTCAATAAGTATTTAATTTACCTGACCCCCCTACATCCAGCATTTATTATTATTATTATGTTATTACTAAAGGTGCACTATTAGTTGTCTATATGTACAGTCCATTCAATCCAAAGGTAATTGATCGCTTTTTAGCGATAAGACCGCCCATTGCTTATCATATCTTAAGGTTGTTTTTAACTTACCTATTGAATTGTTATGTTCTAAGTTATTTTCTATCTACCTATCTATCTAATTGGCTATTCGTGTTTGGGCTTATTTTGATCAACTCGCGGCTTTGATTACTAATTTCGACACCACCAGCTGGAAAGTAATAGTTATTATTTATCATGTTTTTTTATTATTTATTGTCATGAAAGACGAGCAGCTGACTTATGGTGATTTTCATATTCCAACAACTTCAAATTGTTTTCTTATCTTTTTATAGGATTGTACTCAGTCCCAGTTGTACCTGTATCCCACTACAGTTATCAAGATACATTGGGATGCTCTTCGTTATCGACGTCAAATGACATTTCAAACTAACATGAGTTTATCAATAATACTTCAAATCACCCAGATTGTTTGTATAATCAGCTGTGAAGTTAGAGATGTGGTGCTCTTGCGAGTGACAGCGGCAACTCACTCAATCAGGGCCTGATTGGAGACTTGTCAAGTAATCGGCAAATTATCGCTCAGTTAGTTTAGCTCGGTTAGTAGATAAAGATAATAAGATCTGATACCTGGTTGCTGGTATTGTTTGGAATGGATTTGGCATAGTAGATGGGTTTACGGTTAGTATTTCAATAAGCGACGATGGGTTTGTAGGCTGTCGATGGAATGCTTACTACTAAACAAAAAAGAGAATACATGTACATATTATGCATATCAAACAAAGGAGATCTGGAGGTACCTTCCATAGGGATTAAAGTAGTGAGCGTTTTGTAATAAGTAGTTATGCCATCATCATCATCATTAGTCTATAGTAGTCCAATGCTGGATATTGGCCTTCTTCATAGAATCCAACGCCATTAAGCGTGTTTACCATATTGAGGGATTTGCCATAATCACCACGCTTGGCAGGCGGATTGGTGATCGCAGGATTGGTGTTAAATACTCAGGTGGGTGCTGCTGCCCATCCCCTGGTGTAATCCATAACGACATCCATGGGAGGAGAGGGAGTGGTATATTGTAGGCCAGGCACGCCACTTAAGTAGATTTGCATAGAATTAGAAATAACAGGCTTGAAACAAAACCACCAAGAAAACTGAAAAGATTTTTTGTGGTGACTTTTTAAGAAACAAGTTTTAGTTGTAATTTTTTATATTTCTGTTTGCATTTGAATGGTTTTTTATTTAAGATAATAGGGTTGGATAGTAGGGATTGATTTTGGGCTGCATGGCTCCATAATTTTATTTAAATTACGTATACGTACTTTTTCAAAAAATCGGTGAAATCTACTCAATTACATTCAAAAGTAACTCTAATATCCTGTGATAATATCTTTTCGAGTCATTAAGGGAAATTGTGACATGATTACGGAACCCTACACTATGCGTCAAAACGCATTTGGCTAGTTTTCTGTTTTATGCAATCACCATTCAGAATCCAATTGCGGGGGTTGATTTTTTGTGAAAAGCAATTCAGTTATTATTTTTAAACACCTTTTCATAACGTCTATTTTTTCTTCGCCTTCAAATATTTTTCTTAAGAAAGAAAGTAAGTAAAACCGCTGCAGTCAATTACAAAGCTTAAAAATATCAGTTGTATTTTTTCTAATCCTAAAAGGAAGGGTTTCTCAATCCCTTAAACCTCTCAAAACTTAAGATTCATTCGCGTTAAATCAGTACGGGCTACGTATTTTTTTGCAGGCTTACCACTCCACTAACTCCGAATATTTTAGACATTTCGTTAATATCCTAAATCCTCCTTTTTCCTCGAGTCCGGAGAGAAGTCGGCATTCACCGTTAACAGTTTCATGATTAATGACTGAAAACTCTTTGATGGCTTTTTAATTAGAGCTAAAATAGGGGTGTAATACTCGTTGTGAGCGGAAGGTTGGTGCGGCCACAGCTATATTTCATAGCGAGCGGCGGCAAACTCGAATTTGCAAGGCTAATAAATTGCAGAATACCTAGGCCTTATTGGCTCAACGTTTAATCGTTCGGGCGGCACTGGATTATTTTTCGCCAAGTTTCCCCTCGTTTCTTCGTGTCTCAATTGGAAAGTAAAATGCTAAACGTATTCTTACCTTTGTGCGGCGCTCCACCATAAAAGCGTTTGCTTTATCGGTAACACAGGAATAGAATTTCTTAACTTTGCATTACAAATTTAGTTTCTCAAACCTCTCAGCTCGGCTTTCGGATTATTCTTCAGTGAAAATGGTGATTAATATTCAATATGAACAGCCTATTTGAGTGATTGTTTCTGTAGGCCGCATCGGGATCTTTGAACAATGAAATAATATTAATTTGAAGAAATTGCACGCTTTCCAATTTCTAAGGGCAAATGTTTGATGTTCTTTAAAATATTGGATCTAACTCGCTTTAATATTGGAGTTCATTTTGTAATTTTAATCATTTGTTTCAGGATTATTACATACTAACACTTGCTCGCGGCTCCGCCCGCGTGTAACCTCAATTATAAATTATAGCCTATATATTATTCTGATGTATAAGCTATAATACTGTAAAGTTTCATCAAATCCGTTTTGTAGTTTTTGCGTGAAAGAGTAACAAACATCCATCCATTCATCCATCCCCACAAACTTTACCTACATTTATAATATTAGTATAGGATTATTACATAATGACGAATGAAAGCTCTTCTTCAGAACTTGTAAAGAGGGAGTACTTAGGAAGTTGTAAGAAAAATTAAATTCCAAGTCAAAGTAATAAAACAACTAGGTACCTAGTTACTCAGTATTCATACCGCCTGACCGAGGAGCAACAAATAACTGGCAGTATTCGGCAGCTTGTCGCCACCAGTCGCATTTTTGAAAGTCACGAATACTCGGTAGGGTGTTTACGAAAATATTCCTATTACAGCCGTGAGCACGTCGAAAACAATGACTGGCAAGAAACCGCTAAGCAGCCACTTTGAGCAATTAGGAAAAACAAAGAATTTTTATGCAACACGACTTTGGTAAAATATTTCCGGGGTGAATTTCGCCACTCAACTTTCTGATTTTTTAGTCGAAACTTTTTATCGTCTGCAGTGCCAATTTGGAAATATTTTCAGATTGGAAATAAATTGAGGCACATTTTTTCAGATTATCACATAACACTAGTACGTATATAAATAGTATACACTAGAATAAATACTATTATAATCACGCTCAAACGGCTGAACGGATTTGAATGAAATTTAGAATGGTGATACCTTATACCATAGATACATAGGCTATTTTTCATCATCATCATCATCAATTTTCATCATTGTTTATGCGGGCGAAACTGCGGGGCGCCGCTTGATGATCAGCTGTAATCATTTAGTTGGTTCATCATAGTCTTTGGGTACTCGGCCAAATTCGATGTGAAAACGTTTGTAAGCAAACAGCCCATATATAACTTTAAAATCATTTGCATTGAGGTAGGTAACTATTGGTTTTTGTCACTTTCACTTATATAAATTTCACTGATGGACCATGCCACAACAATGTAAAAATGCATGATTATATTATATAAGCATTTTCATTTATTTCAAATTATTGGCTTTAATTGTACTAAAATCTTTAGATTAGAAAGTATGATGAGTTGAGAGTTAAAATAATTACATATTTGCAATTTTTGCAACTTTTGAAAAGTGACTCATTTTTCATATTTTATATTTGATCAAAGTTGTATAATGCCTATATTAGCATTTCTAGGCAGAAATTACAAACGTATCAATAACAATCTACAAATACTTAGATCGTTTATTCATAAGTCATGACTAAACAATGTTTGCACATACGTTTACACTGTAAATTTCAGTCACCTAAGTACCGAAATCTATTTGTAATTCGGCCACAAGACGGGACTCAGATGTTCGAAGCTCTGCCATGATATATGACCGCTATTAGGCACAAACTTTTAATTGCCTATAATCCCGGTGTTGTATTGTAGGTAAATATTGTTTTTGCATATTGTTTATACTTTAAATTTGGAAACTTCCGTGTAAAATATAGAATTATATTATCCAAGAGTTTAGAATTCATAAACCTTGTCGGATTTGGTTGTGCTCAATTAGAATTTTCAAGCTTATCGGGATAAAACATATTTAGTGATTTCGGAGTATCTAAGCCCATTCAGGACGAATACCAAAAGTTTAATGCTATGCTGTGTGTGTTGACGACACTTTGTTTGTTGGAGTTTTATTTTGTAGTAACAGTAATCTACTAGTAACCTCCTTCAGTTTTTATGAGCTGTCTTTTTACACCTTATAATAAATATAGGTATTCTTAAGGTTCAATACCTCAGAAAAAAAAACTGAAGCAATAAAAATCACTTTGTTGTCCGTTTGTCTGTTTTGTAGGGTTCCGTACCCAAAGGGTAAAACGGACCCTATTACTAAAGCTCCACTGTCCGGCCGTCCGTCCGTCTGTCTGTTAGACAGTTGAAATTTTCACAGATGATGTATTTCTGTTGCCGCTATAACAACAATTAATAAAAAACAGAATAAAATAAATATTTAAGGGGGCTCCCATACAAAAAACGTGTTTTTTTGCCGTTTTTGTAGATAATGGTACGGAACCCTTCGTGCGCGAGTCCGACTCGCACTTGGCCGGTTATTTTTTAGAAACGGCTATCATGTTGAAATTAATTTTATACTTTATCTTCTACTTGGGGTCTTCGGCCGCATAGTGCTATAAATAAATCAATCTACAAATCGGAACGATAGGACAGCTTAGACCAATCTACAGAATGCTCAGGGTGCGTTGTCTTACTTTTACTAATTCGTATTTTACGAAACGTTGTGTAATGTCTTGCAAAGTGGAAACAATCCTCTATACACGTAGCGCTAAACGGTCTAGCAGCGGCAATTAAACTTCAATTTACCTAATAAAATATGAGCGAGCCAGAACTCCTGGAACGCAGAGAGTTCTGTTTAAGCAATTTGCCTAAGCTGCTGGCAAAATGTTTTCCTTTTCGTAACTCACACAAAACAATTTCTCACAGACTCGCTCTGTCCATTCGGTATCCGGAGCAAGTTCAACTCCAAACAATAGTTAAGCGCAACAAAGAAAGTTGCTGGCGTGCTGTGGTCGAGTGGTGTGTGTGAACCGACTTATACTCAGACAGTTTGTACACTGCTCTTGTAATCAGTGCAAACAACTCCGTGTGCTTAGGTAGGCTAGCTGTTCACGCTTTATCTAAATATTTGACTTGACCTTTTCAGAACTTCAGCCCGCTGGGATTTTTGTCTCGGGGCTATATTGAAGAGACAATTCCTTTGTATTTAACGGCTATGAAAATGTCTATCTTTATGACGGCTAGGTCGTTAAGTTGCGTCATAAAAGATAACTTCTAATTTTCTAGATTTTAGACAAAGGTTGAACGGAGGCACGCGATGTTAATTCGTTTGTATCGTTTGTTCATTAAACGATCTTTTAAATGCCATCAAAAGATTAGCATCAAATAATTTCGATTGACTTTCGTGGTGTGGCGGGCGAGCCGGCTGAGATGCGTGAGGTGCGGGTTCGATTCCCGTTGCCGGGCAGATGTTTGCATGATCTGAAAATGTTTGTTTTGTGTCAGGGTGTTGAGTGTAGGTCTATGTTCTGAAGCTATGTTATATTATCTTTCATGGTATTTATTTTCAAAAAACAAAGCTAGTGCTATTCTCCCCTATCTCTCCTAAATTTTTATCTTATAATATCTTATCTCGCTCTAAATTAGTGTTCTAATTTTCCGGTGTATCAGTGTAATGCAGGGCTCCTGATTTATTTGCGGGTATGAGGCGTGAAGCAAATGAACTACCCTCACGAGTGGATATATGAGGTGACCGCGTGCTACCTGTGTGGCTTTGGGTCTTATATCACAGAGAGCTACGATGTTGTCTTCCTTAAAAGCATCAGACGATGCAGTGTAAGGAACTGAGCAGTTGTTTATAGTTTTAAGGGGTTACAACTTGATTCGTACTAGATTTATTTTGGAAAATAATTTGCAACAGATGGAACATTGATATTTTAGCGACTGATCAAATAGTGTAGCGTACTTTATTGTTTTGAAAACAGATAATATGCTAGAAGTTATAAATATAATTTAGAATTGACTATTTTGACAGTCTTTTTCATCATAGATAATCCAGTTGACCAATATTATAAGATTTTAATGTTTAGTTAGGTAGGTCATGTACATAATTTAATTTTAGGTTACACTGATAGAATATTTACCTACTTTTATTTACCTTTTGAATTATTTTTTTATGTATAAATATATAAAATATATAATAAATACATAATAAAAAAGTATCATTCCTCCAAAAGCCTATGCAACCTATTGGCATGTTTTTTTCCTTTTCGCCAGTATTGAAATCTAGGTTATAATTTTAGAGGGATATATTATGAGAAGTCAATAACAGAAAGAACCAGGTCTATTAACCGTAACCGATGATATGATGATGATAAGAAAAACAAGGCCTGAAAAAAAAGACAATAGCAATGTATGGCCAAAGTTGCATTGGCTTTTGCGCGAGCAGGAAAAACTTAAATTCCTAGAGACCTATAACAAATACCAAGACAAATTGACTGGAGCACCAATTCGTTATTCACAAGCAGTTTGTCTCAGGAACGCATTACGTTTGGCGGTCGACTCGCCTTGCGGTGAAGCCCTGCCCGAATTCCTCTCAACTGTCATTGCCGACTAGCGATTAGTCAAGCTGCTAAGTGCTACTTTCCGATTGTTTTTCTCTTCCTACCGTCTAGTGTCGCTAACTATAATTTATGCGACTTCACAGTTCAACCGCAGCGTCGAAATTTGCAATCGGCCACGATCCTGGCAAAACCGAAGGTTTATTTATGGGTTTAGAGTTAACTTTTGAACTGAAACTTCTGGGGGAGCAGTGGTCTTCGGCCTTTTTTGTTTGCAGTTGTTACTAACTGTCTGTATTCTAAGGAATATAGTGGTCTGCATTCACATATATCTTCATCCGACCTCTTTTTTAGATGTTTACTTTATTTTGTATGCGAAACTAAATCGTAAGTTTTTTATTGTAAAATTATGATTTGGTTCAAATGTATTCCTTTATGAGTGTTTGTTGTTTCAGTATTATTGATGGAGTTAATTAATTTAACTAAGCTATCACTAATTTTACATAACAACATTAATTTGTTTAGTAGCAAGTTTTTTTAAAAATTACATGTTCAATACCATTTGTACATAAACGTTTGCTTAGATAGATAAAACGGTATCTCTTACCATGACCCTCGTTCATTCATTTTTTGTTTCTCAAAGTCGTAATGATAATCTGATTTCAGGGGTAGGGTACTATTGGGCAAACAATCTGTCGAAGCTACAAAGGTGCAAAGCGAAAACAAAAATGTGATAAAATAAAATACGAACATCCTTGTAGTTCCTTTTCAGTGCTTGTTTTGAGTATTGACGAGAAAAGTGTACTACTAAAATAGAACTGTACAGTTAGCAGCGCTATGCAATTTACCAGTGTTCTGTATCTTCCTTGAAATAAGGTTTAGTTTTGTTTCATTTCGCTCGTCGGAGGAGTGTATAAGAAACGAGGGTGGCTTGATTGCGCTGAGGCTTCTTTCACCTTATGCTATCCTTGAGCCTTTGATTAGCTACCTCCGTTTTCGTTAAAAAAGAGAAAAGTATTTTATTAGGTTACTCGGGCTTGCTTTAAGTCGATATTTTTTGGTGTAGAAAATATGTAACAAATTCGGCTTTGATGCTGTATTTTTTTAACGAGAAAATAAATGTTATTTTAATGTGTCAAGTGTTTTCAAGACGCCTATATTTTTGTCTTTTTGTTTGTGGGGGATCTTTATGTCTCCAGGGTCGGCAGCGCGCGTGTGATGCCTCTGGTGTTGCAGGCGTTCATAGGCTACTGTAACTGCTTTCCATCAGGTGGGCCGTTAGCTTGAATGCTTGCCAAGTTGTATAATAAAAAAAAAGGTGAATCATCGCGCATGTGGCGTGAAATTCAAACTGTATTGTGTCTTTTGCTCGTCGCAGCTCATCAAATAATGAATTAAATAATTATCTTTATTAGATACTATCAACTACACACCTATTTTTCACTATAACAAGAAGTGTTGATGAGCTGTGATGAGCAAAAAATACGGATAACTTTGAATTTCGCTCCATTTGCGAGACAATCCACCTTAATTGTTTTGTCTATCGGTCAGTACCCAAACACGTACTGAACTGAACCCACGAACTTTAAGAGGGCGGGGTCATCCTCAACTGTTTTTGCGATGAACATTGCTCAATTTTGACTGGTCAATACTTTGTGGACCCTTGTGTAACTTGAGTCACTAAATCTTGACCCGAGTTTATTTCTGTTTTTGTAACAACCCCATGTTTGTATACCCACAGGCATTGTTTTTGTACAACGCCATCTCTATTCAGAAATCGTAATTACATTCGATTTAACAGGGCGTTACCCTATTTGGTGAGACAACATTACAATGATGTTTTGTGAGAAAATGGATAGAAGATTTTTTTTGTACGTCATGGTACTGCATTTGATCAATTTCATTGAGTCCGTTTAGATTGTACCTAAGTATATTCATAATTTATAGGAACTACCTATGTCTTCACAAAAAAGGTGCAATGTTTTAAACTTTTGATCTCATGATTGATATCAAGTACAGTTCACTTTTCATCAAACTAGAAAAATCTGCTACAATACGGTTTCAACATTTATTCTACATGAGCTAACAATTGTAGCCCACACTTGTGCCTAAATCAAAATGGCTGCTATGTACTTTAGATAAAACTATGTGCATAATCTACATGCTGTCTAAGCATTTACGCTTCAAATATAAAAGCGTTGAGGGCTTGGTCCTCCCACCTCTCAGGAGCAACAATTAAAACGAGTTGAGAAACGAGGGTTGCAAAGGGGGTTCTGAAACTACTGAGTGGATGCGATCACGGCTCCTCTTCCAGCAGCTTGTTACACAACAGAAAAATACATACTTGGGTAAATTATTGCTCGTCACGTTTTAATAGCATCCCTTCTTCAATTACTGTGAATTGTTTATAGGTCTTGTCAATGTATGAGTTTAAGATTATCTATTGGCATTAAAGGAGCCTGTATGAGGCACTCTGGATCCTTTCACCACACTGTTTCTTTGATCATTCGACCATAAGGTCCTTTTCAGGGCCACCATTAGGTACTAAAACTGGTTCCTGACCAAGAAAAAACCAGTGACTCGATGAACGAACGAACGAATTAACTATTGGCCACAGCTGTTTTAGCTAAATGAGTTTAAATAAATATTCAAATCACTTAATTTTATTAACTTTGACTTAGATTTATAATAAATATTAGTAGGATAAGGTATTTGATCTCTGTTTCCAAATCATTACCATTGCAACGTTGCTATTTTTATAGAAATATATAAACGTTACCACAGTTACTGATCTTGGATCACATCATACATGGATAAAATATTGAAAATAACACAAGTGTGCAAATAAATCCTCATGATTTTGGATAAAAGTTCAAAAGCAATAATTACCTGACCAATATAAAACGACTCAAAGCAAAAATGTCTGCTTATTAAAAATAGATCGGCCTATTTTTCTTCCAGCCTATAAAATATTCAAAGTGAAACTAACATGACATAAACTCATGAGTGCATTTAGACTATTCCGGTCTTCCTGACGTCTTGCTTCTATTCCTATATTTTCGTTCCGAGAGACGACCTACAACAAAAGATTATAGTATGTACTCGCCGGTACTAAAACAATGAATCTGTTGTACTCGTATGTAAAGTAAAAGGGGTGTCGCCGCCACAGTAGTTCTCATGACAGCCCACCGATGCGGAAGGAAGCCGTACTCAAGCACTTTTTTTAAAAATGGCGGCATGTCATTCGTCACTCTGATGTGCGAAACAAGAAAAAACAAGATGGCCGCGTTATAGGGGTTAGTTGAGTGTTTTAGCTTAGCTATTTGAAATCGAATCTGATCATTTAAACTCTCAACCGTAAATCGCTATCGCAAATTTTACAGTAGTTTTTAGGGTTCCGTACGTCCGATGAAAAACGGAACCATTATAGGAGCACTCTCGTGTCTGTCTCTGTCTGTCCGTCCATCCGTCACAGCCTATATTCTCCGAATATACTGTAAGAAAAAATACAGCACGCCCAAATCCCAAATTATGAACGTATATACAGGGTGTTTTTTTTAAATGGGACAGTATGGGGATATCCGAATCCATAAGAGATACGGGAAAACTGTCTTTGGAACCATTTGCTCATTTTGTATGAAAATGATTTTGGCATAGTTATTTTTTTGGTCAAGCGTGAGTTCTCCATAAAAATGAGTAGTTTTGATCAAATTTTTTTTTATTCGTATCTACACAGATTCATGTAAGGATTGTTTCATTGTATCGGAAGAAAAAAATCTAAGCAGCAGAAGTTAGTCAAATTTAATAAAATGTTTTCTCATACAAATTGTAAGTAATCTGGTACCTACGTTAATAAAACTATCGCAATAAATTTTCAAAATGGCCTCCCTCTTGCTGTTTCCAGGTACGGGTACGTTTCAGAATACCTCTTGTGGCCTAAGACAAAGATTTTCTTATTAAAGTTTGACTAACTTCTACAGCTCTGATTTTTCTCATTTCACGAGACCATCAGAGCAATAGAACAACATTCACCACACATCTTTGTCTAATGCCACTAGAGATGTTCTGAAACGTGCACGTACCTGGAAACAGCAAGAGGGAGGCCATTTTGAAAATTTATTGCGATAGTTTTATTAATGTAGGTACCAGATTACTTACAATTTGTATTAGAAAACATTTTATTAAATTTGACTATTTTCTGCTGCTCAGATTTTTTTCTTCCTATACAATGAAACAATCCTTACATGAAACTGTGTCGAAAAGCATAAAAAAAATTTTTGATCAAAACTACTCATTTTTATGGAGAACTCACGCTTGACCAAAAAAATAACTATACCAAAATCATTTTCATACAAAATGAGTAAAAGGTTCCAAAGACAGTTTTCCCGTATCTCGTATGGATTCGGATATCCCCATACTGTCCCATTTAAAAAAAACATCCTGTATAGTGTAAACAAACGTTTTATGATTTTGGGGGTTAATTTTGGAGGCGAAATAGAACATTAACAAAACCTTTGTCAAGAACATCACCGTATTATATTGGCGTCACACTGTGGCATATCAAATGAAAGGGCTAATTATGTTTTTTTTTATAATCCTGCATTGCATGATTTTTTAATATAAGTATTAAAGTAAATAAACGAAAAACAAACGTTTCCCTTGCATCTACATAACTACAGAGTCTATATTTAAAAAAAATATGCGGAATGTAGTGCCTCATTGTTAACATGTGAACCCTCTTCACGCGAGTCAGACTCGCACTTGACCGTTTTTTCTTAAAACAGCCTTTAGTTAATTTATTCATGACACTTGATTGCTCATCAAGCTGAGTAAATCTTTGCCTTTGATTTTTCTTTAATTAGTTTTCGCCTACGCGAATGCCTGAAATAAACTGTTTTCATCCTCGAGTAACTCAGCATTTATCTCGAGGGTTCTTACATATCCAACAGAAAGTTCATTCATTTAAGTACTCACTTTAGGAGCCTGGAAATCTGACCTTGAACCTTTTCCTTCCGTTTCAAAGGTTGGGAAAGCGACCGCTCTTACATTTTCATTTCATGGTATCAAGCGTTCCAGGAACTTTTTCAGGCAGGCTTCTGTAAGGCGTGAAAACGGCTTTTTCTCTTAAATCAAAGTGAAGCACCACTCGGGCAGCGGGCAGGGCAATATGAAACAGGTCGAGCCTTGTGATCCGCACTCCAAAGGGCCCGGCGTCTCAGATGTCACTCCAAGAGCCCATTCGCGGGCCCCGGCCACACCCTCCACTCGACGGCACATAAGCCCACGAACGGCCCGCTTTATTTATTATGTACAGCCATTAACACAACTGCCATCATGGCGGCGAGTTTTTCAATTTTTAATTTCCCTCTTAGCGCGACGTTGAAACTCAAAACGCTCCCTGGATTGACACTTAAGCTTGTAACCCATCACGCCAGAGAGAGCCTACAGCACTAATGAGTTTCTATTGCAACGCGAGCTTCTTATTACACTGAGAAAACAGTTCATCAAAAAATATGGTGATTTCACGTAAAGTAGGGAGCATACGGAAATAACCATAAAGTACGATGAAACTACTGTTGCTGCTGCTAACCATATATTATGATGAGCTGTCACCATGCATTAGTAGTTCGTATCACCGTATGTCCGGACTTACGGTGACGGTAATCGTAATGGACCATTACTTTTTGAGAGAGAGCATAACATTATATATGACTGTCATCATATTTTTGTATGCTTTCCTACTATTTTTATGTGCTCTCCTCTAATTTCCGAGTAATCCCTATTATTTTATCATACTATTTATCCATGCTTTCCTACTATTATTGTATGCTTTCCTACTATTTTTAATGTACTTTCCTCTCATTTCCGAGTAACTCCTGTCATTTCATCCTACTATTTATCCATGCTTTCCTACTATTATTGTATGCTTTACTACAATTTTGAATGTGCTTTCCTCTTATTTCCGAGTAATTCCTGTTATTTCATCCTATACCATTTATCCATGCTTTCCTACTATTATTGATGTGCTTTCCTATTGATTTTTCTTACTATTTTTCTATGCCTCCTGTTGCAGTATGGCTCGGGTATTGTTCCTTTTTCTTAAATATGTATGGGCCAATTAATAAAGATAATTGACACATAGAATAAGCAAGAGTACGGTTAAGAGAATGATGATGATGTATAGTCGTTCATCGTCATCACTCCCGTAACCGTACTTTTGCACGGTTATGGGTCAGAGTAGATTACTAAGTGTCAATTATCTTTATAAATTGGCCCACACATATTTAAGAAGAAGGAAAAATACCCGAGCCATGCTACAACAGGAGGCGTAGAAAATTAGTAAGAATAAACAATAGGAAAGCACATCAATAATAGTAGGAAAGCATGGATAAATAGTAGGATGAAATAACAGGAAATACTCGGAAATGAGAGGAAAGCACATTCAGAAAAAAGTACCTACGCAATACAGAAAATAACCCTAATAAAGTAGGTACTTCTAGACAGAAGTACCTACTTTATTAGGTATTATTCTAGAACAGTGGATTTGGGATTTGGGGAATTATTTGCTATAATGGAAAAACATATGACGGATTAACATTTTAATTAAAAATTACAAAATATTATTAAATAACGCAAAATATATAATTTAGAGTAACGGAGTAGTAGTTTTGGGGTAACGGAGGCGGGCTCGCACCGTCTCTTGCCAGAGGGCGCACGACCTCCTGTCACGGACCAGCTGAGGGTCGAGACCACTGTTCCAAAGCTGACTGCACCTTATCCGCGTCACCTGTACAAAATTGCAAGTGGTTAGGTCAAATAGATTTTTATATATGGGGGTCGAAAGTAGCTTTAAATTTGGGGTAGTAAATTCTGCCGAAGTCAGCCTACAAAACTCGAAAGGAAATTAGCTAAATTTACCTAAATACAGTATTTTGTGACATGTTTACTTTATGGTACCATAAAGAGTATCTCTAATTAACATGGGCTTTCACATTAGATATTTTACTTAATACGAGACTAAAATCAATACCTTATTCAAATCCCTGGTGATTGATCCTAGAACACGACGCGACTTCAGGCGTGCTGGACAGAGAACGGGATCGAGACTCGGGCTTTGCCAGGATACCCAACGTAATAAGATAGGCACGTTGAGCCCTCCAGGCGTTCACCAACCAGCCATGGTTTGGTAGGCGTCAGCAGGTTATGTACTGTCACAAGCTTTTACATCAACAGCTTGCATAAACTGGTGCACTAATCTTAAAACACTTATTTTTGTACACGAACAAATGTTAGGTATTATGAAACCCAGCTGATCTTTGTTGCACTTTGTTGCTTCAAATCACTTCACATTTTGTAACACTAACTATAGACAATCCGTAATATTTAAAATAAAATTACAAGCAAAAGGCGGAGCGCATGTGCTTCCCTGCTAACTAAATAGAATAAAATGACCGGGCTAGGACCTACCCGCGTGCCGTTCGCAGTAGACTGGTGATTTCACAGTATTTTAATATGCCGGTCATCCAATATTATGAATCTGTAGCCATACTTTAGTAAAACGATAAACGTATTTTTGTGTGATGATCACGGTATTTTGGAGTGCCGCGTCAAATATTATGGTTCCGTAATCATATTCGATGGTAATTTGTTACGTAATTGTATTTTTGTGTACTAGTCATGGTATTTTGGTGTGCGGTGTCAAATATTATTCCGTAATCATTATTTGATGTTTGTTCATTTTTAAAATTAATTTTGTATGCCCGTAGTCACATAGATAGATAGATTAACACTTTATTGTACACCAGGAATACATAAAAGGATTTATTAAAATTAGCAGTACAATGGGCGGCCTTATCGCTGAGAGCGATTTCTTCCAGACAACCTTTGGATTGACAGTAACAAGCGAAGCAGTAACGAAACGGCGGAAGATATAGTCCGTAGTCGTATATTATAAGGATTTTATGCATAGAAGCTTCAAGAAAATTGATGCTAACTACAAAAATAAAGTGACGAAAACTGTTATATCTTAGGTATCATCGAATTTCTGCCAACCAGACATCCAGCAGACCATTTCATATTACGTAGTGTTATTTTAAGAGGAAAGCATCGTAAAGTATCGATTTAATCTTCTTATATTCTGTCACCGTTTATTACGGAGAATGGTCATCATAATATTGTATTACTTACTATTTAAACTAGATTATTTTATTATATATACATGATACAACCTTATTTTAGAACAATTCATCGTATTTTTGAAAGACGTATTGATATTTTATAATGAAGCCAAAATGACATTTTTCTCAGTGTACGCTCTTCAAATAGTGGAAAGTTTTTCTTATTTATTGTATATAATATTTTCGAACCCTCTACCTCTTTTGGATGAAATCCATTCGAGAGCATTCGTTATGTTAACGAATACAAAGACTTAATCGTTTCAACGCTATTGTTTTTTTCTGTAGTTCTTCTATCAAACCTTAATCCAGTTATCAATTCCACGAAAACCTTGACATGTATTTATCAATCCGCTATACGCAAGCACAATGTTAATATCAGGTATTTGTCGCTGGAGTCTAATGGGGCTTCATCCTGTCAACCCCGAAATAAGCACCCAAAAGTTTTTTATAAGGCTTCTTCAGGCTTACTGTCTCAAAATGGCGTCTGTTTTAATATACTGAGGTCATCACTACATAACAATCATACTTATCGTTTAAAGAAAACTGTTAAATGCCGAAGTGACATCGAATAAACCGTTTACCCAGTTACATTTGAATTTGGCGTTAAGTAACTGGAAAAGATAAATAAACCATTTAAGATGAACCAAGTCATTAAAAGTAACCTCGTCACCCTTGATGAGGACCAACCAATGTCAACAGCCTTAATACTAAAGGCTATTAGGGCAGTAAGATAGCCCGCAGGCACCCACAACTATCTCGATGTCCATCCCACAACCCCAAGACACAACTTTCCCTGCTGGTTCCCCGAATTTATTTCATTAAATTTAATTCTAAACTCAAGGGCCGACTGGGAATTTGGTCGGAGGCAAACGAGTTAAAGTTCAAGAAGTACCTAGGCAAATTAATCTTATGGGAGTTTGGCCCTATTCGACTCTGTAGACTTGAGTACCTACGCCAAGTCTGTCGGACGTTATACGTAGTCTAGTCTTTGTCCGAAAATGAAGCCGAACTTTTTTAGTTTTAGATATTCAGGGTGTTTATTCTTACAAATTGTAATTGTTGGGTTAACCTGTTATAAGTAGGTATATAAATACAGTTACTTTTGGTCGTATTTTCTCAATGTCTCGCGTTTTCAAATTAATGTTTTAAAGTTTTATTTTACAAGAATATTTAATGCAATCCGCGGAATAGACAGTTTAAGGCACATTTGAGTTGGGACTTGACGAACTTTAACCAAAACCGAATAGGTACTAAACCAAACTTCAGGTTTCAGCCGAATGTGGCTGAAGCCGAAACCAAAGCCAAAGTTCCGGTCCACCACTAGTTATAAATTAACAAACCCTCGGCGGTAATTAAACGGAGGTGCGCTTCATATCCAGTTTTACGAACAAAAATTCAATTAACCCAAATTGTGCTAAAGTAATTTTTCAAAACGACCCTGCTCTATTTACATGTCAAGCAAATTTTAATCTGCCGAGGCCTGTCGTCGTAAGCTCTTCGTTAGAAAAAATGTTTACCGATAATCCTATTAGGTATTCATTTAAATTTATTGTCCCTTATTATAGCTTTCTTTAAAGTTAATTAAACTGTTTGACTTCTAAAAATATGTTTACTTAAATCTTCTTAATTTTCCAACTTTTTATGTGTAATAACAAAATCTTTTCTCATTACAGGTAAGAGAGCTCTTGATGATCCTTAACTTCCAACTTGAAGGTAACATTAACTATTACTTAAAGGCTTTAAAACGAAAGCCTTGTTTATATCTAGGCTTCATAAATCTTTATTATAATAAGCCTTAATGATGAGATTGTGTAGTTTAATGGAGTTATTCGTAAGTAGGGTACCAGCCGTTCTCTACCGTGGAGATACATTGTGAAAATGTTGGAAATGTTCGGAGAATTTTCCAGCCGGCTGCACTCGGAAATCTCTTTAAACACACACTGTTTTGCCGTTTCTGCCGTCTGTTGAGTGAAGTTGAAACTTTATAATTAACACAGTTAAATATCCATTAAAATTCGTCAAACGAGTCGCCAGTTCATTTGCATGTTTTGCTATGACGAGTTAGGTGAACGAATGCGGGATACTACACAATTTAGAGGTTCCAGCGTATATTTCTTATATTCATTCTAAAAGATAATACAATGAGTAATGAATAAAGCTTTATTCCACAGCGATAGTCGTTGTAGCATGAACCTGCAGACGCAGTTTAGGCCCGCTACTCCCTCCTCGATGGACTGATGACATTTGAAAGGTCATTGAAAGTTTGTGGATGGAGGCGGCTCATGGCATTTTATGGAGTAGGCCTATGTCTAACAGTGGACTTCTATCGGCGTATAATGATGATGATAAAGTTTTTTCACCCAAAACATTTTGTTTGACATAAGTACGTTATAGTCTTGAAAATTACAAACATGAATATCAATAATAATGATGATAGCATGGGTTTTGCACTTTCCGGCTCGCTCATCGAACAGAGGAAACTCAGCCAAATAAAGAACAAACTCAGGCACAAGGAAAACCAAGTAAACGTTGACCCCATCTGATTTTTCAGACTTCTTAGTTCGAGCAGCTGTTTTTGATTAACTGACAAAAGTTCAGCTTAGCCAATACAACAAAAAGCTAAGTTGGTGGAACCTCTAAACATTTGCAGTACTCTTCACTCGTTTCTTCGTCCCACGGCGACCGTATATGCCTGCGTACCGCGATATGGAATTAAATGTTGATTAATATCGCGTTTTAGGGCCGCTCTGAGAGCGAGGCTGTTGAGACCCGTTCAGGTGTTCAATTTAGAGCCACTTTGTAACTACAAACTAGTTAGCAGTTACCAGGGTTCGCAGCTGTATAACGTTAAGTATACCGAGTGAGATACGATAGGATTAAGGTGTTTTATGTTATTGATATCATGTGTTCGATTTGGAAACAACTGACAAACATTTTTGGATATAATACGTCTAACAATGAATTTACAAAGGTTGCAACTGCTTAAGGTGTTTTCAAATAATCAATTTAAATTTAACAATGTTACCTTCCATTTTATACCCAGAAACAGACTCTGATAGTCTCTAAAACCAAAATAAGGACAGTTGATGCCTCTTACAATAGTGTACTGCAATCAGAAGCCCCATTTTATCTGCTGTCGGATTATCAATGATTCTAATTCGCCATACTGAACTAATAAATAAAATGCATTTTTTCGCTGCATGCCCACGCGACAAGGGAGTTTCTGTTAGCCCTGTGACACTCGCAAATGGCTTGCAATATAAAATGAGCTATAGCGTATTGATTAAAGGTTCAATATAACTCGAATCAGCCGAAAAACCTATGGCCTGCCAGCACAAATCGTCTAGCTATAGTTTTATTAATTAGATTATGAGTTGTCTCATTCGCTCACACGCAAGGCAGCATACATTCAGTGTTATCAAAGTGAAACTTCTACGTTAACACTATTATTTATTCTGAGCCCTCTACTCGCCTCAAGGGAGCCGCTGTCAATCAGCCAGCACTTTCACAATGGAACCAATAAAATATTTACAAACCTAATCTTGTGCGGTCGAATCCATTAAAAATTATCTTTATACAACTCCGCCCTATCATATTGCCTGGGGTGAGCTTAAATCTGGAATTTGATGTGAATTCTGAACGATCCTTAGTCGCACTGTTTGCTGTATTTTTATACTTTCTAGTATATTCACTCAGTTACCCTACTATCTTAGACCTTTAGTAATATATATATCGATGATAATTATGATATGGACAGAAATTGCGGGAGGTAGTTTTAAAGGTAGATTTAAAAAAATAGCCTTAAGATAGCCTTCATGCAAGAAGGGGCACGCTGCAAAATTAAAATTTTAATACAAAATTTTTGAATTTACCCATTTCTCTGGGAGTGATATGGCCCTCCTTCTAAATTAATCTATTGGAACAATATATTATTTGGTGATTTGCTGTTGGCTGTCAGCAAGGTGACCGTCTTCGCCCGCCATTTTCTGCTTTGCCATCCATCTGATTATTCAACGTCTCCAATCCAAACTAAACCTTCGGTATTACTAACATATTTGAGCTTTTCCGGATCAAGACTCAGGGCCGAGAAAAGAGGGTTTTCGCGTTGTCAAAATTCTTTCAGGGCATCTGGTCGAAGCGACGCGTGACCCAAGAGCTGGCTCTTACCTGGCACAACGCATTAGTATTGCCATTCAACGTGGCAATAATGCAGCCAGCGTCTTAGGGACGCTTAATTCTGTCTGGTATAGGGATTTGGATCAATTTAACTATCTTTCGTTTGCAACGGGCTTTAGATAGCTCAAATGTCTTTTTTGTTTTTTTTTTATTTTGTATACATACTTTTTGTTAGTTCGATGCCTTAAACTAAGAAATTTCAACTTGGATAGTTACTTTTGAATTGTCGTTGTTTGTGTAATCAAAATATTTTCTTTAAAACGCTAACTACAGGCAAATTTTGTCACTATCTAATTTATTAAAGTTCAGGAAGTTAGAAAGTGACAGAATAGCGCTCACGATACAAAAAGTGAGCGAAAAAGACAAAAATTAATAAACTGTTGCAATTAAACAAGGATTTTTTAGACTATATCCATGCAATTAAATTATTATTTTTGAAAATTTTAAACTAACTTTTTATAAACCTATAAATTGTGTATAATTTCGTATTAAAATTGCTTGAAATCGATTAAGAAAAATTGATTGTCTGTTAGTGAGTCACACACGCAACTATTTTATAATATTATATTGATAATGGTCGTGTGTGGAGCCAGTGATTTTACATCATTGGTATGTTGTTCGACCGCGGTTGAGACCAAAAGTGTATTCGCGTCCCATAAATAATTTCTACTTTAACAAGCCACTCTTTCCTGGCAACCGTTACTTATTGATACCATGTCTAGACATACGGCTCTAGTTTTCCAGTATTTGCTGTCACGAAACCATGAATATATAAGTTGTTAGTGCAATTTAAGGTGAGCACACACGAAGGGTGAGTCTTACTTTAACGATCGTGATTATGGTACCGATTCCAATTACCTTTCTGTAGGTAAGTGTATCAGGGAAGGAAAATGGAAAATATTTACTACCAGTTTCTTTTACCGGGAGGGCAGTTTCAATGCGTTTTTGCAAGTTTATGTGACGTATTCTGCTATAAAAAATGCGCAATAGCAAAGAAGACAAAAACATTGTACCTCACATTTCTGTAGAATTTTTGCCATATTTTTTTTAAAATCTTGGTTTTCTCCAGCAATGTTTATGAATTAGAACATAGATACAAAGTTATAATTTAAATTATAGTGGTTTGGTATCAAATAAGAAAAAAATTACGACCAAGACCGATTACGAGGAAGATCAACGATACGTCACCAGTAGAATAGTAAAGTACGTAGTGTATATATCGTAACTTTGTCTAAAGTATGCAAATTAACTAGCGATTATAAACAAGATATTGAATGAGACTTTTATGAACTATGAGACAGCAAGTCTCACTCATCGCCCCATCGCTGCTCTTTACTCACTTGATCAGCTTAGCATTGCAGGGCCTGCTTAGCTTCTGTCTCCGCTCTTTGAAATAACACTCTAGGAGCCGGCACACGTGGATTTGGCTTCTCTCCAATTCATTCACGTAACCTATTTCTGTCATAATAATTATTGATACTCAAGGGTAATTAGGCATACTGAAAGAATAATGGAGTTACAAGCGTTAAATCGCGAAGTGAAATGGAAGAAGGGAACCTTGCAGTAGAACAATCACGGCTGAAAAAGTTCATCACCTTAGCTGTGACACCTAAAACTACTTGCAAGTATTGCAAATCAAAATTTAGAGTCACTTGTTCCAAAATTTCTGGTGACTCATCTAATCAAACTGCGCAAAAGCAAAAAGAGCCAGTATCCCATCTCTGTTTCATGAACGATGAATCATAGTCAAAATTAAATGGATGTTTGACAAAGTGACGTCAACTTCGATGGTAATTTGAAAACCTTTTAAGGGGTAAATTGATGTAGTAATCGTCAATATAATAATTTGGGAACGGTGCCATTTTATGACAAAATTCCTATAACATTGTGTGTCATCTTCAAGACGCACTGGTAATTGACGGGTTAAAAAACGTTGAACTTGAGATACCTCTAAAGCCTCGTACTCTGTTTAGATCTATAGTAGGTACTTACTTCATAAACAATATTATGTTTATTTTGTATGGGCTCGTTAAATTGTTCATTTCCTGAAACCATGCTGTTCGAATAAAAGTATCAACAAAATAATTAAACTGTCATAAAAGTCAGCTTAAAAACTCTGAACAAAACTTTTCTCATTCCAAGTACCTTTATCAAGATGAAATTTGTGCTGTTATCACTAGGTGACTTTGATAAACCTTACTTACTCTGGATAAGCTCTCGCAAAGTAAAAAAGTGTGACTTGCTTGATTTTGGAGTTTACAACTTAAACGGTAAAAAAATAACCCTTGGTTAAGAATTCACTGTCTGTGGTGCCGAGTCGAGACATAGATACTCACGATAGGGCTCCACCAGTTCAAGCTTGCACAACGAGGTATCAAACAAGCTATGCTCAGTGATTCTCTAAAAGTTTAAAAGAACCGACAATCGTAAAGGTAAGCGAGTTCTTGAATGTAAAAAGCAACTTGGCAAACAGCTTATAAAAGGCGGTGGGCAGAAATTGGATGAGAACAGCCGAATACTGTGCTCAGCGGCGCATATTGGGAGAGGCCTATGTCCAGCAGTGGACAAATGTAGGTTAGTGATGATGATGATGATAATAATTAATAATCCTATTTAAATCGTCTTCCAACTTCCGTAAATATTTTATAGCGTAATAGACTTCGCACCAGGAGCCCTTCAGCAAAAAGATTGAAAAAGACTGGTCACATAAAAACTTTCCCTTTAATTTACTGGAAAATAAATCTAGCGCGCAATCTGATGTAATTACACTCCATTCAGACATTATCAGGCGCAAATCTCAGTGAATAAACACGGGGGAGGAAAACGCACTCGAAAGGGCTATTTTCAATTTTCTTCTAAGCTCGCTAAGCCCGAACCCCATCTTGGAAGCAAATGTCGCGCTATCAGCTCTCGTCAGAGTAAATAACGAGTTGAAAAATGACAGTAATAACTATTGAGTATAATGAGTGGGGTGGAAATGCCCCGAGGAATACAAGGTCTGTGCACACCAAATGTTGCACCGAACAGTGAACCGGCGCGGGCTGACGGCCGCAAGGTAAACAAACCATCGTTGGCTGTTTTTTACTTCGTTGTCCAATGTAATATATACGTACGTGCTCCTATATAATTTTTTCGTTCAGGTTCCAATGCAGTACTGGTTTGTGTTTTGTATTACATATTGTATGGTTTTCAGGACAGCATTTAAACTTTTTTTATTTCTTCCTATCTAATACAACATACGGTGACATTATTTGCAACGAAACAGAAAAGAAGAATACTTTCACAAAATACCTCTTTGTGCTTTATATTTTTATATTTCCATTAAGATTATCTACTTATGTTAGGAATTAATAAAGCATTTCATCTAAAAGAAATCGTCACAGCACCGATGATAGGTTTAACAAAGCATCCTTATCAGAACGGCTCATTTCCACCCAATCCTGTTTTACGTGCCGTAAACGTGACACCCGCGGAACCACTTTTTTTAAAGGAGGGGGAAGAACGAGCGTATATATCAAAACTCCCGTGTTCTTTCCATTAGCAACATCTCAGATTGTCAGTTGTAAGCGTGTTGCCTCGTATAATGACGCAATATACGCTCGAGGTGTAATGACGCCTTTTGATGGCACATCCCGCCACCATTACATAAGTCACACCGAAATAAGATATCACACAAGAAAGCTGCTCGCAAATTTAAAAAGGTATCTCCCACAGCAAATACAAGAGCCTCTACAAAGAGATCTCAAAGCTCACCAATTTATAGTTGTATCGTCTGTTTACATTCCACGAGTACATATTTTGTAAAATTTTAATTTTCTCGGACAAAACAAGTTTGAACAGGCACAAAAACCCAATTAAAATTGTTTGCGAATGGCTGAGTAAATCCGAGGAAAAATGTTCTGTACGCAAATAAGGACTAGGTAAGCTTCTCAATTTAGGTTCATAATAAGATATTCATAAAGATGTTCCGGCGAAACGACAAAAGATGGTGAGACGGCTCGCTTTCCAACTAAAATGTTAAATTACAAGAAGCCGAGAGACTTATCCTTAACGGGGACAATGAAACCCACGGCGATGCAACCGCCTTTATGAATAACTTATGTAATAATAAAAAGGAAGACTTAGGAGTGATTACTTTAAATTAATTTCGAGTGGAATATCTAAAATGTGTTTGTAACCTAAATTTTAGGGGTTGGAAAATATTCGTACGTTACGTTTCTTTTACGTTGTAATGATTTGCCTGGTGAATCATGCTTCAAAACATGAACCATCATCATCGTCTTCGTACCACTGGTTCTTTACTAGTCACACTGCTTTAGGTCAAGCTTAGCTATGGTATATTTCAGCCTTGATTTTTACGTTTGAAAGTAGAAGTAATCCTTTCTACTAATATCGTAAATGCCATGTTTTGGATAATTGTTTATTAATAAACCACGCCGTAACGGCTGAACCATTTTCTATAAAATTTAGTACACTGATCGATTATCGGAACGTAAGCGACGTTATGAGTGGACACTACTGGAATATAATTGCATGATAAGGGATAAGATGTATATCAAGAATCATTTGAAAAAAAAACAACACACTATTTATATTAAGTATATTGTAAGAATATAACAGAAGTGTCGTACGTCTTCTCCATTAGCCGTTAGACGTCTACTGTTGGACGAGGCCTTCCTCGTATAATGCAATGGAGTTATTTGCCATAATCACCACGCTTGGCAGGCGGATTGGTGTTGATTACTCAGGTGGATGCTGCTGCCCATTCCCTGGTGTAATCCCTTAGTCGACTTTTATGACATCCACGAGAAAAGACAGAGTAGTCTATTCTTAGGCCGGACACACCACGGCACTGTTACGTGCGTCTTACTTCATTTTATATACGTGGTTTAGCTGTGATATAGTTAGCTGCAGTTAAGCTCCCTTTCTCTTTTTTTTCTCAAATGGTAGACAGGAGGATACGAAAAAGACAGATAAACTCCAGATTTACTAAACCGACGATAAACCTTGTTATAAATAACACGTATGCATAAGTTTTCGTTTTTTAAGGTTGCAAGAAATTGCTATATTGCGGGGCTCAATACCATCCTACTCCTACTAATATTATAAATGCGAAAGTTTGTGAGTATGGATGGATGGATGTTTGTTACTCTTTCACGTAAAAACTACTGAATGGATTTTAATGAAACTTTACAATAATATAGCTTATACATCAGAATAACACATAGGCTACAATTTATAAAGATATTGTGTGAATTGTCTATAATAGGACGATAAGTGTCAAGTAATTAGGAAAAAATCTACCATCTGCGAGCTATTCTGGCGTGCGCTGCCAAAACCGCTAGAGTTACACATATGTAATGTATGATAGAAATGTTTATCTTAAATAGTCCTACAAAAAAGCCCACCACAGTATATATCTATATCTTATGTGTAAGCCATTATAGCTAAAATGTGTATAATATTATAAACGCGAAAGTTTGTTATTATGTTTGTTACTTCTTCACGCTCAAACGGCTGAACGAATTTGAGTGAACTTTGGAATGGAGATACCTTATACCCTGGATTAACACATAGGCTACTTTTCATCATCATCATCATCAATTTTCGGTGAAACCGCGGGGCGCAACTAGTTCGTCATATTTTCATTCTTTGGGGGAGGTTTATGTCCAGCAGTGAACTTCTTTCAGATATGTATATTCGTTTTTAAGCAAAAGCCATAATAGTCTGTAAAATACGATGCAATATAATACCGAAGTAATAGCCCGACCTTTAGCCATGAAAATCTTATCATTTGTCAGTTCCCCCATTGGCTGTCAGATGAACATATCAAATATCATTGGAAATTAATCAAGGGAAGACCCGTCTCAGAATAGCTACGGGGCGTCTGGGAAACTTTCCTTTGTGAATCTTTGTAATGACAATTGCATTTGTACGTAAACAGAGACAAGGCTATTTATTTTATTTATCTTCTCGTCTGCTTTGATCTTTATGTTCTGTTATTAAAGTTTTTGCGAATGACTGCTCTAGAGTTACAATAAAACAAGTGCGTATAACATTTGTTGTTTGTAAAGACAATAATTTATTTAGTACAATTCTGAATATCAATTAAAGACGAAGATCAATAGTACTCTCACGGAAAACATCATAGTTGGTCCTAAACTTTTGATATTTCGTCTTACACGATATAGGTATACTCCAAACTGAAATTCCATTTTTATCTGTGCCCTTGCGTCCCTAAGGGTTGGCTTCAAATTACGGGACAAGTATACCACCTTTGGCTCACCACTTAGACGGCTTACTGAGTCTACCCGGATCATTTCATCCCCCCACGTATTAATATAATCGCGGGGAAGCTTTATTTTATACCACTCCCCCCTTTAAAGACAAAAGATGTATCACAGTCATAAGTCAGACGAATTAATCCATATCACTTGACAATAAAACGAAAGTAACATCTCGAGAAGTTAATAGAAATTTATTACAGTGTCAAGGGAGAATTTCCCTATTAATATTCAGCTTCCGTATATTTTTGAGAGCAACACACTCAGGAATTATTACGAATATTTTTGTTTTATTAGGTACACTGTTCGACAAACGAGGTATTTTTAATGTTATTTATTTTATGAGAGCAAAGAATTAATGGAGTGGGAAAAAGAATACGAAAGGTTATTACAAAAACTGGGTTAGGTACATAATTTACGATTCTGTGTTACAAAATTTCAGAGGAACTAAAGTTATAATGGATTCGATATGCCTCGCGAGATTTGTTGACGAAAACAAAAGAATGCGTTAGAAGTATTTATATTAATGCTGGTTGGAAGCCACGTAGCCAAAAATAAATCATGGAAGAGTTGATTTTTTAATCGCACTATGTTCTACTTCAGTAAAAGTCGTCAGCAACTCATACTAAATATCACCATCAAGTAAATTCAAATAATTTTGCGCTTCTCCACCTTCAATGCACCGCATTTTATACAAATTGAATATCAATTTGAGGAAGGGTCCCCATAAAGTTCAAAAGAATTGGTATTGAAATTACAGCTTCAGACTATGCTTGTGTTGCTGCTATACTATTTTGATGCTATGCGATAAATTGAACTATAGACCAGGATACGAAAATATGTATATTATTATTTTTATTTTTTATATTTGCCCTATTTTTTAAAGTTTTTAATTGGCACGCAATTCAAATTTTGTTATTTGCTCATTACAGCTCATCAACACTTCTTAAAATAGCGAACACTGATTTTGCGGGAATCAGGAGATCTATCACACATGTTTTAATTGATAGTATCCATTAAAAATCATTAGTTTAGCTACGAATGTCAATGAACCAAAACAACATTATACAAATCATTAATCGGTTACCATAATTCGGTTATCAAAATTAAATATACTCATTAGGTAGGTACCTTCTAAATCAAATAATTTTCAGCTCAACTCTTGAGACGTATTCCGTCTTCATGTAGGGCATTCTCGCAATCTGAGGGGAAGAAAATAGCAAAATACATCACCTTAAAGCGAGTAGGGAAGATTCATATCACACAGGAAATTCGACTCGTTCCTTCGCGAAGTACATTTTTGAAAGAACCCACCTCCTTTCGCTTTCACATATGGACTCCTGATTCATGAGTTTTATCTACCATGAAATGTGTGCCTAAGAATTGAATATTACCAGCGTGTCTACGCACCAGAATGAATGGTAACGAATATCGATTTCCCTCATTGAAAATTATGTTATTTTTCCTTTTGAATAGGTCTGCTACTTTGCGGTTTATCCCGTTCAGGAAAATATGAGGTTTAAATATGGCTTCCATGTTCCGAGGTACTGCAGTTTCAGGCTGAGATACAAATTTTTAATGTTTTTTTTTATGAAAACGCTTAATTGTAATCCAGTGGATATTTCCAACATGCTTTATTTCCGTAATATTCTTTTGCAATCGAAATAAATATTGATTTGTTTCTGAAATGAGATACAAACCTGTGATCACGTCTTTAACAATTTGAAAGCCAGATATGCATAAATGTAGCCATGAGATATCTGTATTATTATTGACCATATTCTCCATCTATAGAGTCGTAAAGAGGTGGTTAGTGGCAAGCCCAAAAACATTCACAGTAAGCTAAATGAAGTTTTAGAACAAAGCATTTTATTTTTATTTTATCAAAACTTTCAGCTGCAGACATTTGCACACGCCTTTTTCCCCAAAGGAGTAGACAAAGCCTCAATGTGCCTCTTTTTACCGTGTGCTGCTCGATTGTAAGAGCCTAGACGTGACCAGTGGTCAGCTCATCGCCGCCATTGCTTTCAACGACCAACTTGGCTAACCCTTTCTTCCAGTAATAACACACTTCTAAATAAGCTAAGACAAATCTTATATCAACGAAAATTGTCCAACAAGTCACAGCTAACGTTTTTTTTTCAGTAATAACATACTTCTATAATAAGCTCGCAGCCAGCACAAATCTTGTACCAACAAAAAATTCCCAAAATGTCCAGAAAAGGCAGTTAACAGACTAAAATACATGTACAAAAGTCCGGGAAAGACAGATAAAAGATAAAAATACATATTGTATATGTACTGACAGTACATAATATGTATCCTACAGGCCAATTACAAGTTTACATATCAAACAAATAATAAGATGAAAACACGGTAGCAATTATTATCAGCAAAATCAACAAAACCACTAGCCTCATATGCCCAAAATACGCCTCCGCCATAGAATACCACGATTAATAGTCATATGCCACCTCCATCTACCGATGTAGAAACGTCTACTGCAGTATTCAATAAATTCATGCAACATCTGCTTTGGCCAAAGACTTGCATGAAAGTTCCCCACAAAAAAGCAGAAACAATTTACAAAACACAATCACTTTCCCGCCTCCATAATTTTCGCATTGAAATCAGTGTCAATAAAAAATGCATCAAAGTTAGGGACAAGGTGAATAACACTCCCAGATGTAACTCAATTTTCCGTATAAAAAATTGGCATTATTTTGTACTCCATTCGTTGATTCTCCCTATCACTACGATACAGCGATTATTATTACGTTCGAAAACCCATCAAAAGTTACAATTGAAAAGTTAAAGTATTCCGGGCGGGACGGTAAGCCTCCCTCGTCTATCTACAAATGAGTTTGGAGTAGGAATATTCTTTTGTGTACACACCCATGTCGTGAACTCACCGTGGACTTAATTACGTTTAAGATATTTTTAGTGTTTAATTTACTTGAATACAATTTCGAGTTAATATTCTTTTACATTACAGAGAGACTCTTAGTTTCTTCTCCTAAGTACTTATATAATTTCATGTTTTTGGAAAACAGTTTCCTTACAACTGATCTACCTACTTCAAAATTCCTTGATCGCTTTATAATTTTTTAATAAGTTTATTTACTCTTTTTTCCTTGATAAAACTTCAACATCATGAGGCAATCGAGGATTCGTTCTTATTGTTAAACTAGTATCGATGCTAGTACACTCTCGAACAGTCGGAACTTATCTCGTTCCGCGCTGCATTCCGAAACAATTTTATTAAACTTTCCTCGCACCCCGCTATTGTTAACCGAAGACTTGCTGCAACTTCCCTAAATTCATTTCCTCCGAAGTTTTTTTACCAAAACAAATTACCTTGCTCCCCTGCAAGCGCACCTTGATACACGAAAGCACCACCCTGAATAATTAATACAATGGTAGGTTAAATTCGTCCAAGTGTCAACTCTCCCCCAACTTTTTAAAATACGACACCATCAAAAGTGCGGTCTTAGTTGACGTCTAGACCTTTTATCTCTCCGAGGGTTGTTTATTTAATTTTGCTTATTTTATTTGAATTGACATTGATTTAGGAAAAGTTCTACGACGCGGCGTGTCGATCCGAATTTGTATTTTAGAAGTTTGGAAGTATGTAGGTATGTTGGGTTCCTTTGATCCTGATTGAAGAATTTATCCCGTCCAAGTAAATCAAACATCCGTTGTGAAGTTTTCTCTAACGCCGTAAGCTGCCAAAACAAATTCGTAGAACGTAGGGTGAATTGAATTACCGATTTTGAGTGCATCCGTGTGTATTAAGGATGTTTATTTTATGGGTCTTCAATCGTTTTTTCAGAACCTACCGATTTGTTTCATTAGCACATTGCTTTATAAAATATTTTTGTACTAAATAAGATGATAAACCTCGTAAAAACACAGCTGACAAAATGTAGGTTAATTGATTTCCAATACAGATAACTTTTATCCCACGGTGAATAAATCAACAATTCGTATCGATCACTATCCATCAATTATTATTAAACTTTGCCGTATCTGCTTTCAACCAAAGAAAAGGACTAAACTCGTGGCTTGATAAAAATGGATTGAAATAGTCATGTGACTCGTTGCAAATAAAACCTTTGCCATCCTTTGCCAATACAAAAGTTTATTAAAGTATGCTGTTTTATATTTTAACGTCAGCAATGCCCTTTAAATCCCGACAATAATTTCCCTCGGGACTGCAGGCTGGCCTTTGACTGGGGTGATCGTGGACAGCAGGGTGACCTGGCTAAGAACTTACCGAGGGGTACTGCAAGGGTCATTTCTGAGTCGTTTATTGTTCCTTGACGTTTATGGTCAACGAAAGGGTAGAGCAAAGGTCAGGACGGACCAGACCTCAGGTAATTTCTGCACAATTAATATTGAAAGCCTTTCGAAACTGGCTAAATTTAGTGCATAACCAAATGCCAGGAAATTGGCGGGTGAAGATTTATTTGCATATTTTGTGGCATTTATATAGTTTAGCATTGGCTATTCATTCGCTAGGATTTATAGATGAAATTTGAATACAATAGCGTAATGGATTAAGGACGAAGGTTGAAAGGAGTAAATGATACAACTTTTGCTTTAACCGTTGTTTTCAGTTTCTGGTAATGGATGGAACCTGTAAGTTGAAGTTTGTGAATTTAGTGGCTCTTTTTAACCGACTTTACAACCAGGACGTGGTAATCATTATTCGTAGCTTTCAAATAACACAAACTGATTACAGAAGCTTTTTAAAAAAATAGGCATAAAATTCACAGATTATGCTATGTTGTGGCATAGGCAAACAATAAAAATGAAATAAATAAAATTTTAAATTCAACTAAACACCCCGAATACGAACGATACAGTAGAGGAAGGTCCTCCTCTCGATGAACTTAAAACATTTACATAGAACCTCGGAACAAATATTTGTACAATCTGCAGATATTTGTTCAGGGTATTCTGGGTATTTTTCTATGTATAATAAAAAGTAGCTATCTATGTAATGTATTGTATTAAGTATATCAGTTATCTAGTACCCATAACACAAGCTCTGCTTAGCTTGGGGCTAGATAATGTTGTGTGAAATTATTTATTTTATTTATTTATAAAGGTTGCAGGAAGTTGGTGAATGGAGGCTGCTTAAGACAGGTTGTTGTAGTATTTTAGGAGCGAGGCCTATGTTCAGCAGTGGACTTCTACAGGTTGATGATGATAATGACGAAGACACCCCAAAAACGAGTACATAAAAAAATTACCTATTTTTCAACCAAGGTGTAAAAACTGGCATTTTTTTTTTATTTTACTACTGCCATCGACAAATTAAATTATTGTTTTGCATAATAAAAGCAAAAGTCTGGAATTAAGTTTGCCTATATACATTACTTTTTGAAGATAATATATGTAATAAGAATATTAATAAATAAATAAATAAATAATGTGAATGTTACTAGTAGAACTTCTTGCGAAAGAATTCGTCCGGGGAAGTACTATGTACCTATTTATGCGGCCAATCAGTAGTGCTTGCATTGCTGTGTTTCGGTTTGAAGAGTACGGGTGCCGGTGAAATCACTGGCACATGAGAATATTCATCTCAGCGCGCGTGTGATGATTTTGGTGTTGCCAGGCGTAGCATATAAAAAAACAAGGAGAGAAATCTGTCACCTCGGAACCTTACACTTCGCTGGTTCGAGACGCATTTGACTGGTTTATTGAATTCCATTCCTCTAGTGATGTTGCAAAGTCAGTATGTTCTTCTTCTTCCTACTTCTCTACAGGCCATCTTAATCAGCTGAAGCGTGGACAAGTGAATTTGTGGGTTGATTACAAAGTTGAAAATATGTTGTTTTCATGTTATTATATAGAATGAATGAAATATGTTGCTAAGATGAATCTATCAAAAATAGTTATCATATTTGTTTATTGTCTAAACTTTTTTAGAAATCTTTTCGAAAAAGTGAGTGAAATTGAGTGCGTAAAACAAACCAAAAAAAAAATGGTAACACAACACTTTTTATAACATTGAATTACTTCTCTAAGCTTATATAATGAAGGGCTCATCTCGAGTGCATGAAACCCTAGAATAAACATCCCCATGGATCCAACATGAGACTTTACATCGTCTTACAAGCACGGAGCCAATATAACCCGACTTGTATGAAATGCAAATACAATTCTAAAAGTTTACATATTTTCTCTGTGAAACTATGAAGTCGCGCCTACGGGCTTTCTTTGTTTCACTGAAGCAAATAGCTAAATGTGGGGAGAAAATTTTCTTTTGAGAGGGATTATTGGACTCATGTTTTAGAAGTTATTAATAATGTTTATTTGTGTTTCCTTTAGGTATTTATTTTAACGTCATTACTTAACCTTCACTAATTAAAGTAACAGCAGGGCATGGATAGCAGCATCCACCTGAATACTCCACACCAATACTACGATTACCAATCCGCTAACCAAGCGTGGTGATTGTGATAAATCCCCCCAGTGCATTCTATGGGGGAGTGACTGGGCCTGTAGACGTCTAAAGGCTGATGATTATTTAAAATGACAACACTTTAAACCTTTTAGATAAATTCTGATAAAAAAACCAGTATCAAAACATGTACAAAAGCATCTTTTATTCAAATATTACGAGAGCTTCAATATATATTCTGCTTTTGCAGTGTCTCTTTGCCGAGTCACAAATTATATTACCGAGGCTAATACAGAAAAGTTATTCAACAAACTCTTTAGAAAGTTGAAAGTCAAAGCCTCTCGCAAAGTAATAATCCCTTGGCGTCGCTCTGTGCTAAGTTTAATTCTAATAAAATAACCTTTGGAATTATTATCTCATTCTTTTCGCAATGCTGTGATAAATGTTTATTATTTAAATAGCGTCAATTAAAATTCCTACTTTTAATTAATAAAGTGCGGTTAACGGTGTCTGTTACTAATTGAAATGGGAATAAACATCTAGCGGCATTTGGAAACATCAAATTTCTAACTATCATTTTTAGCGGCAGATACGTATTTTTATTTTATCCGAACCTACTTTAATTGAGAACAACGTATTCGGCCCTTTATGAATGTGAATTGTTAATTCACACCATTGAATATTGCCTTGGTCAATGTAAAACAAACTTTATGAGAAAGGAGCATGAAATAAGGAATCATAATTCAAAGCGAAAAAAGTTTGCTGGGTCCGGGTAATTTTTCCCATCTTACAGCAAGTTTCGCTTCAGGGGTCGGGGTTCTCGCCTCAAGGAAATCTAAGAGAGGGTTTACATTTTTAGCCTTTCGTCGTGTCTTCCTCCACACTTTTATATCGCCTTTTGATTACTCTCTCAACAAGTTATGCATATTGTAAAAGTCCTCGGTGTCGCGGCTACAAGAATTTTTGGCGTTTCTTTTATATCTTCGTCGTTGATGTCTTATTTTTCGTACCTTTTATCTTTTGCGCTTTACTATGAATGAATATATTTTTATGGTGATTATTTCCACCACCCGATACCCATAATTTAAAGAATGACAAGTACAAGCATCTAGCTAGGTTAATGTTGTAAGAATTTAGGTACATAAAAAGAGTAAAACATTTGGCAGCAGATGGTGGCTTATAATTGTTGAGAAAAATTCAAAAACGCTGCGACAAAATTGTCTTTAAAGCAGTGCTAACTCTCTATGCGCTGTTAATTCCCCTTAAGATTCCAGATCCACCCTAATTGTTATCGGCGGTCCGACCCTTAATGGTGTTTCTAATGCGTCTAATGTATTTTCGGGACATTTTGCAGCTTGCCTTGAGGCCATTTTTCTGTTGTATGAGCGCAATGTCCCCTGTCCCTAGTCACGTTAACTGTATTATCTGCAAATATGGTCCCAATTTCTATTGTCCATCTGAGTGGTGGCAGTGCGAAGCGAATGTAATGAACATAAATAAGAGATATAAGTTTAAGAGTGTCTTGAGTATGTGGTTCGTCGTGATACATCTCACTTTTATCTTAGAGGGTGGAGTAGTAAAGATATGTATTGACTAGCACCATAATTCATACATTATCTTGTTGTTTTATTTTGCTAAGAATGTTGGAAATATACAGAAATGAACGCGGAGTAGAAATCGATATAAGTCAAATTCTCGATTTCTATTTAAATTCGTTACCGATGAGTTTTATTTCTCGATTGCTAAAGCTTTAAACGTATTAGGGAGAACAAATAAAAAAGTAAAGAAGATATTGAGAGTAAACAATATACTCGAGCCAGCGGCACTCGTAAAGCAGTTCCTATAAACGTAGCAAGCCGGTAAATTAGATTTTATTTTATTTCTTCAACAATTTGCGGCCAGACACAGACAAAGGGCGCAGGTTCGATGCCGTGGTCAGCAATTCAAAGGTTTATGCGGGTACTTTTATTACTTACCTACTTCACTAAGGCTGTGCGGTGGTCGATGATTTTAATTAATATACACGGCATGACACTGTACTTATCAAAAATATTGTTATATCGTAAATGGTACTTTTGCAGTTAGTGTGCCTGGCCTAACAATAGATCTTCTCCTATGGATGGCGATAAAACCGACAAGGTTTTACACCAGGCAGCAGCATCCACCTGATTTAACACCAAACTGCGATCACCAATCCACCTGCCAAGCGTGGTGATTATGGGAATTCTCTCCACTGTCCATTATGGAAGAGATCTCGTCCAGAAGTAAACAGGCCAGTGATGATTATGAAATGGAACTTAGAATTACATAATTGACCCCGTATGGTTTCACAAATCACTCTTGAGTTTTGTGCATGGCAAATTCAAGAATCCGTCAAGTCGCTAAGCTCTACCTATCTATAATGCTCTGCATCCACTTCCTCAGTGTAATAAAAACGTTAGTTTAGGACCTCACCTATGTATTTGCTCAGTCACCTTAATCGCCGGCCTTTATCTATCAGATACCCCGGTACATAAATATCTATGATTTATCCATTGGTCTGAGCACAGACTAGAATGTAGCTAAACATAGCAACTAAAAACTTTACAGCGAGTCGAACTTGGCGGCCTATGCTCAGCCATGCTTAATCGATAGCTAAATAAAATGCGTCTTCTCTTGCACATCACTAGTGAGCACCGTGCGGTAAGTTCTACTGACCACTGGCCAGCGAACCCCAATCGGCGGCCATTGTCCAGCCATGTTCTTGTTCACATTAAAACGCCGTTAACCATTCTTTATTGTTTTATCCGCCGTTCCACGCCAATAAATGTCGACGGCTCCTGGGAAATGTACCGCGATGCCATACCGCGATTTTGGTTCCGCCGATATAATTAAACTTGGCCCTTTATTACCAAATTTGTAGTACTTAAATCATTTTAATACGATCATGAGACCGTTCTAATTGTGCACTTACAATTAAATTGGGACCTTAAATTTTATGTTGCTTCAAATTATTGTTTTGGCTTCTTATTTCTGAATTATTTCATTCATAAGGATTCCAATTATTTAGTAATGAGCCTAATGACACATGTCTACAATCGGAAAACAGACACATTTACCCACATCTTACCTCTCTGATCATGCTAATCCCATTACGAGCCCTGTTATTATCTGATTACCAGAAGCAAATATTCCTTACATTCAAAACGCAATCAGCTATGGTTCAAAACAATAAAGCCTTCGAATTTCTACGAGTAGGTAAACAAAGGGAAGATAATACGTCGACCACATGGCTATTAGAAGTGAGCGTAACGCGGATCCACTAGAACAATCTAATAAAACATTCAGAGACCAGAGCGGGGAACACCAAATCAGATTGTCTCAAAATCACACGAATGACAGCGCAACGCGGCTTTGCTCGCGCATCTATAATTCAGAGAGTGTCGGATATACTTCGTATACTCGCTAACTTGTAGTAGTCTATTCTTAACGGAGGCAGTTTTATTGTTACACGTCTTTCTTCTTTGAACTTTGGATGAACTTTCCATTTAAAAAGGACTAGACAAAAACAGCTTTCTGATTTTTTACCACGAACCTGACAACACAGCATATAGGACGGTCCCCTTTAGGATGTTCTATAAGGAAGGCCTATGCCCTGCGTTGGACGTCTACTGTCTGATGATGATGAAACAAAAGTAACGTCCTCATGTTAATAATTATTAGACTCACTTGGACGGCGAACCAGTTGGTAGTTCGCCTTCGCTATACCAAAGGGACGGCCATACGGGTAAGAAAGGGATTGCGTATGGTATGTCCATTAGTTAACGATTTTAGCTCGCCTTTCATTATAACTTGTTTGTTTATTATGTTTTGTGTGCAATAAAATACTAAATTATTTATTTAGCTGAAACCCAACGAATTTGTTCACGTGAATAAAAAGCCTTTAGCACTCGGGAATAATGTAGCTTCCTATAAGTGAACTAATTTTAGAATTGGATCAGTCAGCATCGGAGCAGTTCCGGAAATTACCTCCTACATTACTCATAAATAAACTTTACCTCTTTAATATTAGTATCAATAACTAGCTTCTTCTTTGCGGTGACGTGGCCTAGAATAGACCTCTCCTTCTCCTCCCGTAGATGTCGTTAAAGCCGACTAAATGATTAACACCAGGGTATGGGCAGCAGCATTTACCTGACTACTCTACACCAATGCTGCGATCACCAATCCGCCTGCTAAGCGTGGTGATTATGGCAAATCCCCTTATTCTATCAGGGAGGTCTCGTCCAGCAGTGGACATCTACCGGCTGATGAAGAACTAGTTTCTGCCCGTGACTTCGCTCTCGTGGTAATATAGGATAATAATCTAGAAATGCGCCCCTCGTGAACCACGCATAATTTAGGGTTCCGAATGTTACTCAACTCATGGCTAGATGTCGCTACTCGTAGATTAGAACGCGCTATCAGTTATTCCTTGGTTGGAGAACTCTTTCTTCGGGGATTTTTTGCCTATGGTTAATGTCCAAACAACACTACTGATCTGTGTAAATTTTAACTGACTACCTCTTACGGCTGCCTAAATTAACTCCTGTGACAGAATCCAGACAGACATATGGATGGTCGACGTATGATTAATAATAAGGTACCGTTAGAGACCTATCTCTTTTTATATCCTATCTCTTATATGGGTACGAAACCCTAAAAAGTAGCCTATGTGCCAAATCCATTAAATTTCATAAACATTGGTTCAGCCGTTAGGCATTACTGATTTACAAACGAATACACAAAATGAATAATTTTGTATTATTAGAATTATTTTTGCGCATGGTGTGTTTCTCTATAACTAGTGGTTCGCCCCGAACTGAGACCTCGCGATTACACCTTTATCAGCCCGACTACTTAACTAAGTAATTTCCATATTTTCTATTATTATTTTTTAAAATATTCACCTCGAGGTCTACCAGTACAGTACAGGATCTATCAGTAACTACTCTAATTTCCTACACATCATCGAAATAACCTTTGATTATGGCTAAGCAACGGGGCGTAATACTACATACCTGTTAGTACCTATATCAAGTACCTGACGAATTAATTGATAAAGTCCTTTTGATGAAACCATAGAACTCCAACGTCATTCGAATTGTTAGAAATGGGAGGTCAACAATGGATGTTATATTGGTTTCTGTTTTATGGAGTACATGTTTCTAAATTCTTCAATTTCAGACTTTTCCCTGTAGTTGTGACACAAAAGCCACAAGCATACCAAATTTCAGCATTGTGCTGGAAGTACCCTAGAATTTTAGGTTTTTACGTTTTTTATTTTCCCTAATATCTCGAAAACTACTAAGGCTAAATAATTATTAAAAACAGTTTTGAAATGTCCAACCAAAGCGCTTTCATTAGAAACCCCACTTGATCTGACTGTCTCACTTTTATTTTTATTACCCCCTCTTGGACCCCAATATCTCAGCAACCCCCTGATCGATATAGCTCATAGCCTTACCTACAAATTGTACCAATACTATCTACCCCCATACCAAATTTCATGAAGATCGGATTAACGGTTTGGAAGTTTTCATTGGACAAACATACATACATACATACATACAAACGCCGATTCTTCCAACTTGACTCAGAGAACTCGTTTCGCTCGTTCAATTAGGTACCGACGTGAATAAATTGTATATTTTTTGTCAGTGTTAACCTGTTAAGTAGTGTAGTGGTGGCTTAATTTATTCAAATAGTTTTATGGCAATACTAAGAACCGAATTAGTTCAATCAATGGTGAATTCCTCGAAACCGCAATGTGAGCAATGCATAAATTTTCAAAATATTTCCTTTTGAAATGGCCCTCGTTTGCATAACCGCGTCTTAATGGCCGTAATTACTTACAATAGAAAATTGGCATGGTGTGCGTTCGTTAGATTATGGTGAAACCGAACTGCGGCATGGAGTGTCACTAAATCGGTAACCGTTTACGCTTCAGCAAATTGTCGATAGGTAAAGTTTTGCTACCCATCCATGCTACTCTAAATTTATAAGGGCGTTCCACTGAAGATCACAGATCCTATTCCACTCTGAGCACCGATCAAGATTTTAAAGGTATCGACTGACGTTTACAAAAAATCTTTTATCATAATTTCGGATTACTTAATTATAGGTTTTCATAATTGAAAATAATAACAAACATACGGTTTTTCCGTTTGAATACTTCTATAATATAGAGCCATCTTTATTTTCTATTTGAATGTCTTTGCCATAATACAATCCCAATCCCTGCAACTGGGTATATGTTACCTAACAATAACAACTTAAGGTGCTGCGGTTCGGAAAGTGCACATTTTGTGAGCATGGTCACGAAATCGGCAACCATTCACACGCCAGTAATTATCGACTGCGAAGTTTTCCACCACGAATGAAGGCTCCAGCCATTACAGACACGGTAGGGTGAACCGAAAAGTCGATGTGCTCATTCCAACTTTGGAGCTAGTGCTAAAACACCTTCAACTTTAACAGTTGCCTCACGGAATTAGAAGTTTATTTTTTTCTGGTTCATCTAGAACCCTTTCCGAATCTAGAATCTTATCAAATTGAAATCTACAACATTTTTTGAAGATCTGACTTTTAGCTTATGAATGAGGGCCTTTAAATTTCGATTAAAAGTAGTTCCAAGATGGCGCTCACTTAATTTCAACTGTCAAAAATTCTTCAGGTTCTGTTTTGTTATATTTGTCAAAGTCACATTGCCACTAAGTCAAACCTTCCAGTGACAGCTTATCCACGGTGTAGCGCCATCTATTTTCAACGCTGAAAGCTCGATTCGAGTCGGCGCCGTGAAAACCCCTTATTAAAAACTGAAAGAACAAAAAACGTAATTTAATTAATTTAAAAACTACATGTCAGATCTTGATAAAATTTTGTAGATATAATCAGATAAAGCTTATCAAGGTACGCAGTTATGTAGATTTTGAAAACAATGAACCAGAAAAAAATTAAGCGTAATTCAGCCGAAAAGTCCGACGCGGTGGACGTGGGAACGCTAATTTTGTTAAGCCAGTATTATTGATAGCTCAAAATAAACTGTCAGTTTTTCAATCAGCTTGTTTAACAAATACGTGGTTATATTATTATCAGTTTTGTAATACACAGCTGTCGAATTTTTTTATTTTAAAAAAGCTCGATTTATTTTGTACGGTACCACACCTTCTGTAAAGAGAGCATTGGTTCACCATTACTTCCAAAATTGCCTTGGCACCCCCTCAAGGGCAAGGCATGCCCCACGCAGAATCAAACTTTTCCTAATTAATTGCAAGATTTTAATCATGCCACTGACGTAAGAAATTATTATGGACCGTTTAATTTCCACCCTTAGGCATCTTACTGCTAATGCGTTATTGCAAAATTTTAATCAAGGGTGTGAGTGAATAATTAAATTATGCAGGCTGTCGCTTGCACTCCATGGTATAAATCTCTTATGTATGTTTAGGTTACAAGTAGCATTTATAATTGCTGGTAAGAGCATTTACTGCCTTTTATCAAACTGTATAAATCATGTGGGGATAGTGAAAATTTATGATATTAAATCTTGTTAAAATAATAACTTTCCAAATTGATTTTGTGATATTCTTTATTTTTTTTTATACTTACGTTCACTTTATTTTTAAGTATTCATGATGCTTTTATAAATAATATGAATTCTGATTTGAAAAAGTCGAATGAAGAGACATTCTTGTTTATAATAATAATTACTCGTAAGTAATGTTATCTACTGCTGTAAAAGTTTTGAAATAATAAAGTTTCAAAAACGTGACGCGTGAGTTGCGACAGTTTGCAGAACTCACAACGGTTGGGATATTAAGGTTCTTGAGTGGCGACTGCAAATTAGACGACGCAGTATAGGAAGGTCATCACGATGGACCATGGATATTAAAGGTTGCAGGAAGTCGGTGGATGGAGGTGGCTCAGGACCATTCGTCGTGATATTCTATGGAGAAGCCTATGTCCAGCAGTGGACTTCTATTGGCAGATGATGATGATGATGACTGTAACAGAACGTGACGTGGTTTCCCTTTGTCCGTATCTCCAAAACATGAGACTGCACTTCAGTTAATTTGCTAAACCATCCTTCAACTTGAAAATGAAGACAGACAGACAGCAATAAACTCGTGTTTATGTTGTTAGTTCATCGCGAAATAAACTTAACCCGGGAGTTTTGAAGTAAAATCTTAGTACAAAAAGGAAAATTAAAGTCAGCGATCTCGGCGAATGAATAGCTTCGAATCGCCTCGTGTTGGCCCAAGATCAAATAATTTTATGAAAATTAACCCCAGGCCCATTTAATTAACCCAACCTCCCCTTAAACTGTACAAGAATTTACCCGTTCGCTAAACATTAGCATTCGTCAGGAATTTAATTCGCGCGGAACGAAAAATATTTATTTACATTTAGCGATTTTAATTTTATTTATCTCACATGAGTTAGCGATAGAGAATGTTAATTAATTTTTATTGGATTTTCTTTTCGGTACAGATATTTTAATTACTGCAGGGTGAGTGCCGGGTTTTATAAGCCGGTGTTCCCTGATTCGTGCGCTCGGACGCAAATTGTTTGTTGCGGTCGTAATATACTTATATTCACTTTACTCGCGGAAATTTGGCGATTTTGTTAACATTATTTATAGATGATCGCTCTCTTGGTTGCACGGTCTAATAACACTCCGCTATTACCTGAAAGTTAGACACGAAAACTCGCCTAAACTTTTTATCGGGCGAACTTAATCCATTTAGGTCGGCCGACTTGACGTGATCTACGAGCGATTTAATATATAACAGACGCGTAGAAATTAAGCGGACTGAATCTGAACTCATCAAACATTAAGCTTACCTGGGGCCCTCTAAATAAATAAGCCGAGTAAATGAAAAACATCCACGTTCTAGGTATTGAACGGTGAGAATTCGTTTGGGGGCATTAATAAATATGCATAGCACGTCTCCTCCACATCCTCTGTGATTAGTCGTGTGGGGTTCTCCCACCGGTGATACGGATAGGTGAGTGATAGCTAGGGGGGCACTAAGAAACCCCCTAGCTAATAATGGTTGTATCTCTCCGTTGTATCGGTGAATTTCTTGGATATTGGCAATACAGCGTTCACGTGTGCCTTTGTTTCTATCGATGTGCGTTCGTGGGAAGAATCGTCGCTACTGTCAGGGGAATTGGTGATCATGGGCACGTGCCATTGACAGGGATTGTAAGCCCGGATTATCCTGTAAAATTTTACGATTGTGGATATAGCAGAAATAAGGTAATCTTGTACCTAATGCATTTGGGTCACATCAAAGATATACAATCTCTGGGTCATACCAAGTTTTATATGATTCTCTAATTTTGTATAAAACATTTCGCAATCATAACAACAATATGCCTTGTTTTTTATATATATTTCTTTCTTTGTGAACCAAATATCAACGAAATTGACCCAGGCGTTTTGGTTTGAAGGCACGACGCATAAACAACGGTTCACGTATTGACGTGATCCATACAAATATATTGATAAGAATAGCTAGTTTATACCTTAACCTAACCTGATGCTAATGCATGGTAATGGTAATGGTAATTTTGAACGGTGAAACCAAGAATACTTCCAAACAAGAAAATTAATACAAGACTAAAGTTTAGTAAAGGTAACTCCTAAGCAGTAGGTCATACTCCAAGAAAGTACCTTGTTCGAAAGCTAATGCTGTGTTATTTCGGTGGAGGCTATAAATTTACAGGATGTAGGTAGCGGGCATGCACTTTATTGCCACACTATGCCACAGTTAAGAAGAAAGCAGGTAGCCGGTACCTGTGTAGCTACTCTCACCGGTGTGAATCCACTTGTGCCATTTGGCCAATGGAATAGTTACTGCTAGATCAGTACGGTTAGCACGCCTGACTAACTTTAGTAACGATAGCGAGTCCCTAGCAAGACGATAGTAAATGTCAAGTATAAACTAATCAAATTACAAAGATACCAGAGAGAAGATATAGAGAGCTACCCCGATCTCATTGTAGCCGCCGGCCGGGGCTATGATCCAGTGAACTTTGATGAAACTAATAGATTCGTAAAATTTTTAGGCAGTTTTCGGATTACTAATAGTTCCGGTGACGATATATATTCAAGTACAGTCTGTGAAAATTGAAGGAGTGAATAGTCTTTCTTATAATTGTGTGAAATGTCCAGCATTATTATTATAATACCAGGATATATGTACCTACATTTCTGATTACCAAATTACTCGATGACGAAATACCCCTAACCCTATAATGCCACGATTAACTGTCTTGAGCCGCCTCCATCCATCGACTACCTTACTTTTCAATGCCATTGTTCCGTTAATATAGGGGCCAAACTACTAATTTCTTCTTAAAAGTACTTTAAATAATGTAATGTCGCTGGCAACTGTACCACTAACATGCTTTCTACGTTAATGCAGTACTAGGTTTAAGATGCATTATATCCAGAGTTATATGTTCCAAGGGATATGAAACACCGCAGAAGAATGGCTCCCAAGGTAAAGGGGAAACAACATACTGCTTTAACGTACCTGCGTAAGCAGTTTATGCCTGTTTCAGTGCCTGTTATGTTTATCGTAAAGTTTTGCTCAAGTCGTAAATTGGGAGCATTAGGGAAATTAAGTTTAAAAAAAAACATTTCAATCAACAACAAACCTACTGATCGAATGTTGATATAATTTCTGTTTTGATTGCTTTTCCTACTTTGTTTGATCACAGTTTCGATTCATCCATTGAAAGACATTCATGTATCTTGAAAGAAAGGATAGAACTTGTTATTTGCAAAAAATAAAAGGATTATTATTATTTAACTAATTTATTTTAAATCTCGTTAAAAAAGTATTTTTTTTACTATAAAGGACTATCTACAAAAACGTAATAGTTTAAAAAAAATATAGTAAAAAATATATGTCAAAACGGGAAACTTCCGGAGGTTTATTATTATTAAATATATTTAAGTATATAAAAAATATGTATATTAATATAAAAAATAATAAATATTATTATTATTATCATCATCACATCATTTTACCTAAAAAAGAAAAACATGCAAGTTGATTAATTCTTACAGAGTATTCTTATTGATTACACGTAGTTCCAACCCCGAACTACAGAAAGAGTGGCGACGAAAAATGCGTGTTTTTCTTCACTCATTACTGCCGAAGGCTCTTTAGTTAATTAACTCCATTCTGTGTCACTCTCGAGTAGACACTATATACAGAACCAACAAGGGCAATGATTGCAGGATTAATCGTACCGTCTCACCTCAAGTGGTTATATTTATTGTTATTGCTCCACGATTGCGCGCGTGCCGTCGCCAAAATCAAATTACGAGTCCGGCGCAGTCCTAAACAAATTTCAATTTTCAATTACGTCCGTAGGAGTGGCAGGAACGGCGGCTCCCTGGAGGGTCTGGTGACTTATTGCACTGTATCGGCCCAACTTGATTCCTCAATAATATATTCAGAATAATTGCTAAAGCAACGGCCCGACCCGATCCGCCCTCAAGAGATACTTTTGATTTATGGAAAGCCTGACGCACCGATCATACGACTAGACGTGTGATTTTTAAAGTTCTATTACATGAAACGGTCGTCGAAAACAGTTGCCGCGTCACGCTACTTATTGATTTCGTGGCAATAAAAGAATCGGCGCCGACCTTAGCCTCCCCATATACTTTTTCCGGTTCAATGAGCATAAATTGCAATAGGATTCCTCGCGGTGGATGGTCCCGAATATTTCTCTTTGGAGTCCACATCGTCCACGTGGAAAAGGTGCAAAGATTTACCTCTATCCCTTACATGGACTATCGGTTAACATTAAAATATTTATTTTTCAATATACCTATGCTAGAGACGAGGGTGCGAAGTCGTTGAGGAAACTTTGGACAGTGATTTCGTTCTAACGGTCCACCGGGCATTATCTCGATAACTCAGTTTTCCCGGGGCAAATATAAACCAATACCCCCGGTGTGTAGTTAAATAATTTCCTATTCCTAGTGAATATTTTTTTACAGTTTGACGATGGCTGAAATCGTAGACAACTCAAAACAAGGGAATAATAAAAAAAATTTTTTTTACAACATACATATATACAGAATAGTCAGGAAGAAGAAAAGGAAGCGTATTTAAAAAATAACACAAATAAACCATAACATACATAATATTATCCTACTAATATTATAATGTAAATGTTTGTAAGGATGGATGGATAGATGTTATTACTCTTTCATGCAAAAACTACTAAACGGATTTTGATGAAACTTTACAGTGTTTAAGTTAAACATCAGAATAACATAATAATTTATAAAGGTTCCACACGGGTGGAGCCAATAGAGACTCCACGCGGGCGGAGCCGTGAGCAAATGCTAGTCTAGTATTATAATAAACAATAGTGCTAATTAGTCAGCTCCGTGAGATGTGTGTGTGGAGGCAAACAGGCATTGTCTCAGCACAATTTTCCACATGTCTAAATAACAATATTTTAAACAACTTAAATTTGAGTCCATGTTATTTTGTAGAACGTGTTAAGTACCGACATTTTATTTATCAACCTTTATTTGGCATCATCAGTTTTATATGAAGTATTTGGCAAATCTCAAGCAAACAACGTTCAGTATTCCATTTCTCCTTAGATAAGTTTGTTATCCCTCTCCTGTTATGTAAGCGTACCTGCCGCGACACAAATCATTTGCTTATAAAAACAAACCAATTCAGGCCGACATATTGGGAAGAACCCTCGTTCAAACGTGTATGAAGCCAATAGTTGTATCAGAGTATTCCGTTCCGATGAATGCATAAGGGAAGGAAAGGCAATAAGAAAGAAAAAAAGAGTAACAAGTAACAACAGTGCGTCGATAGTCAATATAACAGGTGCAAGACAAACAGGCGGCAATATCGGAAAATATAGGCAATATCGATAGACGACACTAGTGTCACAGCTTTTCAGAGAGAGGATGGTTCGATCTGGGGATGTGTATAGTTATTACTATTATCTATAACATACAAGACCGTCTTGTTACAATCCCAATATCCTCATCATCATCATGATCACCAGCCTGTAGACGTCACCTGCAGGATGAGGTTTCTCCCGTTGTATAAATGGGGTGATGTTCCATAATCACCATGCTTGGCAGGCGGATTGGTGATCGCAGTATTGATGTTAAGTACTCAGGTGGATGCTGTTGCCCAATTCCTGATGTAATCTCTTAGTTTGGCTTTTACTACATCCATGGCAGGAGACTGAGGGGTATATTGTGAAGCCGGACACACCACAGCCAATAACCTTCTAATATTTGTTTATGCGAAAGTTTGGATGTTTCGATATTGTTTGTTAATCACGTTATAACGTACAGATGTAGTACCAAGATTGAGGCATAGTTTTTTTTATTCCGGTTTAATACGAGAAAAGCCACGGGAAAATGATACTCATTACTTATTTAAGGCCTGATTCTCATGTCATTTTGAAATTACGAAAGATGTTGCTGAAAAGTAATTTACGAAAAAAAACGTGCACACGATATTACCCATGATGGACATTCTCAAATCTCTACTCAGTCCGCAGATCGTTGAGGATATCCTATAGGTACAGAAATTAGTCAAAGCCAAGTCCGAACTCTAAATTTGGCACGCGCGCATATCATTGCATCGTAGATCGATGTCGTACAAACCCAGCGCTGTTTATTGGAAACTAACCTAGTCCACATGCCTCCGAATTTTCGGTTTTAAGGCATGTCGGCTTTCTCACAATGTTCGTTTATTGTTAAATCAAATCAAATCAAAATAATTTTATTCATTGAAATCACAAGGATCATTTTGCATCGTCTTATAAACTAAAATTACTCCTATTCCAACGCGACCAAGCCTAAAAGAATCTGGCAACAAACACGGCTTCACTTAAACACGCCCATATACATTTTTTAATGTAAAAACCTATTCTTGTCAGTCTGTAATATGAACACACGTACTACTCCACGGCTCTTCGATAGGTTCTTGTTTATATAGATAAAGTTATTTTAAGTAATCGCGTTAGCTTGTTGATTTGACTTACTCGTTCAAAAGACTCTTCCGCTATGACCGTTTTGTGTAGTGAACCAGGTTTACTCATTTGAGCTGTTCAATAGTCGACACCGGTGATATCAATAAGCTCGGCGCCGAACAGCCCGGATAAGGGGATGCGCGTGCTTCAGTGCGATTGATTCCGATTACCAACCGGTTTCTATCAGACTTCTTGTTTGCATACTAGTTGAGATAAGATAAAATCAAAGTGTCTAAGTATTGTTCAAGTTTAAACAAATCTAAGTTTGTATGTCTACGTTTAGTAATCATAACGGTGCTCATCCTGAGGCAATCCACAACGAGCACAATCCTCGCACAAGTGCTCAGATGGATGCTGCTGCCCATCCCCTGGCATAATCCCTTACTCGCCTTTTACGTCATCCACGGGAGGAGTTAGATGAGTTCTTTTCTTAGACCGAGACCACCACGGCCTTCAAGTCAAGAGTATTTTATTCGTTAAAATCACAATGATCGTTTTGAATCGTCTTATAAACTATAATTACTCCTATTCCAACACAACCAAACCTAGAAGAAACAGGGCAAGAAACATGGCTTGTCTTGATATTTGATGATCCGTTTTACTACTAGGTAGGTCATGCCTCAAAGCTGATTCATAGAAAAAGAGAACTTAAAACTTAAGGTAGTCAATTGATTGTGATAATAGCAATAAAACTTAACATAATGAACATTTTTGTGATCGTACAAATGTTGTGATTGACTTACAACTTATTACTGATTTTTATCGATTTGTTGTATTTAAAAGCTATATTAAGAAAAGTAAAATACATAAAACACCCTATCGCTAGTATAGAAGCTACTACACTGGTAGGTGCCTTTCGTGGAAGATTTATAAATGTTTTCTGATGCTATTTCATGTACAGCACCAATCCAAAATATTGATAGGTGCTCTTCGTTAAATAGCATTGGTGCTATTCAAATCAGTGCTCTTCGTGGAATGATTCCTTATTCTTACATTTTGACATTGACGTTTCCACAGAGTTTCGTAAGAAATACGTTTAAGGACATAAATCGAACAACGAACCCATGTCATTTCTTTTATGAATGAGAGTTGACTTTTATCCGTATTTTTAGTATATTTTTTTGAGTTACATTAATTCTTTTGACAGTACGATTTTGTTAAAAGCGCAACTGCCAAAAAGAAGTGGTTAAAGTGTCCCTAGTATACCACTGAAAGTTCAGTTAAAAAGCAATTTAATCGTACTCATTTGCTCTTACCGTAAAGCTCTCATGTCGAGTGCGATGAAAATAAATACCTTCACTTTACAATGGAATACTTATTACATTTCCAGTTCACCGTTCAAAGCACTGCATTATTAAAAATAGGACCAATCCAGCGCTCGAACCAATAATTCAATGAGCAGTTTAAATAATACTCAATAAAGCTCAGCCCGATGTAGTGTTTCGAATCTTCCATTTCCCGTACACCATTAGCGAATGGAAAGAAAATCCGCGATCTCTTGAGATTGAAAATCAAACAATGAAATGCGTAACATAATACCATCCGTTATTAAGACACAAATGTGGCATTAGAGGGAAATAAGGTCGAAAGTTGCGCCTCATCTCGCTCAAGGGGGAACAGGAAATGTTTATAGAGAGAGGTAAGGGGTAATGCTTGTAATAAAATTTTAAACTTACCTACGCCTTAATATTTCGGGGAACGATGAGTCGAAGCGTGTGTGAAATTATGTTTGAATGGTGTAGTGTGAATTTATTGCTCTCTCAAGCTTTTTAGGAAGCATTTGGTTGCGCGCTTTCAAAAAATATTAGAATTGCAATTAAATTTACCCTCCTTACGTTTAATTCTTGAAAGCCTCAAGTAAATTAATCCCAATGGTCTAACACGACGTGTTGCGTAAACAGGGCTCCCTTACGGCGTCTGTGCTCCATCGCTTCTCTCTGATAGACATCATTTCACTTCGAGATAATTTATGCAAATGAAATACGTATTACCCTGTTTCCTATACGAAGGAATGTGCGCTGCGCACCCTGACGTGTTTTGAAAACATGTTTACTGTCGAGTTTTATCTTTATTATCTCCTCCTATGTCACTACTTGCATAGGTACTCCGTTGTCCCATATATCATAATATTTTGCTTTCCGCTAGTGAATACATTTATGACTCTAAAAGCAATTTCAACCCATACAAACACTCGTTGAACATTATTAAAATCTGCATCGTAAATAGAAAAATGTCCAGTATTTTTGCAATCTACTGAGATTGAAAAAAACTTAATCAACTCCAGAAAGCCATAACACAAACTATAGAGATCCGTTTTATAGCAGTTTAGGAAAAACGCTTCAAAAACCACAGAGCATTTTCCAAATTACCGACGCCAAGCTAATAAAGGCTGAGAAGTTTTAGGAGCGCGTTTGTTAAAAATACGGTGTCGCAAAAGTTTTCTTTATTAGTTTCCCCCTTTAATCCAACCAGGCGTGTTTCAATGTCTTTATGGCGAATTTTCAATCTGAGTCTGGGCGGAAGCCAATAAGAAATCAACTATTTTCCCCTGATTCCCGTGCATCAGTTCGAGGGGAGATTCGTTTCTTTACGACTTCTTTTACGATTGGAGGTGCATTCTGAATTAGTCTGCGCCATCGCGAGAGCCTTTTCGTGTCTGCGAAGACGAATGGTAAAAGGATTACAATGACTGAGTTCCTCTCTTAGTATTCAGCAAACATTTTTTTATTATTTTAATCGAGACGTGGGATCGTGCCTTGTGCTACTTGTTTTTTTCTGGTTTTGATCGTTCATGCTTTAACAACTAACTACTCTTAAAGCTACACTCGAGCGAATAATAATTTCCTTTCAAATGACTGAAGTTTTCCCTAACGTAAACGGTAAATGTTTACGATATTAAGCATTTTCTGCGTGCATTTTTATCGTTCTGAAATACCATCAACTTAAGTAGGGTTCGTTGAGTAGTTAAAATTAATTAATTTTATTTAAAATATTCATCTGCTTACACCACTTATGCTTACTCTGTGGTACATCGTGCAGAGTTAATGCTCTTGTGATGTTAACTTCAAACTCCTTTTAATCAAAGACTTGTGAATGACACATTTCACATACGCCTACCTACTATGAATAAGTTAATCAAGTGAGGGAAGTTAATAAGCTACAAAGGGCGAAATTCAGGTAATCTGTCAGTCTCGCAGTTTCGCTTTACAAACACATGAACGGGGCTATTTGTACGTGTTTCTATAACTAACTGGCGGCTGTCTAGCCAACTAATTGATATTCCGTGTATTTTGCTCCTAGTATTTGATTGAAATAAAACAGGATGTTGAATAATGAATATCGAATAGATGCTAAGGGTTGGTTGCGATCCACAAATATTTAATCGAATGTCAAAATGCATGTTTAAAACGAGAATTATTTTGTCAATACCAAAATACTTATGCTGTTGAAATGTTGAATGATTATCCGATTAGGCTTAATGTATTTTATTTCATGTATGGTTTTTTTTGCACCTACGTATTGAAAAATTGTATCATCTAAATTCAATTCAGCAGAAAAAAACCTAGTGTAACATAAATACACATTTCCTGCTGAAAACACAGACGTACATGTGTATGTTTTTGGGTTCGAGGTGATTGCATTGTTTTTTAATTGTGCTATTTTTTTCATCTTTTAGGCGGCCATAAGCAGACGTTTGTGTTTGACGTGGCTCTCCTACAGAAGCCGAAGTATGACAAAACTTCTCAATTAGATTCGTATTTGGTTTACGAAAGTATGATCACGTTTCGGAGTACCGTAACAGGCTTAAGTGGTTACCTATCCGTCTTCGCCGGAATGTGCACATTCTTTCTCTCCTATACAACATTCTTTTCACGTCTTCTACTCCGGCTTATCTGAAAGAACGTTTTCAGTTTCTCCACCTTTCTCACCCTTTATCCTTACGCTCTTCTGAAACCTTTCAATTGAAAACTCCTGCCCATACCTCAAAGTTCTACAGTAGTTCTTTCACACTGCAGGCTGCTAAACTCTGGAATGCATTAGCTGTTTCGATCCGGCATGCTAAATCTCTTCATATTTTCAAAAGCATGGTCACTCAACATTATTTGTCATCACTCTGTACGTCATCTTGACATTCTTCTAATATCACCATTATGTATTATTATTTTATGTAGGTTTATTATTTATCAATAATATATATGTAGGTACTTATATAATTGTGTGTATTATATTATACTGGTAGAATATATTTATAATAATATATTTATTATTTTGTTTTTGAAATCAATTTGTTTTACTAGGTACTTGTCTTTTTGTGATTATACTAAGATGTACGCCACCGTCCTTATTTGTTAAATAGTTTCTGTCCATCCAAAGGTTGTCTGGAAGAGATCGCTCTTAAGCGATAAGACCGCCCATTGTACCTCTGATTTGAAACATTGTATCTTTATTTTTGTTGAATTTTTGTTTATGGTGTACAATAAAGTTATAATCTATCTATCTATCTATCTATGGCACGTATGGTGTAGTGTAACATGGATTTTTGTATGAAAATTAAGGTTCGCAAAGTGTACGCTCATCAGTGACTCCATACAAAATTCGTGTTACACTACATACGTTTGTGTCAATTGTTTGCCAAATACAGACTCAGGCCTCAGTGCGACTCACACACACGACTGTGTTTCAATTAGAAACAGCGTATATACACGTGAATCGCGGAAAACGTGTTATAAAACCGTTAATACTCCATTAGGTATTCATCCTTAGAGCAATAACTAATGCATATTGCTCTGAGTCTTTATCTAATGATCATTAATCCAGTAGTGATAACCGAGGAGGTGATATTGCCAGATGTGAGTACTCCTAATAGCTATTGGGAAAGAAGATTCTCAAACGTTGATTTTATTTTGCTAAATCTTGTTTCAAAATTAAATAAAGCAGGAGAATAGTAAAGTGGTGTATAATATAGACGTCATTTTTCTAAAAAAAAACTTGTTTTCTCCACAAAAGGCATAAATTATATTGAATTACAAAAAATATAAATTTTCATTGAAATTGCCAGTTTTGTCGTATATTCGTTCGTTTTATATAACAAAAATATTCGTAAAAAAAATCTCTACAAAACCAATCTTGTCTGCACCCCTACAGTCATAAACTTTGTACTTTTACCTACCTCCCGTTGTTCCCGTTAAATAGTTACGACTAAATAGAGAACCTCAACGGATTTGGAACTAAATTAACAAGATATGATATTTCAGTCACGTTTGAATACTCGTTCGCGTTGGCACTGGAAGTGTATTAGGACTAATCGCGACACGTGTTGCGACGTATAACAGAGTAGCTAGAATTAATGTAGGTAGAGATATAAAGAAAATTGATTGAATTTGCTATCACATAGAATCTAAGAAGAGATCGAAAGAACGTTATAGGTAAATAAAATGAATGTTATTGGTTTTGTACGACTATGATCCTTATTAAGTTTGTTACTAAAATATCTATTGAACTGAATTTATTTGTTTTATGGTCAATAACTCAATTGTGCCGTGGTGTGTCCGGCATCAGAAAAGACATTCATGTCCTCCTGTAGATGTTGTAAAAGTCGACTAAGGTATTACACCAGGGGATGGGCAGTAGCATCCACGCTGCGTAAGCACGAATACTGCGATCACCAATCTGCCTGCCAAGCGTGGCATTTATGGCAATTCCCTTTATTGTTTTTTATGGGGGAGGTTTCATCCAAAAGTAGACACTAGTATGAGTAGGCTGTTGTTGATAATTATTGTGATGAATTCAATTACTTCCTGCGACCTTTGAAATTGGTTGATGGATGCGGCTCAAGACCGATTGTCGTGGCATTCTATGGAAGAGACCGCAGTCGACTTCTTTAAGCTGATGATGATGATGATGTTGATGAACTCAATTTCTTAGTACAAGCTTGTAAAAACAATGACTATGACCTATGCTTAGCCCCTCTGAGACTGGAGGACATAATTAATATTTTATTGGCATAAATTGTTTAATAAATTTAGTTTGAGGGTGGGCGCTGACACCTATCATACAGGATATTATTATCTTAGTTTAGGGGTCAGTTGCGACACTAAAACTGTTACTATAGTTACCTTTAAGCCTGTATACCTACTTACTATGTCCTATATATTTTTGTAACGTGTTAAGGTTTTAAGGTGTCAATAAATATATTTGATATTTGATATTTGAATATCTATTGGTTAGAAGTCTAGAAATAAATTGTTAATCTCATAGATTATTGATCAAAATCATACTCATCATCATCATCATCAGCCGTTAGACAAACATTTTGGAACTTATGGAACGATCTCAAGCCACCACCATCCACCGACTATTTGTGATCTTTCAATATCATCGGTTAATCGAGGGGGGGGGGCTTGCAAACCTTTGTACCTAAGAGGCTGTCGGTTCTGCAAACTGTATGGCTTGGATAATCTTATAAATTTTCCCCTATTTATTAATCAATAAAAATGCAGTAAAACATCAAAAGCATCTTCGCAAGTGCAGGGTTCTTTAAACTTAAGTAGAAGTGATTAAAATTATGTCATAAATACCACGCTATCTCAAAAGTAATAAAGTATCAAGGCCCTATGTCCGCTAAAGCGTCTCTACATGGACGTTTAAATGCGACACTTGCGACGTACATCTCGTGGTCGCTGCTTCCTTATAAATGTTGCCGTGACTATGACTGCACGATAGCTTTCGTCGTCGTACAGGTTACGTAACGACGTTGCCTCCATTGAAAGAAGCGGCAACATTCATAGAAATACAATTAATTTTACATTTACTTTATAATTCTATTTAGATATTGATAATTTTTTGTTATAATATATAAATATTGGCTATTATGAATAGATAGGTAGTAATTAGTGTAAACTATTTAATAAATTAATACTTATGTATTTCCTCTCTGACATGTCTAAGTGCCTAGAATTATGACAAAAGATAATTAAATGAATTGAATTGAATTCACGATAAATTGATAATCTATTTTTAATGAATTGCCTTATATGAGAAACAATAGTGTCTCGATTCTAAACATGATATCTAATAATTATGTTCAATACCATAGACAAATAAAAAATGTTTATAATTACGCAATTTATACAAATACTCAATAAAGTAGCTGCCATCCACGCATTAACCACGCGCAAAATCTCACTAGTACCTAATGATTCAGTGGACAGTCAACCTTACATGAAGGCTTCATCTTGAAGTTTTATATCTTAGACTTGATCTTCCACAGTCTAGCTTGTTGAGCTTAGAAGCCTAAGTTTTTAATAAAGACTGTGGCCGTATGATATGTACTTTTGATTTGTTGCTTTATTATTATATAGGCTTAGGTACTTATTTAATACCATGAATGTGGAAAAAAAAACACGAACCGGGAGTCGGGAGACGCAATATAGGATGGCCCTTGCTCAATGTACCGATGCCATTGAGGGCGTCAGCGTTCAGTGGATGAAGGTGGCTCAAATTCTTTGGGGGAGACTTTTTTTTTCTTTTTTTTTTTATGCTACTTGGCAGGCAGACAAGCTTACGGCCCACCAGATGGAAAGCAGTTACCGTAGCCAATGAACGCCTGTAACACCAGAGGCATCACACGCGCGTTGCCGACCCTGAGACATAAAGATGAAAAGTCTCATGTGCCTGTAATTTCACTGGCACCCGTACCCTTCAAACCGAAACACAGCAATGCGAACACTACTGCTTGGCGGCAGAAATAGGTACGGTGGTAGTACTTCCCCGGACGAACTCTTTCACAAGAAGTTCTACTACTAACAACAACTTATGTCCAGCAGTGGACTTCCTCCTACTTATGATGATGATGAAACTTGAGCCATTGTCATAATCGCTCGAATCTCGCGATCAATCAGAATAAAACGCAAATAGCTCATATATCAGTCGCATTAAATCGTGACAATACGTAATACAGTTGGCTTCGTAACCAAAGTACTGTCACAGCTGCCTATAAGGATGGCTCGGTTACTCCAGTCAAAAGAGAACGACAAAGTTATAGGGTTGTAGCTAAGCGCATTCATTTTTTAACTCTTCGTGTCAACTTGTCATAAAAACTTGTCACCCTGACATGCATAAGTTTTTCCACTAGTAAGTAATTACTAAATACTTGTTAATAAAATGAGCCTAAGATTTATTTTGTAAACTTTTGTAAATTTGAGAAGAAAATCAATTATAGCGAATTAAATTAACTTTGATTACTTTGATTGTACTAATTAGAACAGTTTTCATGATTTGTGCATGCGTTTTTTTTCTTTTTTTTATACTACTTGAAATTAAAACTAAGAAAGAAAGAAAAGAAAGAAAAGAAAATACGTTTATTTGTCCCCACTTAAAAAGAAACAAAAAATAAAAACAACAGTACCTAGGTAGCTACCTACCAAAACTAGCATATGGCCCACTTGTTGGAAAGTAGTAACCATAGCATATGGACGCCTGTAACACCAAGAGGCATCACAAGCGTGCTGCCGACCATGAGACAAAGATGAAAAATCTCATGTGCCTGTAATTTCACCAGCACCTGTACCGTCTTTCTGAATTATGTGAATTATTCGCTTAATTTGCTATAAATCATAAAGTTCCTGTCTTCCTGTGGCCTGCCTTTACGATACAGACTAAATCTTTGATCGTAAACGCTTGTTTAAAATTAGTATAAAAAAATGTCAAACATGATTTGTCTATTTTATTTGACCTTTCTTGGTCACCCTTCCTAAGATAGATCCTAAAGTTTCCAAAAGAGGCCCTGAAAGGTGCTGAATGTGACAGTTGGTTGGTAGGAAGCACTAGTGGTGAAAAGATTTAGGATGCCATGCAACGAGGCTCCAAAATTAAAAGACGCGTAAACTTCTTGGTGTTTGCAGCAACAACACACACACATTACTCATAGAAAATCACGTTTTTAAACCAGAGCATAGCTGTTTCTATTCTAAGCTGCGGTACATCGTTCCATTTGATGGATTACACGGCGATTACGGGCAGCAGGAAATACGCGTATTTTTCATTTGGCAATTGTAACGGTATATCAAAATATCGTTCAACACGGCACCGATTAGATTAACAGCACACAATTGGCTTACATGGAAACTTTGCTCCATTAGCTTTTCTACCTCGTATAGGCCCGGAAGCCAGTGATGATTTTCTCACGTCAAATTGTTTAACTTTTGAAGTGCAATATACTTCCTTGTATAACAGTAAGCCTAGAAGAAAGCAATGAACTGTTTATTTATAGTTCATAATGGTTATTTGAAATAGCTGGTGAAGTTACAAGATAAAACACAGAACTGTCGAAAAAAGAGTTACAGTCGATTGTAGTCTTTAATATTTGGATGGTCATAGTGTCCACGAGTTACATTTAGTGCCAAGTTGAAGGTTAAAGTATTTTTATGGATCACAATAAGTCAATATATTAATAAATCATAACTTATTAGACATCCCTACACCGATTTGTTTCATTCGATTGAAATTGCCTCTAAGTTGAATTCATTAAAATCACATTAATCATTTTGAGTCGTCTTATAAACTGGTACATGAAGGTATGTCAATGCAAAACACAATAAAAGGTTTTTTATTTTTCCAAGGTTTTCCTCTTTTTGTTGTAAAGCCCCGACATACTTTTACCTCAGGAACATCGTGGAAGTTACCATTATCGAGGAGGCCTATGTCTAGCAGTCTATGTCTTCTCCAGGCTGATGATGATTATGATATTTAGGTACCCGAATGACACACTGTCATGACAGCAATATGATATGGCATTAGAAAATAACCATTAGCTTCCGTACTGTGTTCCGTGGATTGGATTAATTCGGAACGCGCCCCGCGGGTGTGTGTTTCGTGCTTATCGCATCTGTCTTTAACAATAAAAGGCCAAAGGAATTATATTTCACGTGAGGACTGAATAAAAGTCTGTAATTCAGGTTCTGGGAAACGAGTTTGGTGATAATAATATTTTTTTGTTAACCCTTTTAATCCAGTTGGAAGTTATGCTTAAAAGTACGGCAATTATGCCAATTTTATTTATGATTTAATAAAAACTGGTCAAGTGTGAGCTAAACTCGCGTGGTTCCGTACAAGTATATAAGTAAGGCTATAATAGTAACCAACCAGACCAATTAACTTATTAGTCAATCAAAATAATTTTATAAGTACGTATTTTCTCACTAAATACGAGTATTTTCCATTTCCCGTGAGAATTTGATGATTTAGGATTTGTATTCAGTTTCACTGTAAAGTATGAGAGCCCAATATATATATTTTTTTTTTTTTTTAATTTTAGATTCAGTACTTTTGTAGATTAATATCTTTTAAAGTAAGTATTTTAAAATTATAAAAAAATACAATTGAGTTTCTCATAACGAGTTCTTTTATTTGATAATTATGTCACATGATATTGCATAATATGTCACATGATTTGTCCCATTGCCTCCCAGAATTAACCCCTGAAATCAGAATTCGTTTATTAACGCTGTACGTCCGTGATATATTATATTATACCTATACCAAATTTCAAGTTCGGTCCACTAGATTCTGATAAAATAGGCTATAATAGTCAGACAGCCAGACACCTGAGTGATCTATAATGGTTCCGTTAGTACCTTTTGAGGTACGGAACCCTAAAAATTATAAGGAGAATAGAAAAAAACTTCAATCTTACATTACCTACTAACTAGATGATGTGACAGTTTGAAGTTTGGAACAGGCTCAGAATCAGGGGTATAATATTCATTCATTGACGTTATGTTTGTTTTTGACATAAAAAAGTCTATAAATTAAATATGGTTAAAAAAAAATATGCAACCAAATTAGGTAAAATTTCGTGACACTAACTCTCTATATAAATAACCGATAAAAAATTAAGGACTTAATTCAAAAAGCTTACTACACACACTACACTACTACTTTACAAGATTTTAGCATGTGCAATGTATACCTAACCTTACATTTATTTATTTCCCTTTTTCTTTGAATTAATGTCAGTGAATGATGATAATATATGTTGGCCAGACAAATTATGGTATACCGTCTATTTTCTAATGCTCAAACAACTATACCTTTACCACTAATCTTATCCCCATTTCACGATAAGATCCCATATCAAATCAAAAGCTACCCCAAACAAATTGCAGCGTTCATAAAACCACAACTCATGTTGTTTGCTCGAACTGTTCTTGACCAGAATAATTTCATGTGATAGGATCTTGAACGTGCACTGGTTTGTAACTTTCTTCCTCTCCAGCTGTGCCCTCCTCCCCCAATTTTCCACCCCTCACCTGACCAATGTAACCGTGCTCATGCGATAAAACAATTACCCCATTGAAATCGTGTTTTCTACACGTAACTTCACAAAAACTGAAATAAATTATAGCACAAAAGGATTTCAATAGAATTTTCTAGGACTTAAAATAAAAACGAAAATAGGTATTTATCAAAACATGTAGGTATTTCACCAAGGGATTTCATTTTTTTCTGTCAATTCTACTGATCGTATTTACAAAGTAACATGCTGAACAACGAATGCTATTCAAGTGTATTTTGTTTGAATTTTCTTTGTAAGAAGTTTAAACAATTTTCTATAATCGATGCAATTACCTACGTGACAAAACTCGCATACGTAAACGTAGACTCTTATCATTTTAAGAATACCGACACCAAAGTTTTAATTTTTAAGTATTACAAATTTATCAATGTTACCTACTAATTGAACCTAAAAACCTTGATCATAAAGAAGAAGAAATGCAATATAACAGAGCAAAAACAGTTAATGTATTCATTTTAAATGAAGTAGTGTATTTGGCTGGGAGCTCCACTTAAATGTAGGTATACCAAACCAAATTTAATATTTTTTTAAATTATATCAACGAAACAACATTGTTGTACCGTAATCCTGGCAATATTATCAGATCTCAGTTACCCAGCTTGTCGTGTTAACGTCTAAACGAGTCGCGTGCTAGTTCCACAAGGATCTTGATACGCCTTAGGCCTCACTAATTATAGTTTTGCTTATTACCCGCGACCTCAAATAGTTGCTTTCTTGTAATTACGCTTCTAACTAATTTGCAACCTTGTTGGTTTTGTGTAGACAAAGCTTTTAAATTAGGGCAACACTGATAAAACTATTTTAAGTCACTATATTAAGAAGAATAATACTCTTTACCTAGTTAAAGTTGACAGTGTCACCGAATTAACAGCATCACTAGAGGAGTATAGATTTTAACTCAGCCTTCTCGGGTATAAGTTCTTTGGCCTTCTCTATTTACAGACAACCACAACTCATGTCGCCACGCAGCATTCTCTATTTACAGAGAAGGCTGTGGCTTTACTCAATTTCTGAGTATATTTTGTAAATGGTATTCGATGTGCTACGTAAAACAAAACTGTAGTAACAAGATAAAGTTACGAGTATGTGTGAATAAAAAACTGTGGCCCGACAATAGTGCCCTGCGGCGCACCGACTAGTTACAAGTTGTGATTCACAGAGATTGAATGATGAAAAATGCACTGTCACTGAATATGTGATTCTGACATGAGTCACAATGAAAGATCGTACGACAGCCGGCGGAGTAGCACTAAAATATGTAGTGCTTTATAGTGGCAAATCCCTCAGAACAGAAAATATTCATGCTAGTACTGTTGGCAGTGTTTTTAAAACGGGTTTATTCAGTGAATGTATCTAGATGTGATAGTGATGGGGTTGTAAAGTTTAAGCTCAGATACTAAAACTCAAATCGACGACTAGCAGCACCGAATCACAATGAAAAAATAAAATAGTTTTGTACCTTAGTTGATTGAAAGATATAAATCGAAGGTATAATAAGATTGATGGTATATAATCAGTTTTTTGAATAACGAGTAAAATAATTAATACAAATTTAAAAATTTATCAAAAAGGTATCTGAATGAAAAACGCTTTGAACACTTTTGAAAGAAATCCGCACAAACTGGATTTCTCTGATAGTCAAGCCATGTTCAACGTTATTCCCGTCAAACACTATTAGAACAAAAACATAAATGAGATCATAAAATAATGTTTGTATAATGTTCTGTTTGTCTAGTATTCATATTAATGAAACTATGTGTATTCAGGGTTCACTGTCAGCTATCGCCATTTACAGTGTTGCTCGTCTGTTTTGTATAAATTCTATGAGTTATTCTTGTTCTACAATGTTTCTATGCTACGTGCTTGATTGTCGGGATGTATCATGTTAATATTTTTATTAGAATAAGTAAATTCCTTGAAATATTCAAACCAAACTCACATTCAACTGTTTAGCAGTCTGTTTCTAGTCCAGAGCTCATCGCCGAGCCTGTTTTTCCTGATCATAGCAAATTCTAACAAAAATCTTTCTGCGCAGGTAGGGCATTTATTTATTTTTTTAAATTTATGATTTTTTTGTATGATGTATTTTCAATGTGTTAAATATTGAGAATTTTCTTCTGCAATCGCATCTAGAATTTGAAATCAACCGTTATGCACAACATCGAAAAAACTTACACGTTGCAGTGTATGCAAATACAAAGTACAGTCCCAGCGGTGTCGCGTCTGCAAGCAATACTGATTTCTGAATCCGTTCGCACCTGCCCAATTCCCTGTTGATGCCTTTTCAAACCCAAACTCCATCCTGATACTGTAAAATGTATCAAATAAAATATAAATGTATCGTTGTCTCATTGAATTGGCATTTTTATCGTAAATAGCAACTGTATTTACGATAAAAATATTATTGTATTCTTCTTATTCTCTTGTTATTATCTTATTACATTTTATACATCAAAACATACAAAATATTTAGGCAACTGGGAATACGTAACTATTTTTGCAAAAAAAAAACAATTTATTAAAAACAGTTTGATATGGTTTTGATAAAAACAAATTCGTAGCAAATAGTCATAGTTTGCTGCCCATATAATCCCTTAGTCGGCTTTTACGATATCCACGGATAGAAGAGGGGGGTCTATTCTTAGGCCGGACACACCATAACCACAGACATCAGGGGATGAGCAACAGCATCCATCTGAGTACTTAACACCAATACTGCGATCACCAACCCGCCTGCCAAACGTAGTGAATTTGGCAAATCCCCCCATTGTATTCAATGGGGCAGGCTTTGTCCAGCAGTGGACGTAAACAAGCTGATAAAGAAGAAAAAGTCAGTTTGGTAAAAATGTAACAAAGAAGTAAACTTTTTGTTAAAACATATTACATATATCTATTTAAAAACAAGCTTTTATGAAATTAGTAATCAGAAGCGTGAGCTCATCAAAATTAGCCCAATTGCTGCCAGGTATACTATTATTAATCGTTAAGAAGTCCACCTTCCATCATCAGATCAGCTCACTGTCGCCATAAATTTGTATTTTCATCGGAACATGTTAGGTAGGCATGCTAAATTTCAACTCTAATCGGTTGAGTGGAACTGGTTTAAAATTCAGTTGCAAGATTTTACCACATACTAACAAGTGAATTAAAGTAAAGGCTTGCAAAATTTCCACGACATGAAACTACCTATTTTTGGTTCTATATTCGTTTGGGGAAAGATTAAATCTTGCATAGCGAATAGTGAAGGCTGGATTTGTAAAAAATATATATATGCCATGACGTGACAGACGCGTCATGATAACGCTACCGCCTGCTGTAAAAATACTCTTAGTTGAACAGTTTGAAAAGAATTACACCCGAGTTGATCGCGCAACGCCCGAATACATATCGCTTTTTATAAGAGTTTCGAATCGCACCCGCAAGTTTAGATACATATTTAATACGCGCAATAAAAATAAAACTTTGTAATGTTGCACAGTCACGTATTGTTGACAATTTGTTTCCAATTTTCTGAATGTCGCAGTTGATGCCAAAGCTCGTAGTTATGTCGTTAATATAATAAAAAGGCTAAGAGCTAGAGGTCACATGAGAATATTATTATGAGACACGTCTGAATTTAAAATAGAAACAGCACTTACGATCATGTGGGGGTGTGTTGCCTCGAGATAATGTTACCTATGTATTCAGTTAACTGGATATGTTATGCTTCGTCTTATTTTGCCTTAAAAAACAACTATGCTATACTATAATATTAAAAGCACGCATTTTTGGTAAGCCTTTATTACTCAATGTTGATTTTTCTAGAAGTAGGTACTTTGCGGCATTTCGAGTCTCATCTACGAATGGTCTGGCTCTGCACTGTTTAAAGTTTTTTGACATGAACTTCTTTTCAATGTCCCGACTGACTCTTGATCTATTCAGTGCGTGACTTGATCTCTCGCTTGCCCTTTTCTAACCTGTAGATACACGAAAGAAACAAACGCACACGAACCAAACGTGTTCTATCCAAGTCAAATTACCAATAATGTCAGCAAAGGGATAAAGTGAACTTCTGACTTGTTTTTCTTACCGCCCCGTTTTTCTACTTCAAAGGTCGCGAGTTTACTTGATTGGTAATAACTGCTAATTCTGATTTATTTTTGGCCATCAATGCCTACTCATGGATTGAAAAACATAATACAAAAGTTGTAAAGTTATATTGAATATAATTTTCCCCATGTATCATATTACGCCAACAAACGGTTGACATTTATTTATTGACTTGATATTATAAATCTATAATATATTAAAATCTGTATTTCCATTAACAAGGGCCGTTTGATGTTTCTTAAACCTTTACTCGGATAGCTCAAACGTATCTGAGAGCATGCGGCCTTTGATCTATATCGTGTTTAAAAATGTTTTCTGTATTTTTCTGAAGCGTTTATGTGATACATGCGTGTATCGATATTGCTCTAATATATTACCAACATTATTATTATATATTATTATTTGTTATCTATTCAAACGTTCAACTAGCTTATTCTTGAAGGGTTATTGAATAGTTTTTTAATTCAGACAAGATGATAATATCAGTTTCACTTTCGTTAAAAATATATATTATGCTGTCAAAAGTATAAAGGTACAAAAATATTATATGTTATTTTTTTTAATCAAAATCTGTGTCCCTATAGAAATAGCTTTTAATACCTAAATAAAATCTAATTTCAATTCGTTTTGTTACAGATCATGTTCGTGAATTTTCGTGTGGAGACCTATTCTACAGAACGCTATTTGTGGACTCAAAGCGAGATGCTCTCTACGTAGGAGCTATGTAAGTTTCTTAGACATTCTGCGATAACATGGATCAAGTAGTTACTGCAAGGTCTGGTGGCTCTAGTTGTACTACATGATATAATTTAACTACTGTATTATCAAGTCATTGCCGGATCGGTTTAAAATCAATATTTCCCCTTCGTTATGGTACAGTTGTATATCAGAGACGCTAAACTAATGTTTAAAATTGTCTTCAGTAGAATGAAAATTTGCAGAACGAACCATGTTATCACAAATAGATCTCTACACCTTTAAATTCTTATAAATATCTGAAATGCTATAAAACCAGGTGACCGCTACCAAACGATTGTCCAATTCTCCATGCCTCATTAATCAGCCAGGTCAACTTACACTGGTAGGTTGAAACAAAATAGTGATATAGGTCAATTGTATGTGTCACGAAGGTAGCTAATTCCGTTCCGGGAAAAACAACCGCCGCATTTTGAGCTATAAAACGATTCTTCTATAAACATTATGGTAGCTTTACGCAACTTTGTAAGAATCCCTTATATGGCCCGCAGTGGATTGACTGAACTTATTCATTCAAATAGCGAAAGTTAAAAGGGTTTTTATAGTCCCTTTTCTAACACTGTGGCATTTTTCAGGGATCGCTTGTATCGGCTCAATATGAATAATATCACCGCTACGCACTGTGAAGTAAGTTAAAATCTTATTTTCTTATTTGTACAAATTTTTGTCCTTTCTAGAAGTTAATATTATTATTTTGTTTACAGAGGGACTCGATAAATTTGGAGCCAAGCAACGTGGCGCAATGCGTATCTAAAGGCAAATCTGAGGTAAGAATTTAACATTTTATTTTTGATGGTCAAAATGTAGAAAGTACAGAGTATTTAATTAAAAGATCTTCATTTTCCGCAGAATTACTCAGAACTAGCACTATTTCCATCAAGGGTTAATCCCATTTTTAACTGTGAGCGGCGGGCGGCGAGCATATTTCATAGCGGGGAGCTTACAGCCACGCTTGCTCTGCTATATTAAAGGCAGTTAATTTTGATTTACAATCGCAACGTAAAAGCAATATTTGTTTTATTTCTCGGCAGTCTAAGGCTGTGTCGAAGATCGGGTAACGATTATTGCGAGTTGCCTCGCTACGTTATCGAATAATTCTATAATACCCACTCTAAGCGAGATGTTACGCTTGAGTGGTTTCGTACATTTTGTACTCTAGCTTCGCCATGATATATTTTATCACGTACAAGATTCATATGAATGTGCACCTACTCGTATATAATGTGATAAAATATGATGTTTTTACCGTAAATCGAGAACATCCGCCGAGTGTGCTCATTTATATTTCTTTGTTGACTCTACCAGACACGTTTATATCTAATAAGAAAGTCATAAACCTCGCTACCAGAAAGAAGCGTCTCATACGAAATGTATAAAGCCTCAGACTTAGCAGTAAAACCTCTCTGCGAGTCTGAAAGGTATATAGTGAACAAAAGGTAAAAACCTGCCACAAGCCGAATATTGTGGTGCAATCTTCGTATAATCTAAGAAAATAAAAGGTCAAACTTCCGCAATAGCGCAAGAAGAAAAGCAATAGACCATATGCTACCCTCTCCAACTCTTCTGATGGAGAAAAAAGTAAATTTATTTTATTAAGTAGTATCAAAGAGTCTATAAAAAAGAAATATCCTCGAGTCTATCACCTCGATCGCGGATGGAACGGCCACTCGTGAAGACTATAATCAAAGTTTCTCGCTGTCGACGAGTTTTCTTTTCTCTAAACATGGTGTCGTTACACGAAAAAGGCCGGGAAAATGCCGTCGGCGAATTCCGTAAGGCAGCCGCCGGAGCCAGGCTTGTTGTTTTAAGTCCACTCCTCTTTGTGCCGCTATTAAGGAAAATTCACTGGTTTAGGTAAATCGGAGCACTCGGGATTTTTAAATAAAATATGCGGTAGAATCACGACTACATATCTTTTTACGATGTGACCGACCGCAATTTTACTTCATAATATTTTAAGTAAGGGATGAACCCGGAAGGGCTTTCGCTTGAGCCCAAAAATTAAATTACCTTCATTACGTACGGTTATAACTGCAGTAAGTGTGTAATAAAATTTCCTGACCCATATCTGATTCCACAGAATTATTGAAAGCACGGAATTATCATAAAATTAATCCTGTTTCAGCCTTATGGTTTTGCTTTTGGGTTCAAATTTTCCTATTCTGAGAATGAATGACTGGTCCCGTTAGCGGTAAAGCTTAATGACGGACTTCTAGTCCTTTTTCAAGAATAATTTAAGCAAATTAACTCACAACTAAGTAGGAACTCTCCACCTACTCGTAATTAGTATTTTAAATCAAACTACTAAGTGAGGCACTCAGCTGTGAGTTTTCCACGAACTCGAAAAATAGTATCGTGGCGAAAGCAATAAAATGTTCTGCATTCGAAATGCAAATCAACCCTCTTTAATTCCTAATAAAAACCGTTATAGAAAAACACGAAACGTGTACCCTTAACTTGAGTTTCTTGCGCTATCAAATTGATTGCAAATCAGTTACAAATATTTTAGTAATATATACATCAATGCAAATATCACGGTAAATAAAATCAGACCTGATAGAGAGGCGTTGCCAAAATTTTATTTTGATGGGAAAAAATTTGGACAATTTCACAGTTAATTTGATAGCGCTAGTAACTCGTGCTATAGTACGATGGAAAACGCGAGCCGCCATAAATCTACTTACGTACAAAGTGGCGAATAATTAACGGAATGGACCAATCGAAGGCATTAGTTGTGAAGTTATGCGAGAGCTCAGGCTAAGTGCCGTTAAAAGAAACTTAGACGTGAGTCTGATTGTTCTCTTGCTTAATTCAGATTGTTTCTGAGTGCAAAACAGTTCGCTGTTCACGTCAGTACTGTTCCGAGTATATTAATCCGATAATTACTTTAGAACAATCTCGGAAAGTTACCTCCGTGGGTCGAGGCAAAGAAACTCGCTAACTTTTTATTAACAAACACAGCACTCAGTTAATTGTTTGCCTACACGTGCCTATACGTAGTGTAGTAGATTATTTTAGAGTTGGTGTTCAAATACACATGTGGATTTCCAAGTAAGTAGAATAAGTAGAACAGAGTAATTGTTTTGTCTTGCCCCTTTATTGGCTAACGCACTGATAATAGCTTTCGATTTCGATTTTACAATACATTGAGCTTCATGTTTTGAATATTTCTGCTTGTGACAATTAGCTAAAGCATGCGGTGCAATGTACTACAAAATCGTAATTAAAAGCGATCATCAGTTCGTAAGACAATACTGGGACAGTTTCCAAGAACACTCTTTGTGAGCTGCTTACAATATGAATGATACCTGAGGAGTAAATTGCAGCTGCTACGTTTGTCAACATTCATATTTTTTGAAAATTCGAGCTATTTCATTCAATACCTATAAGTTTATGACTACCTACCCCGAAAATAAAGTGTTAGTAGAGTGCGCAAAAATTTAATAAACTCATATCAATATTGAATTTTCGATTGTGTGGTCTGATAGTAATCGGAACTTGTTTTTTTTATTCTATTTGACTTTTCCATTATAAAATCTGATGGAATACGTCCTTGTGTGCTGTGACGTACAGAAAATTAGTTTTAACCCCGGCGCTGACCACGTCTACCGCATAGCAATCTATTGTTAAAACATACACTTGCTCCCAACCTGTTTGAAGTTCTTGCTTATTTTCATTGGTTTATAAATGCTGGATATACCTGCAATAGTGAAGAATTCGATCGATAAAACCTTTTTAGAATTTTTTGGACTAGAAATCCACCTAGATTATTAACTAAATCTGTGAGTAATAATATCATATTTTCAGAATATTAAGAGATTTAATATTTCAATTAGATACATTATGTTTGCAATTTCGTTAGCGTTTGAAAAATTTAAACGAGAAAAAAAAAATGCCCATTTCGCCAAATAAACTGACGATTTCACTATTTTTAATGGAATTTAAATGAACAGGAATAAACCAATATACTGTTTCATATTTCTGTTGTACGGAATATTAATGTGCCGTTTAATATTTATGCCGATCGCAAATTTGCATAATCACAGCCTGCGAGCACTCATACACATACACGAAGGCACTTTTGAATCACTATTATCACAGCTTTGCAAAGATTCAGCTAGGATTGCCAACGACTTTATTAGTAGGACAAATGTTGCCTGATGACATTGGCGTGGCTTGAATTTTGTTTATTATTATTTGGCATTTTAAAATGTCAAACGCTGGTGCTTGGGACCAGCTTGGTATCGAAAAAAAAAGTTAAATTACAAACGCTTGATTTTAGCTTGAGTTTCTTGTGTTAACAAGTGAGCCATTGAGCTTGAGTTTGAAATTTTCATAGACATAATACTGAATTGCAAACGAATTTACTGCCTAAGAAACTAATCGTAAGAGTATGTCGGTGTCTACGCAAAAATACGCGCAAATCCTGAAAAGATAAAAATGTTTTAAAGAGATGACTAACCTTGATTGTTTCTCGGAGTTTTTATTTATTTAACTATGAGCTGGAACTAGCATATGGCCCACCTGATGTTAAGAACTTACCTCTGCCTATAACAAAAGCCACGTCCATCTAAGACGCGCCCTACATATATGGTACCGCACTGCGCCCGCCACCCTGAAGACATAAAGTTAATATTATGTAAAATTTCTATAATTTTTCCAGCACCCATCATACCCTTCAAACTGCAATGCGAGCAAAACTGCTCGGCGTCAGAAATAAATATGGTGGTAGTATTTCCACGGACGAACTCTTTCACATATAAAAGCTCTACTAGCTAAATATCGAATACTAGCTACTATATGATCATCATCATCAGCGTGTAAATGTCCACTGCTGTACATAGGCCTGCCCTTCTAGAATGCCATGATGAATGGTCTTGAGCTGCCTCCATCCACCAACTTCCTGCGACGTTTATGCGTTTAGCTACTGTATAACTTGTCGAATAACAGATATTTGATGAGTTATGAAGTAAATGTCGATTAAAACCGAAAACAAAGTGTACCACTTAATGGTGATGGAAGGCTCTAGAACTATTATTTTCGAAATTAACTTTGCTGACCTACATATTTCCTAACTACTAGTTTTAACTAGCTTTATATAGCTGAGTAAGCCAATTTCGTTCGTTCGGCCTTATTCTTTCTTTTGCTACCTTGCTTTAGGTTTTTGACCAAGGTTGAGGCATGGTGGATATAAACCTATGTGATGAACCAGTGTGATGGTTAAAGGGTTAAAAGCATCTTTGCAGAGGCTCCTTTCATGCAAAAATGTGAATGAGTGAGCCAATTATTCCTTCAGTAAGCTACGCTATAATACACAATGAATTTTGCCCGAGGATGGGTCCGGAATATGCACGTTGCTGCTCACTGAGGTGTTCCGTTCATTTTCGATTCAGTTTATTTTTCTGTCTATACTGTACGATCTTTTTGCTGTGTCCATCGATTGCATGCTTTTTAAATCATTATGATAATGTTGCAAGGAAAATCTTTTGAAATTTAAAAACTCTTGATGGAAATTCATAGTTTCTAGCAGAGAATAAGTGAAGAATGTTAAGGCCTTTGCACGAATTTCCGAAGTTATCAAGTCGAGATGATATGAAGTCAAATATGAACCAGTCAGATTATACAGATTTCAAGCTATAGGGATATCCAACAAATAATTAGGCGGTTAAACAACTGATTAACCTAACCAATTCTTTTTGATAGGTATTTTCAAAGACTATCTCTTGTCACCTTGACCAATGGTTACAGTAAACGCCTGTTTATTTGTTTTTCAACTAGGCCTAAAGAACTGGCCATTATTTGACATTTATATTTGCTCATCTTGCTAGTGAATCGATAACGTCTGATATTCGTGCTAACTCGACTGTAAGCGTGCCATTCGCACGCTAGTTGAGAGCCAGAGTCCTATGTCCTAAGAGTAAGTTTTTATACAGTCACATAATTATCACGTTTGCGTTAACTTTCATTATGTATCGCAATGTAAACGTTTCATTAACTTCTCACTAGAGACGTTGTTTACATCTCCATAGAGTTAATGCAAACAACGTGATAAAAACAGTAAAAATCTAACTCTCAGCACAATGAGTCCCAACAATGGGAGCAATATTATAATAGACCTAATTGCTGACAAAGGCTTGACCACAAACTAAAGAAACGCGGCCACCCGCTCTGAGTTGACCGGTAGTGGTGGTCGCGTTTCCCTGAGGCCACAAAGATTAATTTTCTTTACTCCTAAAATAGTTTTTCATAATTTTATGTTTTTTTTTCAGCATTTCGATTGCCGCAATCACATCCGCGTCATTCAACCGATGGGTGATGGAGGTCGGCTCTATGTTTGCGGCACAAACGCGCACAGCCCAAAAGACTGGGTCTTATACGTAAGTACTTATCTAAATAATTGAAGATGTACAATATATGGAATAAAGCCATACATGCTACTTTTCAAACCACATAATATATAGTTCCAAAGTTTACACAACTCAAGACTAGATGTCGCTACTAGTAGATTAAAACGCGCTATCGGTTTCATTCCTTAGTTGGAGAATTCTTGTACGGGATTGGGTACGAGACCGGTTGTAAGGGCCGTTGAAGGATCAGTGATAGGGTCTCGTTTGGAAACTTAAAATGTAAAATCCAAGCCAAAAGTATTTTATTCATTCACAACGATAAATTTGAAACGTCTTATAAATTAAAATTACCTATGCCTGTTCCAACGCAACCAAGCCTAGAACAATCAGAGCAACAAATACGGTTTGGCTTAATTTGATGATCCTAGACTACTACAATCTATATAGTATATAGTACTAGTTGCGCCCCGCGGTTTCACCCGCGTGCATAATCATGAAAATTGATGATGATGATGATGATGAAAAGTAGCCTATGTGTTAATCCAGGGCGTAAAGTATATCCATTCCAAATTTCACTCAAATCCATTCAGTAGTTTTTATGTGAAAGAGTAACAAACATCCATCCATACTCACAAACTTTCGCGTTTATAATATTAGTAGGAGTAGGATAGGATCTTACTACTGGATGGTAAGTACCTCTGTGGTACCTCGAGAAGAAGGAGAAGATTACAAAAACATACAATCATAGAAAAAGAGAATTTAGAAACCTCAAAGAGGTAGGTTGTCAAAACTAAAGAGAATACACAAAACCTTATAGACTTTTGTCTTGCTGTGGAATCTGATATGCTTGATAAATTATATATTATTTTTACAAAAACAAGTAAGCTTATCACTAAATAGCCAGAAAAATAATGAAAAAGCGTCAAATGTTTTATTCATTGAAATAACAAGCATCATTTTGTATCGTCTTAAAAACGCGGTGAATTACGTCTGTCCCTCGCAACTAAGGGTTGTACCTAAACAATTTATACGGGCATCCATTTCACTAACACGGATAGGTTTCTTGGCTCCTCGCTTCAACACTAGCAGCCATTAGGTATCTAAGGACCGTTCGAACTGATCCCGACATGAGCCTTGGACTGCGGCCAGATGCAACAGCTCTCAACAAGTCTGTAAAACCAAGATAAAGAAAAATAGATGACACTTTGAAAACAAACATTTATTTAGTTCTAAATTTTTAAGAATATATCACACTCATATGATCGAAACCTCAACCTCGAATTTTCAAGAAGGTTTATTAGAAATATCTTGGTTCAAAAATAAATAAAACAGAGAGGGGAGGCCTCATCCAGCAGTGGACGAAAACAGGCTGATGAAATCTGATATCAGGCAGGACGATGATGATGATGATGATGGTGATGATGATTGATTTTTAATTGATTTATATTCATAAAATTCATAATTGATGTCCCATTTACGAAACCTTAGAAAATAAATAGACATCATTTAATTTTTATTTTTCTTTTGTTTTTCGATTGAGAGTCATCATTTGAACGTCATATTCGTCGTGTTTTTAAACCCGGTATTACCTAATTAAATAACTTTTCATTTAAAAAACTGACTTCCGCCATTGTATTCTACTAAATATTTGGATGAAAAAAAAATGAAAGAAAGAACCATAGTGGTGAAAGGATTATGATACTTTTTAAATGCAAATGCTTGGTTTGTTGCTGAAAATATCAAAATCGCCTACAATATTTGAGGAGTTCCCTCAATTCCTCATGGATTCCATCATCAGAACTGGATTCTGAAAAAAATGGGACCAATCTGGAAGTATGTCTATTCAAATAAAAAAAGAATTTTCCAAATCGGTTCATAAACGCCGGAGATATGAGGTAACAAACAAAAAAAAATACAACCGAATTGAGAACCTCCTCCTTTCTTGGGAAGTCGGTTAAAAAACAGTAAAAAGGTGATGTTTTGTAGTTCAATTCGTCCCTATAAAAGTAAACGTCATGCTTTAATTTTACAATAGCACGCTGCTAGTATAAAAACAATAAAAAAGTTAAATTTTATGAAACATTATAGTTAATTCACAGTAAAAAATAGACATTCCTTGTAGTCTAGACGTTTTTGAATTATTATTTAGCTCTACATTAAAATTTTCCGTATTTCCTTTCAGTTTTTATTTTCTAAGCTACACTCATAAAACTCAATATTCAACATGTTCAACGAGACGTTTCTAAGCTGCTATTCTGCGTGCAGTTAGTTAGGATGCAGCCTCAACCACAGAATAAGTAGAGAATGTACACTGAACTTAAAAACGCAACTTCTTTGTAAATTCCTTGTGCCGATAATAGTACCTACATTGTTCACTGAGGGGAGAAAGTGACAGATTCCCAACGAGGGTGTAGTTTTAAGTGTGTGTAGTAGTTTTGGCTTGAATACAGACAAGGTGGCAATCACACTTTCTCCCAAGTGTTTTATAGTGCTATACCTACGAAGGAAATAAAAGATTTTTAAATCTGGCGGCGTCATCAAATCTTCTCTTTCACTAATAGACAGCGTTTCGAGTAGATATAGTAAACACAAATTGAAAATTCTATAAATTAAACGAAACAAATTGCGGCGCGCGATTTTCACTTGTTAGTTTTTTTTTTAATGAATATTCAGAAAAATTTAGGGGCCAGTATCATTTTACGGACTTTGTGATAAAAAAGTAAAAATAAAACAGCACGTTATTTACATTACTTATACTTTTTCTTCCCGCTCAGCACGTTACCAATGTGGATTTTCATACACTTTTTCCTCCCGCTCATTTGTACAACAGTAACGACGGACATTCTCCCTCATTTTTTAAAAAGTTCTAATGTACTTTTTGACTAGGTATAAAGTATGAAATAGGTAACCACATGCCACTCGTTGCCACAATTACTTGGCCGACGCATGTTCCAGATTCACTACAAGTCACGTGATTAGATTCAATCATGTCAAGAGTTTCATCTCTTGTTGTGCTCTGTGCTCCAACTACACAAGACTCCTCCATACCGCGACAAATTTCACGGATGCTGATTCCGAATGACGTCATAAGACGAGCAAAGATTTTTCCTTGCCGTCAGAGAAATTTCTAACCGAACGACTCTGCGAAACCCAGGCATTGACAATTTAACGTCAAACGTATTGCTGCAAATATTTCTGAAATTCACACTTTTTTTTATCATAAGCATGGAGGGTTGGGGTATATCTGTTACTCAAAACTACTGCATTTAAACTACCAAAATAATTGAAACCCTTATCGAAGGATTATTTTCAAAGCTACATAAATTCTAAGCAAACATGCTCGTAAATTGTGGTACGAAGGTTCACATTTATCAATTTCTTTCGGTAGCACAAGCTATTTAAATACGTCGTACGAAAATACTCCGCTACTATTTTTCGCTTTTTTTACCAATTTTAGAATTATTTACTGTTCACTCTGGCGTTCATTGTCACGATGTGATGTGACGATAAGTGCCGTTATTTTCATAATATTATTTTAATGGCCATAAAATGAGATTTTCACAATAGGTATCGAAAGCAGCCCGCAATAAATTTCAGCTTGCCCAGGTTCACCTCTCACTTTCCCTGCTCTTGACTTTCATATAATTTTATGATGTATTGTCGGTCGTTTTGACCCTTCACACGTTTTATCGCAGTTCTGACACAAAGTATATAGGGTATTTTATGGAGTTTTGCAAATTTTCGATTTAAAGTATGCATGGGACGTGTTTATGGAGCATAAAATGGAATAGTGCATTTTCGTAGTTATTTTCTGTTACGCATGGTTATAGTAAGTCTCTCATCAGCAGCTTTTAGACTACTGGAACCGACGAGGCCTCCCCCATAAAATACAATGGGCGGAATTGCGATAATCGCCACGCTTGGCAAGCGGATTGGTACAGTGTATATAGTGTTGAGTTGTGTTGAGTACTCAGGTGGATGCTACTACCTATCCCCTGGTGTAATCCCTAAATTGGCTTTTACGACATCCACAAAAGGAGATGGAGGAGTATATTCTTGGGCCGGTCACACCACGGCACAACAAAGTGGTTGAAGGCGGCTACAAACAGTTCTTCGTAGAATTCTACGGGAGAGGCCTATGTTCAACAGTATAATAGACTTCTGTGGGTTGATGATGATAAGTCTGATTCCTTTCCTATTTGTTTTGTTTTCTAACCTGAACTCCTTGAACCTAAAAAATCATTATGCATTATTAAGTTTAAAAAATGAAATCGTTTATGTTACACATAAATCAATAAACCAAAACCATTCAGAAACATGTAGCGGGGGAACCGAAGATAAATCCGGGCTATGATCCCAAAACTCACACTAATAGCAAAGCCAAAAATTGAAAATATATCATTCATCTTTATAGGGAGGGGACCGGCCTGGCTGGTGCTTTGTATGGCGCGCTGTCAAAACACTGATAGGTGCAGATAGTTTCGGGTTTACGCACAGCTGAAAAATCTAGATTAAGTTTTTTTGTATACATCAAATGAGTTATGATTTGACCCTTGAATACACCTGCTGTTATCAGGTAAATATCTCTACGGTACTACCAGTAGCACCATAAGAATTATGTATCTTCAATAAACTAGTTGGTTGTAGTAGTATTTAAAAGTAGGATCAAAAGCTTTTATTTGTCTCATATATATAATTAGTTCATCCGTTATAGTTATTATGTCTATTTATGTTTAGGTAGGTATCTTATTTTGACGTGACAACGTCTTATAATTCGATAGAGCCGGCTGCACGCACGAAAAAACATGACTCATGCGGCGTTACCTCGCTCTGAGGCGTTCCATGTAAGGCTTGAAGTGCAAGCGAGAGCGCGGAACGAGCGACAAAGAAGCACAATCGGCCACAATCGTCAATCAATCGGGGATCGGGCAATCGTTGTCACGTTCAACTATCGTCAGTAAACCGACTTTACAGACAACCAATTTTTTTATTCTAGCTTGGTTCTTCTATTTTATTTATTATGCTCACAAAAGTATTTTAGGCTTTTAGTGCACCCCTGATCAATCTTCCATTAAAATATAAGCTCCTTTCCATCCAAAGCTACTAAAAATCTTCTTCATTTTTTTTTTTTTTTTTTTTTTTTTAATCTTTGGAAGAGATTACTTATAGCCTTTTAGCGATAAAACCGAACATTGCACACGTTTAGTTAATTTTATTGTTGGTTTGTGCCTAGTTAAGATATGTGAGTTTTTTCATACATTTATTTTAAATATATGAAAATAATTTATAACTTTTTGTAAGCAGCTCAGGTTTTCCAGCCAACGTTTCAAATCAAAACAACAATTGCAACCATCGATGCAGCAAAGAGCTTTTATTGATACCTACAAATTGGAACCGTAATCTGTGATTTGAGTAATGCGTTCACCCCCTCGGGGACGATGACGGTAAGGGCGCGTCAGTTTCAAAAATTGAGTGAAAACACATGTATGCAATTGGTAGGGCAGGATACTCACGGTAGTTTACCATGAAACTCACATGCCTCTAAAATTAAAACCAAACCCAGTTTAGATAATGGATTACATTGAAGTATGCGAGATTTATTGAAATCGACAGAGAACCCATTCTATAAGTACTTAGTAGAGACAAATGGATTTTATAACACACATTTTAAAGAGACTCGCTCAAAATTGCGTTACAATAAAATTAGTTGTAGTGATAATCATCATTATTATCAGCCTTTAGAAGCCCACTTCTGAACATAGGTTCTAGGGGGTTCTAGGGGAACCCCATAGAATGCCATGACTAATGGTCTTGAGCCGTTTCCATCCAGCGACTTTAATAATGCATTTAACCCATCGAGCGGAGGGCCATCCTCTACCGTGTCGTTCGGTTTGTGGTCACCACTCGAGAACCTTTATTCCCCAATGGTTGTCAGTTAGCTAATATGACCTGCCCATTGCCACTTTAACATGCTAATTCTGAGAATTATGTCGGCCATCTTGGTTCTTCTGTATAATAATAGTATAGTAATAATACCCAAATAAGTTTATACAGAAGTTGTTGCATTTCAAAACATTAACATGTATTCGAGAGATAATTTAAGCATAAGACTCGTACAAGTTTCAAAAAGAATAACTAGAAATTATGAGTTTGTGTACCCGTTCAACATTTATATTTCTTAATTCGCTCTAAATTCCCCTACTGGCTTCAGAACTTATGTCCAAAAATAAAGTACGAAAGTTTCTAGTGCTGTTTCGAAGTTTTCAACGAGTGTAAACTTAGAGGCTCTTGTGTTTACCGTATAACCAGAGTTCTACAACTAGTGTACACATTTTTGTGTGTAACATGACTTTTATGACGATATTTGATTTAGACGACAATTTCAATTTAATTTATTTTTATACTAATCTTTGGTATAAGTGGTTAAAGAAACGTTGATATCATCATCGTCATCAGCCTGTAAAAGTCCACTATTGGCATAGTTATTTTAACTACCATTCAATAAAGACCACCAGGATTATGATAAATGATATTATGTATAAAAACTGCTGATCTAGCTGCTTCTTTGTTACACTATGTCACATGTTTGAATTTAGACAATAAAAACATGCAATATATACTCATATTTCATTGGGTTGAGTTTAGAATCGAAATTTAATAAAAATGGGTTGAGTCTATATAAATACCTAAATGGGTTAACCTTCATTGGGTTAAGAAGCACTACGAGTAGTCCGGCATTCTCGACACTTTTAATCACAACAGTATCTAATCGGAAAAAGTTTGTCGATTTGTTCAGTGGATTTATTGCTTTATAGACATTTTGCATAGTTTGACGTTCTGTGATTTTGGCAATTTGTTAGTTGGACGCATGGATATAGGTTGGACGTTTTGCTATACAAGCAACATGCTTGTAGAGCTGCAATAGTAGTAATTTGGTATGAAAAGCGTCAATTACTTCAGCTGCGAAACAAAAACTATCCGCCGTATTTCTAAAAGCGGTAGTGCACAGGTGCAGGTGTCCCATTCGGAATTAGGAGCCAATATCGTTCAGGGTTTACGATGGCTGTATCGCTTTGTTTGAATTTCTTTGCGTATTACAAAGTGCTCTACTGTGGTGGTATTTTACGCCCCTTGTTATGCATTTGTTTGCATAAGATATATGCGCCTGTTTTTAGGAACTATTTTGAGCTCCTTTATGATTCACAAATACTTGTAATTGGAAATAACAAATTACTAATTCATTTGAATTAAATGGTACAATTTAGCTGGAAAAATCTGAATGGTAGGTAGTCGATGCTCTGGGCTTTTATGTGTACAGGGTGATAAAGTTGTCTTGGATCAAACGAATCAAAACGGTAAACGACCTCATGGCACATCCGAATCACCCCATTGTAATGTTCTATATGATTTTTGGGGAAGTACTACCACCGTACCTATTTCTGCCGCCAAGCAGTAGTGTTCGCATTGCTGTGTTTCGGTTTGAAGGGTACGGGTGCCGGTGATATTACAGGCACATGAGACTTTTCATGTTTATGTCTCAGAGTCGGCAGCGCGCTTGTGATGCCTTTGGTGTTGCAGGCGTCCATAGGCTACGGTAACTGCTTTCCATCAGGTGGGCCGTATGCTTGTCTGCAAGGCAAGCATCATAAAAAAAAAAAAAGTTTTTTTATATGTTATTTAGCTCGCCGTTTTTGAACAATTTCCAAGGAAAGTGATCTTCTTAGAATATTTTTATTTATGATGAAACTGTTTAAGAAACTTAATGAAACTTACAGGCTATATTATTAAAAAATACGAATTTAATATCGGGCTACAAAAATACCACAACGTTTAGACAAAATAAAATCGTAGAATTGGGGTGATTCGGATTTACCATGCGGTCTTTTACCATTTTGATTCGTTTGATCCATGGTCACTGCATAACCCTGTTTATAACTAGAGTGCCAGCTAAGAGCAGGTCTAAAAGCAAGACCTAGTTTTGTTTTATGCAAACATCAGTTTTTAACAGCATAGTTCCTCGGAAAGTAAGTGAAAATATTACCATACTAAAATACAATACTAAACTCGCCCACAAAACTAAAGTCCATTATAAACTTTGCATATAACAACTACAATACCGGCAAATATGTAGGTGTGGCCTGCTTGTAGCATTAAATATAATCTTCCAAAGTGCTGAGCTGGCCCATGCGATGCAGGCTAAAAGTGGACGTAATAAATTTGTTTTCTACTTCACAGTAGGTAGGTATTGTTTCAAAACTAGATAAAGCTCGGAATTCAAAATTGATGAGACTTTTAGAATCTTGAATTCAAAAATGTTTAGTCGCAGTCCGTCCAACACGCAATCCGTCCAAGACGCACAATGACTTTGTTTTAAGGATAACAAGCTTTTCTTGAATTGTAAAAGTATAGCCTTTATGATGTGTTAATCCTGGTCTTGCCCTATCTATGTTCCAAGTTTCATAGTAATCGGTTCTGCCATCACAGGCACGAACTACCTATCTAAAGGCGACGCGTAGTATTTTGTGGCGTGGTTGAGTAACAAACAAACATATGAGATTTCGTATTTGTAAAAAAAGGAATAACCTATTTAGCAATCTTCTTCAAACTTCTAGAGATACCTAACCCGGGCTATTCTGAATTATATCTGAGATTCATGCAAAAAAACAACTTGCGAATTGGTTATACATTTAGTTAAATTGCAAACATAATTTTCTGTTATTTATACTCTCTCGCGACTGGTTATGCATTTATCAAACCTTAAGCCACCCCACGTGGCGTTTCGCAAGTAAACTTCTCATGCTTATTTCTATTTTAGGCATGCGAAATGAACTCGGAACACAGTATTTATGAATACTAGGGCCTAGTTTCCAAGGGAGGAAAGAAAACTTAGACTCCAACTTTGAAAGGAATTCGGTATATTCATGTATATGCAATTTTCAGACCACCATTGGCTATAAATATATTATTTTTTAGCAAGCGGTTTCGATGCAAAAGATACAGAAAAAAGTGCCTTTATCAGGTTTTTGTTAAAAAATATTTTTTCAGAAGAAGCTCAAAATATTTTTTTATTCCATTTAATGATGTTGACAGGCATGAAATATGTGCCGTGGTGTGTCCGGCCTAAGAATAAACGCCTCCTTCTCACATCATGGGGATGGGCAGTAGCATCCACCTGAGTACTTAACACCAAACTGCCAATCCAACCAATCCACCTGTCAAGCGTGGTGATTATGGCAAATATGGAGAATTCGTCCAACAGTGAACGTTTAAAGGCTGTTGAAGATGACCATGGCGAGGGAGGGAGGCTGCGGAAAGACTCTAGTTATTCATTAAATAAGTAAACCAACAAAAAGCATCCATACAAAACTTCTCACTTCGCAATTGGCACCTGCAGATAGCGGTCGTGTGATATATGGCAATGGCTTCCCGATACATTGTGAACGAGCGTAATATCTGAATAGCGGGAAACTTTCGAGACGTTGTTGGCCTCATATTTTAATGCAATATGAAAATGATAGTTCTATTTTCATATTACCTAACCGTTTGCTGAAAGGTTTTAGGAGGAATATTTTTCTGTCTCAGTGTTTTGTACCTGTCAATTTTAAAGGTACTCTATTGAACCAAGTATTTGACACGGCACTGCTCACACACTTTTGACACACAAGCTCAAAGTTGCGGTCTATGTCCAGTGGACATCAACTGGCTAAAATTATGATAATGATATGATTTGTCTTTACATTCGATTTGTACATTAAAGCTTCTGATGAATTGAAACAATAGGTAGAAAGTTGTAAAACAATTTTTAAAATTTGAGTTGGTCATTTAATTTATTACATAACAGCAAAGCAATAGATATAAAATTATGATTAGTTCCACTCATGTCTATACGTTAAATTTTCCAAGACTCGTACTGAATTATCACTTAGTACAAAATTATATTAACAGTGTGCGTAGTAAGTTAGAACATGTCGTTACGAATTCAGATCATCCGCACATACTGTTAACTGATAGTGACGTGGTTGTCAAAACTTCTAACCCCTAAAATCTCGCACACAGAGGGTCGTGCGTTTGAAAGTTACATAACTCCTTCAGTGACAAAGACAAGTTTCATAATAACGTACTTACCTACATTATAATATTCAAGTAACACTTTCTGAAGTTTAACATCGGTAGGTGCTTCGAACATGCTTTCAAAGTTGGAGTTGTTTCAAGTGAATTTTTGACACTTTGGTGTCAAAAATATATATGTATTATAAAAGCGAAATATAAAGGGGCAAAAATACCTACGTTCAGATTAAATTAGGGCTGTATTTAATAGTATATTGTTATTTAAGGGCCGTACCGTAAGCGATCACCCGAGATATTTTGAAAAACTGCAAACTGTGCTGAAATCTTTAAAAACGGCGCAGGAATCTTTTTCTCTCTTTCTTAAAAGATCCGATTATATATAATAGATCTATATATAATAGAATTTTCGTGTTTTCTTCAGCGGGATCTAGGATTCGGGAATATTTTGCATCGCCGTCTAGTTCTAGTTATGGGAAATTCACATCATATACAAAGAAATTTTAAAAAGAGTAAGTAGGTACTGGCCGAAAATAAATATTGCAAAATAGTTGACCGCTATCCGCGAACGAAACTGGTTGGCGCAAATCGAGTGAATGCGACTGAATTACATTATTCAGTTCTTATAATTCAGATTTTGTAAAAATGGATTATAAGAACTTAAATGGATATTGTAGTTGAAAAAAAAACAGATTGCGAACCTCCTCAAAGTAACTTCTTGTTGCACTCGTATTTATAGAGCCCTCGCTCTAGATACAACAAGATGTCAATTTTCGCTCGGTGCAACAATCTACTATAGGTATATTATCTTTAAGACTATGTAGGTAGGTACTTAAAGTAAATGATAATCAGGCACAAGCATGTAAGATGTGTAAATTTTAAAGCCACATAAAGTAAATGAAATGAATACCTCAATAAAACAAATAACTGATTTTTTATACTTAAACTAATTATAAGCCCGCCGGCCCTTACCCTAGTTTTCAGAATAAGTAATGAAACCGTTCAATGAAAGCAAATCCGGCCCTGTTTCGATCGTATCATTAGACTGTCGCCGGACGCTTAATGAAAGCTTTCTAGATGCTAATTTGGTAAACAAACAAAAGACAGGCCTAATGAGGGGTGTTGGGTCTGAAGACAAACTTTCTCATTCGGCAACATTGGTGAAACTAGGGGCTGGAACCAGTGGCAGGCCCCAGGGCCCAGTTAGGAATGACTTGAAACCTTGTGCAGCTTAAACTTGAGAACTTAGTAGACAACATCAGAAAAATCAAATAACGAACCAGACCGCCCTCACTAGTAGGTACTATTTATACCCCTTTATTTTCTTAGGCACTACCGCTTGGCACTACTAGTAGAGTGAAGGGACATTTTACTTTCCCGTGACACTACTGGTAGTGCTACGGGTAATAGTACAGTCAAATTAGGTGTTTTTTTTCAAAAGTGTGGAACTAATTAGATGTAGTCATGAAAACTTTTCTAATTGTTTTGTATGGCTTAAAAATCACCTCTAATAATAAGCATCAGTAATTTCACCCTCCAGAACAGGGTGAAATAGGGTGAAAACCTTATAATATCCGTAACTTTATGGGGGAAATAGAAGAAGTCGGTGCAATTTGGCATAGACTTTGAACCGTTATGATCTACATTTGCACCAAGTATTTTTTTAAATCCCACATACGGAACATACAAAAAAAAACATTTACAAAAAAAAACCCTTTTATTGGGTATTGCGGCTCCGGGAAAATTAATTTAGTCTGTGCAAATTGATAGACTTATCAGAAAAATGATCGAAATACATTACCAGGTTTGCACCTTGGTGTGTCTCACGGAAGGCACTTTTCTATATTTTATTGTCGCTCTACTTCGGGGAAAATTAATGTAGTTCTGGAAATTGACTTAACTCGTTCATTTAATTAGTACTACATCCGCCGGAGTTTTATACTGGTATTAATTTACGGAAGATGCATTTGTTCAACACTGTGTTCCCTACATGCACGTGGTTTTTATTAAAATCATAATGCACTAAGACAGTCTATACGTAATTTAACTTGCATCAAGTAATTTCTTTGTATTTTAAAATTTGCCAGAAACGGTGCAAACTTAGGATAAGCTTCTTTTCGTCTCATCTAACGTTTCCATAAGAATCCACGACTACACGACTTAGGTCCACACTTTTTGCTAATTTGCCTGTACTATAAAAGTACATTTCCAATGACACTACACTATTGCCAGTAGTTTGACGGGAAATATTATATACCTACAAGTGAGTAGTGCGTCACATACACTATCTGACAGATCACGCCAAGACACGAGAAATCGAGAATGCTCTATATTTATAACAACTCTTCGGTAGGTATACTTCCAATCTAGAACATTAAGACTTACGATTTTCAATATCAAGACTGGTTTGTTTAATGGGCAGAAAGATGGTGTTTCACAAATTGTTCCCTGGGTGCCAAACCCCTAGCTACAACTCTGTTCGCCGAGGGGAGAAAGAGCCGCGAGCTCTTCAATTTGGTCCATTTGCTTGTTTATATACGTACGTCTTAGTATCGGGACCCGCGAGAAAATGATGTATTGGCAAAGGTTCGCTGTATACATTAAAAGTTAAGAAATTATTCGGAAAGCTCTTTAAAAGCTTAAAGGTCTAGTATCCATGTATAAAGCTACGCAGTTATACATAGTAGTACATACACATCATCACCAGTCTGTATACGTCTACTGCTAGACTAGGCCGCCCCTAGTGAATGTAATGGGTTTACCATAATCACAACACTTGGCAAGCAAATTGGTGATCGCAGTTTTGTGTTAAGTACTCTGGTGGATGCTGCTGCCCATCTCCTAGTGTCATCCTTTAATACAGCTTTACATTTACAAATAACTTTTCATTTAAAAAACCGACTTCCGCCATAGTATTTGACAAAATATTTGAATGAAAAAAAAATGATGAAAGAACCATAGTAGTGAAAGGATTATTATACTTTCTGAATGCAAATGCTTGGTGTCTTGCTGAAAATATCAAAATCGCCATATGTATGCCTACAATATTTGAGGAGTTCCCTCAATTCCTCATGGATCCCATCATCAGAACTGGATTTTGAAAAAAATGGGACCAATCTGGAAGTATATCTATACAAATAAAAAAAGAATTTTCCAAATCGGTTCTTAAACGCCGGAGATATGCGGTAACAAACATTAAAAAAAAAAAAAAAAAAAAAAAATTCAACCGAATTGAGAACCTCCTCCTTTTTTGGGAAGTCGGTTAAAAAATGTCTCATTAGCTTTGCTAATTTTCAGAACTAAAGTAATAAGACATTTTCCGTCGCGTCGCAAAACTTAAATTACAATGGAATGATTAACTGCAACATTTTTATGGTTTTGACAAAACCAACACGAATGCAATATTTAGATTTATAGACTTTCATCATCCTTCATCACCAGCCTTTATACGTCCACTGCTGGACGAGGCCTCCTTCATTGAATACAATGGAGGGCAGTTTAGTTTTAAGTCCTCTGGTAGGTGCTGCTATCTATCCCCTGGTGTTCCTTAGTAAGGCTTTTACTAAATCCTCGGGAGGAGACTGAGGGGTATGTAGGCCGGACACACCACAGCAAAGTGCTACGCTAGATTCCAAATCAGTTCAAAACTTAATAGTTTGAATTAAGTAACAATTAAAAACAACTATTCTCTTACAGCAAAGTAAATATCAATTTAAGCGCGTTTAAAACATAAACAGGAAGCTTTTAAGAAAATATGAAGAAAACTCTTACTAAGGGTGTAGGCGGGCACGTCTCCGCATGCCTAATTTAATCCTCAGCTTATTGAAATAAAAACGACATAGGTTTTCGACAGGTGCCGTGGGCCACGCGGTCGGTGAGGGGAGGTTCGACACAGGTGGCTCCGATGGTCGCAGCGTCGTTAAAATTTACATAAAGTCTCAATCCACGACGGCGGCCCACAGTGCCCACCCCACGTTTATGCTACATTTAGTAATTTTATGATAATTTCGAAAACCGTACCGCCACCCATCGCATTATACTAATAGAGGAATTCTCTAGAGGACGCGCGGACGATGTCGAAAAAATTTCAACCGCCTTCAAAATAAGTTTGCCTAATAAATCGCGTTAAACGTGAAACGGACGTAAATTTTTTCGGAAATTAATAGCAGATGTGTTGTTGAGTTGCACGGGGGTTGTAGGGGTGGCCAGTTTGCTGTTAGTGACTTTGAAACGCATAAATTCACTGGTAACGTTTTGTTTTTAGAAATATTTTATGATTAATGGCTCATAAAATTGAAGTGGTCACGCGGAAATATTTCAATATTTGGGAAGGTTTTTTCCTCAAACGTCCCATTTTGTACCCTATTGTTATGACAATAACAAATGACATAACTCAAAATGCTGAATTTGTATACGAAATTATTAGCATAATTTTCACGGACAATAAAAGACATGGAATACAAAATTTCACACCTTAAATGTCATTCGGGTGGAGCATAATGAACCGCATCTTACTTTTTTAACCGACTTAGAAAACGAAGTGTTAGTCAATTCAGCACCAATTTTTGTGGGGATACTACATGATGGCTGGTTAGTTTTTTTTTTTACTTTGTAAAGAATGATCCTGGTTTGATCCCATGAAAGTTTCAATTGAATCGATTAACAAACCAACTTTTCAAAAAAAAACTATAAAACTACATTGGATAAGTAAAGCAACGTTTGGTAAGGTCATAATGGATGCTATGGAAAGTTACTTTTTGCGAGTAATTTTTGTTTTATGCTTTATCAATATATAGATCATGCAGATAGCCATTATCATTGACGGAATTAGTTTATTTAGGTGAAAAAGTAAATAAGTAGGTACCTCCTAGTCTCATTTCCATTAAAATCTTCTCTCTATGACTATACAATTCTTAAAACAGCTTCCAATTTGATGTTTATTTTTTATTAGGGGAAGAGAAATGTTACTTTACAGTGTAAGCATCTTACGGGCACTCAGAAAAATAAACACTGAATTATTTTGTTGCAGTCGAACTTAACGCACCTGCCGCGGCACGAGTTCGTCCCGGGTATTGGTATGGGTGTCGCGAAGTGTCCGTACGACCCAGCTGACAACTCTACAGCTCTGTGGGTGGAAAGAGGCAACCCTGGCAGCTTACCAGCATTGTACTCGGGAACAAACGCAGAGTTCACGAAGGCTGACACAGTTATCTTTAGAACTGACTTGCATAACCTGACTACGGGAAGACGGGAGTTCTCCTTCAAGAGGACGCTGAAGTACGATTCGAAGTGGCTTGACAGTAAGTATCCGTTATTTATTGTATTGTCTCTTAGAAACATCTAAGTGATGGTTGGTTGTATAATAATAGAAAACACTGAAGTGTGAAAGCAATTTATTTCATCATTATCATCAACAGCCTGTGTACATCTACTGCTGGACGAGGCCTCCCATTAAATACAATGGCAAGATTTGCCATAATCATCACGCTTGGCAGGTGGATTGATGATCGCAATTTGTTGTCGAGTACTCAGGCGGATGCTGCTGCCAATCCCCTGGTGTAATCCCTTAGTAAGGCTTTTAATACATCCACGGGAGGAGAAGGAGAGGTATATTCTTAGGCCGGTACTCACCACGGCATATGTTGTTAATATTATTTATACTAAACAAATTTATCGTTAGTAGTAAGTTTTCAATAGGGTATGGTCCTATCGCCACCAATTAAAAAACAATAAATCATATTAGTTCATGTCCCTAAAATTATTGTTTTACACAATTTTTGTTTGATTATTTCAACTTCCTGTATAATTTGTGTTCAAATTACAGCTAGGCTTACACTAATCAAATTACAATGAACGTCAACACAACACCGCGTTCTTATATTAATAATTTGAATAAAACATGCCATTCCACACCATCTGACCTTGTTAGCTTACTCAATAGGTCATCACGAAATCAGTATTGAATATATCGCGTACAGTGCACAATCAACGTGTATCCAATAACATCAATGAAAGCCGGTAATCATTAGGAAAATGTTACAATTATTGACGCTAAACGATTTACACTGAATGCCTCGTTTTCAATGCTCCTATTTTCGATTAAACAATGGAAAATTAAACTGTTTACGCTCTAACGAACGCTAATGTCTCTCGGATCTATGGCCGGATTATGCCTGGTTCACCCCGATATTTTTGCGCGAATTTTGCATGCGAAACGATGACATAAAATGTTTCGACAAAGTATTTATTATGTGAGCGATAAATTCCTCTCTTGGGATTTTGTAGATGTTATCTGGATTAAAGAGGCGTGCAATTATTTTGTTTTCCGCCTTATTTTCATTCTACACAAGCATAAAACTAGTGATCCATACTGGCAAACCGTATTGTCGAAACGGGACACTTGAGGAATCCTCGGTGTCTGCTTTGTCTTTCTGTCACACACGTTTTGTTTTCAGAGACAATTTGATGTAAATAAGGGTGATTTCACCAACGAATAAACAACTGTTATAAGCCTAACCAATGTTTTTTGACAGGTGTTTTCAAAGTTCACCTGTCACCTTAACCAATGGTTACGGTAAACGCCCGTTTATTTGTTCGTGAAATTGGACGTTAATCTAATTAAATTTTGAACAATTGTAGTAATTAGTAGTAGCTCAAATTATAGGCGTGAACTTAAAAAGTTGAATTTTAAAAAACTGATGCCAATTCGTCACTTTCGAGTAACATTTACGTTACATATAAACGAGAAATATTTGTATAAATTTATTTATTTTGAGAGCTTGAAAACGGCTCTAATGATTTCGATGAAACTTGCTATAATAATATAAAAATAGGATTTTTGGGGAGAAAAATAGATCTAGCTAGGTCTCATCTATTGGAAAACGCGTTCATACGAGTTTTCGAGTAAAGCTCGGTCACCCAGGTACTTCACATTACATTCACAACAATAAAATTAGCTGTATTAAAAAGGCCCCCAATTTGCTCATTTTATAATAATTTTTGAAATTTATTAATTAGTTAAGTTTTTTGAGTTTGTAGTTTTTAGGTATGATCAAATTTATTTTGGTGACCTAATTTTATGTGACGTAAAGCATAGAATTATGACGGGTACTGTACTGATATTGTTCATCCTCCATTAAATGTTCATTGATACTCCCTTAATAATTCCACGTTCAGCAAATACATCAACGAAAGCCGGTTTATCGACGATATTAATTATATGAAAGCCGAATTTATAGCAGCAATAATTTCGTAAGACCCTGAAACCTCATTAAATCTTAAAACTCCTTTGCCTATTATTAATACGCAGCTTAGAAAAATTATAATAGAACACGGTAATAACAAAGATGTTGGACGTGTGTCACGTATATTCAGTAATCCTCAACACGTGGCGATTTCATTTCGCTACCGACAAATAAGGACTTATTAATACGAGCTATAAAAGTGTGTGGAATAATCGACACCCAGTTCATTTAATATTTATTGTGCATCAGAGAGAATAACCGTTATATGATACAGTGGAATTACCAGCGATTGCGGCGTAGTTGTAAAACCATGAATATAAATGTGTTATATTAATTGGGTAAATTGTAACATAACGCGCGCCTGTTTAGATCGAGCATGTTATTTAGTTTATATTAGACTGAAGGTAGAATAGTGCTATGAATTTATAGGCATTTTGTGTTTGAAATTACATTGCTATTATAATTATGCTTATTTGGTTTTGTTTCTTAATTTGTGACCTTCTTTTTTCCTCTTTAGCCAAGGATTTTGGCTAATGGACCACTTGATCAAATATTATAATCATCATCACCGATCACTGGTGTGAACCCTTAGTAAGGCTTTTAACACATCCACGGGAGGAGAAGGAGCAATACAAAAAACTAAATTTTTACATTGTTTACAGAGCCAAACTTCGTGGGCTCCTTCGATGTCGGCGAGTACGTGCTGTTCTTCTTCCGAGAGACGGCGGTAGAGTATATCAACTGCGGCAAAGCGGTTTACTCACGAGTGGCTCGCGTCTGCAAACGCGATACCGGTGGGAAGAACATACTGAGCCAGAATTGGGCCACGTATCTGAAGGCGAGACTTAACTGCAGTATACCTGGAGAGTTCCCGTTCTACTTCAATGAGATTCGTAAGTTTTATCTATAATGTAAGTATAAAATTGAAAAAAAAATTGTAAACAAAATTTACTATTCTCTTCAAAGCTTGATGCGCCAATTTAAAATATAATAAAAGAGATGATATAACAAAAATACGTTGAATTGTTATACTTATGAATTTAGTCGATCTTCATTTGTTTTGTGTGTACTTGTGTTGGGAATAAAATAGGCACACAAAATCAAATACACAGAAGCACATAAACATCCATGTTTACGCCGAAATAAAATTAGGTCATCATGAGCCAATAGTAGTCTATTGTGAGACGTATACCTCCCCCATAGAATGCCACGGCGAACAGTCCTGATCCGCCTCCATTCACTGACTTCCTGCTACCTTTATAATTTTCTTTGTCTATTGGGGGGGGGTGTTATGTTATATTTATGTGTTATGTACGCAGTCATGATCACAAACTAGGATTCCCTGTGTCGTGGGTATCAGGAACACAAGTACCCTGGAACAACATAACACCCAGGTCCAGAACAAATATTTGAAGATCATACAAACATCTGTTCCTCAGCGGGAATCGAACCCACAACCTCTCGCATCTCAGCCGGCTACTCGCCCGCCGAGCCACAGAGGTCGTCACTCGAGAAGCTTTATTCCCCAACGGTTGTCAGTTAGAAATTAGATAATGAGTTAGAAAATACCTATTTACAGTTAGCAAAACAATTAAGCAGATTAAGTAAACAATTAGTGTTTGAGGCTCTATAAATAACTATATTAGTTTAACTATAACAACACCACGAATCGCAGAAAGCTATAAAATTCGTAGCAACCACTACGAAACTCAGCAAGGGTATTACTTTGCCGAACTCACACAAAGCTTTCATGTCAAGTCACAATTCCCTTACCTTTTCTCACATCCCCAAACACGCACATATTGACTGTCAGTAAACATTCGGCAAATTCAAAAGTGCACAGCGATTTGGACGCGTCTAGCCGATTTACGCTCAAGGCCCAGTCCTCCCAGACTGAGTTCATCTAATATTAAAACCTTCGGTTTGGGCTCGCCACGGGTTTTCACGCCCCTGCTACCTGTTCTGCATAACTTATGAGAGTGTAATAGGTGCTCAAGTGTTCAGTATTTGCTATCGTATACGCGTTATTTACATTTCTTTGAGCTATTAGTCGCGGGAACTCCGAGCACTAATTCCAGAATAGGGCTGCGAATTTCAGTGGTGATAATTTTACACTCGGGCAATTTTTCGTTGTTATAAGATTTGTCCTGGATGCTGGATTATTTAGAAGTGTGTACTGGTGTGTGTGGGGACTGGTAGGAAGTGTTAGCCGAGTTGGTCGGGCAAAGCAATGGCAGCGATGAGCTCACCATTTGCCACGGCTATATTCCTGCGACTGTGCAACCCACGGTGAAAAGAGGCCCTTTGAGGCTCTGCCTACCCCTTCGAGGAAAAAGACGTCTGTTTATGTACGTACATTTTTTTACGGACTATAATTATTTTGGTTGACTATATGCGAGATAAAATTGTTCACCGTGGCTGACCGTGGGTTTTGAGCTCTTCTTACATGGAGTGCTGTACTTATGAAATATGTCTGGTGTTTATTCAAAAACTGTTGACAATTTAAGCGACAGCCATGTTTTTCTGCCCTTCGAAAACTGAAAGATCAATGAAAATATACGGTAAATGGTTTTTTGTTAGAGAATTCTACAAAAATCAAACTGCCAATAAACTCACTAAATAACAAAAATCCTTTAAAATCTGCCTCACATAATGATTGATGAGTACAAAATGAATCATTAATATACAGTTCCGGGCGACATTCATTGCCTGGGGGAACAGTTTAATTGTTGCGCCAACTTTTGGTGACACCGAGATAAAGTTGAGCGCCCACAATTATAACGATTTGATAGTCAACTCCCATAAGTTTGGACAACTTAGAACCGATTAGACGTCCTAGTTAGTAAGCTTGATATATTCCACCCTAAAGCTGCGTTTACAGAAACCAGTAGCTCGCTCGCACAAAACTTAATTAATATAACTAGCATGCCTATTATCTCGACAACTACAACAACATTTTCAATATTGTTTTTTTTTTCAATGTCAAAAAGTTCCAAAAGTTTTTCTTTGTGGAGTATTGTTCTATAATTGGCATGACATTGAGAGTAGCTTCAATAACTAGTTACGAGAAACTTCAGTCTTCAAAGCTTTTTCAGGCAGTAAATGGATACACACCCAGCCTTACATTTACAACTGTGAGGTATAAAATTTGAATCTAAATTAGTTTTATATTGTCTCTTTGATGTTTTACACCTGAGCGCCCGAATTTGACGATCACTCTCAACAATGAGCCTTTCAAATTTTAAATTAAACTTGCTGAAAATTTGATCAGGTGATAAAGCCGTCTGAGTATAAACTTGTATATTTTAAAGACCACTCCTATATATTTGAAAAGTCTTTTACGATAATATTACCTCAGAAAGATGTCTAAGTCTAATAAAAGTTTTTTTTTTCAAGTTTTTTTAAAACTTTTCTTCTTTTCTTCTTTACTTTATTTATATAGTAAAAACACTTTCATTTAAGATTTTTAAAATGTTTTTCGTCCAACAGAAAGCATCTACAAAGTTCCCGGGGATGATAGTCGATTCTACGGAGTCTTCACCACAGCTTCCACCGGACTCATGGGCTCAGCGATCTGTACATTCACCATCGGGGACATCCAGAAAGCTTTCGAAGGGAAGTTCAAGGAGCAAGCCACGTCATCTTCAGCTTGGCTGCCAGTTATCAGCAGTAAAGTGCCGGAGCCTAGGCCGGGGACCTGTGTCAATGATACGGCATCGCTACCTGATACAGTGCTGAACTTTATAAGGTGAGATATTTTACGATAAAACTACAAAAAAATATTTTAAAATATAAAAATGTCGGGCGAAGGTTCGCCTGCGACGCAGGAGGTTGCGGGTTTGATCCCGCCTCGGAACAAATACTTGTGCGATCTGCAGATAATTGTTCCGGGTGTTCTGAGTATTTTCTATGTATAATAAAAATATCTATCTATCTAATGTATTATATTACGTATATCAGTTATCTAGTTGCCATAACACAAGCTCTGCTTAGCTTGGGGCTAGATAATGTTGTGTGAAATGACCAGCATATTTTTTTTATTTTTATTTATTTATTAAAAATCGTTACCCAGCGATAATACCGCCCATTGTTGAACTTAATTTAACAATTTTAATTTAATTGGCGTGGTAAAGTATATTCCAACTATTCAATTTGTCTGTATTACAATTGTTTTTTACAATTGTGGCCTCTGAAATGGTTCTATAGGTACGAATATGATATCATTGTGTGTATGGAAAAATACCATCGCAACCGATCGAAGCATCTTTTTTGAACTAGAAAACAATTTGCAATAAGTAACTCATTGTGTTACACCTTAGATGGGTAGCAGCATCCACCTGAGTATTCAACACTGATACTACGATCACTAATCCGCCTGCCAAGCGTTGTGATTATGGCAATTTTCCGTATTGTATTTTTTGGGGAAGCTTTCTTACAAATTATCTACGCATATCTTGAATTATCTACACATACAATAATGATTTCTAATATTCATCTTTTATTGAACCATGTACTTTGAGAATCAAATATCTTGAACCACCAATTCCAGAACATTTCAAGCCACTGTTTACGCTCTCATTAAAAATAAATAATTTATTCAAAACGTCCAAAGCCAAACAAAAACTGTGACTTATTGTAGCGAGCGCGCCGGACGCAAACAAAGTAGAAAATCGTCACTTAAAAACGTGAAACACGATCCAACGGATGACGGGTCTCCAGCGATTCCAGGATTCCGCGCTCATTGAAATCCACAGGCACTTTTATCTGGCGACACGTCCTGTTAATTATCCGACGCTCTCAACCCGAGAGCGTTCAATTATTTTTTTTCCCGCTTTTTCATGATCCTCGTGTGGAAACGTTGAGATTTTAACACTTCACCTGAACCTGTCTGCTGAAAATAGTATATTTTTTATTCATAACGAGAGTCTAGATTTTAATTAAATGGAAGAGTTATTTCGTTGTTACCGTTGAATTTTCATCACAGCGCAATGACGTTTGTCGCGCGACATTATCGTGTTGTGTGGCGCGACAGAGCTGTCTCGCTGCTACCTAGTTGTGTATAATGTTTCCGCTGTTACACTTCAATGCCTCTTTCTTTATTAGAATAGCTTTATGATGCATTATTATAACATAATAGTAGATTATGCACTAAGGGAATAAAGCAGTGTCTTATGTCGCGGGCGGCATATTGAACCTTGAGCGTAACGAGGGACTCTAAAGTTAACTCCCGAGTGTAGCGAGGGAGTTATATAGAGTCCTGAGTGAAGCGAGGGGTTCAAGCTGCCCAAGACGAAGACAGGCTTTATTCCAGAGGAGCATACTCTACTTTTCACACTTTCTGCGAGACAGTAAAAAACCAGGGCTTGTTTTGATTTTTGCAGTAGTAGTATCAATAATCTCTAAAGCGTCTATTTTGATAAACTTTGGAGTAGAATCACTATCGTTTGTAATTTTTTATCAACATGAATATTGCAATAAAATTTACTGAAAATCACAGCACCAAACACGCGCACAGCGTGTAAAGAATCTTTTGTTTCACATTCTTTCTAAACGCACCTTTTTCTTTTTTTTTGAGTTCTGCTTATGGTGGCCAGTTCGATTTTCGAACAAACCTCTTTACAATGCCATATGGGCATTTTTTTACTAAGAGTTTTCCACGAGTCTCCACACGAATTTGACGTTCCAAATTCAAATTACTTTAATCCCTAGGGAGTTTCATACAACTTTATATCCCTAGAGAGACAATGCTTTACCTTACGTTGAGGTTGCATGATTTGTAATTGGACATTGTCGAGCAGGTGGTGTGAAAATTAAATTATATGCTCGTAATTACTTAGTCCTTACTCATACGAATATAATGTTAACAAGTTTGTATGATGTTAGATGATAATGTGAATGTTTCAACGTTACTTGTCGTGTTTGCTAGTTAAATTTATTATTTCTCATGATGAAACTTAATGGAATAATTGATTTAAATGTATGTGACATCTCGTAACAATTTTAATGCCAGCCCCGAGAGTGTTCTCAAAGTTGCTTTATGTCCAATTTTCGCTACAATCAAAAACTTTGAGTAGTGAAAAGTGGTCCTGACCAAATTACATTTTAGACTTTAATATTGTATTAACAGCTGTGATAGCTCTCGGCACAAAGCGTATTAATTTATCTTTTTCATGCGATTTGTAGGAAATCAGTAAGAAGACTTGGAAAAATATCTAGACATTTTGCCAAAGCAATTCACTGATAAGTTTACACAGTAAGCGTACCTACTTCTTTATGTTAATCAGACTATTGTTTCCTAAACAGGTCGCATCCCCTAATGGACAGCGCTGTGTCACACGAGAACGAAAAACCAATTTACTACAAGAGAGACTTGTTCTTCACTCGTCTGGTTGTGGACAAGGTCAAAGTCGATATGTTGGGACACCAGATGGACTACACAGTTTACTACGCGGGCACGAGTAAGTACCTCCTAATTTAAATAGGGATTTTTAGTTTATCCATATTTTAGTTTAGTTATATATTTAGAAATCCTATTATGTATATCCTATCGTGTACAATAAAGTGTTAATCAATCAATCAACCAATTAATCCAAAAATGATTTGGACGGAGCTTTAAGTAGGAATAGAGACAGACAGTGCTAAAATTAGATTCTTTATTTGACACAATAGAACTACTACTTACAGATACTACTACTACTTCGTGTTACCTGTTCTTTCTTGGTCACCCTGCGTTAGTTCAGAGAGCACCTTGAGGTATGGTGGCCCGGAAAGGACCAAGTAAACAATTGTGAAACAACCAGGGTGAGCCTCTGCGCCTAGCAGTCTTCAGTTTCATGTACATGCTGGCAGATGAAAATACTAAACATGTACTCAGGTGTAAATCAGTCTCAATTTCACAGTTAATTTGATTAATACCATACAAGATTAAAACCTTTAAAATTTCAGTTCTCCCCGTAAAATTAAACTCAAAATGTCCCAAAAAATAACAGTGACGTTCCATGAATTTGCCTAGAATCCATTTAAAGTGGGCTTTCAGCACAACCGTTAAGTAAAAGTTTTCGGCCTGAAACTCGTCGAACAAAGAAACATTCGCATAAAGATCACAAAACAAAGCAATCGAGCACCTCCGCTCAAAACAATCGGCGAATTCCAAAACTCAGACAAAACAATCAGTGGGCGGACACGGGAGGACATAAAATTTCATAAAACGCTTACAAATTAAAAAATGCCTTCCCACTGGGAAATTAAAAAGTGGCGGACGAGTGAAAGTGGCACAAAGGCCATAATTCGTCTCGCCCGGTGACATTTGAATGTTTGGATTCTCGTCTGGATGCCATTGAGCTGGGCGCGGCCCGCAGCTTATGCACCTATGAAACAACAGATTTACTACAAACATGAAAAACCGATTATGCTTTCATTGTTGCCATGCAAAAACGCTATAGGTATAAACGTTTTCGTACCTCAATTTTATTGACTCTTAAAAAGCTTGCGCTGAAGCTTAAAAATCCCCAGGGATCAGTCAAAATATTCATAGCCTGTGTTGTTGATTGGAAATTTACATTAAACTAGATAACCAAATTTGATAGAAATCTGATTAAAAAATATTTTTCCACACATATAGATTAAGGGTCTGTCTTATAATCATTCTCTAAACCTATCTTAGTTAAAATAGCTTTTGGTTTCTTCCCACTGATGTAAAATGTCATACGTCAAAACAAAACAAAAGCTATTTTAACTAAAATAGGTTTAGAGAATGATTATGAAACAGGGGGTATGGGTCAGTTTCATTATCATTTTCTAAACCTTGTTTAGTTACAATAGCCTTTGTTTTCTTCTCTCTGGTGTAAAATGTCATACGTCAAAACAAGACAAAAGCTATTTTAACTAAAATAGGTTTAGAGAACGATTATGAAACAGGGGGTTAGATTTAAGTAGTGATTTTGTTTGCTAGATGTTATTGCGCAAAATAATTTGTTTGAAATGTAATACAAATAAACATTAAAATAGTAGAGGTTCATATTCGCATAAGACATGCAGGCCGGAACCGCAGAGCCAGCACGTCACATTACGTCGCGCCGCATAAATTCGCCGCCGCTGTCGCCGACGCCACCCGCCGCTCTAAACAACGCCTCCGAGTGGTAATTTTCACCCATGTTGTTGCAATTTTCACCAATTTGCCACGGAAATCGTTCCCAACCGAACCATTTGCAGACTGGATTAAACTCACGTAGCTATATCAAACGAACGAGGGTTCGTTTTCGAAACTTTTACAAAGGAACGTTTGAGTTGCGTTTGAAATGCTTGTGTGGAATATAAAATTGTTTAAACATTACCTTCGGTGCTCATCGCACGCCCCGCCGTAATTACTTACTCAAACTCGATACGTTTTAACTTCGTTACATGTTCTTAGAGTACAGTAAAACTTTTGTACTGCTTAGTATGTAACTTAAACTACACAATAAGGTAGTTTCCGACAAATGGTTACAGCGCATTAAAAACCGCAGACTATAAAAAGATACAGCCTCTGAAATCCGGAATGCTCTTAATTCACTATTATTTACACTCTAGTACGAAGTAAGTTGCACGAAATTCCATCACAAAAAGCTCGAGGCATTCTGTGAAAAAGGACAGTTTACTCTTTCAATAAAGAGTCGTCGCGATATTACCTCCGCTTACCCCATTTTGAGTGCTTACCGCATAATATGTATTATACTGCAATGGTAAAAAGTTGTACCGAGGTGCGAGCAGACGTTGAGAAACGATCGTATGATGCTCCCGCATTGCGGCCGCGTCTCGACTCATTTCATTTGTTTTATCACGCCTAAATCACTGTTGCCATACAACTTTGAAACCCCTGCTATGTTGATAAAAGTTTGACAGCGACTGTCGTGCACACGCGCCGAGATCACGTCTGTCAATGAAAGGGAACCGAGCTATCAAAGACGTTAAGAGTATTCAGAAGTTAAGTTAATTAAATTCAGCGAGTTAGACGCCGCCGCTCTTTAGTATAAGGGTGCCTTTGTAAACAAACGAACATATTAATGAAACAAACGAACATATTAATGTTATATCGCGCGAGTACAGACTGTGTTAACAACCAACTTGAAACGTAATTACAACGCGTTTGTCGTGGAGACAAAAGAAAAGTGTCCCGTAGTTTTAGCAGCAACAGTGATCACGGGTTGTTGCGGTAACTTACACTCGGTACGGATGTCAAATTGCCGACGAGTCAGTTTTGACGTCGCGTACGCTATTTAAAACGCTTAAAAATTCCATAAAAATTCACTAAAGGCTCACTGCCGAACGGACGTTGAAAACGTCACAGCAATAGAGATTTGATGACGTAATTATGGAAGCTCAGACTGGCAAAATGTTTAGTCCTTTGATGTTTTGAAATCCAGTTTAGGATATGCGGGGTGCACTTGCTAAATATTCACTCAGTACCTCGACGTGGGTTATAAAATATTCAGATTTAGCCACAAAGGGACCAAAATGCCCTAATGCGATAGTTGCACTGAAATAATTATATTTCGTTGCAAAACATAAAAAAAAACAAGTACGAGCGAGATTCACGTTTTTTTGGGTACCGATCCGTATTTTTTTTCGAAATCGACTTTTTTCTTTTCAAGTTTCAGCCACTTTTGCCTACAAACTTCACCATTCCATTTTAAGGGTAAATAGTTGAAATTCCTAAATTTTTGTCTTTTTTTCTTTATTTCTTTCCTAAAGCTATCTATCTATCATTATTATTAATAATATATATTATGTTTTTACTATGTGCCCCACCGTCCCTTACTGCATGCTTCACTAGTTACTGTCCATCCAAAGTTTGTCTGAAAGAAATCGCTTTCAGCGATAAGACCACTACTACTCATTAAAATAAATCAAACTATGTATTCCTGGTGGACAATAAAGTGAAAATTTCACTGGAAATTACATTTCTAGTAAAACATGGCAGAACGTAAAATGACGTCACTTTCATAGTAGTTCCACACTTTGACACTATGCGAATTGTTGTTGGCCAAGGCACTTTATTTGACTGATTAAAAGACGTTTAGGCATTTAACGTATTATATTATGAAATATCAAGTAAGTTATTATCTTTATGTAAAACAACCAGTTATCTAGATGCTCGCTTAAGTAACCAGGCTGAAACTTTGCATAAAGCTTTATTTATGCCAACATGTAAATAATGCGAGTAATAATTTATAAGTCTTCCTATCTTGCATAAAATGTATCGGCTCTACGTATATCGCTCTTATAAGTATTGGAAAGCCATTTGCCTAAGTGCATGAAGTCCAAGTTTTGCCATAAACATGAAATGCGGTCCATGCAAAATGATATGTTAAGGTTCAGGTGAGGTATGGTGCTGTTGGTTTCAGAGGTTTATGTATGAACCATCTGGGTATAGCCACAGAAATCGTGAGCTATTCGTACCAAGTGAGTATTTATGTAGTGTACGAAATGCTGCGAATAATCCCCAACGTGGCATAGCGTCATTGACGTGCAGTGCCCACAGGACGAAAATGAACAATATTTATTGCCGAGTTGTGATACAATACAACAAAACGGAATTTCCGAAGTAATTTATAGTTTGAAACATCTTAACTTCCAATGCTTCCTTTTTAAATCAAACTATACCTTTCCTGGTCATATACATCCTCAATTTTAAAACGATGTTTAATTGCGAGACTTGCAATCAAAAATACCTGATTCTGATACTTTGCCCGTGGATACCTTTTCGACGACCAAATAGGATAAACAAGAAACGCAAATTAAAAATTCATTAAGTGTTCCATTACGAAAACAACCTTAAAAAGGAATAAATTCAATCTGGATTTTTCGTGCGGAATTTGAGAGCTTTTATAAGCGATAGAACCTTCACACATACATGAGGCAATTAGTTATACCTACCTCTAATTAGCATTCGTATCGCGTTCGATGGGAATAAACATTGATTTTTTTATTCCCCCAAAACTGGGGTGAGGCCACGGTTCCGGGCGAGATTTGGAATACTAATGTGTTCACTTTTGAACGGTTATTCGCGCCCCACTAAAGGCGCCCAACGTTTTTTGCATAAAACATCTCATCAAAGGATTGCTTAGGTCCCGTAGTATATTGAATATCAAAAGGTGTTCTACGGGAAAGTTTAGGGAGGTGGTGCGGTTGCGGCATCCCTAATACCAGCCAACGCGAAAGCCTTTTTAAAAATACACCTTTGAAACGTGTTTGGAATAACCGATCAGTTTGCTTCTATAGACATTCTTTAGTTTATGTATTTTTGGATTTTAAATATTATAGTGGTATTGATTATAATATATAGGTATATGGTGCATTATACATTAATTTTATCAATGGGGATTTTGGCTTTCTCTAATGATTGCTGTCCCATTTTTTGTTCAGACAAAGATCGTTTTGATTCAAATTGAAAGTCAATTATTGAGATATGCCGAGTAAATTTAAAAACCCTTGGCAAGTTAGTAGATCGATTGGAACCATATTCATGTAATTACGGAGTCCAGAAGTAATTAGATAGGTATATATATTTTAAAACTTTCCAGTATTGGTACCTTCTCTACACATAATTATGAATATTGAATTTGAATGAAGGACGCCGAAAGCGGGTCAGGGGCTGATTCTTTGATAGTCACATAAAAATCTCTCGCGTTGAATCTCGTAAAAGTCGGTCGAGCGCTCGTGAGCAAACGTTAAAAACCCACGTTTTCCGATTTACGGTGCCTATAAAATACATATTGGCGATTCGTGATAAAAGTCCTTCCTTCCCGAATTTGTTCATACCGACAATCGAGGAATTTATCTCGTTCATCCATGGCGGGGATGGAAACGTTTATAAATGTAAATATTCTCGCAAAGAAGAAAGGAAACAAACTCGTCTTTTGAAAAATGTTTCATAATATTATACTTATACATAGGTTATTTAGGCGTCTGCAAGTAAGGGTTATAATAACAGGTCAGATATACAAGAAATTTCACAACATTAGTTCACAAATATATTGCTACGAGTAGGTAAATAAAATTTTCGCCATTGTAATGAAATGTACGAAATACGAAAGGTAAAAATGTCACGTTGCGTACATTGAAATGGGGGAGATCCCATCTGATCTGGAACTGCCAAATCTATACGTTAAAGCTGACTTTTTATGAAAAGCAATAAAGACGTTAGAGCTACTTTGTGTTTGGGAATTTATACCACTTGGAGGAATAAAACTTATATTGTTCGGGGATCGCAAAAAAGTTTCACTTGGCCCTGTCGAAGCGTAATTTTATTGGATTGCTCGATTATTTCTTTTGAGACCGCCTCCGGTAACTTTGATTGACTGCGATCATTCAAAGAAAATACTGGAAATGAAAAGCAGTTTGTGATTAAAGATTTTATTTTCAAACGCCTTCTTTGAATTCGTTGATTTATTAAAATTAATTTTCGTTGGTACCATATATATATTACGCTATTTATTTGGTAGTAGTTCATATTTTTAAGCAAACCGATGGTTGAAAGGCCCCTACATAATTATGTAGGCTGGAGTGGGGGATTTTGGAAGATTTTCCGAAAAAATTGTGGCATGAAAATTCTAAGAGATATTAAACGAATATTATAACTCTGTGTACAAGCAACAGATAAACTAATTTGTCTCTAGCCGCCAGAGGCGTCACGGTAACTATACGTAGTTTCTTTGACGTTTCAAATAAGATTTCCTTGTTTTCTGTTTCTGTAGGTATTTCCTTATGAAATTCGTTATTGTTTAGGTGAGGGACGTCCGCAGGGAGCCTTCCACGTCCAATGTAGGATTGTTTAATTATTTCGCTCGGACCTGCCGTGATCGGAATTAATCGCACCAAATAAATTCATTTATAAACTCCGTTGCGAGTAGGAGGTATGTCAGTTACGTTTTAACTGCAATTGGATGAAGGCTGGCTTAGATTAATTTACAGATTTTCTGATTTCCAACCTTTTAGAGTTTTTTCCTTATATGATAATAAATTCATAAAAATAAGAATGGTTTACTTTTGGCTGATTTATTTTATAAATAAAGTTATATGCATTGATAATTATGTATTTATATACATTTATATTTTTTATTAAATCATAGTAGCAGAATAACTAAAAAGAACAAGTATATATACAAAATTTTAAAAATGCAAAAGGAGCAGTTGAGCTATCTAAAGATCGTTTCAAACAACCTAAAGATAGCTGAACTGATCCAAATAACTAACAGATAAGTCCCTCAGACGTTGGCTGCTTTGCCTCGCTGAATGGCAATACTAATGCGTAAGAACCAGCTCCCGGGTCACGCGTCGCATCGACCATTCGTTCTAAAAGAACTATGAGAACGCAAAGTAAAACAAATTATTATTTTTCTTTACAGAAAAAATAAAAAATATATGAATAAATAATTAAAAAATGTTTTGGATTTTTTTTTTCACACATATCATTGATGTCAGTTTGGTAGTCTTTTATTATTACATATTTTAGTAATTTCACCAGCACCAGCCTTTAGATTAGAATACAGCAATGCTCACATTACTTTTTGGTTGCTCAAGTAGGAATGGTAGTGATACTTCCCCGTATGAACTCTTTCACATGAAGCTCTACTACTACCAAAATCAAATAAATATTTTTTTCCTTTGGATTTAATTATTTTATTTCATCAGCACATCAAATTCTGTCACATCCCACTCAACTTTACCGAGTATCAACCGCCACAAGACGTGTCACCTCTTAGAGCTTCTAACATGTAACGGGGTTGTGTAAACAGATTTCAGTTGGGACTTGCTCCCTGCAAGTTTGTTGAACGCTTTCCCGTGTAACTATTATCGTATCAAGACTCACCTCCTGTCAAAATGTGCCACTTTCCCGCGAGTCGTGCACCTATTACCGTATCAAGGCTCCCTGTCAAAATGTACGGAACCATTAGTGTGTCATCGTACCTAATACAACCTGCTTGACATGTAACAAGGGACTTGAAAGGGTTTGATATAGTTTAGATTCCTGAGTGCAAGGTTTATAGATTCAAGATGAAAATAGAAAGATACTTTGCATGAGACAAATTGTCATGGTTATATAATAATTGTTTTATAAATAAATTTCATTTTTTTATTAAAAATATTTCTTAATAGTCGTATTTTATGCTGAATACGACTAAATGTTATTTTTCCTCATAATTAATTTCATGCACAAAATTCAGAAAATCCATAATTTTCTATTTCTATAAATTTACGTGTAGGTAAATAATGATTTATCTTATACTGAAACATGAACATTATTTGCTTATTAGATTACCGAACATGTTTAGATTTACGTGTATAATCTCGCACTCGCAATGTAAGGTAACCCTGAAATCTACACGCGCTACGTTCAGCAAATTCATAATCCTGTTTCAATTTACTCCCACACTACATAACAAACCATAATAACATAATACATACGCTTACATATAATCATCATCATCATCAGCCTGTAGAAGTGTGGCCATAGGCCTCCCCCTAGAATACCACGATGAACGGCCTTAAGTCGTTTTCACCCACCAACTTCTTGCGTCTTTGGTCCATTGAAAGGAGGGCCTTCCTTTACTACATCATTCGTTAACCAATTCAGGTGTTCTAACAAATAATTTAACTTATCTTTTAATGATTTCTGTGAAGCGGATGAGAAGCGAGATCAGACGTGAGAGGTGAATTCGATACCGATTCAGATTCGGACTAATGTTTGCATAATCTGAAAATATTTGTTCTGACCCTGTGTTTTGTGTGATACTATGGCACTCGAAGTTCCAGATACCCACGACACAGGGAGGCCTAGTGTGTGATCAGGACTATAATGTATGTGTCTGTTGTGTGTTATATATCCCATCGTGTTTAGGCAATTTTTACTCCTAATTTTACGCTTTGTTCTTTATAGCAAAACGGATTACTTATATTTTTCTATTTCTACTGTTTCTGTCAGTGAGTGAAGAGGTCATAGCGATATTCTAAAAAACATTTTTGTTGTAAATCTATGCCTGTTGCATAATAGTTTCGAATATTTTCATACAAAAGCCCTGATAGAAGTTGAAACATACCTACCTAGTTATCACATCAATCCGTGTACCTACTCATTCTAATTACCAAGTTAGGGTTTACTTCGCACGGCTTTCAGGAAACATAATTACTCGCACTTGTTTGCGTCAATCACGCCGGGAACTAATGGGTCGCAGTGTCAAACTATATCACAGCAGTAACTATCTACGTACGCAGGATAGGTATCTTGTTTTGTGAGTTTGTGGAATATTGCGACAAGTGTTGCCGCAACAACGTCTCTCAACATTTTCGATAAGTTTTAATTTTACCTTATCGCCTTAAGTTTTATCACGAAAACAATTTGAAATATTATTGTTGCTAAATCTTTACACAAAATGTTTGTACCCGTTTTTATCATTTATATAATCAAACTTTACTCACACACATCTAACAATTCGTATAAGGTATTAAAAGTTTATACTTGCTGATGAGACGTTTCATATTCAGGTTCCACGTAAGTATGTTAAGATCCTTGGGTTCTTTTATAATACAACGGTAAGGGCTCAACATGTAGGTGAGAAGTCAAAAATAATTTCTAACAATAAAACGGGCATTCTCCACTGTTTTTTAACCGACTTCCCAAAAAAGGAGAAGGTTCTCTATTCGGTAGCAATTTTTTTTTTTTTTTAATGTTTGTACCGCATATCTCCGGCGTTTATGAACCGATTTGGAAAATTCTTTTTTTATTTGATGATGGGTTTTATGAGGAATTGATGGAACTCAAATATTGTAGGCATACATATGGCGATTTTTATATTTTCAGCAACAAACCAAGCATTTGCATTCAAAAAGTATCATAATCCTTTCACCACTATGGTTCTTTCATTTTTTTTTTCATCCAAATATTTAGTCTAATACAATGGCGGAAGTCGGTTTTTTAAATGAAAAGTTATTTCATGTACATTGGACCAACACCAAAATAAACCCAGTTTTCAACTGTGATGAGCAGGCTCAAAAACGGTAAAGCAAAGCATTACGAAGAAACCGGCGTGTCCTAGAACCATAGAAATACATGTGACATGGATATTCTGCATGAAAAATCACCCTGAATCTTTTCACCACAATAGTAATTTTAATTAAAAAAAATTGCCTGAGGCATTGTAATTAATAAAGATAATGTTATGAGAAAAGAAGTAGATTAAAATTTTGGATGTTGGACAACTTAAAAATGTTATTGTTGTCTCGGCTCCGTCCCGTTCTCGTCTAGTATGTGAATACATCTTCACTGTTAAAATTCAAAGCTTCAGATTATGTGTTTGAATATATGTATTCCTACTTATAACTTGTTTCGTACAATTCTAAGCTTATGAATTGAGTTTGCCAACTGAATTCAAATTGAAATCAACGACACGTAGACTTAAAAGTGCTTAGCAGCAGCGATTATGTTTCCGATTAAATTTAGTTTAGACTACAAATTACGCATAAAATATATTAATTTTGAATGCAATAATTACAAATAACGTTGTCATTTCTATTATTTGGTAAATAATAAGTGCTTTGAGCCCTGTAATAAGCGTCAGAAAATTTTAACGCAGTCGTTTTGGGACTACAGCTGGGTCCCAAAGCACCGCGACCGGTAATAAAAAAAGCAGTTCGGTCGATTTCCTTAGTGTGTTTTTATTAATTATATTTGTTTCTATTGCACTCTTTTACGAATCAACTTGTGTTATTTTAAATCCACCAAAAGAGCAATCTACCATTACTCTGAAGTTTCATACTCCAACATCATACATACAAATCTCCTACAATTCCACTTTCGTGTATGACTAATTACATTTCCTCGTATTCTATCTGCTTCGTCAGAAATAGAAGAATTGAGTTTCGTAAATTAATTTCAGAGATCCTCATTCGCACAGTCTGTTCATTCGTAATAAAGGGCATAATATAATTACTGATTTATAGAAGCAGCCATAACTTAACGAACACAATTATACGAGGTTATACCGCCATTTCGAGTTAGGGTCGGGACATATCAAAGAACGGATGGGGAACTGTTATATTATTACTCTTATAATGTAAAAAAGTGATTCGATGCTCCGATTCTGATGATCCTTGTGATTTCAATGAATAAAGTTCTTTTGACTTTGACTTTGAATTTGATTAATCAATTTACTTACAGCAAAGAAAATCTGTAGTATTCATTTTATTTTATTTGAGTAAGTAATGGTACTTTCGGATTGCCCGCCTAATTTTAAACACTATAACCTTTGCCTATTACAAAGCATTACCACACATTAAATGCCACGTCCACCTAGAACGCGGCCTACGTAGCACTGCGGCCTCCACCATACGTAATGTTAGCAAGTCAAGAACTATTTTATTCACTAAAATCACAAGGATCATTTTGAATTGTCTTATAAACTATGTGAATTAACTCCTGTTCCGATGTGACCAACCTGACTGATTGATGGAGACCTGAGGCCTTACCATGAGCTCTTATAGCGATTCAGTTCAAAAACTAATCAGTACAAAATATCGGTTCGTCGTTGAAATCCGTCATCATTGAATAACTTTAATCACAGAAGTTTATAGACTTTCTGCTACTGTGCCTTTAAATATAGCTGCGGATATCACTGAACCGATATTTTGTGCTGAATAGTTTTTGAATTGAATCGCTATAAGAGCTCATGGTAAGGCCTCTGTTCTTACTATTGACTCTCGATTATAGATTAACTTACTGAGTATCGACTTCAGTTCATAAAGAGCGTGCCTATTTGTCTTCATAAATACAGTAGGCGAAGAGTAAATAAATTTTACACTTCATTATTTAGTCTGTTTGGAGCCACTACCAGTGGCCACGTTAGATAATGGTCTACAATCGTCAAAAATTACAATAGCAAATAAATACAAATTTAAGGAAATCAAATAGAAATAGTGTATCTTTAAACTTAATGTTTAATATTGGTATGGTAATAACACAATGGCCATAACATTAAAATCAAACCAATCAATATTATTTAAAACTAATAATATTGATTTCGTTTATACGTTTTCGTTTCTTTCCGCAGTAAGCACAGAATTCAGGATATTTTTCATATGCCTGGGTTTCTCAATATAATATACATATTTACTTAAAACATTTCCCAACTTTCCTGACTTTTCATCTAGCATCCCTACACCTACAGCTTGGGTGTACGATTCCACATTTCTCTGAATATTAAAGGCATATAAAATTTTCTGACAGCTGTTTGCTTTCACATTTTCATCTTTCATTTTGATGTTGATTTTTTCGTCAGATTTTTTCTTCCAGTAGCCAAATATATCAATTGTGTTAGCAATACACTGTAGTAGGTCTTTTTGAGCCCCGGAGCTGGAACAAGATGAGCATTCCAGAAATTAGAGTGTGTTTTGCAGTACCACATTCATACTGCGTTTCTGTGTCACTGACCATTTAACCAGCTTGCATATGCATTAGCACAGCTGTGCTGATTCATCTATAAATGGATGCCTCTCAATTGACATCAGCCAATCCTGATAAATAATGAAATTAGTTTGGCTACGTAGTTCAGGATCTATTTTTGTGGAGATTTTTCATTTCCTTGTGACTTTATTGTTTTGGTTGTTGAAAGGTTATTTATTTTATATCCTACCTATTGATTGTCACCTCTTGCATAGTTTTTTTATGGAACTTGGCGTCACCTTATCTACTTTACTAGTTTGGTTATGTTTATTATTTAATGAGAGAATCAACCCCCTCCCCAGGTGTCTTTAGTAGCCATTACCCCCACATCATCTTCAGTTATGCCACGGCTCTCATTGTGCCACAGCTTACTGCAGCGACACACTGCGACACGTTCGTTATTGTACGTAACCGGGTTAGGTAATTTTGGTACATGCCTCTAATCCAATTAGCTATTAAGATCCGTGGGTCGAATATTAATTCGCTGCCGATTTCGCTTTGTAAGGAAGCAGGGGTGCCGTGACCTTATGTATATAGGCCTCGATGTGGACACGTTCTTAATTCCAATTCCGTTTCTGTTGTGCTAGTTCTGTAGGCACTTAAATGTTTTCCTTAATTTTTTCGTTCCAAACATGGAAAATAATGAGAATAAACACATATTTGGAGCCGTGGTTTGCAAGTAGAAGACACTTCTTCTGATTCATAGATTTTCAGTTCAAGTTGTGATATACAAATAGGTAAAATAAATTTGATGTTTATTTTTTATCTCTTAAATTTAATTTTAGTATAATTTGAAGCCACAACTTATTTTCTTCAATCATCATCTACATGGTTAGTAGGTAAATTATATCTCGATATCTCAAAGGAATATAAGTGGATTATTTCAACGTGACACAGATCTTATAACTACAGTTTCTGTGAAATACTCAGCCTCGCAAATTTGGCTAATAAACATGATACGTTCTTCGCATAATTACGCAAATTAACGAATCATTAGCACTTAATTAAATTATTAATACTGATTGAGAGACGCACAACCCTCAGAGGATCTCCTAATTGATTGCGGAACGCAATGAACTGACGGAATTCACAGAATTTAATACATATTATATATCATTCATTGTTGTTCTATACAAATGTACAATGTTTATGTACGAACCATATAGTATGTACAAGCTATATGTGTGAGAAATGGAGATATATTTGAAAATACATTCTAAAATGTTGTAACCCTACAGTTTCAGAGTGTTGGTATTACAGATATTATAACCTACACCAATTAATTGCTATGTAATCAACGGGATTAGCTCAAAATGATTTATTGGTATATTTTGTACCCAATTGTATTTTTGCACCATAAAATTAAATTTTTACCCGACTACGGCAAAGCAAAATGAGGGTTATGGTTTTAAAAGTCTATGTATGTAAAGCATACACACACAGACCGTACCATATGGCGAAAAAAATATAATTCATAAATATAATGAGTTTAGTATAAAATGAAAAATCTTAAGTACATTCTTAAAATATATTATACTAGTAAAATCCAAGTACTGAAGAACTACTCCCATAAAAGTAAAACTAAAACACGACTACGCTGACCCGACCCAAAAGCTGAAAACAACTATAAAAATATCGTAAAGGAAGGCTAAATCCACGAAAAAAAACAAAAAAAAAATAAAAAAAGCATAGTAAAAGCCTTTAACTTAACTTAGTAGTAGCCGAAGATTTTTCTTAACAAAAATTGTGTATCCGACTTCATCTTAAATTGGCCTATACTATGGAATCGTTGATTTGGCCTACAGCATTTTGATACTTTTATTCAACATATCAGGTTTTAGTTTTTAAACTTTTATTTTATTTCTAATTCAGTAAAAGTAGGTATACTTCAAATAAATAATTACTTCGTAGAGTAATTTTTATTACAATATTGACCTTGCAACTTTGTTTTATTTCAGATGAAGGCAAAATCCACAAAATAGTTCAGTGGACCAGGAATGGAGACAGCCAATCAGCTTTGCTCGATATCTTTGACGTAACTCCTGGTGAACCAATCCAGGTAAATTAGTCATTCGTAATAATATAGTCTCTATAATATAATTAAACTAAAAAAAATAAAAATTACTGCTTAATAATGCTTAGTTAAGGTGATGCAAAGATAAACAATTAATCGAAAATATAATAAACAGACTGATTAGGGCTGGACATACAAAAACGCTGTAAGCGACTGTCCCATTCTAACAAAATCAACAGCCAGCTAGGCATCATAGTCGACCACCTCGACGGACCGAAGGTATTTTTAAGGTCACAGGAAGTCGGTGGATGGAGGTGGCTTAAAACCACTCATCGTGTCGTTCTATGGAGAAGCTTTATGTCCAGCAGTGGATTTCTACAGGCTGATGATGATTAAATATCTCAATCTTTTTTTAAACAACAATAGTTCAGTCAAAATGAAATGATGAATTATATAGTGATCTACTTCACCAACTAATTTTCTACAACTAAGAGTTTATTTACATTTTGTGTTTCACTACCACCAGGCAATGGCAATATCTCGTGTACACGGCTCGCTTTACGCAGCCTCAGATAGAAGAGTACTGCAACTGCGCCTGGCACTCTGCGCACGTCGCTACGACGCATGCGTGAGGTGCGCCCGCGACCCTTACTGTGGCTGGGATAGAGACGCTGGCGTTTGTAGGGAGTACATGCCTGGGTATGTATAATTGTATCAAATAGAAAAATATATTTGTTAATTCAGCAAAAAAAAATATTAAAAAACAATATGATTATATTATTTGTATAGATATTTTTTTGTTTTTTGTGTTTATTTTTCAGTGGAAATAAAAATAACCTAAAGTATTCATCAATTAAAAATTGTACTACGAATTAAACTGAATTTTTGCCCAATGAATTACGATCCGTAGATTTCGTTGTAGTGCTACGGCGTAGTGGTTCTACGAAATCCTTTTCCAGACACATTACTGCTACAATGATTCAACGATAACAGCATAGCTACGTCACTTTTAGTTCTGTGAATCAAAAATCTGGCTTTTGATTTAAAACTATAAATTTTAACATATATCATCTTGGAATATTATTTATGTTTTAACTTGCTCTTATATGGAAAATCATTAAAATGTTTTATACCTTTCTTTAAACAGACTAATCCAAGACGTAGCTAACGAAACAGCGGACATCTGTGATACCTCCATATCTCGCAAGGCTGTGTCAGCGACCTGGGGCCAGAGCTTGCATCTCGGCAGTTTCGTGAAGATGCCTGAAGTGCTTCACCCGAGGGCTGTGACCTGGTACCACTACTCCAGGGAGAAAGGACGGCACCCTATCACTTTTAAGTGAGTTTCAGTATGCGATAGGCGAAGGCCTTCAATCATAATAGTTTTATCGATTCCGGGGTGGTCCCATGAAATTCTTATTCTGGTTGAGTATGTTATTTTTCATTTACGATGTCTTTTAAATCAGAACAAACTAGGACGATGTCTTAAAGTTGATTAGTGACCACTTGAAAAGTAACTTTTAGCTACTATTTGGTTCAGTTATTACTAATCAGAAAATCATCTAGACATCAAATAACAATAACGGCATAACATCTGTTATTGTATTTATTAACTTATTACTAAGAACATTAACCTTATCTCCTGTAACAACTGGTGCACACTATAGTTTCCAGCAATTTCAGAATAACCAGCTTAATAAATAAATCCGTATTCTTGTAACCTTACTTACTTGTAATCAATATGAGTCATATACTGATTATAGTCCTCAATTATGTATAGAACGTTTTGTCAAAATATAAAAAGCTATAAAAACATTAACTTGTATACAAAAAATGTATATAAAATTCCAAAATGTTTTCCTATTCTATTTTCCTATTATATCAGTCTCCATTTTAATTCAAATTCATCATAAACAATACTTTGTAATAATAATACTCTGAAACGTAACCCCAAAAGCAATATCACTGTCACCATCACCCTCGGAAACATATCTCGTACGACTAATATCTGCTACGCACCCACAATTTAATTACTAAGCACCTGTAGGTATTGTGCAAGACTGTTTTACGTCAGTTATTATTGCAGCAGGAACAATTTCTTATTAAATAACTATACTCATCACATAATAGAAACTTGATTGTGTGAAAATATTATCGTACTTTATCTTTGAAGATAAGCCAGCTAAAAATCTCACCTTGACTACTTTTTATGTCATACCTACTGAAACATCTTAAACTATAAGCAGTGGTTTTGTTATCAGTAGGTTACCCCACAAAACTTTCAGACATTCAAACATAAGTTGAATGTTTCAAGATTAAACCTAACCTTCTAAGTCACTCTAGCTCGACTTTCCGTCTTTCAACTAAAAATAAAAGTACCTAATAAGGGCAGCCACGACAAAACCATACCAGACAGAAAAACACCAAACAAACAATTAAGCACAAACTGAGTTTAACTGCTAATTTATTTCAATTTTAAGAGATAATTGCTCCCAACAGCTTTGAAGTTTAGAAAACAGTTGAACGGAACACGCATGCAACAACATTAATTAAAGGGTTTCCAAATCTTCTGTTATCGCACTTCCGACTGACAGTCACAGCTTGTAATGAAACCAGCTAGTTCCTTGTAGCATAATAAACTCATAATGATCTCACCGCTATAACAAGCGTAGCGTGTGCTGTCTTGCATATTTTTGCTGAAGTTTATTTATTTTTGACTACCTTCCTAAGGTTTTTAAGTTCTCATTTACTATGTATCAGCAACTCTTTGCTCCGAGGCACCACACAGGCGCTTCTCACCTAGTGGTAAGACGGACCATTTATGTAAGCCAAGCCGTGTTTGTTGCCTGATTCTTCTAAGCTTGGTCGCGTTGGAACAGGAGTAATTTTAGTTTATAAGACGATTCAAAATGATCCTTGTGATTTCAATGAATAAAGTTCTTTTTGACTTTTTTGACTTTGGCTTTAGGATTCAAATCACCATGCTAGTCCAGTGCAGGTTGGATAACACAAGCCTTTAAAATTTTCAAATCAATGCAAATCAAATAATGTATTTATTTTGGAACAAAATATGATTTACAAAAACAATAAGAGAACGATAACATTCACAGTAGTTTTAAAAATTGTGTTGCGAATATTAACGCCTTCCTCCAAAATTAGTTCTGGACTTGCCGGATTTGTGAGTGTTGTTGCACATACAATTTCAAGTTGAAATATAATATCAATTCACGCCTAGGCATAACCTTCGGATTTTAAGTCGGGGTACTTCCTACTGAAGCAACACGACTCAGTTGTTGATCTACTAGTAGCAACGATATGAAATAACAAGACCTACCTTTCAGTTAAATACATTTTTATCACGGAAAACGGCCATGTTAATCTATGATTTGATTATGATACGGTTGTGAGTCTATTGTGCGAAAGCTTAGGAATGCTATCTGTGAATTAAAGACCTCGTTTCTCTGTAATCAATTTTTTGCTTGCATAAAAGTTGTACACTGGTTAGGTTGAAAATAATGAATAATTCTTTAGATTTTTATTGCAAAAATATTGCTAAAAAACTTATCACACAGTGGTACCACATTATGCCTCTACCTTCTGTAATATGGCTGTAGGTATAAAATGTGTCAGGTGTCTCTCTATGAGCTGTGGTACAATTAAAATGCAAGGGGAAACTTTAGAATTAACGCTTTGTTTTATCGTACTCCTAATGTCTTTAAAACGTGCTATTTCATTGTTTCTGTGACCCTGCCGATTCTGGAACTGTGTATTTAATTATTTTATTTTAATCAGAACACAAACAGTATCTTCATCAAGTAAATAATTTAAAATACGAATAAATATGAACATGTTTTCATAAATAAGAATGTAGAAAAACTTATCTTTACTAATGTAAGTACATTAATAATTCAAACGATAAAAATGAAGAAAATGATCTATAGAAAGTCAAAACAGAATATTTATTATTTATTAAACCAATTATTGATACTAATGGTTAGAAAGAACTCGCTTGAAAACGAATGGATTCGAAATTCAGGAAAGTCGAACAGTTTTTCATATCAATTTGCATAGAAGAAGCAATTATGCCTATAATGTGACACGTTGAGGATCGTAAAGTGAGAGAGAAGGTATTCTGACGGATCTTGTTCAAGTAGTCAGTTCACTGGTTCTTTCTTGAAGCATGTGGCTATGGGAATAGCCTTTGACTGTGACCACATTCTATAAACTGTGTTAGCGAGTCTAATAGTTGTTACTAGAGTACGGTGCAAGGAGTTTCCTTTCAAATACCCCATTGCATTGCCTAAAATAATACTAAAATTCATAAATTGTATAAAGCAAAGATTAAAACCACATGCTACCGCAATAAATTATTATTAATTGAAAACAGAGAAGCAAAGCTGTGCAGCCCTAACAACATAATAATTACTTTTTAATCGATTAAACAGATACTACAACTCGATGCTTTGACATCCCTACGCACAAAAACTAACCCTTCAGATAATGAATATAGAAAATAATCACCATACCCAAACCTCATTAAAAGCTAAAATAATGTAAAAACATCAAACCAACCACATTGCAATATTTAATACGTTATAGCACGAAGTAACGGTCTTGATCGTTGAATTTTATTTTGCAGTAAACCAGAGAAATACATTGAGACGTCTGAGCACGGACTACTGATCATATCTGTGAATGAGGGTGATGCTGGGAGATATGATTGCTGGCTCGGAGGATCTTTGCTGTGCTCCTACAATATCACAGTCGATACTCATAGGTAAGTAAAAAAATCAACAAAAATGTAATCATTTAGTGCTAATGTAAAACATAACATAATAAAATGTTATTCCTATGTTATTCTTATGTTACAGATGCTCGCCACCAGAGAAGAGCAATGAGTATCAGAAGATTTACTCAAATTGGTGTCATGAATTTGAAAAGTATAAAAGTGCTATGAAGACTTGGGAGCGAAAGCAAGAGGTAATATTTGAATATCTTTGTTAAAATCTGTCATTTGATTTTTCCTTGCTTTTGTGTTACTAATTAATGTAATTTTTTATTGTTTCAGCAATGTGCACGGCAAAATGACTCTAATCTGAATACACATCCAAACGAAATAGTGTGATAGCTCCTGCGAATCGCCTATCTCATGTTTCAATCTGTTAATTATTACGGCGGAGCTATACCAATTCCTTACGTATCAGCAAGCCTCCAGTACTTGAACGTAGTCTCTTAAGAGGTATCAATAGCGACTCCATATAGATGCACAATTCTCAAGACTAATAGTGTACTCAACCGATTGTGACACCCTCTAGCTTTTATAGACAAAGTTTAGTGATATAATAAGTAGTGCGACAGTGACGTTATAACATGAGAAGGTGATTGGAGTTTGAAATTTTTAAAGACACTCTTAATATAAGTGGAACGAAAAGTTGTGCGTTGCTTGTTGTTAATTAAAATGTAAAAATATTAGTAAACTGAAATTTTGAATTATAAGTACGCTTTTGTTCGCTAAGGAAAGATAAATTGTTAGTTATATGGAATGGAATTTTATATTTGTATTTGCCTGATAACGTATATCCAATAAACTTGCCATTTTTAATTAATAAGTTAAATTGTTCCGCATTCGTTTGGTTCTACGTCTTGGGTAATAGATGATCTAAACGTGTTAGTTGTAGTATAAACGATTCTAATACAAAGATAGGTATTACTAGTATTACCGTGCGTTCCACCGCGCAGTAATTTGAAATCTCCGAGGGTTGTGGGAGGGTTCACCTCATTATTTTTCCCCTATTTGTGTAAATAGTTACCTAATTTAATTTGACTGTACTTATTATAAGTGTATTTATAGTATGCACGTCCCTTAGCGTAATAAATATATTTTAAGCCTGTGATATATAAGAAAAACTCATTTAGGAAATTGTATTTAAGTATTTGGACGCATTAATTACTAAATTGTGATGAAAATTTTCACGGTCCAGTTGTCTCACTCCATTGATTGTAAAATTTTATAATGTATTATAGCTTCAGCAGTGATAACAAATCTTGACACAAATAGTTTGATCACTTAATTAACTATTTTAGCATGCAGCACGAATACATTTTATTTTAAGTTATATAATAATTGAGTGTAGCAGGGTAAAATAACAAAAAGTACGTAAGCACAGTAAAGTTCATTTTAGTGAGCTTAGTTGACAATTTAGCCATGTTGCCCTACCATAAAATATAATAATACTAATACTTTAAGCATAATAACATAAACCAGATAATTTAAAAGTTACTGCATCCAGATTTTCGGTACAAACACACGTATCATCTAGTACCTACTCAATTTTCATATCAGATTGTACTTAAGCTTATTTAAAAATATTAGAAAAATCACAACACAATTTGATTATTTACAAATTCACTAACAAAATTATCATAATCATTTTTAAAGTTAGTAAAGTCATATATATTTTTCTAGAAACTTATTAATATACTACTTGGATACTTGCTGTTTTTATTTTATCTAGATTATATAAAAATAATTTTAACAATAAATTTTATGTATGTACTTAGAAATAGTCTCAGTTTCAGTTAAATATTATTGAAGTAAGATACCTTTACGTTTTCAATGTAATGTTTTTCACGTCACCATAATAATATAAAAAATTATTTACGAAGGACATCACATAAATTGCTCATTATACATGTGTAGAAGATTTCTATTCACTGTATTATGATATTTACTAATGATAATGTAACATTAGATCATACTTAAAATTTTACTATCATTCGTCGAACCATCTCAGCAAGCTTTGTAGTGATTATAGTGAATAGGTGCTTTTATAAGCTTTGATTTTGCAAATAAGATATTTTCCAAACTATTCTCATATCATATTGTAAATATATTGTAATAGATATAAATTCTTAAGAAAATATCTGAGCTTCGACGATTAAAGTGTAATATCTAGCGTATTTAAGTACTATTTTAGTGATAATCTAAAGATGTCTCACCTTCTGGGATGATCTTGCGCAATAACTATAATTACTATTATCTATATCTAATGAAATAGCTCTGTAAATTTCACATGTTACTATGATAAGTTAAATTTCGAACGTAGCGTTAAGATTTTATAATATAATAAATCTATGAAATGTATCTTTGACTTTGTTCGTATTTCACTTACTTTCTAAAAAAATTATAAGTGCTATTGGTTAAACTGAATATCATAAGTAGTAAAAACAAACATTCATTCGATAAGAAGTGTAGAAATTCGTGTTTAAATAAATAAATGCTGGACATTTCACACAACATCCCCAAGCTAAGCAGAGCTTGTATTATGGGTACTAAATAGATATACATAATACAATACATAACATAGATAGATATTTTTTACTATACATAGAAAATACCCAGAACACCTTGAACAAATTATCTGCCAATCGTACAAATATTTGTTCCGAGGCGGAAATCGAACCCACATCCTCCTGCATCGCAGGCAAACATTCGCCCGCCGCGCCACAGAGGTCGTCAAATTCAATTTAGTCCGAACAATTGAAAATCGATACATCAAAGTTAGTACAAGTGCCATGGAAATTGAATCACATTCATAATACTTATTAGACTTGCTATGGAAAAACAAAGAACTATAGTAGTTTTGTTTTGGTAATAGAGCCATCACAGCGCGAGCGAAAATGTTTAAAATAGTGTCGATTCATCAAGTCGCATACTGGGTTGACATTTTCGTCATAACATGCCTGGGGGCCGACGGCGCCCTCGGCACCGGCTATCATTTATTCTGTGTCGAAGGGACTGTGAGGGACTATAAAAAGTAAGGGCGCGTAATTATATAGTGCCACTAAACTAATTTCACGATACATTGCCGTCGAAATCTGTGCTTGGCACCGCCCCGCCTACCAAAATGTGATTTTTCTTTCATAACCAACCTCATGATTACCATTGTTATATGTTATTTCGTATGAATTGCTAATGTTACTGGCTACGTGTTTACGACGAAATTGCTCGCAATATTAATGAAAAGCTGATGACGGCTGTTAAATTGTTACGACCTTCCATTTTTCAAGGTTTGTATTGCGTGTTGAGTGAACTCGGCAAGTTTTGATAATTATAGTTTTAAATGTTAACGACTGTAATTTGCGATTTTGATGCTATTATAATCCTGGATCGTCTATATTAACATACTTTTTGTTAGTTTGTAAGTACAGTATGAATTAATCCGTTTGTTTGTGATCACGCAAAATGCAAAAGAGCTTCCGGATATTGCTAAAGTTGTATGACAAAGTGGTTTACGACTAAAGAACAAGTAACCGACACGGGTTTTACTAAAAACATACATACGGGTCGAATTGAGAACCTCCTCCTTTTTTTTGAAGTCGGTCAAAAAAAATGGCTTAGTTATGTAACTACTACACAAGATACTAATCAAAACAGGTCAGTTCGCTCAAAAAAGTTCAAAAATGTTTCCATTTAGACACCATACTTCCTACTAGATGCCTTCTCGTACCTGCTCATAAAAAACAAATTAATACAATGCTAGCAACGTAACTTGCTATAAGTATATACTACTATTACAAGCTACTTGCGGCTTAAACAGACATCATAACACGGATTACCCACCCATGCATTTTAAGTGAGAACTACGCTTGACAAGTTACAAGTAGTTTGTTCCTGGAAGCGGTCCGAAGATTAGATTCCAGATTGTACTATAAACCCGAGTTGGGGGTTGTGGGATTTATCAAAATTTAGGTACATCTCTGAACTAGCTTGACAATACTGCTTGAATGTTATGATGAATGCAATGTAAACTACAAAGCTTTAGTTGATCCTTTGCCTAAATATTCATATGTTGGTAAAATGTATACGAATAAAAAGTAGAGTTGGTTAGGGTTAAAATGAGTCTCAAACGAGTTCACGCAGATTTTAAAGCTAAACTTTATTATTAATTGTATGTGAAAGACGACAAATTGGGTTTATTGTCAATATTTATTTATTTATTTTAGGAAAACCATCGGCACATAAAAACAAAATGGTAACTTATATAGTAATTTAGAGGCCATTTAAATGTCTCCACTTGTAGATTATATTAACATACATAACATACCCAACAGCCACATACGTAGTCATAATCCAACACTAGGATTCCCTGTGTCGTGGGTATAAGGAACTACGAGTACCATGGTACCATAACACCCAGACCCGGGACAAATATTTGCAGATCATACAAACATTTGCCCCGCAGCGGGAATCGAACCCGCAACCTCTCGCATCTCAGCCAACCCCTTGTCCACCCACTGTAAGTTAAAAGCCTCCTGTAACTCAAACCATTTCTCTCTACTCGTATTTAGGTAAAAGATGTGAACTAAAAGCCATTTTCATGACTGTCTCTGAACAATCCTTCATTCAAAAAATCAAATACACAATTAAAATCAACACCCTGACATTTAGTTGAGGGGGAGTGGAAGAATGCAGCATCAAACTCATGATCATTGGTGCATGTAATGTCTCATTTCACGGAACCACCGCCGGACTTCGTCTCCATTAAATAATTACTCATGGTGGAAAACTTTGAGAGGGCTGATGGGTTTGTTGGGGACGCAACGCAAGTTTTTGAAGATGGATTAGTTGGGCGACTCGAGACTCGGGAGCAAATTAAGTAAGTAAGATAAAAAGTATTATTTTTATTTACAGAAAGAATAATACAACAACACAAAGTTAAAAAATGCAAGTTAAATAGTTGAGCTGTAAAAAACCGTTGCAAATAATATTAAAATGGCCTAACTGATCTAATCACTATCATACAGTGTACCTAAGGCGTTGCCTGCATTGCCACGCTAAATGACAATACTAATGGTGAGTAAGTAGTTTCATTTCCTGATACAATTTGAGATATGCTGAACTGAAAATGTGACTTCAGTCTTTTTGGTAAAAAAGTGACATCGACAAACAAATTGTAGGGGTGGTGTGATGTGTCTGGCCTAAGAATAGACCTCACTCTCTCCTTCAGTGGAGTGCGGGTGGCCGTAAAAGCAGACTAAGGGATTACACCAGGACAGCAGCATCCACCTTAGTACTGCACCTTAGTACTCAGTACGACACGAATACTGCAATGATTATTGCAGTATTCGTGTCGTACTGAGGTCTCCGCCTGCTAAGCGTAGTGATTATAGCATTTAGTTTCTCCCCCATTTTTGTTTATGGGGGAGGCCTCACCCTGCATAAGTCCATCTAAAGGCTAATGATGATTATAATTGTAGGAGTTGCTACATGTTTTATTTAATTTATCTGATTGTGATCAGAGACGATAGCAAACCATCATTCAAAATCACCTCAGCAGCTTGCTGTATTATTCAACTAGACTAGAGCAACAAGAACTACATGACACTAAACATGTCTCTAGGCTAGACATTTATTTATTCATACACTCAGACACAACACAGGCCAAGACGTTTTACATAGTCTTGCATACACAATTAATTTGATATTTAAGTTAAGTATAAACAGGTCAAAAGGCACCATAGATACATAGGTTGGTATAGTAATGTTTGTTGATGTTGTCATGCGCATCAAACAGGTATTTTTGTAGTTGAAAAATACTAAAGTAAATATACCTACTCTTGTAAATAATATAAAATATACCTAACACGAAAATCATTTATTCAGCATTACTTTGTTCATAACCAGCAGCCTTTAGACGTTAATGGTATTTCAATTTAGATTTCTCAATAACAAAATAGTAAGGCTACCTACTAGTAATAATATTAAAAGTAAAAATACTGTAATCCTACGGCTCAATCAAGTAAAGTAATAATTTGAAAAATATATTATTTAATCCTACTTCCTACTAATATCATAAACGCGAAAGTTTGTGAGTATGGATGGATGTTTGTTACTCTTTCACGTAAAAACTACTAAATGGATTTGAGTGAAATTTGGAATGGAGATATTTTACGCCCTGGATTAACACATAGGCTACTTTTCATCATCATCATCAATTTTCATCATTATTCACGCGGGTGAAACCGTGGGGTGCAACTAGTCGTATATAAATAGTAGTGGTGATAACATTTACTGCTACTAAACTAGAAAAAATACCGGCTAAATGAAAGGAAAATATAGCTTAATGATCTTCATCCGTGGGAAGATTTTTTGAAGTTTCCTTTTTCTTCTTCATTCAACTATTAATTATGCACAATAAATCAAAAGATTTCAATTCCTCACATGTTTGGTAAGTGAAGACTGACTAAAAGCATGGCTTTGAGTTCGACATAATCCTTTATTAGCCCGACACGGGTCGTGGCACGCCACTCTAGTAAGCGCATTTGGAATAAGGCTGTGACCTTAAACAAATAGAGCATCTAGCGAGTTAAGAACCCAAAAATATAAATTTACTAAATGCTATATCAGCAGCTACAGATTTTGTAGCATTATAACAAACCGCAGCAGCTAAAACCGTAGTGCATCGTAGAGCGTAGCTACGATCGTAGCGCAACGTAGGCCCTACATACGAAAGGAGATTTTTCGTAGATTGTCGCGGAACAAAGCTAAGCCCCTCGCAGCAAAGCAAAATGCAGCAAAGTGATTTGGTGCCATTTATGAATAGTTAGGTTTTGGATTTTAAAACAGCGCTTGCTCTACGCTCCGCTTATGAAACGATGCAGCCAGCGAATTGTTCCGTATTAACAATTAGTCATGCCTACGTCTGCCCACAAAGTTTGCACAAATTTACATAACAATATAGCCCTTACGTGGATTCAGTTGGTTATGGCGATTTTTAAATTAATTGGTTCGGGAACCGTGGCTAATTTTATCCCGTGCCGCTTCCCTCTTTGTTGTGGTCAGCGAGTAGATGAACAGAAAATTTTGAATTTTGTAAAAGCGAGTAACAAAATGTTAATACAGCTCAGCATCTTAAGCAACTGAACACTCAAATTTTAGTTTGATTTTATCAAAAAAAGAAAAATGCAAAAAATGAAAAAGTAATGAAAAAATGTAAAATGCATGCAAAGAAACTTTTGGTTCACTACGTCAAATAACGAGAAAATAAAATTGATTCATGTACCGATTACCTTTTTGAATTGACTGTACCTACACAATGTATAAAAGTTTTATCAGAACGCAAACTTTCTACTTATTTTTATTCTAATTACATCATGTGTATAATGACGGTCAACATAGACGGACACCCTGACTCAAAAGGACAGCGATAAAAGCAAAACTAAGTATATCGAGACGAAATGAGCAAGAACAATAGTGAGTTTTAATTGTCGCATTGTACGTCGACACGTTCTATGAATAGAGTCATTTGCTTCTAACAACATTAATGTCCGGGCCTCTTCATAGCAGATCAGAGGATAGCTGGTTAGGTAGAAGACGTTGGCTTGCAACCTAAGGCGAGAATAGTTACGCAGTAATATTGATTAAATAACGATTGGTCTTCTGCATAACAACGAAGCGTGAAAACGCTAAGCGATAAATTATAAACATTATTTCGTATTCAAAACAAGGACGTTTTTAGGGTGTATTCTCTCACCGTTAAGTTTGAGTGCACTTTTTTATTTTATGCTACTAGGCAAGCAGACAAGCTTACGGCCCACCAGATGGAAAGCAGTTACCGTAGCCTATGAACGCCTGTAACACCAGAGGCATCACACGCGCGCTGCCGACCCTGAGACATAAAGATGAAAAGTCTCATGTGCACTAGTTGTCATTTGTTTTAGTGGAATGCCTACGGTGCTGGACTGGTACGTATTTGAACCCAACGGTCAAATAGGTACCAGTTTGCCATAGTCGGGTTGTTGGGTCACTACACTACACCCCATCAGTGATCTCAACATATTTGCACCATTTTTTTTTTATTGAGTTTAATTTGGCCCACCTGACAACCTGGCACCTGTTTTTGAAGCAGATCAATGATTTTATTGGAATTACATGCGGTATTTTACAAACCGCGTCAGCTGGTCCTCTTCTAAGCTGTATCCTGACCCTTATGCCATCAGTTTTTGTTTGTTAATCTACAGAAAAGGGCGTAACTCATTTTGTCAACTGGTAATTTAATTTCACTTGAACCCCAAGTCCTGTAGGCTCCGAGCCGTGGACATGGGTTGTAGCAATTTGTTTTAGGTAATTTATCGTCTGTTTTGGGTATGTCCAGATTTGTGAACCGATAGGAATGACGATTCAATAATCTTTTTTGATGTCATCCTTGTTAAACTGGCTGAAAATTTAAAAAGTTTAATTTTTGCATCGAGACCAATGTTAGCTTGTGACCTACCGGATACTGGATAGCTCATATCATTGGATTTGCCAATTACTACTTACTAACAGTCTTTTAAGTTTCAATATCTCACATGGCTCAAAAATGTAAAAACATGAAAAAGTACTAAAGATCCCAAACATTTGAAAAATACTGCACTATTCATATCCATTGCCATGGTGTGTCCGGGTCCTTCATCTCCTCCCGTGGACTCGGATGGATGTGTGGTGATAGCCGACTAAGGGATTACACCAGGGAATGGGCAGAACAATCCACCTGAGTACTCAACACCAATACTGCGATCACCAATCCGCCTGCCAAGCATAGTATTATGACAATACCCCCCATTATATTTCATGGGGGAGGCCTCGTCCAGCAGTGGGCGCCTAAAGGATGCTGATGATGATGATCCATAACAGTATCCGTTTTCTTACCAAAACTGAAATAAAGTGACGACCCCATTGAAATACCTACGCTTAAAATGCAATTTTAAACGAGCACTTTTATTTATGGCCCCCAAAAATGTGAAATGTTAACGTTTTATTGCTGAGCTTTAAAAAAATACGAAGAACAAACAATGGGCCTGTTATCCCACGACGGGGGACGTCAAGACATATTTGCTTAAAGAAGGGATACATTGGCCCGCGATCCGCTTTTAATACAGGTAAATATTTTGCGTTGCATTCTATTTGAAACTTTTTATTTTCCGCTATTATAACGCGCGCTTACATTTTTTAAAGGTAAGGTTAGGTAGGTGGTTTTTTATATGGCTAATGTCTTTTTTTCGTGGTCTAGGGGCTTTTTATTTGTTATCATTGAACATGTAATCACTACGCTGTCTTTAACTTCCATCTCACTTTACGTCTTTGTTTGAGGCATCTGTGGCTATAGTTGCCACAATTCTGCCAGTGTTCGTGTTATGATAGGTTCATAAAGCTTATAGGAGATGGATACAAACCAAGACGATTTTTCTAAAACAAATAAAAAACTAATCTATAATACACTGATAATACATAGTAAATAACCACTTATTGCACAATTTAATTATTTTCGTGTTTTCCGGTCATTTGATGGCATAGTTCATTTTTCTGTATATCCTGTTAACGAAATGAGTATTGGACACAAACAACTTTATATTTTTTGTTTTTTTCGCTTGAAGAATATTGGGAGAATGAGTGAGAGTTACGAAGTTTAATGCATAAGATACAATAATTAAAGCCTATATTAATTTACTCAATTTTTTACTAAGTACTATTTGGTCTCTCGATGGACTAAATACATTATTGAAGGTCGCAGGAAGTCAGTGGATGGAGGCGGCTCAAGACCATTTAGCGTGGCATTCTATGTAGGAGATCTATGTCCAACAGTGGACTTCTACTGGCTGATAATGATGATAATGATGATGATTTGGTCATTGGAAGAAAACAACAGTGACTTTAGGTAATGACACAGAGAGACCCCTTGAAATGAATTGGAGATTCAAATGAGCGATAAATTTGATTGCTCTCGACAAAGAGATTTCATTTTGATAAATCAACGCTCATTGTTGTATGGATTTATTATATTTGCTTTTGAGAAACGACGGCCCTTTCATCGTAATTAATCTTCAACTAATCAAGTAGCAGAATGGTGATAAGATTTTTTTTTGACAGTTCATTGATCAAGCTCAGAAATTAATAATTTAAAATCAATAACATGAATTATATTAATGTAAACTTCATATATTACTAGGATTTCTTATAGTATTTTGAGAAACTAAGGGTGAAAATCGAGGACTCAATCTACAAACTCTTGAGCTGTCTTCTAAACCACCTCTATTTAATTACCGAGACCATTTTATATGCTTATTTATATATTTAGTAATGTTTTTTTATTTATTTTGGTTTGTGTTTTCATCTAGCGCTGCTGAACTTTAGTTTTAGCTGAAAATCAGCGTAGGGTTGTAACGCATTCAACATTATGCTGAGCTGAACGCCACGATACACGGATACATGTGCCAATGATTAAAGTAACCTACTACTTATTTTACTGTCTAAGTCGTAAGTACGTACCTATGTGTGTATGTGTATGTATGGCCTTGTGTGTTTGTTTGTGTAAAAAAACACACACAAAGCTGTTTAGTCTATTCTATTCTGTTTTTTTGGCGGTATTTTCAAATTTTTTAGTGTCAACAACAATAACGACATTTTCAGCTTTTTTAATCTAATTCAGAAAGAACGTGGGGTGCGGATTGGGCTGTTGAAAAATGTGAAATATTTAAGATGCAAAATTTTATATTAAGAATAGCCGAGATTACACCTTGCTCTCATCTATTTTTAAAAACGAGAAGGCAAGTGGGACATTTTTATTGCCCCCAAGCTCTAGATTAGATGTGTTCTGCGAATTTGATGCATATAAAATGAGCTCGATTATTCACAACCCTGCGCCACTTGGCTTTTGTGACTGTCTATGAATATAAGATTGTGCCATATGACTCTCTGACACACCCTTTTTGTGTAACGTTCTAACTTTCTACTGAAGCTTAACGAATTATGATAAATTCATAATTCATCATTAATTATGGCATACTTTAACAATAATTAGGCTAGTGCTCATAAAAAGTAATTAACTTGCTTATTGTGTGATTTTTAATCTTCAAAATTCTTGGTTGGTGGTGGTTGAACTCAAATCAAATGATGCAGTGTAGCAATGTCCTGACGAAATTTTTGAGGTTGCAAGAAGTCGGTAGATTGAGGCGATTTAAGACGTTATGGTATTCTATGGAGGAGGTCTATGTCCATCAGTGGCCTTTTACTAGCTGATCATAGTGATGCTCATTTATAATCTTACCGATCAACTATTATAATAAAAGATTCCAAATTATACCGCCTAATTATTTTTGCGTAATGAAAATAATATAAACACTCAATAAAATATATATTATTCATTGTGAAAACCCCATTGCGCTTCATCTAAATCCATCTTCCAATATTTACTAACGTAATTATATTTAAAATTTAAATCCCCTACTTGTAAGTAAAACGACAGCAAAATTTTGAAAAGAATTGCGACAGCAAGCAAACACCATTCTGTATCGAAACGGGAACAAAAGAGAAATTGAACATGTGCAAAAAATATCTGGCGTATGCATTTGGGAATTTTGCGTGACAGAAAATTTAATACGAGGGGAGTCTAATATTAAACCTCGGGGACCCATCACTTTTAATATTTGGCCGTAGTCCTAGAGGGCTCCTAAATTATTTACCAAATGGAAAGGTAATGGTGGAGGAAGAGTGTGAATGAATATGTAAATTTTATAAGCTCCGTATTGACCATAAAACGTAACAGCCACTTCAAATCTGTGTATGAAGAATACGCGGTCACAAAAGGTTAACACTATACGAGTACCTTCACCTCAAAAAGTGAATTTGGTTGTAATGTATGCCGTAATTGTTGTTTATAGGATCGTAAAATAAGCCACAAATTCTCATTGTTGTCCTTACCCTTTTCCACGTAAAAGTACCTTGATAATAAATAATATCGCAGTATATTTCAATGAAACTAATATCCTTTTCGTGCAGCTTTTTTTATTTTTCATAATATGTTATCATGAATTATTAATTTCCCGATAATCTGTTTATTTATTGTATTATTTTTATTTTATTGTTATTTTTAGTAGGTATGTTTTTCCGATTTTTTTTTATTTTTCTCTTTCATATACAGTTTTCAAAAATAAGTGTCCTTCTTGTCTGAAATTTAATTTTAAGTTATAATTTTGACGACCCCCTTGGCGCAGCGGGGGCGTACCTGGCCAAATCTAGAGGTTCGATACCCGCTAACAAATGTTAGCGTTATCTGCAAATATTTATTCCGGGTCTGGGTGGTGTAGTTCATGTTACCATGGTGCTTGTAGTTCCTGATACCCACGACGCAGGGAATCATAGTGTGGGATCAGGACTATTTTTGTATATGCGACTGTTGGGTGTTTATTATTTATGTATAGATACTGTAGTGTACATCACAGATACAAACTACTACAGGGCGGTCTTATTGCTATGATAAAAAAATACGTATTGAAAAGTACCGATACCAGTAATACCAGTAGTAGTATGGATAAGTATCTATCGTTTGTTAGGGTACCACACGTCGACAAAAAAAACGGGACCTAAGGGTCCCTTTTTTTTGTGATTTTTTTTGTTAGGATCTCTTCGTTGTTTGCTGTTTGTTTCAAGACACCCGTTTTCTCAGAAACGCGTGCAAGTAAAAATAAATAAATGCGGCACATTTCACACATTATCTAGCCCCAAGCTAAGCAGAGCTTGTGTTATGGATAATAAATAACTGATATACTTAATACAATATTTTTTATTATACATAGAAAAATACCCAGAACAGCCTGAACAAATATTTGCAGATCGTACAAATATTTGTTCCGAGCCGGGAATTGAACCCGAAACCTCCTGCGTCGCAGGCAAACCTTCGCCCGCCACGCCACAGAGGTTGTCAAACAAGAATATCAAATAATTAGGCCTGCAATCTCTCGGAGCTGTTAAAAAAATCAAACTTCTAAGTCAACGCAATCTAAAGATACGGTCGTTTATAACGCATATTTTTACACTCGCAAGGGAATTAAAACCTATAGTAGTATAAAGTAAGGTACTTCCCGTTGACCTAAAATCATGAAATTTGGCAAGAAGCAGGACTAATTTTTATTTGTGAATTGGTCCTCTTAATTACCTACAGTAAATATACATTATTGTCAATGCTGAATGCTATCGGACCGTTCGTCGTGGCATTCTAAGGGGGAGACCCTTAGGTCCACTTAGGTCCCTTAGGTCTTAGGTTAGAAGCCCACTGCTGGACTTATCCAGCAGTGGACTTCTACAGGCTGATGATGATGATGATTAGACCCTTGTTTCTCATTCGGGTAAGGATTTATCCCAAAACTACCCAAGTGCGTGTTGTGCTACGCTAAGTAAGGTTCCGTAGTGTTATGATAAACTAATTAGCACAATACATTTCAATTGAAGTGATTTGTGAGTAATTTTGTCTCGTCTAAAACACACAGATTGGCTTAAAATTCGGAAACTGTGTGAATGTACCCGACAAACAGATAGATATGACAAAAAGTTTGACGTGTGAGGACTTTTTCTCGTTTAGGAAACCCTAGAAATCGGGATTAATACGAGCACGTGTCCGCGTTTAGGGATGAAGGGGTGAGAGGAGTCACGGACCATAAAGAGTCACGCATCGGAGAAGTCCGCTAATGACTGCAAGTTACACCATTACAGAGCTAGCTAGACAGAGTTACTAAATTGCTAGAACTCGCAGTGATAGATCGAAACACATCTCGTATATGGGTGAACCTTATTCTACCTTCTAGGAGATTACAAAAGCTACAAAAGCAAGCTAAGTAGATTTGTGAAAAAAAAATATATATAAATATGTGTGATGTGGTTCAGCCTGAGAAAAGAATCCTCCATCTCCTCCCGTGGATGTCGTAAAAGTCGACTAAGAGATCTCCAGGGGATGGGTAGCAGCATCCGCCTGATTACTGAGTATATTGCGATCACTAATCTGCCTGCCAAGCGTGGTGATTATGGCAAATCCCCCCATTGCATTCTATGCGGAAGGCCTTGTCCAACAGTGGGCGCCTAAAAGCTGATGATGACGTTGATGATCTAAATATCACTCAAACAGGTACGTATGGACTGGTGTCTCGTTTCTATGTAGATAAAAATTCGTACGTTCGTAGAATCGTAGAATTGGGCACATCGTAATGTGCTTGGGCATATCAAGAAACGACAAGGCACGTGTGTGGCGTCTTTTCACAAAATGCTAATCTGATATCCGGAACACAAATATTTTTGAATTAAAAAATACTTGAGGTACCTGTTACTAACATTTTTGCTATAAAATCTTAAAAACTACATACCTTAAATAGTAGAAAGAGGGACATATAAAGAAAAACGTTAGAGACAAGTTTCTTTTAAACATTCTGTTAGGATTTTGCATGACTATAGCTAAAAACGAACTACTAACTCTCATCTCATCTTAATAACTTCTGCATGCTCAAAGCTAAGTTCACTTCAATTGAAGTTATCGTGGCTTGGTGTCATTTTAGAAAAATTACGACTATACACCACGTACTTTACTTTTCTCCTGCTGACGTTTTCATTTTTTTGAGTTCCCGTCTCGTGACCTTTGAGCGTGGTCGCAGTCGGTGCTCATGAGGAAGGACCTCAAAATGGTCAACGAAACGTCAGCAGGAGAATAGTAAAGTATGTGGTGAACAGTCGTAATTTTTCTAAAATTAAAATACTTCATTTACTTTAATTATTCTGTTTTCACCAACTTCTCTAACACAATATTCAAATTGTTTTGATGAAGCCATTTTGCAAGCACGTAAGCAAAGACCTATATCTAACAGTCGACATCTACAGATTTATGATGATGATGATGAAACAAAGTGGAGACCACTAACGGTGTAAAATTCAACTATTTAACGATAGTCCCATTATCGTTCCAGTCGTAATCATTTTCCTTGATATATCGACAAACGTTTGCACCTTACTATTCAGCCTAACATTTAATTGGACTTCAATTATGTAATGATGACTAATACGACACCATTTCATGATATTAGGTACCTAATTTCATGGAATGGTGTCGCTTCGAAAACAACATGCAACATGGTTTTCGCAATACTGCTATCATGGATACACAATAAACACATGTATTTCCAAATAATTACTTCAAAAAAGGAGGTAATCAATTAATTAGTTAGCATTAGGGTATGCAATCAAAAGTAGTCAAAAATACGTAGTTCTATCATTCATAGGTGAATTTATCCTTGAGAAAAAATCTACCAATTCTTATATTTTCACAAGGTCTCAGTTCGGGGCGAACCACTAGTAGGTAACTATTTAAGTATTTACCTACATACAATCAAAAGTATACAGAAATACGTATAGGTAGTTTTGTCAGTTCATAGGTGTATTCATCCCACCTTAGAAAAAATGTACCAATTCTAATTCTAATTCTAAAAAGAACTTAACCCAAACATCGCATTTTATCTACAAGGAAAAAATCCAGGAAATAGTCAGTTACCATAACTTTCATCGTCATTGGCTATTTGCAGCAAGACAATAATTAAAATGTAATCCTGTTACCGCGGCTCAGTGTTCCGTAGGTAGGTAGGTAGGTTAATCAGCTCGGGGTTGGGGTGGAAAATTTTGTTTATATGACTGTTGGACCAGATTTAGTGCGAAGGTGCCCAACGAGCGAGACCAAGGGGAATCGGTTTTCTCAGATTTTAAGGTGTTATAAAATAAATTGGCCTGGTGGTTATTCTCCACAGAAAACTTTGTGCTCATTTTCAAAATTGTAGAGAATTTTCCTCCTTTATAATCAAAACAGTTGCAAAATGTATGTTTTTTTAGGGAAGAACGAGACATGGACCGAAATGTTTAACTGGTGGAAAAATTATATTCTGCCGATGTAACCTTGGCTGATATTGGCCGTTACGATGCGCATATACAAATTAGTCCCTAAAAAATCTATTGCGCAGCCGCTTAGGCTTATAATTAACTCGGCAAAAATCTTTCGGCAGAACTGTTAATGCATTGCATAATACTATAATAATGCATGTACTAATTTGGTCACAGTCCAATTGAAGCCAATGTATACCATGCGTGGCACATTACTACGTGGTTAGCTAGGTCTACTTGTCGAGCAATAATCCACTAGCCTGTTCTATTTATGTTCCTAAGTATGCACAGAATGTAGGTATAAGACATTTTAATAATAACACATTTTTGTTTTATATAATTAATTAATTATGAATTAAGTTACGCGAAACATCGTAGCTTATCTGAGCCGACAATATTTACGTGACCGATTAGTGTATTTTCAATAAGTATAAGTAGTATTGATATCGAAAGCAATCTGATCATAATTATATGTGCAATTAGATAGACATTTGTAGTTATGTTCGTATAAATATTTTGGTAACTAGTTTTACACGTTCGAAGATTATTGTAAGAAATCTCAAAGTGTAATGTGTCAGCTAGATACATTACAAACCAATAGACTAGGCAGGCAAGGTGTATTTTACTAACACAATGATCCTTGTTGATTGATTAAATAAATTAAATATTATATAATAAATTGTAAGGCGTCTCCAATGTAGCCACAACACATGACAGATCAGCGATATGAGCCGATGTGACGAAGATAGGCCGAGCGGCACTACATAAATACACGACGCGCCGGCGCCGAGACACTTCCATTAGACACTTCTATCGTTCTATTTGCTTCGAGACTTTATGCTATGCAGACGTATTATGTGATCTAATTGCCATTCTGTTTAATTATTCCCTCGGTTATTCTGATTGTTTCAATTGCAACTATTATATTAAATTGTTGTAGTTTTGTGCATTATTTGTTATTGAATTTATCTTCACTTCCCTATAATATATATATATATATATATATATATATATATATATATATATATATATATAATATTATCCAATGATGATGTTGACAGCCGGCATCAACAGCCTCCTGGCCACAGTGGCACAGCGGGTGGATGATCCGATCCTCAGCCAGCAGACCTGGACGCATGGGCCAGGCAACTCAATGCGCAGCGATAAATTATTTGTAACTTGATATTAAATAAAACCACTAAGACTTTATCAGCAGCTTTCAGACGTCCACTGCTGGACGAAGCCGCCCCCATGACATACAATGTTGGGGAATTGCCATAATCACCACGCTTGGCAGGCGGTGATCGCTGTATTCATTTTGAGTACTCAGGTGTATGCTGCATGCTAAAATGGCGGGATGGCGGGATCAGGTGACAGGCACCGGATGTAATACCGCCGTTAGCTTTTACGATCACGGGAGAAGATAGAGGGGTATTTTCTTAGGCCGGACACGCCACGACATACACGGCATACTAACATCGTTTAAGTATTTTACCAACATGATTTTCGGACTTGTTGGTTAATTTTCGTTGGATTAGGTTGTAGAAAGCGTTAGCCGAGTTGGTCGTGGAAAGCCAGGGTTGCGATGAGCTCACCAATTGTCACGTCTGTATTCCTGTGACTGCGCAACCCACGTTGGAAAAGAGGCTCTGCCTACCACTTCGGGGGAAAAGGCATGTGTTTATGTATATATATATATATATATTATGTATTATGGGATAAACAAAACTCAAATAAATCATATTATTCTATTGAAGATGTCTGGTTTATTTCGGAATAAAGAGTGCCAATTTGAAGCAAACTCCTGCGGCCGCCGAGCGATGTACAGTTGTCATTTGCCTGCATTACTATGCTCTACACTGAAATTGCTTACTCATATTATAAAGACATTGGTCACACACATTATGGAACATTCATAGATGTGCCACATCAGGCACACGACTGCGGTCGCAGGAGACAGGGCGCTGCGGTCACTGAGCGATGCGGCGGCGGTACCCGCCTGCGTTCCACCGAGCTTTGAATCAATGCCATTACACCAACCCACAGAATTTCTCTACATTAGAGTAGTGGCTTTAGTATGCTACTTAGCTGTAAATAGCTTGAAATCTATATTAAAATAAAACTGTCGAAAAGTCTATATGTTTTTCATTATTGATGTTTTTTTTTTCAAAAACCAGTCAGTGTTCTTTAAAAAGTTCTTAAAAGAGGTTCAAACAAAAGACCAAAAAGTAGCATTCTATGGAGGAGCCCTATGTCCTATGTGAACTTCTAGACACTGATGATGATGGTTATGGAAATAAAAAAAGCTAAATAATAAGATAAATTCACTACAAAAAAAGAGGATTTATCTTTTGTACCATCCATCTAGAATGCGCAGTAAGTAGGTACCTCTACCAATATTATAATATCATAGACATAATTATTATACCATTAAACGAGCAATATTTGTATAAATTTATATATATTGAGATATCCAAAACGGCACTCACGATTTCGATGAAACTTGCTTTATAGTTTTTAGGGGCGAAAACCCAATCTAGCTAGGTCTCATCACGATATTTCATGTAGATGGTACCACCGAGCAAAGCACTGCCACCCAGGTACCATTACTAATTTATGATACTATATACCTATCAATTTAATATATTTAATAGATATATTTAATCAGAAAGCTTATATTCCAATAGAATAGAATAGAAAATACTTTATTGTACACCATAAGATAATAAAAAACTTAACATGATAATTAAAAGTAGGTGCAATGGGTGGTCTTATCGCTCAGAAGTAATTTCTTCCAGACAATCGTTGTATGGAGAGAGATCTGTAACATTACAAGAATGGCCGGCGGTGTACGTAAATATTACGAGATTATACGAAAGAAGTAAAAACAAAAACAAACAAACAAAAAACAAACAAACAAAAGATAAACAATAGATTCTATAAGTTTTCTGATGAAATATACTGTTCTTAATCTGTGGTTCGATAAAACACGGTAAAAAAATCATTACTCTATACTCAGTTTACGTCCAATTTCCTGATATATGACAAACTTACATCTTCAAGTTCACAAGCGTGAAAGTCCCATAGATATTTCACTGGATCGTTTCGTTTGAAAGTAAGGGGTTGTCTCTACCCCCTCGAGTTCATTTGATGGATGTAGCAGAACAAATTACTTGTCTTGGTATTTTTTGATTGAATGTAGGGAAAGGGTTGCAAAAATTGGGTGCAATCCTTTAGTTTTTTGACATACAACTCTTGTAAATTAAATAGTTATTTCTAAAGAACAATCCATCATCATTATCATCATCATCAGCAGCCTTAAGACGTACTGCTGGACGAAACCCTCCTCCATAAAACACAATAGGGGAATTGCCATAATTTTGGCTTGCTTGGCAGGCGGATTGGTGATCGCATTATTGGTGTTGAGTACTCAGGTGGATGGTGCTGCCCATCCTGTGGTGTAATCCTTTTGTTGGCTTTTACGACATTCAGCGTGAAGAGATGGAGGTTTCTATTTGTAGGACGGACACACCACGGCACATAAAAAAGTATTTTTTTGCTTTCAAAAATGAATCTAGCGCCATGCTTAATTTTTTTCACGAAATGCAATTTACTCGTAATTGAAAACTATTATTTTTAAAACCCAAAGTACTGTCTCAAGCATACATCCAAGGAAACTGTGTTTCATACCATCTTCCAAATCAGGCGTTTGCCTCATAATTCGTTGATATTCCTCAGCATCCTACATTTTATTTCAATGAACAACAAGAAATGACGGCAGACTAAAAGCTTCCATACATAATCTGGCGATGGCCAGAGTGCGGTATTAAAAAGCATTTCGCAATGTTTGCTAATTCCCAGCCAGAAAAGAACAATCGCACTGCGAGTGCTATGTGTAGTGCATTACGCCAGCCGGTGGTACAAAGCACTAGCAAAAGCAGAAGAGATTCCCAAGTTCTCAACGAGTTTTCTTTTCTTAGACCTTTCCAGCTAACGCGAAAGGTAGGTTTTGATTGAGTTATCTATCCTGTCAACATGATATGGCATAAAAACAGGTACAAGATTAATCTGGAAGACCTGGACAACCACGACTAGTTTTTTTTTTCAATAATTTCTTCAATAATTTTTAACTGTTTGACTCGCGCTCCCATTATCGCTCAACCCATTTCCATCTTGACTTCCTAGCTAGACAATTTAATCTCAGTTTTCACTATGTGGTAACAATGCATAGCTGTAGAGTAACAAGTGTAGGGTCTTAAAAATAAACGTTGATTTGTAATACAATGTATTTCTTCATAAATATCTTTTGCATTGACCGGCAGTCTCAAATTTTCTCGAAAAAGAAAATTTGAGTTAACAGTTAAACAACAAGTTAAAACATTGATTGTTTTCCATGGCTATACATGTAACAAAATCTTTAAATCACCCACCCAAACCATCCCACATCCACATCATGGGGGATACATCCACTCCTGATTAATTTTATCAGGCCCATATTAGGGCAAGTTAGCAGTTATAAACCGCCAACCTCTTGTGCAACGTACAGCCTCCCATTAAAACACTAGAGATTAGTGAAATAGACTCGCTATACACATGAGCCAGGATTTTTACTACTGCTCTATACATTAACTTCCTTATACTCCGTACACCTGCAGTCAAAGACATTCAACTTTGTACTTAAATGCTCTCCTTTACTTAAGTGGAGAGGTTGTTTAATTAGTTTTACACTAGTAAAAGCTTTCGCTAATTTAAAAGTTAATTGTATACAACACAAGCTTTTATTTTACATAAAAAGCTTAAGTAGCTTTTTTTATCAAGCTTGTATCAAATTCAAATCTGCAATTTTGACCCAGATTATTTTATTCGATTATATCAAATCTACTGTGTTGCGTCCGGCCTAAGAATAGACCCCTCCTTCTCCTCCCGTGGATGTAGTAAAAGTCTTACTAAGGGATCAGATACCAGGGGATGGACAGAAGCATCCACCTAAGTACTTAAACCAAACTACGATCACCAATCCGCCAGCCAAGCGTGGTGATTATGGCAAATCCCCCAATTGTATTCTATGGGGGAGGCTTCGTATAAGGGTTTTTTTTTTTTTATGCTACTTGGCAAGCATACAAGCTTACGGCCCACCAGATGGAAAGCAGTTACCGTTGCCTATGAACGCATGTAACACCAGAGGCATCACACGCGCGCTGCCGACCCTGAGACATAAAGATGAAAAGTCTCATGTGCCTGTAATTTCACCGGCACCCGTACCCTTCAAACCGAAACACAGCAATGCGAACACTACTGCTTGGCGGCAGAAACAGGTACGGTGGTAGTACTTCCCCGGACGAACTCTTTCACAAGAAGTTCTACTACTAACAAGAAGTTCTACTACTAACAGGGTTGTTGAAGATATCAAAACTACAAGTCAAGTACCGGTGGCAGTAGAATACTATAGTGATAACAAGCTGATTTGATGATGGAGTCAGTGGGCAACAGAACTCATCGTTGGATGATAGTCGAAAATCAATGTTTGGGCTCATTTTGAGCTCAAAATGAAGTTCCGATTACTAGTTTTATGAGTCTCAGTTCGGGATGAACCACTATAGTTATTATGTTGTAGTTATCTGTAAATAAATATTTACCAAGTAAATAATGTGAACTATAGGAAGTGAACAGAATTCAAAGGTAACCAAAGTAAGGTAAAGGAACCAGGATTGCTTAAGTTCTATGTTATGCTGGTCACGTCTTCATTGCACTTCATTATCACTTTGTGATAATCTTCATTCGATAATTCACCATCATCATCATCAGCTTGTATAAGTCCACTGCTGGACATAGGCCTCCCCCTTATAACGCCACGACGCCTTGAGCCACCTCCATCCACTGACTTCCTGAGACGTTTATAATTTCTTCAGTCTATCGAGTGGAGGACCTTCCTCTACCGCGTCATCCGGTTTGTAGTCGCCACTCGAGAACCTTCGCATTCGATAATTACTAGATCGTAATTTACTTGGTTTTCATTCATTAATAAGCGCATATGAAACTCGTGTTTGGATAAATTAAAGTACAAGACATGACTAAACTAAAACAAATAGATAATTTCCATTTCAATCAACGCGTGAGGTCCGGTGACGTCCCCTAGCCCTCAGACAGACCTCATCCCATCTTGTCAGCTGACATCACGATGTTTACAGAGCAAGATAAGCGTGACCGATCTTTGTACACCCTTCACAGGATGTGACAAAGCAGAGAGGAACAGAAAATGAATAGAGTATGCATTGAAATGATATTTGTGATTTAGAAAATAACCTATGAAACACTTACCAGTCAGAGTTAGAGAACCATGTATCGGGCATTTCACGCGTTGTTAAAAAAATATATATTATATTATAGTTATCAGTAATTTCATAAGTCACTTGATATCACGACGGCGGCGTGACCAATCAACATAACAGAATAAAAAAAAATAAAAAAAAAATAAAAAAAGTTAATAAACAAAAAAAAAGTTTTGTTTCTATAGCAACATTATTTCTACTTCTAATAATAGACAAGGATATAAGTGAAACTGTCACAAGGTACTATTTCTTTCAGAAAACTTTCCCTTAGTTCATATAACCTACCTACCTAATGCTTTATCTGCGAACACTAAAAAGTAATAAGTAGGGAGGTATACCTAGTAAAACAATAAATCGATATATATAAAAAAATAAGTGTTTTATTGATATTTCACTTACAGCAATTTCTGATAACACTAATCAGGTAGCAGAAAGATAAAATAAAACGGACAAACGCGAGCGAGACTCGCACCCTGAGGGTTCTTTATTATTTTGAAATTATCAGAGCCCATTTCGAGTTTCATCTTCTTTTTCCTACAAACTTCACTATCCCACTTTAGGGATAAAAAAGACAAAATTCTTAAATTTTAAACTTTTTCTTTTATTCGTATCATAAAGCCTCCAAGCATTCCGAATTTTAGAATTGTGAAGTTACTAGAAGTACCCTAGAAGTTTTTTATTTTCGTGATTCTCAAATAAAAATAAGATATTCATTCATATATCTTTTTTATCTACTCTCATACTGAAATATAAAAAAAAAATTACACCACCCGACATTCTCGAAGCTGCAACGAACAAATGAACCACTTATCGGCGAAATCTAGAAGGTATTACAATAAATGTTACCAAGACTTTAAAATATAATATTACCTATTTCATGAGATTAGATAAAGTAGGGTATGAAACTGCACATAATTTGGTCTTAAAACACTCATGTGATGCTATAAAAAAACTCGCCTCCGGCTCGTTTTTTTAACTCACACTCGTGTTTTAAGAACCCTTAATATGCAACAGTTTCATAAACTACTATAATACATTTAGTTAGAAAACATGATTGTTTACTGCGTTAGAAACTCACAGACTCATATTCGGTACAAATTTATACTTGGTACCTAAAGATAAGCGATTAAAATCGCTCCTGAGAAATAGGGTCTTAACAGACAGGCAGACGGACAGAAAAGTGATCTTATAAATGTCCCGTTTTATCCTTTTGAGTCACGGAACCCTAAAAATGCTTATGATGCTTTGGTGACTAATAAAAATTTCCCTTTGTTTGTGTAAAAGATCCTAACCACCAATTTGATCAAGCCCGATAAAAAGAAGCAAGCAAAAGACCCAGCAATGTTGTACATTGCGTGGTATGATAAGCTCTACGCCATTATTGTCACGACGGAAGTGACTCTCCGGTCAGTAATGCGTTGACCTAGGTCGGCTCCTTGCGCCTCCTGCAGTCATTACTCATTGAAAATTATACCAAACTAAGTGGTGTTTCGGGTACACTCACTCAAGCGAAAAGCGACCTCGTATTCCACTAGAACTTTCAGAATAGGTTGCGAATACGTGTATCGATTTAATAGCTCTCCCTCAACGATTTATTGCAAGGAATTTTTGCTGATGCATTTACTTAAAGGACTGGTAACTTATGTTTGGGGCACTTTGGTTTTTATGGAAAGTTCAAGTTGTAAAATGCTTATGGGCAAAGCAAAAACATTTTTAGGATTTATTTTTATTTTATGCAGCAGCTGTTTGAATTTATTTGATACTTGACTTCTAAACAGCAGGCTAGTAAAAATACAGAAGTGACTTGCTGTCAAAAATGTCATATGCTTTCAATACTTACGGTGGTCTTTTTCTGCTCTTTCGAAAGGAGTCGTATTTTATTTTATTTCAATTTCTAGTGTTTTTTTTGAGTTTTATCGTGTAATTTTGTTGACATTTTAACCGGTGTAGCTTATAAAGAGCCCATGGTAGTGAATTTAAATAAAATAAGTTTATTGCGTGTCTTTTCGAAGGGGTGGAAATTGTCCAGGAAAATTCTAGTAAACTGCCAACGATTTACTAGAATATGACTTGACAGAGTACTGACGACTTGACATTATTTGATAAATCTATGCTACTTGACATTGGCAAAATTGAGTACAACCTCAAATACCATTAAAAAAAAGAAGAATACCTACGGTGGATGCTGTTGAAACTTTCCGTTCATTAACTTCAATTACTTATCTGTGAGATCAATCCTTTACCTGACAGGACTATTTATCATCATTATTCATTAGTGGCCCCTGATCAAAATAAGTAAGCATGCGGCGTCTCTAGCGGCCAAGATTAGGAAAGGGTTAAGTTCAAGGGTTGGAGAACTTTGGTGGGTCTTTATCTTTGTTGCTGTCGTGTTTTGATTTGTGAACAAATTCATAATCTGTTATCAAAACCTCATCATTATCAGCTTGTAGAAGTCCACTACTGGACATAAGCCTCCCTAGAATGGCACAACGAACAGCCTTGAGCTGCCTCCATCCACCGATTTCCTGCGACCTTTATAATGTCTTTAGACCATAGAGGGATTCCTTCCTATACTGCTCATGCTGTCGCTTCTCGAAAACCGTTTTCTCCCCAACGGTTGTCAGTTCTGCGAACTATATATATGATGGCAGGTTATTATGTAGGATATTATATATTTTGAGATCTCAAAAACGGCTGTAACGATTTCAATTAAATTTGCTCATTATTTTACTCATTTATGTATTATTGCGTTTTCTCATCTCTGGGAAAACGCATTTTTCCGAGTTTTCCGCGCAGTGCTCGGTGACCAAGGTCTGATTGACATAAAGGCTAAATAATCAGCAGTAGAGATATTCAAAAACAACATTAAAAGAAAAAAAATTAAAAGTTTTTTTTAATGTTTAAACTCATAAACAAAAAAATACTACTTTAAACGTCACTGGTAACCGACACTGATGTAGAAGCGGATCTCAGAGGCCTAACCATGAGCTCTTATAGCGATTCAGTTCAAAAACTATTCAGTACAATATATCGGTTCGTCGTTGATATTCGTCATCATTGAATCAATAAATCAATCACAGAAGTATATAGACCTTCTCCTACAGTGCCTTTAAATATAGCTGCGGACATCACGGAACCGATATTTTGTACTGAATCGTTTTTGAACTGAATCGCTATAAGAGCTCACGGTAAGGCCTCTGGAGTGTGTATATAATCTAATATGCGAACGAATCCGCGGACGTAAGTTAGTCTTGAGTACAATTCATAACTAGCTCTTCAATCCTTCAATAAAAGTATTAACTCAAGAAAAGGATGCGTTATCTCTACCCGGGATACTCGACAGATGAAAAATCCCGCGGGAACAATGGTCTTATAGCCAGTCTATAATAGATCGAGCCGACCCATTAGCGGAGTTAAGCCAGCGGTTAGACTTGGCTTACTCTTGGGAAAAGGTGGATAGAGTTTGTTGTATTGTTGGAATTTTCATTTATATCATCATTACCAGTAGCCTTTAGACGACCACTGTTGGACGAGGCCTCCCCCATAAAATTAAATGAGAGGAATTACCATAACTTCCATAATCACCACGTTTAGCAGGCGAATTAGTGATCGCAGTATTTATGTTGAATTCTCAGGTGGATGCTGCTGCCCATCCCGTGGTGTAACCCCTTAGTCGGTTATTACGACATCCACGGGAAGAAAGAAAGAGAGAGAGGGATCTATTCTTAGGCTTGACACACCACGGCACGGCATTTATTAGTACCTAGCATTGGTATTGACATCTACGTACCTTAGTGTCGCGCCACACCTGCTTAACGTACCGCGCCGAAAGCTCAGCGGCTGAAGTTCTTTACTTGACGTAATTTCGGCTGATGTGTTATGAAATTACGTCAAGTAATAAACTTCAGAAACTTGAAAAACACTGCGAGCGTATTGAACCGAACGTTCGATCGCGGTACGTTCCGCAGGTGTGGCGCTATACTTAGTCAAAAGAAATCTCTGTGGTGATCCAATGGGATTTTTTTCTAGACGAGAAGTCAATTTCAGCAGCAGGTTGCTAGCATTTGATAATTTTGCTCCACAAAATATATTATGTAGCTCTTATGCACATGGTATAAGAGATAGAGCATCAAGAAGCAACTAAAGTATCTACCTACTTCAACTTATAACACCCAACACCCGACCAGTTGCATATGGTCCTGATTCCACACTAAGATTCCCTGTGTTGTAGGTATCAAGGAACTACGAGTACTATGGTATCACAAAACCCAGACCCGGAAAAAATATTTGCAGACCACGCAACCATTTGTCCCACAGCGGTAATCGAACCCGCACCTCTTGCGTTTCAGCCGGCTTCTCACCCACCAGGCCACGGAAGTTATCAAATATGTATACGAGGGCTTTCCCTCTCGATGGACCGACGAAATTTCGAGGGCGCAGGAAGTACCTATATAGGTATTGCGAGAAGCCTTTGCAATACTTCAACTCCCTTTTATATTAATTATTATTATTTAATTCTACTAATGTTATAACACGAAAGTTTGTATTTAAAACAATCACGCCTTCACGGCAAAACTGATATTAATTAGAAAAGTCCAAAATGTATGAGATTGACGTAAGCTATCGAAATGTCACGTGGTCTTTTGTTGTTTGAGGTTTGTGGTATTGTATTACAACTGTAGAAATAGAATTGCTTCGAAGCGAATACCGTTTGTCTAGACCAGCTGGTATCAAGTTACAGTACCACCAGTATAAGTTGGCGGTGGCGATTTGTGGAACTAAACCGGTCAAAAGGTAAAGTCATTTTGACTTCACACAATGTTTCGAGCACTGTGGCGCACAGCCGCGCCAAGTTATAGCGGTCGGACTCTAGCAAAGCCGCGGCCGGTAAATAGTTTGACATAAAGTATTAGAGCATCAAGAAGCAACTAAGTTCCTAATTCAACCGCATACTGTGCCATCGATAGAGTGGTCCCTAACTTCACTCTCCCACGGCAACTGAATTAAATAGTTCCTGCTGAAAACTGGGTTGTACGCCATAAACAATTTGTCCGACATAGATGAACGGTCGTCACGGAGCAAATGTTTGAACTAGTTTGCCGGCTTTAGTTCGACGGTCAACGTCTTGCTAACTTTCGAGTTCCACAATTCATCAACATCATCATCAACCTGTAGATATCCACTGCTGGACATAAGCCTGCCCCCTAGAATGCAACGATAAACGGTCTTGAGCCGCCTCTATCCACTGACTTCCTGCGACGCTTATAATGTCTATAGTCTATCTAGTGGAGAGCCTTCCTGCGTTGTGCCGGACGACGCGGTAGAGTACGACAATTAACGAAGTTAAAACATACTCATACTCATTTATTAAAACCATAGGCACAACTATTAAGAACACTTGGTCATGTCATACATTATAGTTAGAAATTAGGTAGGTAATGTAAGTAGCTACTTAACTGGAGGGGTGATTTTTAACTACGTACGTTCTAATACGTTCGATACATCATATATTTTATACGAAAATTAGTGACATAGCTCTCAGAATCGGTAAGTTGGAGTGGCAATGGGCGAGCCATTATAGCGACAACCACTGGGGAATAAAAGTTCTCTAGTGGCGACTACGAACCGGACGACGCAGTGTAGGAAGTCACCCTCTCAATCGACCTATGACATTGTGATTGTGAGTTTCACAGAAAGTCTGTAGATAGAGGTGACTCAAGAACGTTTGTCATAGCATTTTATGGGGGTGGCTGTGGACGTATCTGACGATTACGATGATGATGATGGAACTTAAAAAATATTATCAGTTGAAGCTATCTTCTTCGCCGTATTACTGGTTCTTTTCTTTACTTACTTTAGATAATGATGGTCCTATAGTGACCAGTGTGGTGTGCTGGTCCATTAAAAGATGACATACGTAGGTAGGAAAAGATCGAAAATTAATGTTTTGTTTTGGGAATGATTTCTACTATATAAACAACATTTTGCTGCCTGAAAAATAACAAACATTTTGTACTTTTTTGTAATAAATTACCTTTATCTTTATCTTATCTTTAGAAGATGAGTGTAAAAACCCGAGATTCCGTAATCACTGTACAAAGTACTATGAGCTCACTACTTATCACGTCTATATTCCAGCGATTGTGCAACCCACGGTGACATGGGGCCCTTTGAGACTCTGCCTACCCCTTCGGGGTAAAAAGGCGTGTTTTATATATGTATGTTTGAAAAGTAACTAGTTAACAATTTAATTATTTCAATATCAGAATAGAGTAGAGTTAAATACAGCAATCAGCATTGTGGGTATAATCAGTGTTCGCACGTACGAAAAACAATACCTAGTTATTTATTTCCTCCGTAAGTTAATTCAGGGTGAAATTAACGTAGCTACAAATTGATTGACTCATTTATCCACTATCAATGCAAAGTATTATAGCAACATTGATTCGGAAATATAGTCAAAGCTTTAGCAGAACAGCTTGTTTGATCCACAATTTGCCACGCCCGGTGACTTTGTTGGTGATTTTGATGAAGGAGCTAATATAATCCAGAAGCTACTTCGCTCGCTTAGTAACGGGAAATTAATTAGTTATCATTATCATCAGCGGCCTTTAAATGTCCTTTCCTGGATGAGGCCTCCTCCATTAAATGCAATGGGAGGAATTGCCATCACCACGCTTGGTTGGCGGATTGTTAATCGCAGTTATTGGTGTTATATTTAAAAGGGGATGCTGCAGCCCATCCCCTGATGTAATCCCTTAGTCAGATTCTACGATATCAACAAGAGGACAGGTCTTAGTACAGCGTGTTTAAGTAATAAACAAAAATCCAATTTTTCGCATTTATGAAAGTAGTTAAGAAGGATACTTTCCAAGCGTTACCTACCCCATATCAGAGGGGATTCTCCGTGTCTCCACTCCAACCAAACATAGACTAGTGCCCGTATTCAAGACCTAAAACTCAAACTTATGATGCCTCTGGTGTTGCAGGCGTTCATAAGCTACGGTAACCACTTTCCATCAGGTGGGCCGTATGATTGTTTGCTTACGTGGTAGTATTAAAAAAACTAATTCGAGACTCAAGTATAGATTATCTGAAAATTTAAGATTTCAATGAAAAACTGTCACCAATGCTCGATTCTCGTTTCACGCTTGAGCATAGTTGTGTATGGCAAACACAGGCTGACTAACTTTAGTAACGATAGCGAGTCCTAGCGACTCTATAACGAGACGATAGTAAATGTCAAAAAATAACCAATCAAATTACAAAGATACCCCATTAACTATGTGATCAGGCAATATTAACATTTGCGGTCGTATCTAGCGTCTTGGTAACGATAGTCAGCTTGTGCTAACCATACTTGAATAGTAAGTGATAGAAAAACAACAAATACCAGACGACCCAGGGGAAAAAACGACTACTCGCTTCATGAGCTGTGACATTGTATTATTGCAGATATACGGGCGATGAAATATGGCAGGTTCTTTTAAAATAAATAAAGTTCACGCATGATAGTCAAAGCACTGCATAATAATAAATCCTACAGGCTCACAATATTATGATGGCGAATCAATTAATATCGAAAACTGATTACTTATTCATAAATCAATGATAGTGGGCAGAATTCCAATGAGTCTCTACGTAAACTATAAACCTGTAGAATATTTGTTTTAAGATAACTTTTGGTAACAGAAACGAAATGCTAGAGCAGAAAACTAATCTTTTTCTATGTATCAGCTTCTCCTTGTTCTCGATGCACCACAAAGAAGCTTCCTGACATAATAGTAGTAAGGTGGATCATCAAATCACGCCAAACCGTGTTTGTTGTTTTTGTATAAATAATATCCGGAGAGCGAAACCGCGAGCGGAAACTTGTAAAGAATAAAAAGTCAAAAATCATCGGTCCGCAGTGTCGGAAGGGCGTCCAGCTTGATTGATGCTTTAAACTCTGTCGCCCGGCGCTAAATCCGGATGAAAACTTTAAAACAGCCCGACATTTTAACCGGCCAGCCATTTTGCCCGGCCCGCCGAGCGTAATTGCAGTAACAAGGGTGCTCTAACGTTATTTAGTCCGTGGCATTAACGTCCCGCCGCTGTCACGTACCAAACACTTCGTGTTTAATTATATTCTATTTATCAATCTACGCTTTTGTCGCGTTTTATTATCGGTGCCTGGTGGTGAAGTTTATTGCGGATAACGTTTTGTTATATGACGGTACTCTAGGTTTTCATTTTACAGTAGGAGTATTGATGCCAAATGTGTATATAAGTAGATAGTATAAGTAGTTAATTATTTAGTACGTGCCTACCATTGTTTATATTATAAATCATAGTTGTTATTTTGTATGTATTAGTTTATCAGCTACTCCGATGCATCATTGGTTTCCTGTTTGTGGGGGTTCTTTTCACTCGGTATACAGGCTTTGGCTTAGTTTAAGAACCGAGCTGGAGACTTTTCCGTAGCGTAGTGTTCGTTGGAATCGTACATCACGTAGGTACTTATATCACATAAGACGTATGGTGGGCCTGATGGTTTTACTACTAAACCTTTTGGGCACCAGCTCTCATTTATCCAGTTATTTAGTGTTATATTTAAGGTTATCCAGTTAACTATTTGTTTAAGTGAGAGAAATAAATAAATAAATGGTTTAGTCAAAGTCAATAGTTTTGTTTTATATTTTAATAAAAAGTATCATTTTAAATCATCATAAACGTATATAAATTAAGTAAATTTATTTCTGTTTCAGGTCGTGCTGTATCTGGTATGAAAATATACTCCTCCAGCTCCTTATGTGGATGTATTAAAAGCTAAGGGATTACTCTAGGGGATGGGTAGCAGCGACCACCTGAGTACTCAACATATACTGCGATCACCAATCCACCTACCAAGCGCGGTGGTTGCAAATCCTCGCATTGCATTTTATTGGGGAGGCCTCTCGACCAACAATGGACCTCTAACGGCTGATGATGACTCCTGTTCCATCATAACCAAACCTAAAAGAATAGAGGCAGCAAACACGGCTTGGCTATTTTTTTGATGATCCTTCATACTACTAAGCTGAACACAACACACACAAGCTAATCAGGTATTAATTTTTGTTTATTGGAATTTTCCTGGTGTTTTAACTCTATTGATAATACTCAGATTCTGATAAAAGTTATTAAACAGTTTCAACTTAAAATTCTTCAAAATAAAAAAAATACCTACATAATCATTATCTTCAGCCATTACACGTCTATACTGTTAGACGAAGCTATAATCACCACAATATTGGCGGATTGGTGGTCGCAGTACTGGTACAGTACACCTAAAATTGCAAACTATAATTATATTATTTAAAAAAATTACGTGTCAAACAGATTTTAAAAAAATCCTATTGGCTAAATAATATTTAAATTTTGAATTTTGAATTTTGTGTTTTTGGAAGGAGTAATTTTAGTTTATAAGACGATTCAAAATGATCCTTGTGATTTCAATGAATACAATTATTTTGATTTGATTTGATTTGGTCATCAACCAAACCTGACAGCCTGACACCCCACCATACATACCACATAGGTACTCATAAATATCCTGCTAATTGTGGATTCAACTTCATTCTTCCATTATCTTCTTAATTTCCTGCACCCAATTTCTGATGCTGCAAACATATCTCCTAATAACTGATCCGTGATTCTGACAACGATTCGTGCATATATCACTAGACACATTTATCGAACCACTACAGTTCCTGACTATTGTTACAGCACTATTTATATAGGTAACTGAATAAATACCTAAATAACACCCAACAATAACATGCAGATCCTAACATTAGGATTCACTGCATCGTAAGTGTCAGTAACGGTGACCACCGTGGTATCAACACCCAGACCTGGATTGAGATTAATTATATGGTCAAAATCATAATTTTTCCCGCAGTGAGAATTGAACCTGAACCTCTCGCGTCTCAGCCGGCTGAGGCCTCGCCAGGCAACCACTCAAGTCATGCATATTGTGGTCGCATCTGTTTTTCTATATTATATCATGAAAAGAGGCGAGTAAAAAATGTTACTCGTCTCTGGTGTGACTCAGAAACCGCTCTAAAAAACCACAGATCTTTGATAGTTTTTTTTTGTTCTACAATGTGCCATTACGATAGCCGGGAGCTGTACAATCCCCTCGCTGTCAATCACGCGATCGATCGGCTAGTTATGTGTAAACTGCAGTTAAGCCTGGCTTACGACGCGCTGTAATCTTTCCAACGACAACAGTGGCACGCGCACATAATGGCACGCAACGTGCCATAATGGTGCTTTTTGATTCGGTATTAACTAATTATTCGATTCTAAGAAATGGTTAAGTGTTTTATCTCATAGATAATTTATATAATTATTTTCTAATCTAGTCTAGGCTAGACAATTGTATTAAAATTTTTCAAATGTAATTTAATTTAAGTATATGACATAATTAATATTTATTCATATTTAAAGTGTTATTAAAATGCTCGTGATAGGGTTTATTATACCTAATTATTTTTATGTTTAGGTTCATCTGACTAGGACAAATGGTAATTCTTTGTTTTTGTTTGACATAAGTAATTATAAAATTGACAGAATAATTTGATTAATGGAGGTACTTACCTTGGTAGTGCTGTAATAACAATACAATGTGTATAATTTAATTATTAATGTGACACTGTTTATAACGTGTTGGTATCAAAACTGTTAGGTTATAAATTATGAAATAAATGAATTTGAATTTGAAAATTTGAATTCACAAAATGATAAAATTTCTAAACTAGCATAGAACTTCAATTAAATTACTGATATCTGCTGAATGTTGCTGTAAGTAAAACATTGCAGTGAGTAACTCAGATGCAATTTCGTTTCTACGACCCGTAAAAATATAAATTTCAGTCAAAATTTTCCTGAACGCACACGAATCTCTACATACCCGCATCTAATTATCTCTAATGTGGCTATTACGGCAGGGAACGAGGTGAAATGCTTTAACCTCCTAATGGACATCCCTCCCAACACATTAATAGGTTTTAAAATTCCTCCAAAGTGGTGCTAAGTGCACATTAATGCAAAATCTTCGCGCCTACAAACGAAGCCCCTCTGGGAAATACACGCTGTTTTTGTTGACACGGGTCTTTAATGTTTGTCGTTGTGGCTCGCCAATAGTCAGATTTTTCACGATTACTTGGGTAGAAACTTTTTGTGAAATTTTCATACCTGTCTTTTGTTTTTATACAAAAAAAGTTGAAGTTGAAAAGTTGATTACAATTTCAATACAATTTTATTTCTGCTTATTTTTTATTAACCCTAGACATTGTTCTTGAATTAAGCAAGAATTCGTTTTATCGCATTCTTTATTTTGTTAGTATGTACATTATTGTTTGGCCAGGATACTTCAATTATTATTATATCCCGTGAGTCTTTATTGAATGAGCGAAGCAAGTTATCTGAGTCATCTAGGGTGAATTGGCATTTGTATGCATGTAGTATGTGTGTTAGTCTGAGGAAAACATTCGAACCATTTATCTGATCTTCATGAAATTTTGTTAATCTACCAAATTTCATGAAGATCAGATAAATGGTTCGAATGTTATATTCAGACTAACATACATAGGAAATACAAATCCCAATTCACCCAAAATGACTCAGAGAACTTGCTTCACTCGTTCAATAAAGACTAGAGATATAGTATTAGAACAATTTGGAAGTAAGTTATAACTACACTAGTTAAATAAAACTTATCTACCATAGATATATAACTCAGAAATGATATCTTATTGTTATCATGTTATAGAACAGCATCCATTTCAAGCTAAACGTTATCAAATAACATTCCAATCTGAACCGACCACGAGATGTACGTATTGCAAATGAAGTAAATGCTTCCGATGCACATTCATTCGCATTGCAGTGATTCTCCGTTACGGCCCTTGACTCGCTGCAATCACTTCAGGCAGACATCTCTAGACTATTGTATAACGAACATCACTCGAGCGAGACTCGAGAGGCCTGGTAATGTGAACTAACGCACACTTGGTCGTCCACTAGCGAAGACCGAAATTCGATTAATGTTTGAGCCCGCCACTACTCACTCCGTTTCGAGTTCGCATCGATTAATCGTATCTGTAAAAGGTGTTTCAGGACAAGTACGCAATGCCAAAAAGGACAAAAACTAAAACTTTTCGAGAATAACTTATCATTTAAAAAACCGACTTCCGCCATTGTTATACGACCTTTCACCACTATGGTTCTTTCATCAAAAAAATTTCATCCAAAATTTTTTAGATGAAAGAACCATAGTGGTGAAAGGATTATGATACTTTCTGAATGCAAATGCTTGGTGTCTTGCTGAAAATATTAAAATCGCCATATGTATGCCTACAATATTTGAGGAGTTCCCTCAATTCCTCATGGATCCCATCATCAGAACTGGATTCTGAAAAAAATGGGACCAATCTGGAAGTATATCTAATCAAATAAAAAAAGAATTTTCCAAATCGGTTCATAAATGCCGGAGATATGCGGTAACAAACATTAAAAAAAAAAAAAAAAAAAAAAAAAAAAAAATACAACCGAATTGAGAACCTCCTCCTTTTTGGGAAGTCGGTTAAAAAGCGAAGCAAAGTTCAACTGAAAAGTTACAGATGAACCTACACTCTTTTATACCTTTGCTACATTATTAGACACCTTTGTTACCTTATGACTAATATGAAACGTGCAAGAAATTCGACTTCAAGATCAGTTCCTAAAACAGCTGAAATAGTTTTTTTTTCTGCCAATTTCCAAGGGTCCTAAAACAAAAGCTTCATGGTCATCATCATCGGCCTATAGAAGTCCACTGCTGGATGCAGGCCTTTTCCAATGAATTCCATGATGAACGGTCATATCCACCTCCTGCGACCTTTATAATGTCTTTGATCCATCGAGGAGACAGCCTTCCTAGACGGTATCATCCAGTTTGTTGTTGCCACTCGAGAATATTTACTCCTCAACAGTTGTCATTTCTGCGAGCTATAAAATATGACCGGCCTATTGCCACTTCAACTTGCTAATTCTGAGAGCATGTCGGTAATCTTGGGTCTTCTATCTCTTTATTTTAGATTCTATCCCGTAGTAAAACTGTTAGCATATACCTCTATCCGTAGCCCTCTGCACGTATAGTTAGTGACTACGTCTAAGCCGTAAGTCATTACTGGCAACACGCACTGATTATACTAACTTTTATTTTGAGGCTCTTCGGTATCTGTGACGAAAAGATACGGCGTAGTTTCCCGAACGCTAACCACCTTCCAGATTACATACATATTATGAGGCACCCTGCATTTGAAACACTATTTTTGGAAGCACGTGTACTGCTAGGCCTTCCATGCGTTATTCAATGTTCTCTACACTCAATTCGAAGATTTGACAAAGATAGACGGTTGACCTACTCGGTACTATTGTGATCTTATCTCAATGTTTATCGGAATTCCGAAATTTCGATTGATAGTGTACCAATGGTAAACAAGCAGATAAAATGCTACATTAGATAAATAAACACTGTGACTGGTATTTGTGTTAAACTCAGTTTGAAGTAAAAGATTTCTTACATTCAATCGGGATCCCTTCATAAATTATTTCTCGTGCTCTATACAGTACCCGGGTATAAGTGTATTCCACCAAAAAAAAACCAAACTAACTACAACCATTTTTGTAAACCAACAAAAATGAAAGATAACCGAACTGTATACGAATTGAGGCTGTATACAATGTCAGCATAACTAAAGACTTTGACTTCAGGCTAAATAGACGTGCCATCTTAAACTGATCCATTTCGCGTCCCACTTAGTTCTGTTTGCAGACATAAGAGGGATACAATATAAGAGTAGCAGAGGTCTGAACTAAATGGCTTGCTAATATCATTGGGTTGTTCCATGCGAACGCTTGAGTGACAGTCCCCTGTGCGAGGCACAGACCGAAAATTGTTTGTAGAAGCGCATTGCGGGAAACGAGCCTCAAACCACTGCTTATGCCGTTCATATAGCTACTTTTACTTGTACTCTCCATGATAACGTTGTAACTGCCATTGGTATCTTTACGAGTTGTACGATTGAGCTTTGCAGTTTGCTTCTAAATTGATCGCAAAAACTCAGATAAGTGTTTATTTTATTAACGTTGTGCTATTGTGTTTCAACATTCGTTGACAACAGTATCTAAGAACACTTTTATAACTATAACCGTTTTTTAACTAAAATAATGCACTAGGGCTTATTCTCTGAAGCTAAAAAGCTATTTCCGCGGTCCGTTTCATTAAGTTCATGAGAAAGGGACTACAATAGTTTTTGCGTTTTACGTTCAGTTTAGAGTCTCCTTTTAAACAAATATTTACTTGTGTTAAGAGATACCTACCGCTTAAAAATTTCCGACAATACGTTATCACTTTAGCTATCGTTTAATCCTTTCCTTGATAAATATGACTGTTTACAATACATATTGCATCTAGTTTTGTCTAAACGTAGTCATCATGCGGTTGTGCGTAGTTCTTCTTCTCGCAAGCGTTGCTTGGGTAGATAATGTGCAAGTGGCCATACCTAGCACTGCTTATGGGTACTTGAAGAACTACGGCATACCGAGAGCTAAGGAGATCCGCAAGGCTGAGGAGCAACTCGCTGATTCCAAGATTATCGGTGGACTGCCAGCCGGTCTTGGTCAATATCCTTTCCAGGTAAGATTACTTCTGTTATCTCTGCTACTTGATATTAACTGTAATCTGTTATTGCATCGATATCATTATAAATTATATCTCTGACATCAGTAAAAAAATTACATATAGTGAGCTAAAATGATCTAACGAATGATAATTATGTGTTGGTATCTTTTAGGCTGGTCTCATTGGTGACATCATTGGTCTCAATGGCAGGGCCGTCTGTGGTGGTTCTCTGATCAGTGCAAACCGAGTCATTACCGCTGCCCACTGCTGGAATGACGGCATCCATCAAGTTTGGCGGTTCACTGTCGTTCTTGGATCTACATTGATATTCAGTGGAGGCACTAGGGTTGAGTCGAGCGTCGTTGCTTCTCATCCTAACTGGAACCCACTGCTTGCTCGGAACGATGTTGCTGTTATTTACTTACCAAACCCAGTTTCGTTTTCAAGTACCTACTTATGCTTATATTATTTTATTAAATTTTGAGATAATCTGCTTTTAGTGAGGTTTCAATAACACAAAACTATGTTCCAGATACCATTGGACCCGTAGCACTGCCTACTGGTTTAGAAATTTTCGAACAATTTGTTGGTGAACCAGCTATTGCGGTTGGTTTTGGAATTACTGGAGATGGTAAGAAACTCTTTAAAAAGTATGAACACTTAAGTTCTCAGCTAACTCTCTTGCGCCTCTATATATAGTACGTACTTCTTTCCTTGTAAACTTTAGGTAGTTGTATTTAGGAAACGTGCTCAACTGATCCTCCTTTTGTAAAATCAACATTCCTTCAGAGGTATGAAACCTGTATGATATCCACACATTATTTTTCTCAGGTGCTGGCATCAGTCCCGACCAATCCTTGAACCACGTGAGGCTAAACGTCATTACAAACACCGTTTGTACCATCGGCTTCCCTCTCATCATCCAACCTTCTCACATCTGCACCAGCGGTCTGGGAGGAGTCAGCACCTGCAGCGGTGATTCTGGTGGTCCTCTGCTTACTACCAGGGATGGCAGACAAGTTTTGGTAAGACCTACATCGTCGTTTACACATAATTGCCAGACCAAATAAGTTATACTCGCAGTTATACCTAAATAATCATATCAGTGCCACGTCAGTGACGGGAACATCAACGGAAACTACCATCTGCTAGAACCTGCATTGTCCTCGCGTTGTGGATTACGGGCTGTTAATCCTCCACAAGATTACAATAAAACGCATCTATTTATTAGGGTATCCAGCATAGATAATCTTAGTATTTTGTTTTCACTTAGGTAAGTTCCTATAATTGATATAATGTTGATGTAATTTTTACACCGCGACAGAAGGAGGTGGTAGATACATAGCTTATGTATTTGGGGGCAGAGATTGTTTGTTTGTTTTTTTGTCTATTACCATTTATCTCCCAAATATCTTAACCGATTTTAATGCCGTTTTTGGCAGTTGGTGTGAGTCCAAGGATTTTATCGCCACACGTCACAAGCGGACGCAGTTATAATAGATTATGAAATACAAATCTTTAGCAGTCTTAGTTTAATAATCTGTTTGTCTTTCAGATCGGTGTTGCGTCTTTCGTCTCTGCTCTTGGCTGCGAGTCCAACCTGCCCGCTGCCTTTGCTCGTGTCACCTCTTACTTGGACTTTTTCAACTCACACATGTAATCCGATATCTATTAATGCATCCATCGGCGATGGGTACACATTTCTGCCTTTTCCGGTAGAAATCTAAGGTGGGGCGCGGCTCTTTTTCAAGGAGTTATCCAATATGCTGATAAATGAGATCAATGACCAAAGGGCTAGTGTTTATCTCGGTCATAAAATCAGTATTGCCGTCCAACGAGGTAACGTCGCCAGCCTTTTGGGCACCCCTGCCTAAGGTCGGTGACCTGAACTCTGTTTTTTTTATTTAAAATATTTGTAGGCTTATATTTTTTTCTTCTTTTCACCTGCTTTTTTTTTTTTTTTTTTTTTTTTATGTTATGGCTCGACACACTGGCATACGGCCCACCTGATGGTAAGTGGTTACCGTCGCCTATTGACATCTGCAACACCCGAGGCATTGCCAATGCGTTGCCTGCCTTGGAGGACCCTTTTCACATTTTTGTTTATGCGTAAAACAAATTTCTAGACTGCTTATACGAAAAAATCGTGTTTTGGAGAATTTCCGACGGCAATATCGTGGCTATGTGGTCAGCTTTTTTGAAGTTAATGTTAATGTTAATGTTAAAGAACTCCCTTTTCCGCATTCGAACTCTATGGATGGTCCATTATGCGTGAGAGTAAACTAGCTAGATAGTTAGCCAGCCTAACTCCGTCCAGAAGCACAGAAGTTTCCTGGGGTCTTCGCAGGCTTCGCGGAGTGACCTCGGGTTGTTGAGGATTTGTTCACGTTGAGCTGCTACTCCCACGCATTCCAGGACTACGTGGGCAGCCGATTCTTCTTCGGTCAGACACCCCCTGCAGAGTGGGCTGTCTGTGGCTCCGATGTTGTAGAGGTGTTTGTTCAGGAGACAGTGGCCTGTGAGTGTCCCCACGATGGTACGAAGGTCCGGTCTTGAAAGGTTGAGCAGACGACGCGTGAGCCGTGGTGAGACAGCCGGAACGGCTGCTCTTGACTGTCTGCAATCCGTGGTCCGTGCCCAACGCTCGTTGTGTTGATTGAGGGTGCGAAGCCGCATCCAAGTGCGTAGCTGAGAAAAGGGTAGAGGTAGGAATGGAGATGGTCCCTCTGTGGTTGTTCCCGACCCTCTTCTAGCCAACTCATCTGCGGTGTCATTACCCAGCGATCCACTATGTCCCTTTATCCATTGTAGAGTCACCTTGTTTCCTATGGCGATTCTCTCCAGGGCCAGGTGACATTCGTAAACGAGCTTGGAGTTGCAGCTATGGCTCTCCAGAGCTCTGAGTGTTGCTGAGCTGTCGGAGAGGATCCTTACATTGTAGTCTGTGATCCCTCTCCTGCTCATTGCGGTGGCGGCTTCGGTGATGGCCACGCATTCACATTGGAAAATAGAACTGTGTGCGCCTAGCGTTAATGATATATTAATGTTGAGATCAAGCGAGTGTATTCCAGCGCCAGTTCCCTGTATGGTTTTTGAGCCATCAGTGTAGACACGGACCTCGCTGATTCCTGATTGATCTCTTAGGTCTTCGTAGAGTTGTATGTGGTAGTGTTTCCGAAATATGTGTTGTTTAGGGATCTTATCACACGGGGCGGCTAACAGCGGTTCGTAAGTTATCGCTCTGTCTAGGATGGATGCGTGCAAACTCCTAGTATTTCCCCACAATCCTAGGTGCTTGAGTCTGATAGCGGCCATGGTTGCTTCCTGCTGTATGAAGAAGTCGAGCGGCGGTAGGCCCAGAATGGTCTCAAGGGCGGCTGTCGGTGTTGTTCTCATGCAGCCCGTGATTGCAGAGCATGCAAGTCTCTGAAATCGCTGCAGCTTAGTAATCACGGTGCTTAGTTCAGTTCTGGTCCACCATACGATTGCTCCGTATGTAAGTGTCGGTCTGATTACGGCTGTGTAAAGCCACAATGTTATTTTTGGAGAAAGCCCCCAAGTTTTCCCGAGCATTCTGCTACATTGAAAGAAAGCTGCACATGCTCGTTGTAGTTTATGGTCAAGGTGCTTATTCCATAGCAGTTTGTTATCCAGTATGACCCCTAGATACTTGACTTCGTTGGTTAATCTTATTTCAGTGTTGAATAGCTTCGGGAGTCTAAGATTCCCTAAGTTTCTTTTGTGTGTGAACATAATGAGTTCAGTTTTTGTAGGGTTAACTGATAAACCATGGCTTGTACACCAGGTTTCGATTGTTCTAAAGGCAGAGCTAATGAGGTCGCATAAGATATTCTCGAAGCATCCGGTCGCAAGAATGGCAAGGTCATCTGCGTATCCCACCGTGAATAGCCCGCGGCCATTCAGTTTTCGGATGAGCTCGTCTACGACTATGTTCCATAAAAGTGGCGAGAGAACACCGCCCTGTGGGCAGCCTCTGGCCACTATGCCTCTGGTGGTCGTGTTGACTGTAAACTGTATAGCTCTGTATTTCAGCATATTGTCTATCCACTCTGCAAGCGTTGGAGCGACGCCATATCCCTCCAGTGCTTGATGTATGCTAGTGAATGAGGTCTTGTCAAACGCTCCTTCGATGTCTATAAAGGCACCTAGAGTTGGTTGTTTTGTGGTTAACCCATCTCCAATGCGTGATACTACGCTGTGAAGTGCAGATTCTGTGGATTTACCTTTGCTATAGGCGTGTTGTTGTGGATGTAGGGGCTTGTGCAAGAGAGCATTTCCTCTTATTTCCTGGTCGCACAGTTTTTCTAGAGTTTTAAGGAGGAACGATGTGAGACTAATAGGCCGGAATGATTTTGCCAAAGTGTAGTCGCTCCTGCCTGGTTTTGGTATAAATACTACCTTCACTTCCCTCCATTTCCGAGGTACGTAGCGATGGGCGACACAAGCTCTAAAGATGTTAACAAGATAGTCGGCTAACAGATCGCCGCTCCACCTTAACAGACCCGGGAATATCCCGTCAAGCCCAGCTGATTTGAAGGGAAGGAAGCTGTTTATGGCCCATAACACCTTGTCTCGATTGATTAGGTCTTGGGCTACGGTCCAATCTTGACTACTGGATGCTCGTTCGGCGTACACTTCCCAGTCGTGGGTGTCAGCAATCTGACATCCAGGGAAGTGTGTCTCAAGCAGTAGTTCACTGTTTTCAGCATCTGATTTGGTATACGTATTGTCAGGTTTCTTAAGACATCCTATTGTACGCTCAGGTTCGCGTGAAAGTATGCCTTTTGTTCTGGCTGCCTGACTGGTGCTTTCGATGTTTGTGCAGAAGCGTTTCCAACATTCCAGTTTCCTGAGACGCAAGCGCTTCTTATAGTTTGCTTTTGTGGTTTGGTAGTTCTCCCAATCCACGAGTTGCCGGGTGTTTATTGCTCGGTTGAACAGTTTCCTCACTCTACGACGTAGCCTCTGCAATTCAGAGCTCCACCAGTGTCGACTAGACCCAACTTTGGGTGTCACGAGAGGGCAGGATTGTTCATAGCTGTTAGTCAGAATACAAGTGAGTTTATTTACGTATTTTTCGATGTCCTCGACTACTACGTTGTTCGGGGGCGCGGTCACGGTCGCAAGAGCTGATCGGACTATTTTTACAAATTTTGACCTATCTGTTTTACGCGGAACACGCCTAGGTAGCGGTACTGGTAGGGTCATGCTGAGGTTGAAGCGTATCCACCTGTGATCCGAGCACGACGCCTCATCAGACACGCGCCAGTCAGAGATGGATCGCGACACCTCGTCTGTCGACAGTGTGAGATCAATAATAGTCTGGGCTCGGGAGCAAACAAACGTTGGTTCAGAGCCCTTGTTAAGAAGTGTAAGATTAGTGGAAAAGATATAGTTTACCAGTTCTTCTCCTCGGGCATTGGACTTATCGCTGCTCCACAGAGTATGGTGCGCGTTGGAGTCCATGCCGACGACAAGCTCCAGCTTCTCCCTCTCGCAGTACTCCACCAGCGACAGCAGCTCCGGCGAAGGTATGTCCTCGTCGCCTGGCAGGTAGACGGACGCTAGGACTATGTCACGGGATGGTTGGTTAGTAACTGCGAGGAGCCTAACAGCTGTCAGGTCTCTGGAACAGAATTCGGTGATCAATAGTGTTTGCAAATGTCTAGAGGTATAAATGCATGTTCTAGGGTTGCTTACGGTGGTGTTGAGGAGAAGCTTGCCTCCAATACCGCTCAGACCACAGATCCTGCCCTTTCTAATCCACGGCTCCTGGATCAGAGCTATGGTCTCAGTGTTTTCCTCCAGCGCTCTGCGTAAGGAAGCCGTCGCAACGAGGCTGTGCTGGAGGTTGGTTTGGAGGATGGGAATCGGTAAGGGTTTAGTCCTTTCTGATCGGAGAGGAGTTGAGACAGCTGTCGCTAGCCTCACTCCCCTCTCCGTCCAGAAAGTACTCCTCGTTTGGGTTTGAGGTCGATGGAGGGGCGACCTCTACGTCCATCGTGCCTAGATGTTGTTGGCACTCAGGTTGTTCAGTTTGAGGCTTCTCAGGCGGTTGAGAAGCAGGGTCGGTTGGAGCGTTGTCAGTGGCGTTTCCGGATTCCCCCTCCAGGATCCGGAGATAAATGTTGCCAAACAGCCAGTACAGACGTCGCTCTTTCTGTTTGATCCTGTCAACGTCAGACTCCGGGACACGTAGGAGCAGGTGGACACCAGGTGTCTCCCTCTCCGTTTGTCTCTCCGCCTTGACTAAGGACCAGGAGTTGACGTTAACAGTCGGGTTGTGCAAGGCCAATATTTTGCGCAGCTTGTCTATCTCCCTGTTCGGCTCTGGGATAAACAGCCCACACAGAATTCTTCGCTGGATTTCAGCTTGTGGTCTGACCACAAGCTTCGTTCCAGCGATTGGCGATGCCGTTTGGTTGACTGTACGACGGAGCCAACCCAGCGCATAGTCGTCCTCGCACCACAGTTTGAGGACGCCCTCGCTAAAGTGGGCTTTGCCACGGAAGTGCACCTTCGCCGTTTGGATCGTGGTTGATGGTTCGAGGAGCTCGTCCTCAAACTTCAACTCCAGCGCAGTGCGAATTCCAGTGGCTTGTTCCGCAGTAAAGTCATGGTAGGGTTCGGTCATAACCGCCACACACAGCTCGTTTGCCCTGAACGAAGCTGCGTAGCTGGCGGACCCTTTACGCTGACTGGTTCCCGGCTTCACGCGTTTACTGTCGCCAGTAGGCGTGGTCGTGTCATCTGGCCGGGAACGTTTGGCGTTTGGTTTCGGCATATTTGGGGCTGCCGCAGTGGTTTGAAGTCGGGCTTTAGCCACCAACTTGCCTGCGCGTTTACCTCTAGGCTTGGATCGGCGTCGCGGTTGGTTGCCTTCGCTAGTCGCTGGCGCTGCCTCAGGCGCTGCCTGCGCACGGACCTGTTCAGCCTGACTAACAGTCTGGCCTACTTGAGTCAGGGACTCAGCACCAGGAAGGAGCTGTCGTCCCCCGTCAGCAACCATCCGCCTTGCCTGTACCCGAGCCTGGGTGTTCGCCTTGGCCTGCTGGGGCTTCTTGCCTTTCTTCTTCGGTTTTCTCCGAGGAGAAACCAGGGTCCAAGTCGGCTCTACTGGTTGCTCAGAAATAGCTTCCTTCAGAGCCGACAGTTCAATGACCGTGCCTTTTGACGAAGCCCCGAGAGGCGCGCCAGTCGACACGGTCGGTAGGGTGTGGTATCTCGGGTTCGGTAATTGCGCATCTAAGGACGCAGCAGCCCGAGAAGTCGAGGGGGATTGCGCATCCAAGGACGCAGCAGTCCGAGACGTGGAGGGTACTTGCGCATCCAAGGACGCAGCAAGATTCCTAGTTGTGGCTGCTTTAGCAGCCTCGGTGGGTTTTTTCAAAATTCTTTTGGAATCCATGGTGTAAAAAGTTAAAAAAGGTCATCCATGAAGTTCTCCACCCGCCACGGAGTCCTCAGTCGGGGACGTCACGCGCTCTGCGCGCAAACGCCAGAGTTACTTCATGGATCTAGGACCCGCACCCTGAAAGATGGACGAGACCAAACGCTGCGAAGGATACCGGAGCTGCCTACGACCAAAGAGAAAGCCGCACGCTCACCGCCGGGTCCCGCGCCTCGCCGTCTGCCCTCCTGCAGTTAGGGGCCCTAGCCGACGACCCTCAGACGGGGAGTCACAGCCGATTGATCGTGAGTGGCTAACCCAAGACCGCCCGTGTGAAGAGAAATCCAGACCAAAGAGATGTGTTGAAGGCAGCAGGCACAACCACCGGCTCGCTACGTTCTCAATCTCCAGGACTCCTTCATCCTCCGGTACGGGTCCCCGCGCACGGCACAAACACGCGGGAGATCATTACTATCCACCATCTGACTGTCGATGATGAACCCGCCGGGACCTGACCTCCGCATCCCGGCAGTGTACGTCTGGTGGTTTTAGTTACGTCTATTTCTTATGGAACTAGACCAATAACAGGGGGCAACCACGGGAAGGCTTGCCCACCAGGCTTGCCTTGGGGATCACGGCAACTGTTGTGTCTCTCTCCCCCAAGACCATTCGCACCTCACTTGGCTTGAGGAGCCAAGTAAGGTAGGCTTATATCTATACTATGCAAGCAGCTAAACTAGAGACACCAGAAAAGCATAAAGCGCAAGCTAGGCAGTGCAACTATTAAAGCATAGACATAAACCCCCCCGCTTTTTTGAAGTTAAATTACTGTTAAGGAGAGGTAAAGTCTTAATCAAGTGCACAGACAGAGCAAAAAATATTTTTTTTTATCGACTATTTCAAACGAACTTTTTTCCTATGCTGTTTTTCGAATCACGACGTCAGAGCTATCTTTCAGGTAAAGAAAAAGCATTTTACGGTAGCCAAACATTTTATTTGATACATGTTTCTAACAGAATATATAGTCTCAAAGTGCACTGCCAGAGTTGTTTCACGAATATGTTATTTTTTTATATAAAAAAACGTTACAATAAAATGTATAAATTGGTCCAATTCAATGTTTTTTTTTTACATGTTCTAGGAGATTTTTGTAAATATTGTGCACAATATATCAAAGAACAAGTATTTTTGAACCTGTATTTTTTTTTTAGCGCTTTAAATGCCCTCAGTTATTTATTAGGATTTTTTTAAATACACCATTATAAACACGCGCGCCAACGAAACGATTTCCGATCAGTACGCGCCGGGTCCTCCCAGAGAGTGGATGTATCGCTCGTTCCCGCAGCCCTTCTCGATGCCGGGGTCAATGTTCTTGCGTTGGTGAACTATAGGGCGACTGAGACGTGGGTACGATTGATACTTTACAACATTATTCGTTAATGTACCATGTCATTATTCGTACCTATTATGTATCTTCAAAAGTGGCCAATCCGAACGAAAGAGGCGTTTACTTCCAGCTTCCCCCACATGTCTGGCCCACTGGGGGCCGTTGGGAGAAAAAAGTGCCAACGTCCCCCACTCGTGACAACGTGCAGAAATTTAATATTTAACAGAAGGAGAACTTTTTTTCTGTTTTTAAGTGTCCATTATGATGATCACTGAACACGATTCTGCTCTCAGAATTGAAAATAGTTGCCACGATTTTGAACTTTTTTGTTTTCTTTTGTTTCTTTGTTGTTCGATTGCTTTCAAAATCGATATCTGAGGATCCCTGTGATCACTGAACAAGAATCTGCTGTCAGAAATTTAAAAAAGTGGCCGCCATTTTGAACTTTTTTGATACTGGACCGATTGCTTTCAAAATCGATATCTGAGGTTCCTTGTGATCACTGAACAAGAATCTGCTGTCAGACATTAAAAAAGTGGCGGCCATTTTGAACTTTTTTATTACCAGACCGATTGCTTTCAAAATCGATATTTGAGGATCCCTGTGATCACTGAACAAGAATCTGCTGTAAAAAAGTGGCCACCATTTTGAACTTTTTTTACCGCACCGATTGCTTTCAAAATCGATATCTCAGGATCCCTGTGATCACTGAACAAGATTCTGCTGTTAGAAATTAAAAAAGTGGCCGCCATTTTGAACTTTTTTGTGACCGCACCGATTGCTTTCAAAATCGATATTTGAGCATCCCTATGACCACTGAACAAGAATCTGCTGTCAGACATTAAAAAAGTGGCTGCCATTTTGAACTTTTTTATTACCAGACCGATTGCTTTCAAAATCGATATTAGAGGATCCCTGTGATCACTGAACAAGAATCTGCTGTAAAAAAGTGGCCACCATTTTGAACTTTTTTTACCGCACCGATTGCTTTCAAAATCGATATCTCAGGTTCCCTATGATCACTGAACAAGAATCTGCTGTCAGAAATTTTAAAAAAAGGCCGACATTTTTAACTTTTTGCCACCGGACCGATTGCTTTCAAAATCAATATCTGAGGTTCCCTGTGATCACTGAACTATAATCTGCTGATGTTCCCTTCTTCCAGATTCTTGATCAGTGATCACAGGGAACCTCAGATATCGATTTTGAAAGCAATCGGTCCGGTAACAAAAAAGTTCAAAATGGCGGCCACTTTTTTAAGTTTCTGACAGCAGATTCTTGTTCAGTGATCACAAGGAACCTCAGATATCGATTTTGAAAGCAATCGGTGCGGTAGCAAAAAAGTTCAAAATGGCGGCCACTTTTTTAATTTCTAACAGCAGATTCTTGTTCAGTGATCACAGGGAACCTCAGATATCGATTTTGAAAGCAAGCGGTCCGGTAACAATAAAGTTCAAAATGGCGGTCACTTTTTTAATTTCTGACAGCAGATTCTTGTTCAGTGATCATAGGTATCAGATATCGATTTTGAAAGCAATCGGTCCGGTAGCAAAAAAGTTCAAAATGGCGGCAACTTTTTTTTTAATTTTTGACAGCAGATTCTTGTTCAGTGATCACAGGGATCCTCAGATATCGATTTTGGAAGCAATCGGTCCGGTAGCAAAAAAGTTCAAAATGGCGGCCACTTTTTTTAATTTCTGACAGCAGATTCTTGTTCAGTGATCACAGGAAACCTCAGATATCGATTTTGAAAGCAATCGGTCCGGTAACAAAAAAGTTCAAAATGGCGGCCACTTTTTTAAGTTTCTGACAGCAGATTCTTGTTCAGTGATCACAGGGAACCTCAGATATCGATTTTGAAAGCAATCGGTCCGGTAACAATAAAGTTCAAAATGGCGGCCACTTTTTTAATTTCTGATAGCAGATTCTTGTTCAGTGATCATAGGTATCAGATATCGATTTTGAAAGCAATCGGTCCGGTAACAAAAAAGTTCAAAATAGTGGCAACTTTTTTTTAATTTTTGACAGCAGATTCTTGTTCAGAGATCACAGGTATCCTCAGATATCGATTTTGAAAGCAATCGAACAACAAAGAAACAAAAAAAAACAAACAAGTTAAAATGGCGTTATTATTTTCAATTCTGACAGCAGAATCGTGTTCAGTGATCATCATAATGAACACTTAAAAACAGAAAAAAATGTTCTATTAAATTTCTGCGCGTTGTCACGAGTGGGGGACGTTGGCACTTTTTTCTTCCAACGTCCCCCAGAGGGGCCAGACAGGTGGGGGACGATGGGAGTAAACGGAAAGAGGAGCAGTACAGCGACATATGTCACCTTCCATGGATACCTCCTCCCATGGATACCTCCTCCCATGGATGGGTCTCCTCCATGGATGGGTATATTGGGTATCCTCCCGTGGATGGGAGGAGGTAGGTGGGTATTATGTAAGTCATGTGTATGGTATCTATTTTCAAGTATTCATTTTTTATAGTATCAAGGTTAGTTGAGCCGGGTGGCTTGGCTCTGGCTTCCTTACGCACACAAAGAGCAATGAAGTGTGCGTGATAGACTTCCAGTTTTCTAGCGCTCGTGAACATTTTGACTTGCGTTAAATTGTCCGCACGGCCTTAATTCATTCTTGAAAGCTGTATTCTTGCCTTATCTAACCTTGAAAGTACCTACATTGATTTTCAGAAGATATAAGTAAATCCTTATTTTTATCTTTAATTTGAATATAATCTATAATCCATTAAATCGATAATTAATCCAGATTTTACGATTTATTTTAATCAATCCTAACCAAACCTAACCTTATCAATCCTACCTACTGAACATTTTTTATTATACTTGTACGTAATCTTTTTTGAAACTGTACTTGCTTGTATTACGTATAAGAAATAAAGGCTACGTCTACCTTATTTTATTTTAATTAATATTTAAGTTTGTAAATTTGTAGTTCTGTAGTGTATCTGGCCTGAGAATAGACCCCTCCGTTTCCTCCCGTGGACGTATTTAAAGTCTTACTAAGATATTCGTACACTAGGGGATGGCCAGCAGCATCCATCTGGTACTTAACACTAAACTGCGATCACCATTGTATTCAATAAATGTGTATGTGTATTGGCCTCGTTCAGCATTGGACGTAAACAGTTTGGTGATTATGATGATGAAGTTTGTAAACCCGTTGAGAATAATAGTAAAAACATTATATTATGTCATCTCTAAGGTCACGTCCACCACACGCATAGATTAATTTACAGTAATATTTCTGTGCCTCAAGAATTGAAGAACTCTTGAGGTGTACAACCTTCGGAGTAAACATTATCATGTACCCATTAGTAAGATAAGAAAAAGAAAAGGACGCACAGATTAATTATTTAAATTTATTATAAAAATTAATTATTTCATTCAGAAATTGGTACTAAAAATGCCATGAAACAGTTATAGCACTAACACGTAAGTATCAATTAATTGAACGAGCGAAGCGAGTTCTCTGAGTCAAGTTGGAAGAATCAGCGTTTGACCTAACAAATTGTACCAATACTATCTACCCCCATACCAAATTTCATGAAGATCGGATTAACGGTTTGGAAGTTTTCATCGGACAAACATACATACATACATAATGTATGTATGTTTGTCCATTTGGTACAATTTGTTAGGTAAGGTTATGAGCTATACCGATAAGGGGGTTGCTGAGATATTGGGGTCCAAGAGGGGGTAAAAAAAATAAAAGTGAGACAGTCAGATCAAGTGGGGTGTCTAATAAAAGCGCTTTGGTTGGACATTTCAAAACTGTTTTTAATAATTATTTAGCCTTAGTAGTTTTCGAGATTTCAGGGAAAATAAAAAACGTAAAAACCCAAAATTCTAGTGTACTTCCAGCAATCCCACAATGCTGAAATTTGGTATGCTTGTGGCTTTTGTGTCACAACTACAGGGAAAAGTCTGAAATTGAAGAATTTAGAAACATGTACTCCATAAAACAGAAACCAATATAACATCCATTGTTGACCTCCCATTTCTAAGAATTTGAATGACGTTGGAGTTCTATGGTTTTTATCAAAAGGACGTTATCAATGAATTCGTCAGGTACTTGATATAGGTACTAGCAGGTATAAATAAATAAATAAATGCTGGACATATCACAACCACATTATCTAGCCCCAAGCTAAGCAGAGCTTGTGTTATGGGTACTAGATAACTGATATACTTAATACACAACATTACATGGATAGATATTTTTTTTATTATACATAGAAAAATACCCAGAACACCCTGAACAAATATCTGCAGATCGTACAAATATTTGTTCCGAGGCGGGAATCGAACCCGCAACCTCATGCGTCGCAGGCGAACCTTCACCCGCCGCGCCACAGAGGTCGTCATCGTCGTATGTAGTATAACTACGCCCCGTTGCTTAGCCCTATTCAAAGGTTATTTCGATGATGTGTAGGAAATTAGAGTAGTTACTGATAGCTCCTGTACTGTACTGGTAGACCTCGAGGTGAAAATTTTCAAAAATTATAATAGAAAATATGGAAATTACTTAGTTAAGTAGTCGGGCTGATAAAGGTGTTATCGCGAGGTCTCAGTTCGGGGCGAACCACTAGTTAAACACGACACAATAACTAGTGGTTCGCCCCGAACTGAGACCTCGCGTAACACCTTTATCAGCCCGACTACTTAACTAAGTAATTTCCATATTTTCTATTATTATTTTTGAAAATTTTTCCCTCGAGGTCTACCAGTACAAGTACAGGATCTACCAGTAACTACTCTTATTTCCTACACATCATCAAAATAACCTTTGAATAGGGCTAAGTAACGGGGCGTAGTTATACTACATACCTGTTAGTACCTATATCAAGTACCTGACGAATTAATTGATAACGTCCTTTTGATAAAAACCATAGAACTCCAACGTCATTCAAATTCTTAGAAATGGGAGGTCAACAATGGATGTTATATTGGTTTCTGTTTTATGGAGTACATGTTTCTAAGTTCTTCAATTGCAGACTTTTCCCTGTAGTTGTGACACAAAAGCCACAATCATACCAAATTTCAGCATTGCGGGATTGCTGGAAGTACCCTAGAATTTTGGGTTTTTACGTTTTTTATTTTCCCTAATATCTCGAAAACTACGAAGTCGAAATACTTATTGAACGAGCGCAGCGAGTTCTCTGAGTCAAGTTGGAAGAATTGGCGTTTGTATGTATGTATGTATGTATGTATGTATGTATGTTTGTCCGATGAAAACTTCCAAACCGTTAATCCGATCTTCATGAAATTTGGTATGGGGGTAAATAGTATTGGTACAATTTGTAGGTAAGGTTATGAGCTATATCGGTTAGGGGGTTGCTAAGATATTGGGGTCCAAGTGGGGGTAAAAAAAATAAAATTGAGACAGTCAGATCAAGTGGGGTGTCTAATAAAAGCGCTTTGGTTGGACATTTCAATACTGTTTTTAATAAGTATTTAGCCTTAGTAGTTTTTGAGATATTAGGGAAAATAAAAAAAGTTAATATCAAAAATTCTAGGGTACTTCCAGCAATCCCAAAATGTTGAAATTTGGTATGCTTGTGGCTTTTGTGTCACAACTACAGGGAAAAGTCTGAAACTGAAGAATTTAGAAACTTGTACTCCATAAAACTATAACCAATATAACATCCACTGTTGACCTCCCATTTCTAGGAATTTGAATGACGCTGGAGTTCTATGGATTTCGTCAAAAGGACGTTATCAATTAATTCGTCAGTTACTTGATATAGGTACTATCAGGTATGTAGTATTACGCCCCGTTGCTTAGCCCTATTCAAAGGTTATTTCGATGATGTGTAGGAAATTAGAGTTGTTACTGATAGATCCTGTACTGTACTGGTAGACCTCGAGGAGAAAATATTCAAAAATAATAAATAAATAAATAAATGCTGGACATTTCACACAATACAAATACAAATGTAAAATAGTATTAGAAAAATGGAAATTACTTGGCTAAGTAGTCGGGCTGATAAAGGTGTTATCGCGAGGTCTCAGTTCGGGGCGAACCACTAGTTAAAAACATTTGAAATGTACAACCAAAGCGCTTTTATTAGACACCCCACTTGATCTGACTGTCTCACTTTTTTTTTTTTACCCCGTCTTGTACCCCAATTTCTCAACAACCCCCTGATCGATATAGCTCATAACCTTACCTACAAATTGTACCAATACTATCTACCCCCATACCAAATTTCATGAAGATCGGATTAACGGTTTGGAAGTTTTCATCGGACAAACATATATACATACATACATACATACATACAAACGCCGATTCTTCCAACTTGACTCAGAGAACTCGCTTCGCTCGTTCAATTATAATTACAACTTTGTAAGAACACCTTCTCAACCTTCTAAAGCCGATTAAAAACAACCATGTCTTAAATGCAATACTTATCACAGTAAGTATTTATATATAGTCAAAATCTATTAAGTATACACCTGTACCTAACTGAAAACATCGTCCAAAGCATCCAATCAATATTTAACTGTGGCAGGATACAATCGTAATTACAATCAGTGGTCCGGCTGTATAATCCCGATTATTCTTATCATCAATTACTTCACTGCCTGAACATTAATCTGTTATTCAAGTATAAAATACGGAGGCTATATCTAAATGACTACTCAGTCTGAAGTCATCAAAATGAGGACATTTATTGCGGTAGCCTTTTTTGCGTTGGCAAGCTTCGCTTGCGCCGATGAAGTGATTTCTGGTAACACAGCCTATGGCTACCTGGCCAATATCGGTATCCCAGAAGCGGAAAGGATACGTCAGGCCGAGGAAAAGGGAGAAGTATCCAGGATCGTCGGTGGTGTCCCTGCATCTCTTGGGCAGTATCCATACCAGGTAAGTAATACTACTAAACTTAATACACTGTTATCAAAATGTTTCATACTGCTGGAACCTGCCATCATTTATATAAATTAATTCATGACCTTAGAAATCTTCGGTTTTGATATTCATGGGACAATCAATGCATAATTGACGGAGTAATCGCGTAACAAACATACAAAAAAAAACATACGGATCGAATTGAGAACCTCCTCCTTTTTTTGAAGTCGGTTAAAAACAGTAACCTCAGGAGTCCACTACTTTTTCTAATTCCAAAGCTACAATTTTATGAGTCAGCAAAACTAAACATTTTTAACCGAGTCTTTTTTTCTTAACAGGCTGGTCTCTTAATCAGTATCATCGGTTTTGAAGGCAATGGTGTTTGCGGTGGTTCCCTGATTAGCCCCAACCGAGTCATCACCGCAGCCCACTGCTGGTTTGACGGTATGAACCAGGCATGGAGGATTACAGTCGTCCTTGGCTCCGTCACTCTCTTCTCTGGTGGCACCAGGATGGACACAAGCGTTGTTGCTACCCACCCTAGCTGGTTCCCCGCTCTTGTGCGCAATGATGTTGCTGTAATCTACCTGCCAAGTCCTGTTCCTATCTCAAGTAAGTTACCTTTGGGCCAAAATATTACATCATAATTTTTTTGATCAATTGCGTTTTGCTTGCGTCTGTCTGTCTTAAATGCTCTTTTTGTTATTTACTTGTTTATTTTTGTTTTTATACTACTTGGCATGCAAACAAACATACGGCCCACCTGATGGAAAGTAGTTACCGTAGCCTATGGACGCCTGCAACATCAGAGGCATCACACGTGCGCTGCTGACGCTGAGACATAAAGATGAAAACTCTCATGTGCCTGTTATTTCACCAGCACCCGTACTCTTCAAACCGAAACACGGCACTACTATTTGGCGGCAGATATAGGTACGGTGGTATTACCTCCCTGGAGGTCTACTCTTGTTCTATACATTCGCAGTAGCGGCTCCGAACGAAGAACAACCGCAAAACGTAGCTTGTAGCTATCATTAAACTGTGTTGTTTTTTTTCTTTCAGACAATATTGCACCTATTGCTCTGCCCTCTGGATCTGAGCTGAACGAGGACTTTGCTGGCCTATCTGCCATCGCATCGGGTTTCGGAATCACCGCTGATGGTAAATATCTACTGTTTATAAATACTATTACCTACAATATTTTTGTATAAATTCATCGACTTCAATCGTTAATTTCTGTTTAGGTTCGGGAATCTCCACCAACCAATTCCTGAGTCACGTAAACCTGAACGTGATCACCAACAGCGTCTGCTCCGTGGCTTTCCCATTTATTGTCCAGCCCTCTAATATTTGCACCAGCGGCATCGGTGGTGTCGGAACGTGTGGTGGTGACTCTGGTGGTCCTCTTGTGATTAACAGGAATAACAGAAGTGTTTTGGTAAGGAATTATCTCTTATTAATTAATTTTTTTACTCGTTACCAGCTTAATTTGTGTCGCCTGTTCTTTCTTAGTTAACTGCTTTAGGTTAGAGCCACCAGCTTCAAGCTTTCAAGTGGTCCTGAAAAGGGTCGAGTGACCAATTGTGAAATAACCACACAGGACAACACAGGAGGTGACAGAAGTGTGTATCGCAAAGGCTCCTTTCACGCCTTTCCTTTCATAGGATGGTTGACATCAGATGGGTTATTAAAAACCTCTAAAATAAATGTGTTCATAGTCACTAAATCTTTGAAAGATAAACTAAGTTAGACTTAAAGATAAATGAAGCCTGACACGAGACACCGCACAGGTGCGCTATAAGTCGACGTCTTCACGTGTAATCAATAAATAAGTTTTAGGTATAAAATATGTATGTTAGTCTTTAGGGTATATATTTATATGGGCCTAATGTTTAGGTATAATTTATTGTACATTTCCATTTTAGTCTGAAATAAGTTTATTATTATTATTAATCCTTGCAATTTCGTTGACTATTCACTAAATTGTCACTTTGAAATGTGCTTATAATTTTACGGATCCTGCAGTAACATCAAAAGCCACTCACTCAAACTCACCAATGAATTCCCTTGTTTCCTACAGATCGGTGTTGTGTCCTTCGGCTCTGGTCTCGGCTGCCAGATTAACTTCCCTGCTGCCTACGCTCGTGTCACTTCCTACATCGACTTTTTCAACCAGCATATATAAATAAATGCCGTCTGATGAAGACCAAACTACAGAACAGTCAATAAAGAATTTTTGGTTTGGAAAGTCTTGTATCTCTTAATAATTAGGTACTGTTGAAATTTAATTTCATTAGCTATATCTACTATTCTTATTATCTATTTTATACCACCGTGAATGCCGTGATGCGTCCATCCTAAGAAAAGACCCTCCTTCTCTTCCCGTGGATGTAGTAAAAGCTTACTAAGATTACTCAGCATCTACCTAAGTATTTAACACCAAACCACGATCATCAATCCTCCTGCCATGCGTGGTAATTACAGTGACGTATATCAACAGGGTGGTGATGATGATGATGACTATCTTATATCTTATACCGTGGACTAACTTATGATTCAAGACTGTTGATGAATAGTATTATTATTGTACCTCTTGTTGTGACGTGATGTGTCCAGCCTAAGAATTGACCCCCTCTATCTCCTCACATGGATGTAAAAAATGTTCTGTGTATAAATTCTATCAAATGCATCAAGAAATGAGTTATGAATATTAAAGTAAAGAACTTGTTATGAGAAATACAAATAGTATTTTTTTTATTTCAAATTATAATTTTCTTTTCAAATTTAATTTCAAAGTTTATAAGATATTAAAGAAGGTGCAAAAAATTTACCAAATTTGAGAAAATTTTATGTAGTATAAAATGTTGTTTTCGCAAAAAAAAAAGAACCTAACACAGTCCTAAATTTGCTGCTAATATCTGTCTGCACCAGTTAAACACAATTAACTTTATCAATATTGATTGAAATACCGCAATTATTAATACCTGTTTTAATCAGTTAATGTCATATATCCTGGAGCTAATTTTTTTTAAGAGAATATAAAATAAACAACCTTTTGAGAATTGGAAACATTTTTAGTAAAACAATGATAAAATGAAGTCTGTTAAACTTTTCATATGCACTGTGATAAGCCTCATAAACTTTTCATGCGCACATAATGCTAGTCTATTTAGTGAATGGAATATTAAAGTGCTAGGACACAATGCCTATGGATACCTAGAAAATATTGGAATACCTGAAGCAGAGAGAGTATATAAGGAAGAAGATTTTCAGTTGATGCCAAGGATTGTTGGCGGTGATGTTGCTGATATCGTTCATCACAAATACCAGGTACGTTAAGTATCAGGAACCTTTTCAGTAAGTAATGGTGACAAAAAGGTGCGTCGGAAACAACACTGGCAATTTCAGAAAACCAAATGCATAGAACAGGTTAAAATTGAAGAACGAAGATAGGATTAGGCCACCACGTTCGTGTCAATTGCTTATTAAAACTTAGTTGGTCGTGTTGTGCAAAATTTGCTATTGTAATTGTAACCCTTTCCAGCTAACTTAAGTAATGCGAAGGGAATTGCAGAGCCGCAAACAATTGACACGGATGTATGGTGTAGTGAACGGATTTTGTATGAAGATATATGGAGATAGCTAGAAAGGATTATAACTAGAAAATGTTGTGGAAACTGCTCAGTAGGTTTACCTTAAACTTTTAGGATCGTTCATTCATCATCATAAGCTGGCAGAAATCCACACTGGACAATGGACATTGCCCTTACCCATAGAATACCACGACGAGCGGTCCTAAGCCGCCTTCATCAGTTGACTTCCTGCGCCCTTTTAAATGTCATCGACCCATCGAACGGGAGGCCTTCCTACACTGCGTCGCTCGAGAACCTTCCGTAACGGTTGTTGGTTCTGCAAGCTATATGACAAGTTCATTGCCACTGCAACTATTGCTAAATCTTAGAGCTATGTAGGTGATCTTGGCTACGGATCTCCCCATTTTTTGGGTTTTTCCTTTTCGAATCATATTAATAAAAAATATTTTACCAGGCTGGACTAATAATATCAATAGCGAACCTTACTGGTTTTGGGATTTGTGGTGGTTCTCTCATAAGTGCCAATAGAGTTGTCACAGCAGCCCATTGCTGGTTTGATGGCTTGCACCATGGAACGTGCATGACAGTAGTACTAGGATCTGCTGAGGTGTTCTCTGGCGGAACGAGGATAAAGTCTTCTGAAGTCTATACACATCCTGGATGGGATCCGGCAAAGGCTGTGAATGATGTAGCCGTAGTTTATCTGCAAAGTCCTGTGACGTTTTCTGGTGAGTGCATACAGAGTTTCTGTATTATATAGATTGTTTGCATGACTTACAAATAAAATATGTTTTGGGTCGGTGTATCATGGCATTTGTAGTTCTTGATGCCCACGTATCGTATAACACAGGAAATTCTAATGTGCAATCAGGACTGTGGGATGTGTGTGTTGTATCTGTAAATTATTACCATTTTAGAGATCCAGTTGAAACAAATATCGTTAAAAACTGCATAACTGGGTTTGGTTATTAACTAGCTTTCTTATCTGTCTTAACTTTGTGTTTACTACGTGATTTCATCTGTCAGGTTCAGTACAAATTTTTATAATCAATTTTCAAACCAGTTCCACCTAACCGATTGAGCTCAAATTTTGCATACCTGTCAAATTCCGGTAGCAACACATAATAATGGTTATAGTTATTATTAATAGTTTCTTCATCATTATCATCATCGGTTAGAAGTTCAATTACATAAAAGCTCGACTTCAACTAAAACATATTTGAAGATTCCAGGACCCATACATACCACAACAACAAATAGTATGAATATTGCAACTTCTTTTGCGGCTGCGGTAATAATAGGACCCAGTGATCAGTGGCGGTCCGAGGAGGCGGTTCGCAGGGGTCATGACCACCCCTCCAAAATCGCGTTGACAAACCTCATAAAAATATCCAATTTACGAAAAAATTTAATTGTAGCCACTATTTGGTCCAGAAAGTTGCAAAAAATGAAGATGACACCCAACCCCCCACGTGATGAACTTTGACTGCGACCGCACCTGCCAGTGACAGCCATACAGACGGAGCGTATAGGCTTAGTAATAGGGTCCTATTGGCACCCTTTAGGTACGAAACCCTAAAAGAACGTCATCAGCTTGATAACTAGTTTTTTATTATTCTAGACACAATTGGCTCAATTGCTCTACCGTCCAAATCTGAAATCCATGAAGATTTCGTTGGGGAAACAGTCGTTGCATCAGGTTTTGGAAAAACTGGAGAATGTGAGTTTAACTTAAGCGTCATCTTTTTGTGTATTGTGACGTACCTTATCCTGGAATAAAATTACTTGTTTCTTTTACCAGATGTCCCAATCCCAGATAACCAGGTTTTGAGTAAAGTAAACCTGACCGTGATCTCAAACGAAGAGTGTTCTCTGACATATCCTCAGATCATCAGCCCTAGCCTCATTTGCACCAGTGGCAAAGGTAACTCTGGACCTGTGGCTGTCTGCAACGGAGACTCTGGTGGTCCTCTTGTTCTCACTAGAAACGGGAAAAGCATTTTGGTAAAATAATTTATCACTTACAAGCCTCCTACTGCCCCTACTCCTCTACTTCTCCTGCTCCTAACGAAAGAAAGAAAGAAGTTGTTTTTTTCTTACTTTACCTATATTATTACTAGTGGTTCGCCCCGAACTGAGACCTCGCGATGACACCCGACTTATTTCAGAGGGGAAGAAAGGGTTTCATATTTAACGGCTATGTAAGTATGTTTGTATCGATGATCTATCTGAAATCTATCTATCGAGTCAATTTCTCTAATATGAAAGAGATTTTGTGAAGCAAAAAAAAAGTTTTTTTGAATTAAGCAGTGCCATCTAGTTGTAGTTTTGCTACCTAATTTTTAAAGATTTAAGTTTTCTACTCTAATAACTTTTCATTTAAAAAACCAACTTCCACCATTGTATTCGACTAAATAATTTTGGATGAAAAAAAATGATGGAAGAACCATAGTGGTGAAAGGGTTATGATACTTTCTGAATGCAAATGCTTGGTTTGTTGCTAAAAATATCAAAATCGCCATATGTATGCCTACAATATTTGAGGAGTTCCCTCAATTCCTCATGGATCCCACCATCAGAACTGGTTTCTGAAAAATGGAACCAATCTGAAAGTATATCTATCCAAATAAAAAAAGAATTTTCCAAATCGGTTCATAAACGCCAGAGATATGAGGTAACAAACATAATAAATATAATTAAAAAAAATACAACCGAATTGAGAACCTCCTCCTTTTTTGGGAAGTCGGTTAATAAAAATGGATATTACTGAAGTGTATATATACGATTAGTACTCTATGGTTCAGTTGTCAGTCTGATTTGGAAAATATACGATAATATGGTGAGCAACAAAATGTGTGGTTTATCTCAGTGGCGACGAGGATAAAACAGATAAGTTTTTTTTTGCGTACATACTTTCCGCTGGTCTACGATGTATTGTTGATTGGATTAAATACGAATATTTAAAAAAATGTCGGTTGGAAAATTGAAGGAATTTGACATGACAGAAGGGAATTGGAGAGCGTATTCAGATCGCTTAGAAATGTATTTTTTAGCGAACGCTGTGAAAAATGAATTAAAATTGCCAATTTTGATAGCCTCTATGGGGGACGCAGCTTACGAGTTGCTTTCAAACCTGGCCAGCCCCAAGAAGCCGTCGGAGCTGGAATATGAATATGCAGTACAAATTATGTTAAATCATCTAGAACCAAAGCCGTCACTGTTGGCTGAGCGTTATCGGTTCCGCCAACGTAGACAGGAAGCAGGTGAAAAATTACAAGAATACATAGCTGGTTTAAAAAAGCTTTCACGCTTTTGTGAATTTGGGCCTAATTTAAATGAAAACTTAAGGGACCAATTTATATGCGGAATTCGGTCAGAATTCATTCGTCAGCAATTGTTCGCGAACCAAGACGTCACGTGGTCGAAATCTGTGACATTGGCTACGGCACTTGAGGGGGCTGAAAGAGATGCTGCGGCTGTTGAACCAGCGATCGCATCTGGAAAGTTGGCGGGAGGTGCCTATGCAGCGCCATCGACAGCGGCGTTCCGGCAGAGTGAGACCATCAACAGTGTACGAGGTGGCTGTTTGTCTTGTGGAGGTTATGGACACAGAGCCGTGGATTGCAAATTTCGCACATACGAGTGTAGTAAGTGTGGGAAAGTGGGCCATTTGAGAAGAATGTGTCCACAGAATGGAGCAGCTATGTCAACGGGCATGCGAGGCGGTAGTGTACGCGGTCGAGGGCGAGGCTCGGGACAGTCACGGGGTGGCCCGAACTTCAACCGGGGCAATGGAAGGGGTGCCTATAACAAGTGGCAATCTGTAAACGCTTGGCAGAGGCGCGAGGATGCCCCAACAAATTGGCTCGATAAGGACAAAAATGAAGAAGATGAAGTTGATGAAACCGATCAATTTTGTTACAACATGTCGCTGAGTCATTATAAGCCGGTGAGAATCTTGATGAATGTTAACAGTGTGATCTTACCCATGGAAATAGACACAGGATCACCGTTATCTTGCATAAACTACGACACTTATGCAAAATATTTTAGGGCATGTCCTTTGTTAGAAACAAATTTATCAGTTAATTTTTATAATATGTGTAAAGATAACGCATTGGGTCGTTTAGAGGTGGAAGTTTGTCAACTAAATAATAAAAAAAATTAGATTTGTATGTGTTCAGGCAGGGGGCCACCAGCCTTTTAGGTAGACAGTGGTTGGCTGAACTCCAAATGGAAATACCAATGTTAAGCCTTAACAATTTAGCAGTTCCAGGAGAATTGAACAAGGAACAAAAAAATAAACTTGTAAACGATTTAATTTCTAGGCATGAGAAGCTTTTTGATGGGACCCTGGGATATTTTACCGGAGGTCGAGCAACGTTGCGTCTTCGGGAGGGAGCCACTCCAGTGTTTTGTAGGGCGCGACCACTGCCGTACTCCCTGCGAGAACGAGTCGACGGTGAGTTGGATGCTATGCTAAGCGCCGGAGTTATTGAACCTGTCGATTGTTCCGACTGGGCCACACCACTGGTAATTGTTTACAAACCAGACGGATCTTTACGCTTATGTGCGGATTACAAGGTAACATTGAACAAAGTATTACATGTTGACAAATTTCCTATACCAAAGATTGATGATTTGCTCTCAAAGTTAGGAGGGAGTAAGTTCTTTACAAAATTAGATTTGTCACAAGCATATAATCAGATTTTACTGGATGATACGAGGGATTTAACTGTCATTAATACTCATAAGAGTTTATTTAAGTATAACAGACTAGTATTCGGCCTATCATCATCTCCGGGAATTTTTCAAAGAATTATGTCTCAATTGTTTGATAAAGTCCCTGATGTCACTGTGTTCTTGGATGATATTTTGATAAGTACATCCACCACATTAGATGATCACTTAAAGACAGTGAATAGAGTAATGCAGATTCTAGAAGAGAAAGGACTAAAAATTAAAAAAAGTAAATGTGAATTTTTTGCCGATCAAGTGAAATATCTAGGGTTTGTCATCAGTAGGGAAGGGGTAAAAGTAGACCCAGAAAAGGTGAGACCAATCTTAGAGATAACCCCGCCAGGTAGCGTTCCAGAATTGAGATCTTTCATAGGAATGGTCAATTTTTATGGCAAGTTCGTGAAGAATTTAAGTCCTAAACTAGCTCCTTTATATAGTTTATTGAGAAAGGGTAAACACTGGTTTTGGGGGCAGGAGCAGAATCGCGCGTTTAATGAGGTGAAACGGTTATTAATGCGGTCGGATGTACTGGTGCATTATTCGGAGTCTCGTCCGTTGGTGTTGACTTGCGATGCCAGTGCGCGTGGCGTAGGCGCGGTGCTTGCGCAGCCCGATACCAGCGGTGCGGAACGTGCCGTCGCGTATGCATCGCGGGCACTCACTTCTGCGGAGACGAACTATAGTCAGATACATAAGGAGGCTTTGGCTATCGTATTTGCGGTTAAAAAGTTTCATCAATATTTATACGGCCGGCATTTTGTGTTGCGCACAGACCACAAACCGTTGGTTAGTATTTTTGGTCCGGAGTTAGGAGTACCTAATATGACCGCAAGCAGGTTACAGCGGTGGGCGTTGTTGCTGGCCGCTTACGATTTTGAGATTGAGTATATTCGCACCGATGCTAATACTGCTGATGCACTGTCACGTTTAATAGGGAGTTATAAAACATCAAATGTACAAAATACAGAGGAAGTAGAGCCCGAACAGACCTATCTCCATTTTGCTTCGGAAGCATTATTATTGAGTTACGAAGATATTAAAAAAGAGACTAGGAAAGATCCGGTTTTAGGTAGGGTCTTGAGCTATATAAAAGATGGGTGGCCGGGTGAGGTGGCAATTAGAGAGTTAAAACCATATCAAAACAGACGAGCAGAGTTGTACGTGGAGTTAGATTGTGTAATGTGGGGGCATCGGTTAATTGTTCCAAGTACATGCCGTGAAAAAGTTTTGAGGGAACTCCACGACAGTCATATGGGGATAGTGAAAACAAAAAGTATAGCTCGAAGTTATGTATGGTGGCCGGGAATCGACGAGGCCATCGAGAGGATATGCCGTGCGTGCCGCGTGTGTGCTGAGGTGGGTGATGCGCCTCCACACCACGTACCTGTACCCTGGCCTTGGCCCGCAAGGCCTTGGTCTAGGCTGCACGTTGATTTTTTAGGGCCTATCTTGGGGGTTAAGTATTTGGTGGTAGTTGATGCCTGTTCCAAATGGATCGAAATATGTAAAATGAAGTCCACCACGGCGGGTTCAGTCATTATTAGTTTTCGTGAGATTTGTGCGAGATTTGGTATTCCGCGTCAGATTGTTAGTGACAATGGACCACCTTTTAGTAGCGAGGAATTTAATAAATTCCTACAGGATAACGGAGTAGAGCATTTATACTCGGCACCATACAAACCGTCCTCAAACGGGGCTGCAGAGAATGCTGTAAAAATTTGTAAGCGGGTTATTAAAAAGGCAATAACTCAGAAGTGCAATGTAGATGAAGCTTTACAGAGGTATTTATTGATGTATAGGAATACGGCGCACAGTACTACAGGTCAGAGCCCAGCTCAACTCTTACAAGGCAGGTCTCTGAGTACAAGATTGGATAGACTAAAACCATTGCGTGAAGATAAAATTATCACTGTGCAACGTCGACAGCAAGAGGTAGCCGGGGGAGTTCAACGGTGTTTTCAAGAAGGCGATCTAGTTTGGTTCCGTACTTATCAGGGTTCACGTAGATGGGTTGAGGGTGTAATAGCCCAGAGGTTAGGCAGTACTGACTATGAGATCAAATCATCAGAGGGTAAGGGGATTCACAGACATGTGGATCAAATAAAAGTATGAGTTACTCGTGTACTTGCGGGTAATGATCCACAAAGGCGTGGGTATCCGTTTGTTTGGCCAGTGGGTGACTCTGGGTCGGAACAGTCTGTTAACGTGGAAAGTGGCGTAAACGCTGCACGTGGCGAAGCAGGTAGCGGTAGCAGAGGCGCTCAAATGGAGCGGGAGGTTTGGCATACGCCAGGGGATTCACCAACGTTGCCTGCACCAATGGCGGTAGTACGGCGTTACCCTACAAGGGAACGACGACCTCCTCACAGACTATTTTAGAAGAATACAATATTGTTTAGTTTATTTGTACCTAATATTTAGTTGTAATGTTTGTAATAAGGGTGGAGGTGAAGTGTATATATACGATTAGTACTCTATGGTTCAGTTGTCAGTCTGATTTGGAAAATATACGATAATATGGTGAGCAACAAAATGTGTGGTTTATCTCAATTACCAAGAAAAAATCCTCAATTTTCGACTTCTCCCCGTAGAACAAAATATACTTAAATAATAAATTTCAGCATTACCAGAGAACTTGAAAGTACCTTCTAGTTTTTTTTTTGCATATTTTACTTTCTTTACCCTTCTAACCGATTTCTACAAACATTTACTGAGAATAAAATTTATCCTCTAATAATTAGGTAATTTTTCTACACATCATCGAAATAGCCTTTGAATAGGTCTAAGCAACAGGGCGTACAAACTACATACCTGTTAGTATATCAAATACCTGACGAATTAATTGATAACGTCCTTTTGATGAAAACCATAGAACTCCAAAGTCATTCCAATTCTTAGAAATGGGAGGTCAACAATGGATGTTACATTGGTTTCTGTTTTATGGAGTACATGTTTCTAAATTCTTCAATTTCAGACTTTTCCCTGTAGTTGTGACACAAAAGCCACAAGCATACCAAATTTCAGCATTGTGGGATTGCTGGAAGTACCCTAGAATTTTGGGTTTTTACGTTTTTTATTTTCCCTAATATCTCAAAAACTACTAAGGCTAAATAATTATTAAAAACAGTTTTGAAATGCCCAACCAAAGCGCTTTCATTAGACACCCCACTTGATCTGACTGTCTCACTTTTATTTTTTTTACCCCCTCTTGGACCCCAATATCTCAGCAACCCCTTGATCGATATAGCTCATAACCTTACCTACAAATTGTACCAATACTATCTACCCCCATATCAAATTTCATGAAGATCGGATTAACGGTTTGGAAGTTTTCATCGGACAAACATACATACATACATACATACACACATACATACAAATACATGCAGATTCTTCCAACTTGACTCAGAGAACTCGCTTCGCTCGTTCAATTAGACAAATTCAAATTCCATATTTTTGACAGCAGATTGATGACATAACTTTTCATTTAAAAAACCGACTTCCGCCATTGTATTAGACTAAATATTTGGATGAAAAAAAAATGATGAAAGAACCATAGTGGTGAAAGGATTATAATACTTTTTGAATGCAAATGCTTGGTTTGTTGCTGAAAATATCAAAATCGCCATATGTATGCCTACAATATTTGAGGGGTTCCCTCAATTCCTCATAGATTCTATCATCAGAACTGGCTTCTGAATGAAAATGGGACCAATCTGGAAGTATATCTATTCAAATAAAAAAAGAATTTTCCAAATCGGTTCATAAACGCCGGAGCACCGATACAACCGAATTGAGAACCTCCTCCTTTTTTGGGAAGTCGGTTAATAAAAATGGATATTACAAAGAAAAAATCCTCAATTTTCGACTTCTCCCCATAGAACAAAATATACTTAAATAATAAATTTCAGCATTACCAGAGAACTTGAAGTATCTTCGAGATATATTTTTGCATATTTTACTTTCTTTACCATTCTAACCGATTTCTAAAAACATTTACTGCGAAAAAAAAATAACCTCTATAGGTAATTTTTCTACACATCATCGAAATAGCCTTTGAATAGGACTAAGCAACAGGGCGTAAATACTACATACCTGTTAGTATTTAAAGTACTTGACGAATTAATTGATAATGTCCTTTTGACGACAACATAGAACTCCAATGTCATTCAAATTCCTAGGAATGGGGGGTCAACAATGGATGTTATATTGGTTATTGTTTTTTAAGGTTCAGGTTTCTAATTTCTTCAATTTCAGACTTTTCCCTGTAGTTTTGACACAAAAGCCACAAGCATACCAAATTTCAGCATTGTGGGACTGCTGGAAGTACCCTAGAATTTTGGGTTTTTACGTTTTTTATTTTCCCTAATATCTCAAAAACTACTAGAGCTAAATAATTATCAAAAACAGTTTTGAAATGTCCAACCAAAGCGCTTTTATTAGACACCCCACTTGATCTGACTTTCTCACTTTTATTTTTTTTACCCCCTCTTGAACCCCAATATCTTAGCAACCCCCTGATCGATATAGCTCATAACCTTACCTACAAATTGTACCAATACTATCTACCCCCATACCAAATTTCATGAAGATCGGATTAACGGTTTGGAAGTTTTCATCGGACAAACATACATACATACACACATACATACAACGCCGATTCTTCCAACTTGACTCAGAGAACTCGCTTCGCTCGTTCAATAAATGCTGGAACATTTCACACAACATTATCTAGCCCCAAGCTAAGCAGAGCTTGTGTTATGGGTACTAGATAACTGATATACTTAATATAATAATACATTACATAGATATATATTTTTTATTATACATAGAAAAATACCCAGAACACCCTGAATAAATTTCTGCAGATCGTACAAATATTTGTTCCGAGGCGGGAATCGAACCCGCAACCTCTTGCGTCGCAGGTGAACATTCACCCGCCGCGCCACAGACGTCGTCAAAAAAAAAAAGAAAAGTGTATTGTCACTGGAAATAAGCAGTTTATAGCTCAGAATAACGTGTTAGTCTTTATTCTGAGGTTTATAGTCACAAAATAAAAATGTAACTATAATCTAATCTGTGTGTAATTTTCAGGATCTTGGGGACAGAGTAATTCCTCAGAGTTGTGTACTTACTTTTATCAAAATTACTCCGTGTAGTTTGTATCTATTTTGCCGTGGTTTTTCCTGCCTAAAAATGTCGTAAAAGCTAACAAAGGGATTACACCATGGTATCATCACGGAGTCGTGGTGTGTCCGGGTGCCGTGGTGTGTCCGGATGCCGTGGTGTGTCTGGCCTAAGAATATACCCCTCCCTCTCCTCCCGTGGATGTCGTAAATTATTTTTATTTATTATTTTTATTTTATTTTACTTTAACTAGAACGGCAAGGGAACCAATTACACTAATTAAACACAATCAAATAATATTAATAATAGAAATTCAATAAAAATAGTCAAAACAACATAAAAAAAAGAACAATAATAATCACAGAAATAATAATAATAAAAATATAAAAACAATGTCAAAAATAACGTCAAGCATAATGTCAAACAGCAACTTTCACACATTCTTCTCACAGAACCCCAGGCACTCCTACAGAATCATCTTCCATCCATCCACAAACACATCAAATTCAGAGCTCGCATCCAGGAGAGCATTGAGCACAGAGAGGGTACACGGGATGGGCGACTGGGCACGCGCTACTGTACGGCAAAACGGCTCCGAGAACAATTTGTGACTCCTGCCTCTACTGTAGTTATTGGGGACGTCCGAAAAAAAAGTAGTAAAAGCCGACTAAGGGATTACACCAGGGAATGGGCAGCAATATCCACCTGAGCACTCAACACCGATACTGCGATCACCAATCCGCATGCCAAGCATGCTAATTATGGCAACTCCCCCATTTTATTTTATTGGGGAGACCAGGCCCCCAATTGTAGTACCAAATGGAAATGAGTAACGCTACAATGGGGATCATTTCGGCAGCCTTAGCGCTGCCCAATTTTTTTTAAACTTGAAAGGAGTAATATTTATGTCAAGAAGTTTCCCTTATTCAAGTTTAATGAATTGATGAATTTATAAGATTCAGATAGCGTTAAGGCTGCCAAAACGATCCCCATTAATGCGTTCCCCATTTGCTATTGTAATTGGAGGACTGGTGCAGCAGTGGACCGGGCTGCTGATGATGATTATGGTTATCGTGTCGTCTATAATGTCTGGACCCTGCTTTAGATGAGCCTGTACACTTTCTATACCATTGTTTTTTTTTTCTTGCAGATTGGTGTAGCTTCTTTTGGGTCTCTACTTGGTTGTGATTCAAGCTTGCCTGATGCATATTCACGTGTCAGTTCTTTCCTGGAGTTTTTAAAGAAGCACATGAAAGTTAAATAAGTTGCAAAACGAGCTTTTAAGGTGTCCGAATCCGACAAGGAACCCTTGTAAGATCGTTCGAGCCGTCCGTCCTTGCGTCCCAGGCTACCACAGCGTCAAACCTTCTCACTTACTAACCAAAACGCCCCCCCCCCCCACCCCCCCCCACCCCTCTTATACTTATTACATCGTTAAACAGGTTTTGTTATTGATAGGGATAACACTTATTTTGAAATATATATTACTACACCATAGATGAGTTTATGAGGGTTTTTCCCCATTATGTACTTGTAGAAGTTAATTATTATTTAAAAATTTTTTTTATGAATGAATTGTTTATAAATATATTGCATGCCTGAGGTAGAATACATAAATACCTACTAATAATAATATTTGATATATTTTCGAACATGACATGTATCTCAAGCAATAAAAACACTTTCACTTTTGACTTTGGCATTATTTTGCAACAAAAAAAGTATTTCCATATAAGTTTCGTATATGAGGTCATAACAATAATTTTATAAAAACCCAAGCTGAAAAAATTATGAAAATGCTGTAAAGGAAGTACACGATTCTTTGGGTCAGATGATTGAATTAGGTAGGTCCAACTTCGACAAAGAGGTCAGCCGATGAATCCGTTTGGATAGGCAGAGTTCGGGGAACTGCGCCACATCTTCTAGTCGCAGATACCTACCGCAGAGCCACAAGACGTCAGTCAACAAGCAATCAGTGTTGCCAGTGATGACAAACAGCGACACTGTAGAGGAAGGTCAAATCCACGAATCTTTGGGTCAGATGATTCAATTAGGTAGGTCCAACTTCGACAAAGAGGTCAGCCAATGGATCCGTTTGGATAGGCAGCGTTCGGGGAACTGCGCCACATCTTCTCGTCGCAGATACCTACCGCAGAGCCACAAGACGACAGTCATCAAGCAATCAGTGTTGCCAGTGATGACAAACAGCGACACTGAGAACGTGGTCTTTGTCTATATTGGCCTCATACGCAAGCTCAAAGTCATGCAGCGGGCTATGGAGAGAGCTATGCTTGGGTGCTATGTTTCACTACGTGATAAAATCCAATATAAGAAGATCCTTAGAACAACGCAATTACGCACTTTTGTTTTAAGAATAAAATATTTTCAGGAACGTCAAAATGGGATCCTTTAAAAACTGAAGTGTTGTGTATGGACCGTCAAAAGTTTTACTTTTAAGATTATTTTATTCTTCTTGAATTTTAACGATATCCATCCCCTAATTACACTAGCAAATGGTCATGGGGAACGCAGCAATGGAATTTTTTCAGCCTTAGAGCTGTACAAATCTTTTGATATTTGAAAGGAGAAATATTTAGGTGAAGAAGTTTCCCCTATTAAAGTTTCTTATGATTTAGATAGCGCTAAGGCTGCCAAAATGATCCCCACTTTTGCGTTCTCCATATCCATTTGATAGCTCATAACCGTAAGTAAGGTTGTACTAATACTATCAAACCCACCTACTTTTCATGAAGATAGAATCTATACGGTTCGAAAGTTATCCTCAGACAACAGACTTAAAGTACTTACATGCATAGGTACATACAAATACCAATTCGTCGAGCAAAGTATGTTCTCTGAGTTAACTACTCAGATAACTTACTTCGTTCGTTCAATAAATAATAGCATACACAACAAAAATTTCATGCGAAAGATCTTCACACTTTTAATCAGCACTATTAAGCTGAAATCACTACTTACATAGGATAATAAATAATTGAGCAACCGTTAGTCACACAAAAATCAACCGTGGTCTTGGCCAAGAATAGGACTCCTCCAACTCTTCCTGTGGGATGTAGTAAAAGTCGACCCATGGATTACGCCAGGGAATGGGCAGCAGTATCCACTAGAGTACTTAACACCAAACTGCGATCACCAATCCGCCTGGCATGCGTGGTGATTATGGCAAATCTCGCTTTTGGTATGGGAGAGGCCCCGGCTGATGAAGAGTATTACGAGATACGTAACTGTAGTTCGAGACCGAAATAAATCAAAAGATCTAGAAAAGCTGATTATTTTCAATATCAATTAATATGATAATGATTACAAAGATAAAAACTTGGGAAAAAACGTTGGCTTTAGCTTTAGGTTTTACCCACCTACTGGGAAATCCTACGAAAGTGTTTAGGGTACCAAACGGCACAAAACTCCGCAAAACAGACAATTGATAGGTACATCGAAGGCTAAGTGCGTAGGAATATACCTAGGCGTTACACGCATCTCATCCAAAAATTAACCTTAAGAAAAAATTAAGATTAAAATTAAGAGCTATGCTCAGAGTTTTACTACGGCGATATGATCCAAAACGAATATATCCGTAAAAGAACTCACCGACATCGCTCTCAAAATTAGAAGTTGAAGTGGCAATGGACAGGCCATGTAGCTCGCAACCATTGGGAAATAAAGGTTCAGTGGCGACCATACAGGGTGTTTTTTTAAATGGGACAGTATGGGGATATCCGAATCCATAAGAGATACGGGAAAACTGTCTTTAGAACCATTTGCTCATTTTGTATTTAAATGATTTTGGCATAGTTATTTTTTTGGTCAAGCGTGAGTTCTCCATTAAAAAGAGTAGTTTTGTTCAAAAAAATTTTTTATGCTGGCGACTCAATTGGACACCATTTAAAAAAACACCCGGACAACGCAGTTATCAATAGACTGACGACATTAGGTATTTACTTACCTACACCCTTTACCTTTTTAAAAACTTATTCAGTTAAATGGTAATCAATTGATAATATCGTAGGTCAAAACATTGAAATAACTCCACCCAGTTCACCGAATATGAAGTTTTTTTTGTAGAAGTGCGTTTAATCTTTAACTGAACACCCCACTAATAAATTACGCGCCAAAATAAAATATTCCATAATCCGTAACCACAAGGACCGTTTTCGAACGTCAATTTTGTATCAAGTGCCAAGTAAAAGCGTTGGAGAGGCATGCAGGGTGGTTATTCGCTATGACCTAAGAGATTCCTTGTCAATTACGTGTGATGTCACTCATACGATTCAGCGATGATTCCACGCAGATATCGTAACGAGGCCGCGTTATGTTACGTTTGGTCATAGCGAATAAGGGGGCAGTTTTGAACTATAATAGACGCAGGGTGCGTATACCTATCTGTCTGAAGTCAGTTAAATACGTCATCAACACGGGATTTTAAAGATTTCGTTTTAAAGTTTGATTGAATACCAAATCACAACTGGAAGCTGACTGGGCCTTACTTTGTGACCCTAAACTTAAATTAACTTGAATTTTTAATAGAAATATATCATCTGGAACCAATATTGATCTGCAACAAAACCAGCTAAAGGATTAATACTCGGAATTTACTAGAAGATAATGTTTACTAACCGATAAAGTAGATCAACCTCCTGATAACGAGTACTTCAGTTTGAATAAATAAGGCAATTAAACTACCAAATGGTATTGTAATCCAACTCAGCTTCACAATGAAGGTCCTAGTAGTACTCGCCCTCGCCACCCTTGCCTACGCCAGAAGCGTGGAGGAGCTGCCTCGTACCACGGCCCATGGCTACATCAAGAACATCGCCATTCCCTTGGCAGAAGAAATTGAAAAGGCAGAGGCTAAACTTACCCACAACAGAATCATCGGTGGAAGCCAATCTCAACTTGGACAGTTCCCTTACCAGGTAATTGAAAATACCTCTTTATTTTAACCATTTTGTTTTTTATTATTTAACATCAATGTTATCATCTTTTATTTTCATAGGCTGGTCTTCTTGCAAACTACTATGGGTTAAATGGTAGAGGTGTTTGCGGTGGTTCCTTAGTGACTGCCAACAAGGTGATCACCGCTGCCCACTGCTGGTTTGACGGTGAATACCAAGCATACGTCTTCGAGGTCATCCTTGGATCCGTAACCCTGTTCATGGGTGGTACCAGAATCGTAACAAGCAATGTCGTCATGCATCCAAACTGGATTCCTGCTTTAGTTCGCAATGATGTCGCCGTGATCACCTTGCCCAACGCCGTCACATTATCTGGTTAGTTTTATAATATTCTTTAACAAAATATCTGAGTTCAATTACTAGGTTGCATACTGTATGACTAGCTATTGGATGGGCAGCTTTATCCATCTTAGTACAACACCAGTAATGCGTTAGTTGCCCGTGGTACTACTAATGCGATCATGCACCTATCTGCCTACCAAGCGTGGTGATTATGGCAATCCCCCCTTTGTAATTTATGGGGGAGACCTCGTCTAATAGTGGACATCTAACGGCTGATGATGATGATACTGTATGACCACGACATGAATTTCGCACTTTGCAAGGGATTTTCAGATAAAAGATTTTTTGTCACTGCCTACCTTTACAGAACAATGCCACGAATATTTCCCCTTGGTAATCATCACCATCATCATCAGCTATAAAGCCACTGCTGGATAAAGGCCTCCCCTATAGAATGCCTTGAAGTTAAAGTCAAAGTCAAAAAGTATTTTATTCATTGAAATCACAAGGATCATTTTGAATCGTCTCATGAACTTTACTCCAAAAATTACTTTTGTTCTAACTCGACCAAGCCTAGAAAAATCAGGGCAAAAAACACGAACGATTGATATTGAGCCGCCTCCATCCATCGAGTTCCTAGGAGCTTTATAATGTCTTTAGTCCATCGAGAGGGCCAGAGGGCGCTCGTGATGACCACAAACCGGACGACCGGTTTGTGCCTTTATACACCAACAGTTGTCAGTTCTGCGAGCTATATGACCAGCCCTTGCCATTTTAACCTGCTTATTCTGAAAGCTGATATCGGTGATCTTAGTGCTTCTACGGATTTCCTCAATCGGATTCTAGCACGTAGTAAAACTCCGAGTGTGGGTATCTATTAAGCTGCTTGTTTACATACATAAATCTAATTGTAATTTACCTATCATTTGCAGCCACTATATCTACAATCTCTCTGCCTTCCGGAGCTGAACTCCTTGAAAGTTACGCTGGTGAGACAGCAGTAGCGTCTGGATTCGGTCGGACTAGCGATAGTAAGTTATAAGTATTTAAGTACTTACTTAATTTATCATGGAAACTGTTAGGAAGATGACTCACTTGATTAAGATCATAGACGATCATCGATGAAGGTTTAAAAGCAAAACATTGGATCTACTGCGACAGAAAGTTCATATACCTACATCCATAACTGAATCTAGTGAGAAAGGAATTCCTCAGTACTCACAGACTCACACTTTCTAATGATGATTAATAATATGATTATAATAATGATTGGATCTGGTTAAAGGATTTATCGAGGAAAATACTTCTCATTAGATCCAGTTTATTAGAAATAGAAAACAGATTTACTGAGAAAAACATGTCTCACTAGATCCATGATGGATCTGAACAATGGATCTACTGAGATTGAAGAAAGTAGATCCATTGTCCAGCATTATTGCAACTGAATTTCCTATGTGATAACAAGACGTAGAGCATACGAGAAATTTTTCAAAGAAAGCGTCTCTATAATTTTTATTTTTGTTTCTATTACCTATACGTAAGGCCTGGGATATGAGAGGTGCGGGTTCGATTCCCATTTCAGGGAAAATGTTTGCATGATCTGCAAACACTTGTTCCGGGTCTAAGTGGTTTGGTACCAACCAAACCAACTCGTAGTTCCTGATTCCTGAAAGCAGTTACCGTAGTTTATGGACGCCTGCAACACCAAAGGCATCACACGCGCGCTGCCGACCCTGAGACATAAAGATGAAAAGTCTCATGTCCCTGTAATTTCACCGGCACCCGTACCCTACAAACCGAAACACAGCAATGCGAACACTACTGCTTGGCGGCAGAAATAGGTACGGTGGTAGTACTTGCCCCGGACGAACTCTTACACAAGAAGTTCTACTACTAACAAAATCAATCAATGAACCAATACAGGTCAACTAGCGACATCTATCTAACGCAACACCTTAACTATCGATGGTCTAGACTTGCGCCAACTCTGCGCGGACTAATCCTGTTTATCAAAGATCAAGGATTATCTTGGCAGCAGGTTTTCTTCTTAGCATACTTAGCATAGAGTTAATTTCTTGTAGTATTAACTGAAACTTAATCCACACAGATAGTGATATTACAGCCAACCAAGTTCTAAGCTACGTGCAACTTAACATCATCACCAACAACGTGTGCTTCCTTGCGTTCCCCCTTAACCTCCAGAGCTCTAACATCTGTACAAGCAGCAGCGGTAACGTCAGTACATGCAGAGGTGACTCTGGCGGTCCTCTCGTTGTCGTGAGGAACAACAACCCTACGTTGGTAAGTTAGAAAATGTATAGGTAAACTTACCCACCTGCTATAAAAAACCAGCCAATTGCGTGTCAGCCTGCACATAGCCATTTAACAAGACCTTTTTGACTATAATATAACACATGAGTTACGCTGAAAAATACCACCTCACTTTACATGTATGTTTTTATGTATTTGTGTGTGTTTGTATGTATCATATAAGCATGTATGTGTGTGTATGGGTCTTCCTATAACATAAATTTAAGACATTTTAATCATCATCATCATCATCATCCTGTAGAAGTCCACTGCTGGACATAGGCCTCCCCCTTAGAGTGCCACGGCGAACGGTCTTCAGCTTTTCGTGAACACACATCAATACCTATGTAAAAATGCAAATAAATATTTTTCTTTATTTTTATTCTGAATATCTTATTTTTTTCAGATTGGTATAACCTCGTTTGGATCCGGCATGGGATGTGAAGCCGGTATGCCGGCCGTCTTCGCACGTGTCTCCTCTTTTATCGATTTCTTCAACCAGAACCTATAGGTGGACCAAACCTGACTGAAGCATAATAAATTATAATTATACTAGAAACGGGATATTTACTATGATTTTTGAACTTTATTGATTCCCGATATTTCGGTACAGTTTCATGCGCCATGATCATGGGAAAACTGAAGTTTTTGCGAGTAGATTTATTGTTTCTAGTGATAATTATGTTAACAACCATGAACAGTTTCAAAAGTTATAATAAATTATATTTAAAAGCACATCTTTATCATTTATATAATATAGAACCTGATAATATACCTTCCGATATTAATTTTAATGAATACTAGTACTTCTTGAGCCGAATGGCTATGCCGATAATGTTTCTGCTATGTGACGATGGTAAGCGGCCTGACGCCATGACTATGTTCCGTGTTATGATATGTATCTCATCTGTCCGGGATATCAGCTAGGGCAGGTGCAGCGGCCGATTCGGCTGAGGCATTTAAAAAACTTTGGGACGGTGATTTGGATCAGTTGAGCTATCATAAAGATAGTTTGAAACGGTATATGTAATAGATCAACCGTTTCATTTGTATTTTTTTAATTTTGTATGATTTTTGTGTTAGTTTTATTATTCTTCTTCTGTAGGTAAATAAAGATAGTAATTAAGACAGACTTCATGAATGTTATTAACAAGATCTCCAGATACTCTCCTACAACTACCAGAATTTCAAAGTTTTGTATCAAACTCGGTGGTTATGTTAGAAAATTGCTAAGGGGCAATAAGCAAACTATTAATCATTATTAACTCTCCTAGTTACTTATGATTTTAAATAATCAACTGTGATTTTAATGATCAAAATACTATTGTCATTGTCCATATTACTATATATTACCTGCTAGTAAATCCTAGTAATTCTGACCATAAAAACATGGAAGATACCTATTATTTATACTGCTCTACTGGTGTGATTTTTATACTAAATGATCGATCGAATCATAAAAACACTAACGTCTGATTATACTTAATTATGATAAGAACGGTAACGACTTAGCATGGCTTGTAATCCCGTGCGATAAGGATCATATAGGTAATGACAAATTATTAATTAATATCGATAAGTGTACCTGTACTGGGAATTACGCTCGGGAAAACCCAAAACATATTGTTTACTTACATACATAGGAAAAATAAAATATAATTCATTGTTTGACATATTTTACTATCGTCTCAATATCGTGGTTATACATAAAGGTATGCCAGTTTGACCACTTTGGCTTATGATCGCTTACTACTGTTAGATGTATTGTTTTATTAGGGTAGGTGGCATACGACAAAGGCTATACCTTCTGAACATCACTATGAATACCTATGCAAGTAACGTTAAAATATATTACGTAATAATAATATATATAAATGCAAAAGTTTGTGAGTGTGTTTGTTACTCCTTCAAGCTCGAACGGCTAAACGGATTTGAGTGAAATTTTGAATAGAGATACCCTATACCCTGAATAAACACAGATAAGGCTACTTATAGTCATCATCATCATCATCAATTTATATCATTGTTCACGCGGGTGAAACCGCCGGGCGTAGCTAGTAGACTAAATATTTAATTGTTTGTACTGAATGAATAAATAGCTACCTAGCTCAGTTACAGTTTTATCATTAGTATAGATAGATAGATACACACACACAGGCCCATAATACCTAGGTACATAATCATTACATAATTAATAATAATTTAGGAATCAATTACCTATTAACATAATTTGTTTTTTGTTAACTTCATAATGAAATAAATGAATGCAATTCATAATGAGTAGGTATAAGGTGCCTAACTACTTACTGAGTAAAATTTATCGAAGATATTGATAGTGAATAATTATGTCCGTTAAAAAACCTATTATGCATTGATTAGACAAATGCTTTAATCACAACGTTATCTCCATATCAGATGGACACAATGTATAAAATGGAAACATCAAGTTTCTCAATCTAGTTCCTGGCAAGTCTGACTATGAAGTTCGCACTAACCCTTCTCGCCCTCGTGGCCGTGGCCCAGGCCAATAAACTTCCGGTAGATCTTGAGGACAACACTGCCTACAACTACCTGGCCAAGTATGGTCTGCCCCTGGCTGAAAAGATCCGCGCTGCTGAGGAAGCTGCCAGCCAGAACAGGATTGTTGGAGGATCGCCCACAAACATCGCAGCTTTCCCCCACCAGGTGATTAATAAATTATTATTAAGTATTATTAGTTTTATTTGTTTTTTTTTTTGGGTAATTTTCTCAGTCCATACAAGTTTTTTTATTTATTTAGACGATACAGACTTAGTTTATCTAGTTTTTATGTATGTATTTATGTTTTTATGTACGGATCAATAAACCGGCCCTGGGTTTCTAATTTCACCGAAGATTAGTTTAATTGGTCTAGTGGTCACTATTGTAGCCTACTTGTACCTCTCCACGCGAGTCCGACTCGCTTTTGACTGGTTTTATATAATTTATCAATTACCTGTAAGGATTATCTTTTATACTTATTAGAAACTGATCTGGAACCACTTACTTTTACTATCAACTGTACCTATATCTATCTTTTACCCAGGCTGGACTTCTCGCGCAATTCGGCCAAGGCCAAGGTGTCTGCGGTGGCTCCCTCATCAGTGTTAACCGTGCTTTGACCGCTGCCCACTGCTGGTACGACGGTGTAAACCTGGCCACGTCGTTAACTGTCGTCCTTGGTTCCAACGCTCTGTTCTCTGGCGGCACCAGGCTTAACACTCAATGGGTTGTTATGCACAGCGATTGGAACCCCAGCTTGATCCGCAACGATGTTGCCATAATCTATTTACCGTCCAACGTCGTTTTCTCCGGTTAGTATGTACATTAAATTGGGATAATAAAGGGTTAAAGGGCAAGAAACACTGGTTTACTGGTACCGTAAAACCGGGTTACTTTAACCCTAAAAGGTAACTTTGGCCCAAATCGGGAAAAAGTATGGTCTATTAATGGGATGAGAGTCAGCACCAGCGAAGTTGGATATATATGTTTTATATAAATTTATCTTAGCAGATGGCGACTAGGCATCTTTGTCTCACGCCCACCAATTATATCCAGTGTTAGATGTAACGTGTGTGTGTTGAGGTTTCCCAACGAGTTACTTCCAGCTGTCAACTTACGCTGAATCTGGCCTTTATCATTGCACCTAGGTACGCGTGAAAACTATCAGTAATAACTCGCGGGTGACCTTGAGTAGCGTTCGGATGGACCCTAGGATGGACGGGTCGGACGTCCGACAAATATCTGCCACATTAAGGCGTCCGACATGACGCGACGTGCACACAAATACAATTACAAAAATGTCCCGCATCGCTCGGATAAAGACATTTTATATACTTACTTAGGTAAATTTTTCGTAAAATATATTGCCTAAAAATTAATTGCATCATGGAGTCGCAAGACCGTTTGTCGTGGCATTCTAGGTGGAAGTCTATGTTCAGCAGTGTTTTACAGGCTGATGATCATATAACACGACACAGGAAATCCTAGTATGGGATCGAGGATATGTTTTTTTATACTTACTTACTACTAGGAAGGCAAATAAGCCTACGGCCCACCTGATGTAGCCAATGGACACCTGCAACACCATAGAGGCATCACAAGCGCGCTGCCGACCTTGAAACATAAAGATGATGATGATGATGACAGATGCCTGTAGTTTATCCGGCACCCGCACCCTTGAAACTGCAAAGTTTTATACTACTAACTAAACAATTTGTTATATAAGTTTTGTAAAAAATTTCAGAATTCATCCAACCCGTCGCCTTGCCTGTCGGTTCTCAATTGACCGAGACTTACAATGGAGAGACTGCTAATGCCACCGGCTTCGGTCTCACCAGCGACGGTAAGTAAATTTCTCGTAATTTTTTTCTTATTCCAGAATTTTAAAAAGTCCTGAACAATTTGAAACAATTTTGAACTACATGAATAGTAAGTACTTGTTGCATAGACAGAGCCAAATAATACCTTTGTAACTAGTAGAATCTAGGTACAAAAAACATGTAAAACAGATAAGTTTGTTATTTTATTAAGTACTAGCTGAATAGCGTAGGTACTTCGCTACGGTGAAGCCCTTATACCTACATTAGGATTAAATAAAAGGCAAATGGATACAGTAGTGCAATAGTAAATAAGTACAACTTTTATAACACTTTTACAACAAAAAGAACCGGTAGCTTGTCGGTAAAAAACTAAAAAGTAACGTAAAAGAGATAAATATTGAGAATACGGTTTATCGGGAGACCGTGACAACATCAAAACTATTATGCTACTGAAAACGCTCTAAGGAATACCAGGCTCGTTTTTAAATAAAAAAGGAAACTACATTAAAAAGTAAATGAAAAATTTTATTACTGTTTTTTTAGTCATCTCCTTTCTATTTTTATTACTTTTCTTCAATGTACAGACACACTGGGTTTGACCTAAGTAAGAAATCGATTATAGATATACTAAGCATTAAAAAGAACCTTCATTTACTTTTCCCCAGGTGGCTCCATCACAACTAGCCAGGTCATCAGCAGCGTTCAACTCGACGTGATTACCAACACTGTCTGCAGTTTCTCTTTCCCTTTCATCATCCAGTCTTCCAACATCTGCACCAGCGGAGCCGAAGGTAGAAGCACTTGCAGCGGTGACTCTGGCGGTCCTCTTACTGTTCAAAGGAATAACCAGCCTCTTCTGGTACGTATTGGTTTTGTACAGTTGTGCCGATGGCCTCCACTTCGGTAGCGCGGTGGGAGAGTAGCTGCCTTAGATGCGGGAGGTTACGGGTTCGATTCCCGTTTCGGGACAAATGTTTGTATGATCTTCAAATATTTGTTCCGGGTCTGGGTGTTATGGTACAATGGTACTCGTAGTTCCTGATACCCACGACACAGGTAATCCTAGTGTGGGATCATTGACTACGTATGTGACTGTTGGGTGTTATGTTATGTGATGGATCTTTCTCGATCTGAAAATGACCGATTCGATGCGCATAAACAAATTAGTTCCAAAAAAACATTGTTTGTTAACTAAGCAAAACTTATCTAACCAACAGATTGGTGTCACCTCCTTCGGATCTGCCCGTGGTTGTCAAGTCGGCTTCCCGGCTGCCTTCGCCAGGGTCAGCTCCTTCATGCCCTTCATCCAACAGAACCTGTAAGGAAATTAAGCTTTGCACGAGAACGAACCAGACGGACTTCAGCTTCAAGCAGTCTGATCCAGGTCCTGCAAGAAACGTTTTAAATAAAATAATCGTTTAAAACCTATGGACTTTAATTTTCATTCTCCAAATAATAGGGCCAATTAGGGCCCAAATGTTTTGTGAAGCCCAAACGGCTAGAAAATTAACTACCACTAACTCGAAACGAGGATTTGTAATAAAAACACTCATGGATAGACGTATTCGTTTCGCGCTTTCGCGGCACTTCGGGAGCAGCCTCTCGCGTCACGGCTCGACGCAACCGAACGGCGGCGTCAACTGGAATCCACTCACGACGCGTCATCATGTCGCGAGAATGAAATTTAATTACCGTGATAATCCGCACATCTTGGTTTACGCCTACTAAATCCAGTTAAAACCAACAGCTCAGATTAAAGGTCGGTATTGAGTTTATCGTAATTCCTCAATTACGCACGCAACAACGAAGCTAGGCTACAATACTAGTAACCAGTAAATGTGAACTGATATAAAATGTTAGTTAAAAACCCGACTAAGCAATAACTGAAAACAAGTATCAAAATATTGTAAAGGTAGACCAAATCCTTGATTCCATATAGTAAAGGCCTTCAATTTAAATAACAGGTGTAGTCTGAAGCCAAAACCACAATTTTTGATCAGAATAACCTCCGAATGAATGAATTAACGACTATACTTTAGTGTACACCTCACAAACTAGTTACAACTTTTGGACGGAAAGGAGCTAAACCTATTTAGAAGATTGGTGTAATCTAGTCTTAATATTATAATATGATACTTTTGAATTAGAAGAAGGCATACCTAACAAGAACGAATTGGCTTTCTTCTATAACATTTTCATTTTTACTGTTTCCTTTCTGTTACATGTCTAAAGGGCTACTCTTGAAAACAGTTTAGAAAATACAGAAAATCGTGTGTTATCTTTTGACTAGAGAATCATGTTAAGACTTTTTGCCTGCCACATAAATAACGTTACGGTAAAATTCATGGAAGCAAGTTAAAATCAAACTATGTATCTGTATCCGATCGAATTTTCTTGTACGAGATCGGCCTATTCCGCCAAATCTTCACAAGGAAAGACGCGCGTTTTCTCAATCATTGAGAATGGGACAGGCAGCGCCTGCGCGGCGCCGTTGTTTTCATCAATGAAGCTCTGTCGTTATTCCGTCCTTCCTGTTCGGATCTCCTATAGGCTGGCGTTCGAGATATCATCGGTGTAGTGGCGGGTTAGCTCTTGCATTGCTAGTCGTGCTAGGAGCCTGACTTTTCGATGAGGTGTACAATTGTCCATAGAACTTCTCGAGCTATCGTAAAATCTCCGGCTTTGACGAAATGATACCCATTGTTGATATCCTTCCATATTCGTGCCAGTTGATTGTGATTGATCGAGTTGATTGAATGTTCATTTTCGACAACATCTGGCTCCCCAGGAGCCTGATAATAACTAGCATAGGATGAACAGGATCTCAGGGTAGGTACTACTGAAACTGAATCTTCAAGGTTCAGTTAAAACTTCAAATTGGGACGAAATAACATGTCTGCCGAAAACGGAACCGAACCGAAACGAAATGACATCGTTTTAATGTTCGATCCCCGCCTCGGAACAAATATTTGTGCGATTGTTCGGTATTTTCTATGTATAATAAAAATATCTATCTATGTATGTATTATATTACGTATATCAGTTATCTAGTTGCCATATCACAAGCTCTGCTTAGCTTGGGGCTAGATAATGTTGTGTGAAATGTCCAGCATTATTTATTTATTATTATTATTATTATTATTTTAATGAGGCAGACTCCCCCTAATCAGTCATATGATGCACAGGTGAATAGGATCTAGGATGCAACGATGTGTTTCCATATTATTCCGTTTTGCAAATTTTAATGAAACAATTTTTTTTTAAATTAAGTACCTTTTTATTATTTAACTCTTGTAGGTCCTTGTAACTCTCTCTTGTAAACAAATCCTGAAAAAGAAGGAGTGGCATGTATTTTGCTGGTTTGGCCACTCTGCCTAGGTACATCCATCGCAAATCATTCAAATACTTAGGTTCGTGCCAAATTACGATAAAAATAAAAGTTCCCTCGTCATATGTTTGATATTGGTCATTTTGCGTCATTGATGTGGGTAAATATGCGTAATGGTTACTATGCGTAAGTATTGGTCGTTTTGCCTTTTTCGTTATTTTCCCCAACATATATTGGTCATTATGCGTCTAACTAAACCAAAGATTCGAGTTCTATGTCCAAAATAGACTTATGACGCAGACTGGACTTACCTTAGAAACCTAAATTAAATAATAATATACCTACCTCGATAAGTATTGAATTCTTGCCAGTGGCTACTAATTATTTGCGTCATAAATCGCGCAGTTGTCTATGGAGAGAATTATTCTCGCAGTTTCACAACCAGGGGGCCAATTCTACTATTTTTAAAGAAAAACCATTTTTAGACCATTCAATTACAATTCAATTAAAATGGTCATTAGAAACGGTAGTCTGCTAAATTTGTGATTGTATCTCCATTGCATTACAATAGTTTCGTTTTAGAATTGTAGGTAGAAAAGCGATCGGTGTAGCCGTTACAATCAATTTCGATTCTACCACGAAAATTTGGTTGCAAAATTACTTCACAATTGTCTAAAAAAGAGACAATTACAATTGAAACAGCTGTCAACAAAATAGTAGAATACCAATTTTTCGCCCGACACAAGACAATTGATAAACGATTGGTTAAGAGAATACGAAAAGTAAAAGATTTAACGATTGTTTCTGAATGGTCGTAATTACCTATAATCCAATTGAAAAACCATTGAAGTTAGTAGAATAAAAAGTGTTAAAAGTGACAATTTTGAGATAATTCATTAACAATTCATACACAATTTGTTTAGTAGAATTGGGCCCCATAGAATAGAATCCGGATAGAATCCGAAATAAGGAGATCCGTAGAACCAAGATCGAAGCTCGCCGAATAGACAACTGGGAATAGTAGATTGTATCATAAGGGAGCAAAGTAATATTTTTACGGCGAGGGCGCTTTTTTGAATCCAGAGTGAAGTGAGGGATTCTGTAGAATCCCGAACGTAGCGAGGGATTCAAAGTACGTCGCCCGAGCCAAAAATATATTTTGCGCCTGAGTGTTACACTCTACTTTTCATCACCCACTATGAGAAAATAAAAGGCGCCTCATATTTTATTGTAATATTATTAATTAATAAAACATAGAGTAACAACTAAATTGAAATTAAATAGTAAGTAAGTATCTCATAATAAAACAACTAAAAACTTATATTTACATTTGAGACATTTTCGCAATTATGAAAATTTATTGTTACAGTTTTATTAGGAATACAGATTGTTGAAGATTTTATAATCTGCGTGTTTGAAATAATGTCCGAATCTGGCTCATTTTGAGGAAAATGTGACGGTGAATCTCGTTGTTTGGATGTAGATGGGCGCGGCGACAGCGGCATGGATGGATTAACTGAAGGTTGCAATTTAATGTTTTCCACGATGCTTTCACAAGTTTTCGCCTTGTTCTCAATGGACTCTTCTATATATACCCCTCTGCTACAGCGCTCAACTTCCATCCTCCATGTCGCTTGAGAACAGGTAAGTCCGCTCCAGAATCTGCCAAAAGGGTAGCAGAAGTACGACGAAAACAATGTCCTGTATACAGCTTGATATCTGGTAACTTCAAATAAATAGCGATTTCTTGTGGCATTTTAGAAATTGTATTTTTTCCCATAACTTGTTTGAAGCACTTGCCATTTTGATAACGTATGAAAAACCGATTGGTCTTCATATCAGCAGGACGCAGGTCCAGGTATTTCTGTACAATAGTTTTGTATTCTCCTCGGATTACGAAGGATCGGTCAATTTTTGTTTTTGTGTCTGTCAGCTTTACTAATAGTAAATCATCCGAGTGATTTTCGACATCATCAACAGTTATTTTGAAAAGTTCATAGCCATGACAAGTCCATGTACTCCAAAAATTAAAGCCACCTGTAACAAAACCGAATGTGAATAAGACAAGTATCTACAGAAGTACAGGTTACAATAAAATGCTCATTTTAAAACACTATGGTTATATACTTTACTAATCCACCATATACATAGTTATTTTTACGGCAAGAAAGACATTGTCGGGTGCTTCATTAAGGAAAGTCTCTACGTTTTTGACTGAGAACACTTTGGATTTTTTAGGTTTAAATCCATCAGACATCCTCTTCAGAAACGCTATTAATTTCGAATATGTGTCCAGTTTTACGTCGTTATTAGAACTGACTGTTGATTTTAACATTGAGTAGGTACTCCAAAGAGTGGAAGGTTGTTTAGTTTTGGCTAAATACTGGAAGTAGGCCAAAAACACAGATTCTGAAAAATTCTTGGCGCCTCTTGCTTTCCTCCATTCCATAAAATTTCCATGGGCTTTCATGTATTTTCCCCGGGATTTTGAAGGTAATAAATTATCTATCACATTTTTTGCGTCAGTTTTGATAATTTCATGAGTTAAAAAACTTTCAATGTCGCTGAAACTCATTTTTCAAAACAAAACTTTCTAGCAATTGACGAAAACGCGGGCTGTTTATTTTTCCGGCGGCGGGACTATGGGCCGTCGTACCAGCCATAGGTATTTATTCAAACAATATTCACATTCGTTTTTTTTGGCGCTGAACACTAAGATGTTCCAAATTCAAAAACGGCGCGGCAAAGATAATTGCGGCGCACTTATAGAGTTTCATACAGAAAACACCACCTTTGGGTTCACATAAAGGCGAACCAAATCGTTCTTTTCGAATAGATGGGATGAAAAATAAATATCTCTTCGATCTCAAAACGGACGAAGCTGTGTAGGAAGGCACCCTCCCCCCCAACTCTAGATGGACTAAAGACATTATAAAGGTGGAGGTGGTTCAAGACTGTTCGTGGTGGTATTCTATGGGGGTCTAGCATTAAACCTCTATAGGCTGATTAAGATGAATGAATTCTGGCTTATCAACTTATTTGTTAATCAATTGCAAAGTGATTAGTTCAGAGAGTATGTAGAGATTATCACGATCACTAGGTATTCACCATTTGACTCCCGTGGATGTCATAAAAGCCACAAGATTACACCAGGGAATGGACAGCAACATCTACTTGAGCACTTAACATCGACACTGCGATCACCAAAACCTAGATATATTCTGTTGTGGATAGTTTTTTAAATTTGGAACACAATAAATGGAAATCAAACCTTCTCAAATATTGAAATAGAAATTAACTAATCATCATCATCAGCCTGTTGAAGTCCACTGCTGGGCATAGGCGTACTCTCGAGAATGCTACGACTAACGGTCTTGAGCCGCCTCTATCCACCGAGTTCCTGCGACGTTTATAATGTCATTAGTCCATCGAGTAGACCTCCTACTCCTCCTCTACCGCGTCGTCCGGTTTGTGATCGCCATGCGAGAACCTTTATTACCCAACGGTTACCAGTTCTGCGAGTTGAAAAGTTGCAAGTTGAAGTGGCAATGCCCATTGCCACTAGAGCATATACACAACAACACAAATCCAATACAAAAAGTGTCAGTTTCACAGCAACTTTTAATCATCAATCAATCATTATTAGGTAGCTAAAATAGTCTTTCCAGCCTGAAACGTTCGTCCGATATGTAAAATCGGTAAAAGTAGATTTGAGCCCCTAAATCACAAAAAATCTATATATTGTGTGCCTTATGTTTGTGACACTTATCTGCCACCATGACTTTTTCTGATGATTGATGATGGCACCAATAAAAAAGGTAGCATGGTAAAAATAGGTTATAGAACCCATTAAATAATATCAACCTAGTCCAGCATAATAGATACGTAACTGTAGTTCGAGACCGAAATCAATCAAAAGATCTAGATATGTGAAGGGGTTCTGTAGGGTGATTCTAAAACGTCGGAAACGATTCCAATCGGATTCGTTAGTTTTTCATTTCGATGTAGTAAGTAACTAAAACAATTTTTTTCTAGTAAAACACAGTAAAAATAATAAATATTGTATATTATTGTGTTTTACTAGAGAAAATTGTTAGAAAATTAAATTAATAAATAATGCTGGACATTTCACACAGCATTATCTAGCCCCAAGCTAAGCAGAGCTTGTGTTATGGGTACTAGATAACTGATATACTTAATACAAATACATTACATAGTTTTTTTTTTTTATTATACTTACATAGAAAATACCCAGAATACCCGGAACAAGTATCTGCAGATCGCACAAATATTTGTTCCGAGGCGGGGATCGAACCCGCAACCTCCTGCGTCGCAGGCGAACCTTCGCCCGCCACGCCACAGAGGTCGTCAATTGTTTTAGTTACTTACCACATCGAAATGAAAAACCCGATCGATGATCCGATGTTCCGATCGGAAACTTTTCCGACGTTTTAGAATCGCCCTACTGGTTTGTGTGGTATCTCCAAATCCAAGATCTTTTGAGTTTATGGTATGCAGTAAAGTCGATGTCAGCAGCGAATACTATGTAATTATGTATTACTAGTTGCGCCCCGCGGTTTCACCCGCGTGAATAATGATGAAAATTGATGATGATGATGATGATGAAAAGTAGCCTATGTGTTAATCCAGGGCGTAAAGTATCTCCATTCCAAATTTCACTCAAATCCATTCAGTAGTTTTTACGTGAAAGAGTAACAAACATCCATCCATACTCACAAACTTTCGCGTTTATAATATTAGTAGGATAAACAGTTATCACTTAGACCGACAGACTTTCAGGCTAATTACTAATTACTTGGTAAATGGTTTAAGCTAAGTGAGCCCGCGCTTTCGGTAGTATGCCCGGTCGCGAACTCCCGAATTTAGGTAAGCGCGAGCAAAGATGCGCTAAATCGCTAACGCAACAGAAACGCACATTTACTGCGTGTTCGATATTACCTCGAACAATCTAGAAAAGATATTTGCAATAAAAGTCATTATGATTACAAAGATAATAACTTGGGAAAACACAACGTAGGAAATCTTGAAAATTTTTAGGGTTCAGTCATTTGATACATCGAATGCTGTAGATACTACGCTACTATGTACTACAAACCTGGGCATTTCACATCTCATTATCAACATACTTAATCTTTTTAATGATTTAGAGATGTCTATGCTACGTGATAGAATCCTGAATGAAAAGATCAAAGAACCAAGATCACCGACATAGCTCTCAGAATTGCCAAGTTGAAGCAATATAGCTCGCAGATCTGCAACTGGACAACGCTGTGTAGGAGGCCTCCTCTCGAAGGAACAAATACATTTAAAAGGTTGCAGGATTACGGTGGATGGAGACGGCTCAAGACCGTTCGTCATGGTATTCTATGGGGGAAGATTCATGGATTCTAGGCCTATGTACAGCAGTGGACTTCTAAAGGCTGATTAACGATGATGCAGTTCCCGGTTACAGTTTTATCATTAATAAAGATAGATAGATAATGGGACGTTACACAGGACCATAACCACCTACCTACATATTTTATTAAATTAGTTAATTTAAGGCGAAGGTTTGCCTGCGACGCAGCGGAGGTTGCGGGTTCGATTCCCGCCTCGGAACAAATATTTGTACGATCTGCAGATATTTGTTCAGGGTGTTCTGGGCATTTTCTATGCATAATAAAAAAATACTATGTAATGTATTGTATTAAGTATACTTACATCAGAGGCCCAATTCTCTAATTTAAAAACTTTCCAGTCACAATATAATCTCGTATCATTCGCACTGTCCCGTATAGTAACTATTACATATTCTTAGCAAGAAACGCGAAGATTAAGTAATAGTTACTATACGTGAGAGTGCGACTGAGACGAGATTATACTGCGAATTGAATGTTTTAAATTAGAATTGGGCCTCAGTTATCTAGTACCCATACCATAACACAAGCTCTGCTTAGCTCGGAGCTAGATAATGTTGTGTCCAGCATTTATTTATATTTATTTATTTAATTAGTGAAAAAAACTGTTTTCTTTTACTTTACAATTTATAATGTATACTGTATAGGTATAAGTGCCTAGGTACTTACTAAGGAAAATACATCGAAGAGATTAATAAGTAACACGTTTATTTCCGTTAAAAAAACCTATTACACATTGATTAGACAAATGCTTTAATCACAGCTTTATCTCCATATCAGATGGACACAATGTATAAAACGGAAACTATCTATCAAGTGTCTCAATCTAGTTCCTGCACGTCTGACTATGAAGTTCGCACTTACCCTTCTCGCCCTCGTGGCCGTAGCCCAGGCTAAAAATCTTCAGGTAGATCTTGAGGAAAACACTGCCTACAACTACCTGGCCAGGTATGGCCTGCCCCTGGCTGAAAAGATCCGCGCTGCTGAGGAAGCTGCCAGCCAGAACAGGATTGTTGGAGGATCGCCCACAAATATCGCCGTGGTCCCCCACCAGGTAATTAGTACATTATTATAATTTGTATACAATGTTGTGTTGTTGGCCATATAATCCATACAATGTCATTGGAGCGGTATAAACTTAAATCAGCTGGGTTCAATTATTGTTGTAGTTGCATAATCTAAACGATTCTCAAACTATAATCACTAATTTTAGTGAATTCTCATGTATTAAGAAATTGAAAGTTCGAAAAAACAGTGGTTCATCTATATCAGAATATAAATTAGTCTAGTTTTTAATCAAAGTATCATAGAAGCTGATCAGAAAGCACTTACTTTTACTCTAAATTTTAAATCTACTTTTTACCCAGGCTGGACTTCTCGTGCAATTCAGTCAAGGCCAGGGTGTCTGCGGCAGCTCCCTCATCAGCTCTAGCCGTCTTTTGACCGCTGCCCACTGCTGGTTCGACGGTGTGAACCAGGCTTTGTCGTTCATTGTCGTCCTTGGCTCCAACACTCTCTTCTCCGGCGGCACCAGGGTCAACACTGATCAAGTCATTATGCACAGCGGTTGGAACCCTAACATGATCCGCAACGATGTTGCAGTTATTAAATTGGCGTTCCCCATCTCTTTCTCCAGTTAGTACCTATTCATTATTTTATCCATAACTTACTTTATATCTCATAGGTATTTTTAAATCTAGTTATTAGCTAGATTTCAAAAAACCAAATCAAAAAACAAATACTAATTTTTATCAATGAGCACTTGATTTTAGATGTTATAAATATTGCAAGAGAGCATTTTCCTACTAGAAATGCAAAGATCTTTGTAGAAATGCATATAAATTTTCGAGCTATAGAGTAGAAGTGACAAATACTAATAGTAAGTAGTGGGCAAGCGTATATGTTAACTGTCACCAGTCAAATTACGTCTCCGAATCGGAGACGTATGATGGGCTCTTAAAAGACTCTTTCATAATCAATGATGTTTTTTACTTGATTTACTTGGGTCAAATTCAAATCAGCGATTGTCAATTAATGCTTTATACGGTGTCGGCGATAAGTTCCAAACAGGATTTTCCACATTATATATTTTCAAATTTCTTTGTATAGTAGGTACCCTCTCTGCTTGCGCCTCCAGAAGTGGCTGGCATTTCAGTATTCAGTGATTTGACTTGGTTTCTAAGTTTTGTTACAATTTTCAGATGTTATCCAACCTATCGCCTTGCCGAGCGGTTCTCAAATAAATGAGATGTTCACTGGAGAGATTGCAACTGCATCCGGCTTCGGTCTCACCAGCGATGGTAAATTAATTTCTCTTTTTATTCCTGTTTTAGAAAGTCCTGAACAATTTGAAACAATTTTGAATTTCATTAATAGTAAGTACTTGTTGCATAAGCAGAAATAATATCTTTTTAACGAGTAGCATCTACTTTGTAGTTGAAGAAACAGATAAGTTTGTTATTTTTAGGGTTCCGTACCTCTAAAGAAAAAAACGGGACCCCTATAGGATTACTTTGTTGTCCGTCCGTCTGTTTGTCTGTCTGTCAGTCAGACTCTTTTTCTCAGGAACGGCTTAATAGTATAATACTTACCCAATATAAAAGTCTGTGATTTTATAGTAGGTACTTACATCAGTGATATGGCAGTAAATTTCTAATTTTGTATGGAAATCGTGAATTTAGAATGCTAGGAGGTTGTGTGACACAAATAAAGTTAAACAGTCTAAAATTGAGGAATTTCAACTTTTTAACCTCTTCAGTGAGGTCTGTAGCAAAAAGAAGCTGGAACTCAAAAAGGACTGAGACGATTTCGAAAAACATTAGGCATCGGACGGAACCCTAAGGCGCGATTCTCGCTCGCATTTGTCCGTTTTTTTTAAGTCGCACTTATTTGTTTTAAACATTAACATAATACTAACACAAAGATGTGGGGTCACGTCTCGCTGGGTCGGAATTTTCGGGTAACATGTTATTTTAAAATAATAGTTACATACGTAAATAATGGAAATGATGGCTATTAGGCTTCTGGCTCCAGAAAAGCAGGCCATCAAATATTTGTAATCTATGTTGACCATTCAAAAATAGACACAACAAAACAATACTTCGGGATAAAGCTATTTCTGGGTCTAGGTGTTGTTGATAGCATGTACTCGTAGTTCCTAATACTTACAACACAGGTAATGCTAGTGTGGGATCAGGACTATGTATGTGACTGTTGGGTGTTATGTATGTTACGTATGCATTTCATTTTGACCTGAGGAATATGTGCATTAAAGATGTAGCTAATGTCTTCAGTTTTATTTACTTTTCACCAGGTGGCTCCATCACAGTTGGCCAGGTCGTCAGCAGCGTGCAACTTAACGTGATTAGCAACTTTATCTGCTCTTTCTCCTACCCCCTTGCTATCCAGGCTTCCAACATCTGCACCAGCGGAACCGAGGGTAGAAGCACTTGCAGCGGTGATTCTGGCGGTCCTCTTACTGTTCAAAGGAATAACCAGCCTCTTCTGGTACGTATTGATTTTGTACAGTTCTGCCGATGGATCTTGGTCGATCTAAAGTTGGCCGTTTCGATGCGCATTAACAAATTATTTAAAAATAAAAACATATTGCGCAGCTAAACGGCTAACTTCAGCTAGGCCAAGATCCTTCGTCAGAACTGTGACAGTAACCTATTGGCCCCACTCAGTTGTCCTTCTGGTTGTCACCAACACCATTTTATAACGCGCAAGGTAAAATCACCAATATACGCAAGATAGTTTTTTTTTTGTTATGTAGTTTTCCTGACCAACAATAGTTTAATATACAATAAAAAGTGTAAGTAATTCTCATTTCTCTCCATGTTTTCCTGTCTCTGCCTTGTCTCATCCAGTCTAGTCCGCTTTTTTCCTAAATACATCTTCTCAACGTTTCCGTGGGCATCCTCTACTCCTTTTATTTTCTCTCAGTATCCACTCTATCACCTTATTCGTCCACCTTGTGTCTTCCAACATGCCCTGCCCAGTTCCACTGTAGTGTCCTTATTCTGCAAATGATGTCGTGTAGTTTGGTTTCCTCCCTTATATAAGTGTATGCTACTCTGTCGCATTGCCTTATACCTTACATGCTTCTTTCCATCTTTCTCTGACATATTGCGAGTTTATTTTCTTCGTCGTTGGTGATGGCCCAAGTTTAGTAGGTACTTAGTAACTACGTCGTAAGAAAAATTGTATTGTTAAATTTTTCTACAGCAATAGGTACCCCTTTGGGAAAACACTTTTGTGAAACATACACGTGTCTAGACGCGGTGTACCTACTCAATGGCTATAGAAAGTTGGGACAGTCAGCTCGAATAGGTTACATGGCTTTCATATACACTTCAATTGGCATTCAATTAAGTGATACCCCCCTCCTCCTATATTCCTTATTTCCATGTCCTTGTTTTTATGTAACTTGGTGAGGACACTAAAATTGCAAGAAAATATAAGTACAGTCTAAAAAAAGATTGACACAAAGATACATTATTATCATGCTTAAATAAGTTTGCGCATTTTTGAAATTACCCGAATATGGATTTAAATGAAACACGCTGTAGGTAAGTATATATGTTTCAAGCAAATCAATAAATTCTAAATTTGTAAAACAGATTGGTATCACCTCCTTCGGATCTTCCCGTGGTTGTCAAGTCGGCTACCCGGCTGTCTTCGCCAGGGTCACCAACTTCATGAACTTCATCAACCAGCATGTGTAAAAAGATTTGCACGAGAATACCAGATGGACTTCAGCTTCAAGCAGACTGATCCAGGTCCTGCCAGAAACAGTATAAAATAAAATACTCGTTTAGAACATAATATGGGACTTTAATTTTCATTCTCCAAACTTTAGGACCCGAATGTTTTGTTAAGGCAAAACGGCTAGAAAATTATTCTAAATTTACCTACCACTAACGCGAAGCGAGGGTTTGTAAACAGAATAGGAATGGAAGTAGGTATTTGTTTCGCGGCACTTTGGGAGCTGACTCTCGCGTCACGGTCAGACGCGCGACCCGACGCCACCGAATAGCGACGCCTATTAGAATCGACTCGCGACGAATCATCCACCACGCGAGAGCGAAAATTTAATTAGCGTGATAATCCGCACTTCTCGGTTTACGCTTACTAAATCCAGTTCAAAGAACAGCTCGGATTAAAGATCGGATTTGAGTTTATCGTAGGTACCTACTTATTTCCGCAAGTACGCACACACAAACCCAGCTACATATTAGGCTAGAATACCAGTAACCTCAGACGAAGAAAAATTTACTAGGTAGAGAAATGTGAACAAAGTATAAAGTAAAAGTTAAAAAACTAAAATTCAACCACGCAAAAACTGAAAACAAGTATCAAAATGTTGTAAAGGAAGGTTAAATATATTAATAGAGGTGTAGTCGGAAGCCAAATCAGTATTTTTTATATACCTATAAAGGGTTTAACATCCGAATTAATGAATTATTGACAATAGTACCAACTTGAACATGAATGTCAGTGTCACTGTGGCGCGATTACGCACCGAGACGTGGTCACCAACTATTTTGGCCTCATAAGTCGCGCAGCGGGATCTGAAAAGACCTATGCTCGCGGTTACCTACACTACTTGATAGAATCTGTCTTGAGGACATCCGTAGAAGAGACATAAGCACTGACATAGCTCTCATAATTAGCAAGTTGAAGTTTAATAATTAGCAAGGGGAATAAAAGTTCTCGAGTGGCAACCACAAACCGGACGATGCCGTTTAGAAAGTCTCGAAGCTCACAGGAAATCAGTGGATGGAAGCGGCTCAAGACCGTTCGTCGTGGCATTCTATGGGGGCCTATGTCCAGCAGTGGAGATCTATATGTGGATTATGATAAATGAATTCTAACCCATCAACTTGTTTTTTAACCAATTGCAAAGTGATTAGTTGAGAGAGCATGTAGAGATTTATCATGGGGTCAACCACTGTTCACCTTTTGACAATAGATTTATTTTAATCAGTTCAGCTACTATGGAATTTTTCCAATTTGGAACACAATACATCAGCACAATAATAATTCTCACTGTTGTGAATTAGACCTACTCAAATAACAAAAGTGAAATTAACTAATTCCACTTTAATCTACGAGATCCGTCCTATGAGATGTCTTTAGACAAGTTTCTAAGCAGGCAACCCATTTCCATGATACTGTATTCTCTACAATCAATAGGGTGTTATTTAACTGCGCGGCAAATCAATTGAATTTTGAGCGGTGGAAAACCCAAACAATCCGTCGTCCAACTAAGAACGTAAAAAACTAATTGAGCATTATTAAATTAGCGTATACAGCAATCAAAACATTCTTGGATGAAAAAACAAAATATGTTCACCATGCTCCTCGCAACCTATCCTAGTGATCTAAAATGAGTTTGGTTTTTCATTAAAAATATCATTAATGTATTCGTAAACATATTAACAATAACCTCAATCAAAACATTTTTTGGAGTTCTAAGTAGGTATTAATTGATAATCGTTAATTGTTAAGTTAGAACTAGCAAAGTAGCGCGAAATTCAATTTTTTTTGAACCATAACAACTCTATGCAAAACATTAATTGACATTTGTAGCTAAACTAATGATATTAAATAATAATCATTTTGAATTATCACTAAAAAAATGTGTGTGGTCTCCTGATTTGTATAGATATATTCTGTTGTGGATAGTTTTTTAAATTTGGAACACAATAAATGGAAATCAAACCTTCTCAAATATTGAAATAGAAATTAACTAATCATCATCATCAGCCTGTTGAAGTCCACTGCTGGGCATAGTCGTACTCTCGAGAATGCTACGACTAACGGTCTTGAGCAGCCTCTATCCACCGAGTTCCTGCGACGTTTATAATGTCATTAGTCCATCGAGTAGACCTCCTACTCCTCCTCTACCACGTCGTCCGGTTTGTGATCGCCATGCGAGAACCTTTATTACCCAACGGTTACCAGTTCTGCGAGTTGAAAAGTTGCAAGTTGAAGTGGCAATGCCCATTGCCACTAGAGCATATACACAACAACACAAATCCAATACAAAAAGTGTCAGTTTCACAGCAACTTTTAATCATCAATCAATCATTATTAGGTAGCTAAAATAGAGTCTTTCCAGCCTGAAACGTTCGTCCGATATATAAAATCGGTAAAAGTAGATTTGCGCCCCTAAATCACAAAAAAACTATATATTGTGTGCCTTATGTTTGTGACACTTATCTGCCACCATGATTTTTTCTGATGATTGATGATGGCACCAATAAAAAAGGTAGCATGGTAAAAATAGGTTATAGAGCCCATTAAATAATATCAACCTAGTCCAGCATAATAGATACGTAACTGTAGTTCGAGACCGAAATCAATCAAAAGATCTAGGTATTTGAAGGGGTTCTGTAGGGTGATTCTAAAACGTCGGAAACGATTCCAATCAGATTCGTTAGTTTTTCATTTCGATGTAGTAAGTAACTAAAACAATTTTTTCTAGTAAAACACAGTAAAAACAATAAATATTGTATATTATTGTGTTTTACTAGAGAAAATTGTTAGAAAATAAAATAAATAAGTAATGCTGGACATTTCACACAACATTATCTAGCCCCAAGCTAAGCAGAGCTTGTGTTATGGGTACTAGATAACTGATATACTTAATACAAATACATGACATAGATATTTTTTTTTTATTATACTTACATAGAAAATACCCAGAATACCCGGAACAATTATCCGCAGATCGCACAAATATTTGTTCCGAGGCGGGGATCGAACCCGCAACCTCCTGCGTCGCAGGCGAACCTTCGCCCGCCACGCCACAGAGGTCGTCAATTGTTTTAGTTACTTACCACATCGAAATGAAAAACTAACGAATCCGATCGGAAACATTTCCGACGTTTTAGAATCGCCCTACTGGTTTGTGTGGTATCTCCAAATCCAAGATCTTTTGAGTTTATGGTATGCAGTAAAGTCGATGTCAGCAGCGAATACTATGTAATTATGTATTACTAGTTGCGCCCCGCGGTTTCACCCGCGTGAATAATGATGAAAATTGATGATGATGATGATGAAAAGTAGCCTATGTGCTAATCCAGGGCGTAAAGTATCTCCATTCCAAATTTCACTCAAATCCATTCAGTAGTTTTTACGTGAAAGAGTAACAAACATCCATCCATACTCACAAACTTTCGCGTTTATAATATTAGTAGGATAAACAGTTATCACTTAGACCGACAGACTTTCAGGCTAATTACTAATTACTTGGTAAATGGTTTAAGCTAAGTGAGCCCGCGCTTTCGGTAGTATGCCCGGTCGCGAACTCCCGAATTTAGGTAAGCGCGAGCAAAGATGCGCTAAATCGCTAACGCAACAGAAACGCACATTTACTGCGTGTTCGATATTACCTCGAACAATCTAGAAAAGATATTTGCAATAAAAGTCATTATGATTACAAAGATAATAACTTGGGAAAACACAACGTAGGAAATCTTGAAATTTTTTAGGGTTCAGTCATTTGATACATCGAATGCTAGTACGTAGATACTACGCTACTATGTACTACAAACCTGAGCATTTCACATCTCATTATCAACATACTAAATCTTTTTAATGATTTAGATATGTCTATGCTATACGTGATAGAATCCTGAATGAAAAGATCAAAGAACCAAGATCACCGACATAGCTCTCAGAATTACCAAGTTGAAGCAATTAGCAGGATTACGGTGGATGGAGACGGCTCAAGACCGTTCGTCATGGCATTCTATGGGGGAGGCCTATGTACAGCAGTGGACTTATAAAGGCTGATTAACGATGATGCAGTTCCCGGTTACAGTTTTATCATTAATAAAGATAGATAGATAATGGGATGTTACACAGGACCATAACCACCTACCTACATATTTTATTAAATTAGTTAATTTAAGATGTCGTGTTTTTTACTACCTCTGTGGCGTGGCGGGCGAAGGTTCGCCTGCGACGCAGCGGAGGTTGCGGGTTCGATTCCCGCCTCGGAACAAATATTTGTACGATCTGCAGATATTTGTTCAGGGTGTTCTGGGCATTTTCTATGCATAATAAAAAAAATACTATGTAATGTATTGTATTAAGTATACTTACATCAGAGGCCCAATTCTCTAATTTAAAAACTTTCCAGTCACAATATAATCTCGTATCATTCGCACTGTCCCGTATAGTAACTAAGTATTACATATTCTTAGCAAGAAACGCGAAGATTAAGTAATAGTTACTATACGTGAGAGTGCGACTGAGACGAGATTATACTGCGAATTGAATGTTTTTAAATTAGAATTGGGCCTCTGTTATCTAGTACCCAAACCATAACACAAGCTCTGCTTAGCTCGGAGCTAGATAATGTTGTGTCCAGCATTTATTTATATTTATTTATTTAATTAGTGAAAAAAACTGTTTTCTTTTACTTTACAATTTATAATTATTATTATTATTCATTTATTTCAATCAACATGGATCATATTGTGTTAGTTAGTTTCTTATCCTAGATTAGTTAAAGGTCAAAAATCAAATAGAATTTACACAATCTTTAAACACTTGCTTTAGTTATTATCCTGAGAATTGAATTGAATTTGAATGAAGTATGTCATAAATAGGTTATTAAATGTCAAAATTGTAATGTCATTGCACTTAGAATAAATAATTTAGTTCCTTATTAAAATGAATCATACAACTGTGGTTGAGGTACTCACAGTCAAACCTGTCTGAAAAAGCCTTCAGTATGCTGTTGGAGCTGGCCCGGACCCTGCGCACCAGGGACGTGCATCGCTTACGCATGGTGGCGTAGAAGCAGTCCACACGCGCCACGGCGAACATCCCCGATGCGCTACAGAACCGAGGCAGCCCCACCAGCACCCTGAATGCGTTATTATACTGAACGCGAAAGGCGCTGTACTGCCTTTGCGTATAACTAACCCACAAGCTGCTCGTGTAGAAGCTAGAACAATAGGCTCAGAATAGGCAGATTTTAACATCCGTTGAACAACGAGCAAACCTGCGGGCAATCATATTCGCTCTGACAGACAACGCCCTCCGCTCCCTCTCTATGTCAGCATCGTCTTTCAGGTCAGATGCTAACCAATGTCCAAGGTATTTAAATTGAGCCACTATTTTTAGCGGCGTACCATACAATTTTATGTCAGGAATTATCGACGGACATTGGCGACCTTTGACCTGAAAAACCATGCACTCGCTCTTTTTTACATTGTATTGTAAGCCATGTAGGTGCGCATATTTTTCACAAATACCTAATAATGTATACTGTATAGGTATAAGTGCCTAGGTACTTACTAAGGAAAATACATCGAAGAGATTAATAAGTAACACGTTTATTTCCGTTAAAAAAAACCTATTACACATTGATTAGACAAATGCTTTAATCACAGCTTTATCTCCATATCAGATGGACACAATGTATAAAACGGAAACTATCTATCAAGTGTCTCAATCTAGTTCCTGCACGTCTGACTATGAAGTTTGCACTTACCCTTCTCGCCCTCGTGGCCGTAGCCCAGGCCAAAAATCTTCAGGTAGATCTTGAGGAAAACACTGCCTACAACTACCTGGCCAGGTATGGCCTGCCCCTGGCTGAAAAGATCCGCGCTGCTGAGGAAGCTGCCAGCCAGAACAGGATTGTTGGAGGATCGCCCACAAATATCGCCGTGGTCCCCCACCAGGTAATTAGTACATTATTATAATTTGTATACAATGTTGTGTTGTTGGCCATATAATCCATACAATGTCATTGGAGCGGTATAAACTTAAATCAGCTGGGTTCAATTATTGTTGTAGTTGCATTATCTAAACGATTCTCAAACTATAATTACTAATTTTAGTGAATTCTCATGTATTAAGAAATTTAAAGTTCGAAAAAACAGTGGTTCATCTATATCAGAATATAAATTAGTCTAGTTTTTAATCAAAGTATCATAGAAGCTGATCAGAAAGCACTTACTTTTACTCTAAATTTTAAATCTACTTTTTACCCAGGCTGGACTTCTCGTGCAATTCAGTCAAGGCCAGGGTGTCTGCGGCAGCTCCCTCATCAGCTCTAGCCGTCTTTTGACCGCTGCCCACTGCTGGTTCGACGGTGTGAACCAGGCTTTGTCGTTCATTGTCGTCCTTGGCTCCAACACTCTCTTCTCCGGCGGCACCAGGGTCAACACTGATCAAGTCATTATGCACAGCGGTTGGAACCCTAACATGATCCGCAACGATGTTGCAGTTATTAAATTGGCGTTCCCCATCTCTTTCTCCAGTTAGTACCTGTTCATTATTTTATCCATAACTTACTTTATATCTCATAGGTATTTTTAAATCTAGTTATTAGCTAGATTTCAAAATACCAAATCAAAAAACAAATACTAATCTTTATCAATGAGCACCCACTTGATTTTAGATGTTATAAATATTGCAAGAGAGCATTTTCCTACTAGAAATGCAAAGATCTTTGTAGAAATGCATATAAATTTTCGAGCTATACAGTAGAAGTGACAAATACTAATAGTAAGTAGTGGGTAAGCGTATGTTAACTGTCACCAGTCAAATTACGTCTCCGAATCAGAGACGTATGATGGGCTCTTAAAAGACACTTTCATAATCAATGATGTTTTTTACTTGATTTACTTGGGTCAAATTCAAATCAGCGATTGTCAATGAATGCTTTATACGGTGTCGGCGATAAGTTCCAAACAGGATTTTCCACATTATATATTTTCAAATTTCTTTGTATAGTAGGTACCCTCTCTGCTTGCGCCTCCAGAAGTGGCTGGCATTTCAGTATTCAGTGATTTGACTTGGTTTCTAAGTTTTGTTACAATTTTCAGATGTTATCCAACCTATCGCCTTGCCGAGCGGTTCTCAAATAAATGAGATGTTCACTGGAGAGATTGCAACTGCATCCGGCTTCGGTCTCACCAGCGATGGTAAATTAATTTCTCTTTTTATTCCTGTTTTAGAAAGTCCTGAACAATTTGAAACAATTTTGAATTTAATTAATAGTAAGTACTTGTTGCATAAGCAGAAATAATATCTTTTTAACTAGAAGCATCTACTTTGTAGATGAAGAAACAGATTAGTTTGTTATTTTTAGGGTTCCGTACCTCAAAAGAAAAAAACGGGACCCCTATAGGATTACTTTGTTGTCCGTCCGTCTGTTTGTCTGTCTGTCAGTCAGACTCTTTTTCTCAGGAACGGCTTAATAGTATAATACCTACCCAATATAAAAGTCTGTGATTTTATAGTAGGTACTTACATCAGTGATATGGCAGTAAATTTCTAATTTTGTATGGAAATCGTGAATTTAGAATGCTAGGAGGTTGTGTGACACAAATAAAGTTAAACAGTCTAAAATTGAGGAATTTCAACTTTTTAACCTCTTCAGTGAGGTTTGTAGCAAAAAGAAGCTGGAACTCAAAAAGGACTGAGACGATTTCGAAAAACATTAGGCATCGGACGGAACCCTAAGGCGCGATTCTCGCTCGCATTTGTCCGTTTTTTTTAAGTCGCACTTATTTGTTTTAAACATTAACATAATACTAACACAAAGATGTGGGGTCACGTCTCGCTGGGTCGGAATTTTCGGGTAACATGTTATTTTAAAATAATAGTTACATACGTAAATAATGGAAATGATGGCTATTAGGCTTCTGGCTCCAGAAAAGCAGGCCATCAAATATTTGTAATCTATGTTGACCATTCAAAAATAGTCACAACAAAATAATACTTCGGGATAAAGCTATTTCTGGGTCTGGGTGTTGTTGGTATCATGTACTCGTAGTTCCTAATACTTACAACACAGGTAATGCTAGTGTGGGATCAGGACTATGTATGTGACTGTTGGGTGTTATGTATGTTACGTATGCATTTCATTTTGACCTGAGGAATATGTGCATTAAAGATGTAGCTAATGTCTTCAGTTTTATTTACTTTTCACCAGGTGGCTCCATCACAGTTGGCCAGGTCGTCAGCAGCGTGCAACTCAACGTGATTAGCAACTTTATCTGCTCTTTCTCCTACCCCCTTGCTATCCAGGCTTCCAACATCTGCACCAGCGGAACCGAGGGTAGAAGCACTTGCAGCGGTGATTCTGGCGGTCCTCTTACTGTTCAAAGGAATAACCAGCCTCTTCTGGTACGTATTGATTTTGTACAGTTCTGCCGATGGATCTTGGTCGATCTAAAGATGGCCGTTTCGATGCGCATTAACAAATTAGTTCAAAATAAAAACATATAGCGCAGCTAAACGGCTAACTTCAGCTAGGCCAAGATCCATCGTCAGAACTGTGACGGTAATCTATTGGCCCCACTCAGTTGTCCTTCTGGTTGTCACCAACACCATTTTATAACGCGCAAGGTAAAATCACCAATATACGCAAAATAGTTTTTTTTTGTTATGTAGTTTTCCTGACCAACAAAAGTTTAATATACAATAAAAAGTGTAAGTAATTCTCATTTCTCTCCATGTTTTCCTGTCTCTGCCTTGTCTCATCCAGTCTAGTCCGCTTTTTTTCCTAAATACATCTTCTCAACGTTTCCGTGGGCATCCTCTACTCCTTTTATTTTCTCTCAGTATCCACTCTATCACCTTATTCGTCCACCTTGTGTCTTCCAACATGCCCTGCCCAGTTCCACTGTAGTGTCCTTATTCTGCAAATGATGTCGTGTAGTTTGGTTTCCTCCCTTATATAAGTGTATGCTACTCTGTCGCATTGCCTTATACCTTACATGCTTCTTTCCATCTTTCTCTGACATATTGCGAGTTTATTTTCTTCGTCGTTGGTGATGGCCCAAGTTTAGTAGGTACTTAGTAACTACGTAGTAAGAAAAATTGTATTGTTAAATTTTTCTACAGCAATAGGTACCCCTTTGGGAAAACACTTTTGTGAAACATACACGTGTCTAGACGCGGTGTACCTACTCAATGGCTATAGAAAGTTGGGACAGTCAGCTCGAATAGGTTACATGGCTTTCATATACACTTCAATTGGCATTAAATTAAGTGATACCCCCCTCCTCCTATATTCCTTATTTCCATGTCCTTGTTTTTATGTAACTTGGTGAGGACACTAAAATTGCAAGAAAATATAAGTACAGTCTAAAAAAAGATTGACACAAAGATACATTATTATCATGCTTAAATAAGTTTGCGCATTTTTCAAGTGCAGGTAGGTCCGGGCAGCTCCTTTCAATCAGCTGGTTCTGGTAGCCAGTAGGTAGGCAAGTACGTAGTCCAGTAGGAAGGTAGCTCAGTAGGTACGTTCCGTAAGCAGGAAGCTTTCAGTAGGAAGGTAGCTTCTCCAGTCAGTACGTAGCTTCCAAGGGGGTAGGTAGCTCCTGGAAGGGGCGAAGAAAGCCCGGCTCAATAAAGTTAGGTAGGTCAGCTGACCCGGACTGCAGATCACACGACAAGGCAAAGAGTGATAGGTATTTACAATTTAGCAAGCTGATGAGGGGTGATGCAGTCCAGGTACAGTGATAGCAGTGCAGACAAGGCTTATATTTCGTGAGTGATAGCTATAGGTATCTATTGATAGGCATGAATGTAGTTAAGTATTTAAATAATTTATGAGCAAGCAAAGCCGGAGGCATGGCGGTAGTACTTTATAGCTCTAGTCACCAGATACAAGCCTCTAACAATGAAAGTAGGTAATGCTAGCCGTGAAATGATGGTAGAATAGGTAGGTACCCACATAATAATGGTACGCACTTTGTGGGCCATAACCAAGATGTATGGTACCTACCGATGCGTACCCTAGCAAGTATGCAATCGTATTTATCTAAATGTAGCACTCTAATAGCTAGGTGTGTAGAATTTTACCAATCAAGTTTGAAGACAAAGTGAAACAACCTAGTTACTGGAGGAAGTAAGTATCCGTACCACTTAACGAAACTTAATTAGGTTAATTTGTCAATTCATGGTTATTCTGCACACCTAGGTATCTAGCAGTATTGTGAATGAATTAAAAGAATTACCGTAAGTAGGTACTAGATATCAAGACACTAATTAATATGAGATTATCAATCTTCACTCATACAAATAAAACTATTAGCTTCACCATAGAAATGCATAAGAATAGATAAATAAGCTAGTTCAGTTAAGCTGTGCAAGAAAAGTTATATTTAATCAGAATATAATATTTAAGAAATTTGCTAAAACATAGTTATAAAGTATTATAGGTACTGAGTAATGCATTCTAGGATGAATAGATGAAATTACAAGAAGTTAACTAAATATCAAATCTCAGTACGACCGAGACAAAGGAATGTCATATGAATGTGGCATAGAATGTTCGCGAATGTTCCATGACAAAGCGTGTAGCTTTGTCATGGAACATTCGCGAACATTCTCGTTTTCGTTAAGTGGTACGGATACTTACTTCCTCCAGTACCTAGGTTGTTTCACTTTGTCTTCAAACTTGATTGGTAAAAATCTACACACCTAGCTATTAGAGTGCTACATTTAGATAAATACGATTGCATACTTGCTAGGGTACGCATCGGTAGGTACCATACATCTTGGTTATGGCCCACAAAGTGCGTACCATTATTATGTGGGTACCTACCTATTCTACCATCATTTCACGGCTAGCATTACTACCTACTTTCATTGTTAGAGGCTTGTATCTGGTGACTAGAGCTATAAAGTACTACCGCCATGCCTCCGGCTTTGCTTGCTCATAAATTATTTAAATACTTAACTACATTCATGCCTATCAATAGATACCTATAGCTATCACTCACGAAATATAAGCCTTCTCTGCACTGCTATCACTGTAGGGTGAAAACCTTATAATATCCGTAACTTAATGGGGGAAATAGAAGTAGTCGGTGTAATTTGGCATAGACTTTGAACGTTTATGATCTACATTTGCACCAAGTATTTTTTAAATCCCACATACAGAACATACAAAAAAAAATTTACAAAAAAAAACTTTTTGTGGTTATTACGGCTCCGGGAAAATTAAGGTAGTCGGTGCAAATTGATAGACTTATCAGAAAAATGTTCGAAAAACATTACCAGGTTTGCACCTTGGTGCGTCTCACGGGAGGCACTTTTCCATATTTTATTGTCGCTCTACTTCGTGGAAAATTAATGTAGTTCTGGAAATTGACTTAAACTTATTCATTTAATCAGTACTACATCCGCCGGAAGTTTTATACTGGTATTAATTTACGGAAGATGCATGTGTTCCCTACATGCACGTGGTTTTTATTAAAATCATAATGCACTAAGACAGTCTCTCTATACGTAATTTAACTTGCATCAAGTAATGTCTTTCTATTTTAAAATTTGCGGCCTTTTTAAGTTTGTAACTAATATTTAAAAGGGTTCCGTAAGCACCAGAAACGGTACAAAACTAGGATAAGCTTCTTTTCGTGTCATCTAACGTTTCCATAAAAATCCACGACTACACGATTTAGGTCCACACTTTTTGCTAATTTGCCTGTACTATAATTTAATAATGCTCAATTAGTTTTTTACGTTTTTAATTGGACACTTAAACGACGGATCGTTTGGTTTTTCCACCGCTCATTATTCAATTGAATTGCCGCGCAGTTAAATAACACCCTATTGATGGTAGAGAATACAGTATCATGGAAATGGATTGCCTGCTTAGAAACCTGACTAAAGACATCTCATAGGACGAATCTCGTAGATTAAAGTGGAACTAGTTAGTAATTTCACTTTTGTTATTTGAGTACGTCTAATTCCCAACAGTGAGAATTAATATTGTGCTGATGTATTGTGTTCCAAATTGGAAAACTGATTAAAATAAATCTATAGTCAAAAGGTGAACAGTGGTTGACCCCATGATAAATCTCTACATGCTCTCTCAACTAATCACTTTGCAATTGATTAAAAAATAAGTTAATGGGTTAGAATTCATTCATCATAATCCACATATAGATCTCCACTGCTGGACATAGGCCCCCATAGAATGCCACGACGAACGGTCTTGAGCCGCTTCCATTCACCGACTTCCTGTGACCTTCGAGACTTTCAACACGGCATCGTCCGGTTTATGGTTGCCACTCGAGAACTTTTATTCCCCTTGCTAATTATTCAACTTCAACTTGCTATAAATTATGAGAGCTATATCGGTGCTTTTGTCTCTTCTACGGATGTCCTCAAGTCAGATTCTATCACGTAGTGTAACCGCGAGCATAGGTCTTTTCATATCCCGCTGCGCAACTTATGAGGCCAAATAGTTGGCGACCACGTCTCAGTCAATCGCTCCACAGAAACACTGACATTCATGTTCAAGTTACTATTGTCAATAATTCATTAATACGGATCTTAAACCCTTATAAGTATAAATAAAAAATGCTGATTTGGCTTCCGACTACACCTCTATTAATTACCTTTAATATTGGAATCGTATATTTAACCTTCCCTTACAACATATTGATACTTACTTGTTTTCAGTTTTTGCGTGGTTGAATTTTTGTTTTTTAACTTTTACTTTATAACAGTTCACTTTTCTCTACCTAGTGAATGTTTCTTCGTCTGAGGTTACTGGTATTCTAGCCTAATATGTAGCTGGGTTTGTGTGTGTGTACTTGCGGAAATAAGTAGGTACCTACGATAAACTCAAATCCGATCTTTAATCCGAGCTGTTTTTTGAACTGGATTTAGTAAGCGTAAACCGAGAAGTGCGGATTATCACGCTAATTAAATTTTCGCTCTCGCGTGGTGGATGATTCGTCGCGAGTCGATTCTAATAGGCGTCGCTATTCGGTGGCGTCGGTCGGGGCGCGCGTCTGGCCGTGACGCGAGAGTCTGCTCCCAAAGTGCCGCGAAACAAATGCCTACTTCCATTCCTATTCTGTTTACAAATCCTCGCTTCGCGTTATCGTTAGTGGTAGGTAGGTAAGTTTAGAAGAATTTTCTAGCCGTTTTGCCTTAACAAAACATTCGGGTCCTAAAGTTTGGAGAATGAAAATTAAAGTCCCATATTAGGTATGTTCTAAACGAGTATTTTATTTTATACTGTTTCTGGCAGGACCTGGATCAATCTGCTTGAAGCTGAAGTCCATCTGGTATTCTCGTGCAAACCTTTTACACGTGCTGGTTGATGAAGTTCAGGAAGTTGGTGACCCTGGCGAAGACAGCCGGGTACCCGACTTGACAACCACGGGAAGATCCGAAGGAGGTGATACCAATCTGTTGACAAATTTAGAATTTATTGATTTGCTTGAAACATATATACTTACCTACAGCGTGTTTCATTTAAATCCATATTCAGGTCATTTCAAAAATGCGCAAACTTATTTAGGCCTGATAATAATGTATCATTGTGCCAATCTTTTTTTAGACTGTACTTATATTTTCTTGCAATTTTAGTGTCCTCACCAAGTTACATAAAAACAAGGACATGGAAATAAGGAATAAAGGAGGAGGAGGGAATCACTTAATTGAATGCCAATTGAAGTGTATATGAAAGCCATGTAACCTATTCGAGCTGACTGTCCCAACTTTCCATAGCCATTGAGTGGGTACATCGCGTCTAGACACGAGTATGTTTCACAAAAGTGTTTTCCCAAAGGGGTACCCATTTGCTGTAGAAAAATTTAACATTACAATTCATTCGTACGTCAGAAAATAAACTCGCAATATGTCAGAGAAAGATGGAAAGAAGCATGTAAGGTATAAGGCAATGCGACAGAGTAACAAACACTTATATAAGGGAGGAAACAAAACTACACGACATCATTTGCAGAATAAGGACACTACAGCGGAACTGGGCAGGGCATGTTAGCAGGATGGAAGACACAAGGTGGACGAAAAAGGTGATAGAGTGGATACTGAGAGAAAATAAAAGGAGTTGAGGATGCCCACGGAAACGTTGAGAAGATGTATTTAGGAAAAAAAGCGGACTAGACTGGGTGAGACAAATCAGATACAGGAAAACATGGAGAGAAATGAAGGAGGCCCACACCAAACGGGGACTACTATCTGACTGCGAATTTAGATATAATGACATGGACAATAAAATACATAAATAATAGTAATAATGATTAATAACAATATCATCTTAATGACATCGATGGCATGTGCGTAAAGACTGTCATCTTATTTTTAATCTTTATTTCAGTATGAGACTAGATAAATACATTACTTACACTTTTGATTGTATTGATACACAACTTTTGTTGGTACAGGAAAACTACATAATAAAAAAAACTATTTTGCGTATATTGGTGATTTTTACCTTGCGCGTTATAAAATGGTGTTGGTGACAACCAGAAGAACAAATGGATGGGGCCAATAGGTTACCGTCACAGTTCTGACGATGGATCTTGGCCTAGCTGAAGTTAGCCGTTTAGCTGCGCAATATGTTTTTATTTATAACTAATTTGTTAATGCGCATCGAAACGGCCTACTATAGATCGACCAAGATCCATCGGCAGAACTGTAAAAAATCAATACGTACCAGAAGAGGCTGGTTATTCCTTTGAACAGTAAGAGGACCGCCAGAGTCACCGCTGCAAGTGCTTCTACCCTCGGTTCCGCTAGTGCAGATGTTGGAAGCCTGGATAGCAAGGGGGTAGGAGAAAGAGCAGATAAAGTTGCTAATCACGTTGAGTTGAACGCTGCTGACGACCTGGCCAACTGTGATGGAGCCACCTGGTGAAAAGTAAATAAAACGAAGGCATTAGCTACATTTTTAATCGACATATTCCTCAGGTCAAAATGAAATACATACTAACAATCACATACATAGTCCGAACCATGGTACATACACTACCCAAACCCAGAAATAGCTTTATCCCGAAGTATTATTTTATGTGACTGTTTTTGAGTGGTTAACAAAGATTACAAATCTATGAAGGCCTGCTTTTGTGGAGCCAGAAGCCCAATGTATTAGAGTTATCAATAATTTAAATTATGAGACAAATATTTCCATTATTTACAAAACATAACATAACATTTTTATGTTACCCGAAAATTCCGACCCAGCGAGACTCAAACCTGCATCTTTGTCTCAGTATTATGTTAATGTTTAAAACTAAGTATGACTTCAAAAACCGGAAATTTTTTGAGTTTCAGCCACATTTTGTTACAAACCTCACTGAAGAGGTTGAAATTTCTCAATTTTAGACTGTTTACTTTATTTGTGTCGCAGAACCTCCTAACATTCCAAACATCAACGTGTGAGGTTACTGGTTGCTGGATATTCCATTCAAAATTAGACATTCACTGCCATATTACTTTAATGCAATGAGTAAGAAGCTTATTTATTCAAAGGACTATAAAATCACAGACTTTTATATTGGGTAGGTATTATACTTACATTTTAAATTAATACCTTTAGCCGTTCCTGAGAAAAAAAAAACCTGACAAACAGACAGACAGACAGACGGACAACAAAGTGATCCTATAGAAATAACAAATTTATCTGTTTCTTCATCTACATAGTACATGCTACTAGTTACAAAGATATTATTTCTGCCTATGCAACAAGTACTTACCATTAATGAAATACAAAATTGTTTCAAATTGTTCAGGACTTTCTAAAGCAGGAATAAAACGAGAAATTAATTTACCGTCACTGGTGAGACCGAAGCCGGATGCAGTTGCAATCTCTCCAGTGAACATCTCGTTTATTTGAGAACCACTCGGCAAGGCGATAGGTCGGATGACATCTGAAAATTGTAACAAAACTTAGAAACCAAGTCAAATCACTGAATACTGAAATTCCAGCCATTTCTGATCAGGCTCTAGTTCAGCAGAGAGGGTCTGCTTGCGCATCCAAAGAAATTTGAAAATATACAGGATGTTTGGTAGAGCGATGTCAAAACTAAACAGGCGAGCCGAAGAGACTATTGGCTACTCACTTCAGGCACATGAATCTTAAATTTGCCTATACTTATGAAACACATTTTCGTTTTTAAAAAAAAAAACGAAATATATTCCTTAAAAGTCTAATAAAAAAAACTGTATGGTGTATTTGCAAAAATTTTGTTGTAACGTTAAGAGTTGTGGTGTTCAAATAAAGTGTTACTGGAAGCAAATAACAACTGAAAGAAAAATTGTAGGCCCTCAAAGTTTCAGAAATGAAAAAAAAAAACTTTTGTGCTCAACTTTAAATTTAAATAAAAAAATCTAAATCTTCCAATTTTTTAAAAACATCTGCAGTTCATGCCGATTCTAATGGTATGTCACATGCATTACATACCTTTTGATAATTTGACTTATTCGCTAATTTCATCCAATCGGCCGTAAATGTAGCGATTTTAATTTTTGAGAAAACTGATAGGTTTATTTAGTTAACATGTCTTACGCAGTTAGAAGATGTTGTCTCACTCTAATACACATGTCATCTCCTATCTTTATTTGAACACCACAATACTTAACGTTACAACAAAATTGTTTTTTTGCAAATACACCATACAGTTTTTTTTATTAGAGTTTAAAGGAATTTATTTAGTTTTTTGTAAAAAAAAACGCAAATGTGTTTCATAAATAGCCCTCAGGCAAATTAAAGATTCATGTGCCTGAAGTGGATAGCCAATGGTCTCCTCGTCTCGCCTGTTTCGTTTTGACATCGCTCTACCGAACACCCTGTCTAATGTGGAAAACCCTGAATTTGGAACTTATCGCCGACACCGTATAAAGCATAATTGACAATCGTGGATTTGAGTTGACCCAAGTAAATCAAGTAAAAAACATCATTGATTATGAAAGAGTCTTTTAAGAGCCCATTTACCTATTAAATGACAAATTAAGTACCATCATACGTCTCCGATTCGGAGACGTAATTTGACTAGTGACAGTGAACATACGCTTGCCCACTACTTACTATTAGTATTTGTCACTTCTACTAAAGCTCGCATATTTATATGCATTTCTAGTAGAATAATGCTCTCTTGCAATATTTATAAAATCTAAATCAAGTGGGTGCTCTTTGATAAAAATTGGTATTTATTTTTTGATTTGGTATTTTTAAATTTAGCTACATAATAAGCTAGATTTAAAAATACCTATGAGTTATAAAGTAAGTTATGGATATAATAATGAATAGGTACTAACTGGAGAAGGAGATGGGGAACGCCAATTTAATAACTGCAACGTCGTTGCGGATCATGTTAGGGTTCCAACCGCTGTGCATAATGACTTGATTAGTGTTGACCCTGGTGCCACCGGAGAAGAGAGTGTTGGAGCCAAGGACGACAATGAACGACAAAGCCTGGTTCACACCGTCGTACCAGCAGTGGGCAGCGGTCAAAAGACGGCTAGAGCTGATGAGGGAGCTACCGCAGACACCCTGGCCTTGACTGAATTGCACGAGAAGTCCAGCCTGGGTAAAAAGTAGATTTACAATTTAAAGTAAAAGTAAGTGCTTTCTGATCAGCTTCTTTGAGTAAGTACAAAATAGACTAATTTATATTCTGATATAGATTGACCACTGGGACCGCGCGGGCAAGCCGCGGGAAAATGGCTAGTGTATTGTGAATCGAGGAAACAAGATTTTATTGAAATATCCTAAAATTAAGACACTTGTGTGTCCTAGCAATCATGTGCTTGTAGGTGAATTATATACCCTAGAGTGGTTCTACAGTTAGATCCTACAAATTATATTATCTAGTTTACTAAGTGCGTTACCTATCAACTTATTTAGACTATTATTACTGACTCCCAGTATCACTAGGTAGGTTGTTAGGTTTTATTAGTTAAATACGGTTTGGTATTTTTTTTTTCAAACTTTCAATTTCTTAATACATGAGAATTCACTAAAATTTGTGATTATAGTTTGAGAATCGTTTAGATAATGCAACTACAACAATAATTGAACCCAGCTGATTTAAGTTTATACCGCTCCAATGACATTGTATGGATTATATGGCCAACAACATAACATTGCATACAAATAAAATTATAATAATGTACTAATTACCTGGTGGGGGACCACGGCGATATTTGTGGGCGATCCTCCAACAATCCTGTTCTGGCTGGCAGCTTCCTCAGCAGCGCGGATCTTTTCAGCCAGGGGCAGGCCATACCTGGCCAGGTAGTTGTAGGCAGTGTTTTCCTCAAGATCTACCTGAAGATTTTTGGCCTGGGCTACGGCCACGAGGGCGAGAAGGGTTAGTGCGAACTTCATAGTCAGACGTGCAGGAACTAGATTGAAAAACTTGATAGATAGTTTCCGTTTTATACATTGTATCCATCTGATATGGAGATAAAGTTGTGATTAAAGCATTTGTCTAATCAATGTGTAATAGGTTTTTTTAACGGAAATAAACGTGTTATTAATTTCTTCAATGTATTTTCCTTAGTAAGTACCTAGGTACCTATACCTATACAGTACCGTCTGTCTTATAAACAGGCAATGAATGAAGGAGTTCTCTGCTATCAGAAACTTCCCATTGATAATAGGCTGCTTTGACTACACCCATGTCAAAATACGAAAATACGTACTGATCTGGATCAAATGAGCTATCTATAGATCGTTTGCAACGGTCTTCAGATAGCTCAACTGTTTCTTGTGTATTTTGTATGAGGAACTTATATTAGTTGTAACTTTCTTTCAGTAATTAGGCAAGTGTTTTTTGCTGTGTACAAAAACAATTTAACTTTATTTATGTGCATATTAAATTTTTTTAACTACAAAACATACTTTTTTGCTTACAAGTTTATAACCCAATGTAACCTAGTTGTTACTAAGTAGGGCTATTAGAAAGCTATTGACAATTAGGTTCAATTTTGAAACAAAATCCCCAGTGATTCAAAATCCAAGATAAGACGTTGAGAAACACGAAACTGCATAAAACCTTGGCGGAATAAACATAAAACAAACACCCGTATGAGTCTGTCCCTCAGATGTCAAAGTCAAGTCAGTCAAAATAGAGGGCTTTCTATCAAAAAGTGACGGTTTCTTATAACCGGTAGATTCCAAATGAAAAATTCATATATTGTTGGCATAGGTTGGAAGCAAGTTGGAAGCAAATGCACTATAGCAACACATTAGTTAGCGGACAGATAAAATTCGTTTATGAAACACCACCCGATAAAGTACACTTTAGTGACTTAGAGCACGCATAATCAACACCTAATGTCTCGATTGGGTTATAAACTTGTAAGCAAAAAAGTATGTTTTATAGTTAAAAAAAATTTATATGTACATAAATAAAGTTAAATTGTTTTTGTACACAGCAAAAAACACTTGCCTAATTACTGAAAGAAAGTTACAACTAATATAAGTTCCTCATACAAAATACACAAGAAACAGTTGAGCTATCTGAAGACCGTTGCAAACGATCTATAGATAGCTCATTTGATCCAGATCAGTACGTATTTTCGTATTTTGACATGGGTGTAGTCAAAGCAGCCTATTATCAATGGGAAGTTTCTGATAGCAGAGAACTCCTTCATTCATTGCCTGTTTATGTTATTGTGTGAAATGTCCAGCATTTATTTATTTATTTATTTATTTATTTATAAGACAGACGGTACTGTATAGGTATAGGTACCTAGGTACTTACTAAGGAAAATACATTGAAGAAATTAATAACACGTTTATTTCCGTTAAAAAAACCTATTACACATTGATTAGACAAATGCTTTAATCACAACTTTATCTCCATATCAGATGGATACAATGTATAAAACGGAAACTATCTATCAAGTTTCTCAATCTAGTTCCTGCACGTCTGACTATGAAGTTCGCACTAACCCTTCTCGCCCTCGTGGCCGTAGCCCAGGCCAAAAATCTTCAGGTAGATCTTGAGGAAAACACTGCCTACAACTACCTGGCCAGGTATGGCCTGCCCCTGGCTGAAAAGATCCGCGCTGCTGAGGAAGCTGCCAGCCAGAACAGGATTGTTGGAGGATCGCCCACAAATATCGCCGTGGTCCCCCACCAGGTAATTAGTACATTATTATAATTTTATTTGTATGCAATGTTATGTTGTTGGCCATATAATCCATACAATGTCATTGGAGCGGTATAAACTTAAATCAGCTGGGTTCAATTATTGTTGTAGTTGCATTATCTAAACGATTCTCAAACTATAATCACTAATTTTAGTGAATTCTCATGTATTAAGAAATTTGAAGTTCGAAAAAAAAAATATCAAAACGTATTTAACTAATAAAACTTAACAACCTACCTAGTGATACTGGGAGTCAGTAATAATAGTCTAAATAAGTTGATAGGTAACGCACTTAGAAAACTAGATAATATAATTTGTAGGATCTAACTGTAGAACCACTCTAGGGTATATAATTCACCTACAAGCACATGATTGCTAGGACACACAAGTGTCTTAATTTTAGGATATTTCAATAAAATCTTGTTTCCTCGATTCACAATACACTAGCCATTTTCCCACGGCTTGCCCGCGCGGTCCCAGTGGTCAATCTATATCAGAATATAAATTAGTCTATTTTGTACTTACTCAAAGAAGCTGATCAGAAAGCACTTACTTTTACTTTAAATTGTAAATCTACTTTTTACCCAGGCTGGACTTCTCGTGCAATTCAGTCAAGGCCAGGGTGTCTGCGGTAGCTCCCTCATCAGCTCTAGCCGTCTTTTGACCGCTGCCCACTGCTGGTACGACGGTGTGAACCAGGCTTTGTCGTTCATTGTCGTCCTTGGCTCCAACACTCTCTTCTCCGGCGGCACCAGGGTCAACACTAATCAAGTCATTATGCACAGCGGTTGGAACCCTAACATGATCCGCAACGACGTTGCAGTTATTAAATTGGCGTTCCCCATCTCCTTCTCCAGTTAGTACCTATTCATTATTATATCCATAACTTACTTTATAACTCATAGGTATTTTTAAATCTAGCTTATTATGTAGCTAAATTTAAAAATACCAAATCAAAAAATAAATTCCAATTTTTATCAATGAGCACCCACTTGATTTAGATGTTATAAATATTGCAAGAGAGCATTATCCTACTAGAAATGCATATAAATATTCGAGCTTTAGAGTAGAAGTGGCAAGCGTATGTAGTTAACATACGCTTGCCACTTCTACTCTAAAGTCACCAGTCAAATTACGTCTCCGAATCGGAGACGTATGATGGTACTTAATTTGTCATTTAATAGGTAAATGGGCTCTTAAAAGACTCTTTCATAATCAATGATGTTTTTTACTTGATTTACTTGGGTCAACTCAAATCCACGATTGTCAATGATGCTTTATACGGTATCGGCGATAAGTTCCAAATTCAGGGTTTTCCACATTAGACAGAGTGTTCGGTAGAGCGATGTCAAAACGAAACAGGCGAGACGAGGAGACCATTGGCTATCCACTTCAGGCACATGAATCTTAAATTTGCCTAAGGGCTATTTATGAAACACATTTGCGGTTTTTTACAAAAAACTAAATAAATTCCTTTAAACTCTAATAAAAAAAAACTGTATGGTGTATTTGCAAAAAAAACAATTTTGTTGTAACGTTAAGTATTGTGGTGTTCGTTTCGTTTTTTTTTTTTTTTTAAACGAAAATGTGTTTCTTAAATATAGGCAAATTTAAGATTCATGTGCCTGAAGTGAGTGGCCAATAGTCTCTTCGGCTCGCCTGTTTAGTTTTGACATCGCTCTACCAAACACCCTGTATATTTTCAAATTTCTTTGGATGCGCAAGCAGACCCTCTCTGCTGAACTAGAGCCTGATCAGAAATGGCTGGAATTTCAGTATTCAGTGATTTGACTTGGTTTCTAAGTTTTGTTACAATTTTCAGATGTCATCCGACCTATCGCCTTGCCGAGTGGTTCTCAAATAAACGAGATGTTCACTGGAGAGATTGCAACTGCATCCGGCTTCGGTCTCACCAGTGACGGTAAATTAATTTCTCGTTTTATTCCTGTTTTAGAAAGTGCTGAACAATTTGGAACAATTTTGAATTTCATAACAAAAAAAAAAAAAAAATGGTAAGTACTTGTTGCATAGGCAGAAATAATATCTTTGTAACTAGTAGCATGTACTATGTAGATGAAGAAACAGATAAATTTGTTATTTCTATAGGATCACTTTGTTGTCCGTCTGTCTGTCTGTCTGTTTGTCAGGTTTTTTTTTCTTAGGAACGGCTAAAGGTATTAATTTAAAATGTAAGCATAATACCTGCCCAATATAAAAGTCTGTGATTTTATAGTCCTTCAAATAAATAAGCTTCTTACTCATTTCGTTAAAGTAATATGGCAGTGAATGTCTAATTTTGAATGGAATATACTTACTTCCAGTAACCTCACACGTTGAAGTTTGGAATGTTAGGAGGTTCTGCGACACAAATAAAGTAAACAGTCTAAAATTGAGAAATTTCAACCTCTTCAGTGAGGTTTGTAACAAAATGTGGCTGAAACTCAAAAAAATTCCGGTTTTTGAAGTCACACTTAGTTTTAAACATTAACATAATACTGAGTCAAAGATGCAGGTTTGAGTCTCGCTGGGTCGGAATTTTCGGGTAACATAAAAATGTTATGTTATGTTATGTAAATAATGGAAATATTTGTCTCATAATTTAAATTATTGATAACTCTAATACATTGGGCTTCTGGCTCCACAAAAGCAGGCCTTCATAGATTTGTAATCTTTGTTAACCACTCAAAAACAGTCACATAAAATAATACTTCGGGATAAAGCTATTTCTGGGTTTGGGTAGTGTATGTACCATGGTTCGGACTATGTATGTGATTGTTAGTATGTATTTCATTTTGACCTGAGGAATATGTCGATTAAAAATGTAGCTAATGCCTTCGTTTTATTTACTTTTCACCAGGTGGCTCCATCACAGTTGGCCAGGTCGTCAGCAGCGTTCAACTCAACGTGATTAGCAACTTTATCTGCTCTTTCTCCTACCCCCTTGCTATCCAGGCTTCCAACATCTGCACTAGCGGAACCGAGGGTAGAAGCACTTGCAGCGGTGACTCTGGCGGTCCTCTTACTGTTCAAAGGAATAACCAGCCTCTTCTGGTACGTATTGATTTTTTACAGTTCTGCCGATGGATCTTGGTCGATCTATAGTAGGCCGTTTCGATGCGCATTAACAAATTAGTTATAAATAAAAACATATTGCGCAGCTAAACGGCTAACTTCAGCTAGGCCAAGATCCATCGTCAGAACTGTGACGGTAACCTATTGGCCCCATCCATTTGTTCTTCTGGTTGTCACCAACACCATTTTATAACGCGCAAGGTAAAAATCACCAATATACGCAAAATAGTTTTTTTTTATTATGTAGTTTTCCTGTACCAACAAAAGTTGTGTATCAATACAATCAAAAGTGTAAGTAATGTATTTATCTAGTCTCATACTGAAATAAAGATTAAAAATAAGATGACAGTCTTTACGCACATGCTATCGATGTCATTAAGATGATATTGTTATTAATCATTATTACTATTATTTATGTATTTTATTGTCCATGTCATTTTATCTAAATTCGCAGTCAGGTAGTAGTCCCCGTTTGGTGTGGGCCTCCCCCATTTCTCTCCATGTTTTCCTGTATCTGGCTTGTCTCATCCAGTCTAGTCCGCTTTTTTTCCTAAATACATCTTCTCAACGTTTCCGTGGGCATCCTCAACTCCTTTTATTTTCTCTCAGTATCCACTCTATCACCTTTTTCGTCCACCTTGTGTCTTCCATCCTGCTAACATGCCCTGCCCAGTTCCGCTGTAGTGTCCTTATTCTGCAAATGATGTCGTGTAGTTTGGTTTCCTCCCTTATATAAGTGTTTGTTACTCTGTCGCATTGCCTTATACCTTACATGCTTCTTTCCATCTTTCTCTGACATATTGCGAGTTTATTTTCTTCGTCGTTGGTGATGGCCCAAGTTTAGTACTTAGTACCTACGACGTACGTAGTAATGAATTGTAATGTTAAATTTTCCTACACCCAAAGGGGTACCTTTGGGAAAACACTTTTGTGAAACATACTCGTGTCTAGACGCGGTGTACCCACTCAATGGCTATGGACAGTTGGTACAGTCAGCTCGAATAGGTTACATGGCTTTCATATACACTTCAATTGGCATTCAATCAAGTGATACCCTCCTCCTCCTATATTCATTATTTCCATGTCCTTGTTTTTATGTAACTTGGTGAGGACACCAAAATTGCAAGAAAATATAAGTACAGTCTAAAAAAAGATTGGCACAAAGATACATTATTATCATGCCTAAATAAGTTTGCGCATTTTTGAAATGACCCGAATATGGATTTAAATGAAACACGCTGTAGGTAAGTATATATGTTTCAAGCAAATCAAAAAATTCTAAATTTGTCAACAGATTGGTATCACCTCCTTCGGATCTTCCCGTGGTTGTCAAGTCGGGTACCCGGCTGTCTTCGCCAGGGTCACCAACTTCCTGAACTTCATCAACCAGCACGTGTAAAAGGTTTGCACGAGAATACCAGATGGACTTCAGCTTCAAGCAGATTGATCCAGGTCCTGCCAGAAACAGTATAAAATAAAATACTCGTTTAGAACATACCTAATATGGGACTTTAATTTTCATTCTCCAAACTTTAGGACCCGAATGTTTTGTTAAGGCAAAACGGCTAGAAAATTCTTCTAAACTTACCTACCTACCACTAACGATAACGCGAAGCGAGGATTTGTAAACAGAATAGGAATGGAAGTAGGCATTTGTTTCGCGGCACTTTGGGAGCAGACTCTCGCGTCACGGCCAGACGCGCGACCCGACCGACGCCACCGAATAGCGACGCCTATATTAGAATCGACTCGCGACGAATCATCCACCACGCGAGAGCGAAAATTCAATTAGCGTGATAATCCGCACTTCTCGGTTTACGCTTACTAAATCCAGTTCAAAAAACAGCTCGGATTAAAGATCGGATTTGAGTTTATCGTAGGCACCTACTTATTTCCGCAAGTACACACACACAAACCCAGCTACATATTAGGCTAGAATACCAGTAACCTCAGACGAAGAAACATTCACTAGGTAGAGAAAAGTGAACTGTTATAAAGTAAAAGTTAAAAAACAAAAATTCAACCACGCATAAACTGAAAACTAGTAAGTATCAATATGTTGTAAGGGAAGGTTAAATATACGATTCCAATATTAAAGGTAATTAATAGAGGTGTAGTCGGAAGCCAAATCAGCATTTTTTATTTATACTTATATGGGTTTAAGATCCGTATTAATGAATTATTGACAATAGTAACTTGAACATGAATGTCAGTGTTTCTGTGGAGCGATTGACTGAGACGTGGTCGCCAACTATTTGGCCTCATAAGTTGCGCAGCGGGATATGAAAAGACCTATGCTCGCGGTTACACTACGTGATAGAATCTGACTTGAGGACATCCGTAGCGCCGGTATAGCTCTCATAATTTATAGCAATTTGAAGTTGAATAATTAGCAAGAGGAATAAAAGTTCTTGAGTGGCAACCACAAACCGGACGATGCCGTGTAGAAAGTCTCGAAGGTCACAGGAAGTCGGTGAATGGAAGCGGCTCAAGACCGTTCGTCGTGGCATTCTATGGGGGCCTATGTCCAGCAGTGGAGATCTATATGTGGATTATGATGAATGAATTCTACTATTTACCCATCAACTTATTTTTTAATCAATTGCAAAGTGATTAGTTGAGAGAGCATGTAGAGATTTATCATGGGGTCAACCACTGTTCACCTTTTGAATATAGATTTATTTTAATCAGTTCAGCTACTATGGAAATTTTGCAATTTGGAACACAATACATCAGCACAATAATAATTCTCACTGTTGGGAATTAGACCTACTCAAATAACAAAATTGAAATTAACTAGTTCCACTTTAATCTACGAGATTCGTCCTATGAGATGTCTTTAGTCAGGTTTCTAAGCAGGCAATCCATTTCCATGATACTGTATTCTCTACCATCAATAGGGTGTTATTTAACTGCGCGGCAATTCAATTGAATAATGAGCGGTGGAAAAACCAAACGATCCGTCGTTTAAGTGTCCAATTAAAGACGTAAAAAACTAATTGAGCATTATTAAATTAGCGTATACAGCAATAAACATTCTAGGATGAAAAAAAAACATGTTCACCATGCTCCTCGCAACCTATCCTGGTGATCTAACATGAGTTTGGTTGTTCATTAAAAATATACTTAATTAATGTATTCGTGAACATATTAACAATAACCTCACTAAATTTTTTTTTAGGGTTCTTAAGAATTGTTGTTTAAGTTGGTACGTTAGCAAAGCGGCGCGAAATTTTATTATTTTTTGAACCAAAACAACACTATGCAAATTATTAATTGACATTCGTAGCTAAACTAATGATATTTATGAGATACTATCAATTAAAATATGTGTGTTAGGCCTCCTGATTCCCACAAATCAGTGTTCACCTATCTCTTGAAGTGTAGATGAGCTGTAATGAACAAAAAACACAATAAGATTTGAATTTCGCGCCTCTTTGCTAACCTTCCCCCTTAAGGTGATTCCTCTCGCATGTGGCGCGAAATTCAAATTTTATTGTGTTTTTGTAAATCACAGCTAATCAACTCTTCTTGAGATAGAGAAAACAGATTTTGCGAAAACTAGGAGACTTAGCACACATGTTTTAATTTGATAGTATCTCATAAATGTCATCAGTTAAGCCACGCATATCTTTAAACCAAAAAAAACACTGTAAAAATCATTGAAGAGTATTCGTAGCTGAAGTAATGATCTATATGTGAAACTATAAACTAAAACATTTGTGTTAGGTCTACTAGTTTTCGCAAAATCAGTTTTTACTATCTCAAGAAGTGTTGATGAGCTGTAATGAGCAAAAACGCAATAAAATTTGAATTTCGCGCCACATGCGAGAGGAATCACCTTAACGCTAAATTTGAATAATCTATTGCTAAATAATTTTAAATTCATTATTTTTAAGACCAATCTACTTGATTCTCACTTTATTATTTCCCCATATAGTTTTCTAGCTTTCAATATGAAATACTAGCACTAACCCGTGACTCCGACCGCGTGGAACCTATAGTTAATAACACAAATAATGCTCTAAGCCCATATGGCTCGATGGTGAAAACTAAATCAAACCTACTTAGTACCTAACTTAGTTAAAGATGAAGAATCAAAAATAAAATTATTTAGCGTTTATTTTAAATAATTTAGTTATATGTATCAAAATACCTCTTATAAGCCGAGGGGAAGGGGGGTATTATACACGTCATGGCGAACAACTTTAGCTTTTCATTCATGAAATGCCTCTTCCTTCCATTTTCCTCCAGAAATGTAAGTAACTAGCACGACATTGGACTGCCCTATCACAGCATTCAGAGTTCATGCATACCTAGAGGTCAAATAAACATAAACAGCGTCTTCAAATGATACAGCGTCATACAGTTGGTAATTTTAACTTTAATTCAAGAAAATATTTACAATGACTTTTCTCTGATTTAATTTCTGTTGAGCAAGGGTGACGGGGGTTGGGGGTTCTCGATATTTATTAACTAGGTAATAAAAAAGCTGAGTTTTTTCATAGTTTGGGCCTAAAGGGTGGCTAAGTTTCAAATGGCTCTCAAATTTAAATTGAATCAATAGAACAAGTTACTTTCGGGGTTAAAGAGAACGGCAAGAAAACAAACAAAATTCTATGTAAACTGTAGCGAGTACCTAATCTCATACAACGCGTTGCCTTATTAAACGTCAGCGGCACGTGACACCTCCCGTTTGCAGCTAAAGCTACTGAGCTTATATTCTGATAGAATGAAGCTTGAACCTATCAAAATAACAATAGTCTCTAGCAACTCTTGGCAGGATCATAGATTTTAAGCACAATTTTCAAAACAGTTAGAGTCGGTTCGCACTAGGTAGGTACGTCCGATACGAACCCGTGAAAATACAGTCCGGAGGTCGTAGAACTATTTCTATGGTAGTTTACGCACTACATCCGGCTTCCTTCATCCGTTTTCTTCATCTATTTTCACGGATACGGATCGGATACGGATCGGACTTGGATCGGACGTAGTGCTCTAATTCTTTTTTTTAACCGCCTTCAAAAAATTCAGGCGCAGTTTTTTAAATCTTAAAGTAAGTACCTACTTTTTTCTTATTTTTTTACTTATGTTATGTAGGTATGAACGTCAATAACTCGGTGGTATCTTGTTTGCTGCGTATGATTCCAGGGTGGTCCTGTACTCCCACGGTTTGATTAGGTAAGGGTTAAAAAATCCACTAAAAAGTTGTAAGTAAATAAAATAAAAGTTTATAATAGATAGGTAAGAAGTAAATCTCGACAACGCAAAAACTGAAAACAAGTATCGAAATGTTGTAGAGGAAGGCCAAATCCATGATGTACCTAACTAGAGGCCTTCCAAAGTACCCACTACCTATGTAGGTATATATTTCACGAAATTGTTCACTGAATATCAACAAAAAACGAGTAAAGCAATGCAAAGCAAGCAACCTATGTTATTGAAGGGATGTTATGGCACAGATAATAAGTATTCCATAAAGTAATTATATAATAACTGATTAAAAGTATTGACAAAACACATACTTTGATAAATTACTGTTTTTTTCATTTCTTATCATTGTTTACACTAAAATTATAGTGTCTGCGTAAACAGTAACCTTTTCCAACAATCGATAACCCTCAATCAGATCGTTTCTACCCGACTACGGCAAAGTGAAGGGAGGGTTATGATATGATTTTTGCAGTCTATGTATGAATTTAATTTTGTTTATCTGTTCCCTCATAGCTACGAAGCTTATGGGCTTGATTGATGAGTACTCATACCTATTCCAAAAATATATCACAATGATATATTATTCATTAAAAAGTTTCTAAGATACTGCCTGAGTACCTACCTACTGAATAACTACTCCACTAAAAGTTGAAAATAATTAAAATAATTGTTTAAAAACTAAAAACTGACACTACGCAAAAACTGAAAATCTGAAAATCTTTACTGGCTTACTGGCCAATCAATTAATTGATTAATCAATTAATCTTTACTGGCTTTATCGTGGCTTTGGGCCACGATTATAGTAAAGGCCTTGACGGAGGCTTTTCTGCAAAAAATCCTGGATTTAGCCTTCGACTACACCAGGTTTAATGCGTGGTGTCGCACCCTTCTGTCTGGAATAATATAATTTATTATTCACCGGAAGAATTACAGTCGTCGGTACCCATAAATCTATCTCTAAAATATTAAAGTTTAAAAACTGAAACCCGAACCCTGAAACTTATACGCAAAAATTAAAAAACAAGTATACAATACAAAGACTGCTAAAATCTTAACTCTCCTTTTGCTGTTCTGTAGCTGGGTAAATAGCGGTGCTTTTCCAAAATGTACTAAAGTTTTACTGGAATTAACTGTGGCTAATCTAATTGACAATCTCAACGAACATACTATAGGTACTGTAAGCTCTTGACACTAGTGCGGCCCATTTAAATTTGCTCTTAATTTGAACAACACCGTAGCACACGTGTTTAGTGCGCACATACATTTTTCTAGTGATAAAATCCACAAGTGCACAACTAGGTTCAAACCAACGACCTTCCTTATTATTAGATATCACCATAATTTAATGTTGCAGTAAGATAGTCATGAACTGAACAGTGTGTTTACGATACGAATTCTTTTTCCCAAGGGTGATAGCCAATTCTCTAAACTAGTCTATGAAAATAAAATTTTAGCCAACTTGATTTAAGTTAGGTATTTACAAATACATAGATAAAAGGGAAAGAAACGTGGTGAAAGGTGTTGAAAGGAAGTGAATGTAGGTAAAAAGTTGAAAGACCTACTTTCAAGCTCCACTCACATAATGTCTATCATAATACCTACTTAGTCACCAGGTGGGTTGTTAGGTTTGCTATACCTACCGTGACTAACTCAGGGAAGAGGTATAACTTAACCATCTTGCTGTGATATATGACATGATGCAATTCCACCCAACGCAAGGCGGGAAAGCGGAAAAGGCCCAGAAGAAGATAGCGAGACGGTCTCGACGCGCATTTAGATGATTGTAGATCAAGAGACCTGAAGCAGCGTTATATAGCAAGGAGTGTAAGGAGAGGAGGCTTTGATCATGTCTGAATAATAAAATACAAATTGCAATGAATTAATAATTTTAAGTAGCTAAATACCGTCAATACAAATAGAATCGTCCGACGATAACCCATCCACCTCCTATAGTTTTCTACCACTGTGTCCTTATCGCGCGATATCATGGCGACCCGACATGGAGACACAGGTCACCATAAACATCAAGTACGTTGGTTGTTATTTTATGATTTATCCGCGGTATATAAATAGACCCGTTTCGTTTCCCATAATCAGTTTGTATTCAGCATCTCACGAGAAAACAAACATGGGTAAAAGACTAACGGACGAGCAGATAAAGTTCTACAAGGACAATGGCTACATCCACATCAAAAACCTCCTGACTCCAGAGGAGTTGAAAGAGATAAGCGATGAATATGACAACCTGTTCAGGCGGAAGAACCAGGGTATTATGGAGAACTCGTGGGTTGGCGGAGTTGCTGATGATTTGAGGATCTCAGACAGCCCATACTCGGTAAGTTACTCTTAGGTACTATTATTTAACTAACCTTGGCTCATGAAAGATTTGGTACCTACTAGAGATATCCATTTTAAAAATAAGATGGTATTCAAGACAATCTTTGCAGCGCCAACTCTAGAATAATCAGAATAGGTAACAGAATAATCAAGATTTATAAGTATTGATAAATAAAATCATTTGTCGATCGATCAGTAATTCAAATAGTAAATATCAATTATTAGGTGCATACTGAGACAGTCGCATTAAAATTAAATATAAGTAAAAAACAAAAAAAAACAGGAATCAGTTCTTTTTACGTAGATTATTTTTAAGGCCTAAAACTACCTAATCATATTTATCTTTTCTTGAAATAGGTGAAGGGTGTCCACAATTTACAAAATCACCACGCGTGTTTCGGCAAGTTCATAGGCAACGAGAAACTATTAGACATTCTTGAGGATGTTATGGAGACGCCAAACATCATGCTTCACCACACCAAAGCACACTTCAAGCCCCCAGAGAAGGGAGCCATGTACCCCATGCACCAGGTGAGATTTCTTTAAAGATTGAGCTTTGTAGTATGACGTAGGCATGTATCTACTTACATATAGATCAATCAATCCTCAGCATATTGATAGGTAGGTACCTACAGTAGGCTTATTAATTTCTAAAGATTTGGTAGCTTTAAGACAATTTCGTCTGGAGTGATCGTCAATCTTTTAGGCAGAAACAGACCTCCACCCTTTTGATAATCTTTTTCAGGTTAATTTTATTCAAAACACTACCTACTTATCATACATCGGACCGATTAAGTCCACAAAATTAGAGCAATCCGTATCGATAAAATACCTCAGTATTTAGTCCATCGAGAGGAGGGCCTTCCTCTACTGCGAGTCTTACTTGAGTAGTACAAATGGTCAATTGAATTGACTTCAATTTATTTCAACTACCTACCTAGTGCAAAACAATGTCTGTGCTGCGACCTTCAAATAGAATGAGATTTTATTATTTCTTAGATATAATTGTTTTCATAGTTCATACTTCATTGACAATTGCAAGCGTTCCAGCCTCCCAGAACATTAGGTACCTACCTGTGCTATTCCGAAAGGGAGTGATTCTACCCACGAACGACAAATACTTTTCCCGAAATAAAACTCTTATTACTTATAGGTACATTTTTATTATTGAAAACAATTTAGGCAGGTGGTGACTTACCGTTCACTAAACGGGCCTCCCAGTGAAGGCAGCGTAAGCTAGGGGCAACATTGTCTTGGTCGGCCAAAGGCTGTTGCTCTAGTTTCACTAAGCGCTACTCACGGCTTTATGCCTTTAACACTTCCTTGGAGCATAGGTTTCGCTGTTGCACCTCCACCCTTTGGCCAGCCAAGGAGGGGTCAGGGGGTCTCTGTTGACCCCAGGGAGATTTGGGACTCTACGGTGTTGCTACTCACCGAACGCTTGACACAAGCGTGCCCTGCGGTTTTAATAGTATTATAATTTATTAAATTATTATAGAAAAAATATGATTCTATTGTGTTTTGATTAGAATCAGCCCCGCGGAATTATTTTGTAATGCATATTTATTATTTATTATCTGGATATTGAAAGTAAGTAGCTATAGGTAGGAAGTTAGGAACCTGTTTGATTACTTAGGTCAAAATTAAATCTACGACTGACACAGCTTTAAGTATGAGCCAATTAAACTAGTGGATAGCCTAGGCTGAAGATGAACAATGAAATGGGATGATGATCACAACAAGAGGAAAGTGACTTCGCAGGCACTAACAATAAAACCTTTTATTTCAGGACTACCACTACTTTCCTTACGAAAAAGACTCTCCAGTCGCGGTGTTCCTCCACTTAGACCGGTGTGACCCTGAGAACGGAGGCCTACACGTATACCCTGGATCTCACAAGCTCGGCCCTCTTGAGGACTGGGGAGCCAAGGAGGGAGATTTTCACTGGGTTGACAAGGTAAGAACAATCCTTACCCGATTATGCCTGAACTCACCTAGTACTTATACCTACTTAGGCATCAAGGCAACTAAAGCATAAGTTTTCTTCTCTGTTTACCTAGTCTATGCTGTCACGTTCAAAAGTTGGTACCTACCTACTACTTCAGAACGTAGCAAAGCGCCTCGCCCAACTTCAGCTTGGCTAAGATCGAGCGGTAGAACTACCTACTTTTATGCGATTTGTATTATTTTACCTCTAATCTAGCGTTCCAAAGTGGCAGGTGGCAGTGGGTTGTCCTCCACGCAACCTTCATAATGTTGTAATTTACATTGCAGAAAAAGTACCCCATCGAAAAAGCCACACCTGTCCTTGCCGAGAAGGGCGACATCATCATCTTCTCATACCTTTTAGTCCACGGAAGTACCCTCAACACCTCCAAGGATAGAAACAGGCGTATGTTCCTCATACAGTACCTTAACGCTGACGACAAGCAACTGCCAGCGCCTGGGGTGGACTTAAGGGTGCAGCCAGGTTTCGGCTGGCTCTTCCGAGGAGTTAACAAGAACAAGGATGAGAGCGTGGCTAAGAGATTCAGCCACACATAGGAAGACTGCGGTTTTCAAGCAAAACAATTTGCTGATGCTGGCCATGAACCGGATGATAGATTATTAGTTAATGTTATTGTTATTTTTTGTAAATAAAATATATTTAAATTTAATATCTTTATCTTTTCTGGAACTTCTTAGGTCTGTATTTCTCACCTACCTAACCTAGGCACACCGTAATCATTCATCATCATCATCATCAGCGCGGATATAAATATGTAGGTAAGTACACCTTATTACACATTATTTATACCCACTAGGTACTTATACTCTTGGTAGGTTAAACTTTTTAATGGTAGTCAAAAGAGAGCGTGGCGAAAACCGGATTTAGTGCTGACTGGGGGTACCCGGGGAGACACTACTTAGGATGCTTGTAATGAAACTGCTCTGAATACTTTATTTGACCTAGGTAGGTACCTATTTAATTAAAATCTTATGCATTCCATCATCGATTACAGGCATAGTAGGTAAATCTATGTAGGGTAGGTACCTACTAAATTTATTTAGAGGTATAGTGAAGTTAGTTTGACAATAAAACCTTAGAGCATGTTGCCCGCAAGGTACCTACCGAGATAAAAAGTAGGTAGGTAGCTTAAATAGGTAGCCACCTACGTGTTAATCCAGGCTATGGTAGGTAGGTTAAGTATTAGGTAAGTACCTAATCTATCTCTGTCTAGGTAGGTACCAAGTTGCATCGAAATTGGATCAGTCATTGCGGGCAGGCGTGATTGAGTAGGTAACTACATAAGTAACACACCTCTCGTAAGTATTTTTATTGGCTTGGCTCGAAACTTTTTTGTCCGATCATTTTTGATCCCTCCTAACTAGTCTGGGTCCAAAAACGTACCAAAGACATTGTGAATAGCAGGCCGCTAGGTATTTTACTTACGTCCATGTTTCGCACTAGATAACCGCTTTACGGAACGGGGGCCACGCCCTCCGTTGCATGGTACGGACCGCACCGTGTGGTTAGAGACGCTATTGGTGTGTGGAGCTCTTATCCTACCCAGTGCACTAGTCGACTTGCAAACAAGACTATAATAGTGCAACACTTGCACTAGTCGACACTAATGACGGCGTTTTACCTGAAATAAAACGCTTATTAAACTACTTACCTTATTCGAAGCATATATATACTACTGAGATAGACATATACCTTTTCCTATACCTTTCCTTATGTTTCTAGTCCTGTATAGCTGCCTAGCTTGCTCATGACGTCACCAGGGGAGAGGGGAGTGCACCTTTGAGGTTGCGCGCCCCGGTCTTGCTCATTGGTATTTACACCAGGCAGGAATTACACTATGCTTCGAATAAGGTAAGTAGTTTAATAAGCGTTTTATTTCAGGTAAAACGCCGTCATTAAACTGACTTGGCCTTATTCGAAGCATATATATACTACTGAGAAGTGTCTGTTATCGCCTGGTGATGCTCATGATAAACGCCAACGTGATGAGGAACAATGAAGGAAAAAAATAAAGAGTACTTATGTCAAATTTATTTGTTTTATTGAAAACAAGAAACTTTATTCGCTCAAATAATTATAATAATAAAAACAGAACACCAAATCACTGGTAAATAACCTAGGTACAACAACCATTCAGGTGTAGTTAGACACCAAAAATCAGTAGGTATCCGAGTATTATATTAGACAACAAAAAATCAAATGGCTCTTATTTGATGTACCTATGTCTATGTGACTGGGTTAAAGAGAGTAGTAATGCTGTTACTCCTAGATGAATCCAATACTTGTCGCTTGTAAAATCTCATGAAAGTATTTGAGGACCTCCAATTTCCCCGGGCCAAAATATCTTCCATGGAGAAATTGTCCAGCCAATTCTTAGAGGCGACAGCGGAACGGATACTCCCAGGAGTAGCAGCAATACCTGCTTGTCGCATTAGGGTCTTTATCCAGCCTGCGATAATAGCCCTTGAGGCCGCACGAGCTGCACCTCTTGTGGTGACAAACAAATTGTGACAGTTAGCGTCTTGACGTCTAACAGCAAGTAAAGATACAGTCTGTTCAACCCAGTACACAGGATCTAAATTTATATTCTGATCATTTTAAACAATTTCCAACCTGTTTGCCTATGGTCAGATGAATCAGTTTTTGACCCAAAGGCAGGCCACAAAGTTACAGAGTTATGGTCTAATGATTGAACATAATTACTAGTATCTACCCTAAGCAGAGTTAAGTCATGTATACGTCGGCCAGAACACAGTAATAAAAGAGCAGCGGTTTGACTCGATACATCAAAAATATTATCGTGATTAATTGTTCTACCCGCGAGAAAGCATACAAAATCATCAATGTTCCACACTGGTAACTTACATGAACTAGGTTTCTTAATTGAAATTGATTTCAAAACATGCCTTACCAAAACATGATTGCTTAGAGCACCTGAGTCATTCACATTACAGAGCGTTGAGACTACAGATTTATGTAACATTATGGTATTATACGACAATTTGTATTTAATATGTAGGTCTGCTAAAAAACGGGCTAAATCCGAGCCCGACGGGCTATCAGGGCTAATTTTACCATCTTTGCACCATTCAAGCCAACGATTCCACGCGGGTTTGTATGTTCTGAGGGTAGAAGCACGCCAAGAATCTTTTAAAAGTTTTATTTGGTCATTATTCCATGAACTTAAATTTTGTGACCACCCCCACATTTCCATACTTCCAGGACCAGATCTTGGACACGGGGGGGTGGCACTCCTGTAGTTACATCTACCAATGCCTGACTCAGGTTCCGTATCGTGAACGGCGGGGCTAGTGCCCGTGATTTCAGATCGCCCCGCCAGAACACTTTCTCCCAGCGTGGCGCGATTACCAAGTACATTCCGGAGGCTTGGTTTAAGTAACTCAGAACTCGGGGAATTAGAAATAGGGGCGGGAACACCCATGCCAGATTGAAATTCCAAGCAATCGAGAAAGCGTCGTGGGCTATTGCTTGCCTGTCGTTCTGATCTTTCGATACATAGTGAGGGACTACGTGGGCGTTGCTGGACGCAAATAGGTCCACCTGTGGGATTCCCCATTTCTCGACTATTATCTTGGTGCACTCTGGCAACAGGTGCCACTCGGGAGCCTGGCGAAACCGCGACAGATGGTCGGCGTGGCTGTTGTACCTCCCCGGAATGTAGTACACGTTTACATGTATGTGGTACTGATCTACGAGACAAAAGATGTCGTATGTTATGTCCATCAATCGAGAGGATTTCGTGCCTCCTTCGTGTCGTAGGTATGCTACTACCGTGCGATTGTCGCATTGTATTGTAACTGTAGACTATCTCAGATACTGGGCATGACTCTGAAGGACTTTCAAAATTGCAAGCATCTCTTTCACATTGCAATGAAAGTTCTGTTCGATTTCGGACCAAGGGCCCCAGAGAGACTGGTTGTCCAACTGGGCACCCCAACCCAGATCGGAAGCATCTGTCGTCAAAAAGTGTGACGCTGGTGGATGGTGTAAAATTGATGGATGTTGCAAGTTCTGAGCCGACCACCTTAGGTCGTTTTTTACATCTACAGGTACAATATGAACGCCGACAGTGTTGTCCAGGTCTAACGAGTTTAGAAACCTCAGAAGCGTTCGATAATGCAATCTTCCTCGTTGGACAACAAAACTTGCAAAGGTTTAGAGCCCCTATTATGCTTTGCAATTTTTTCACGTCTACCTTTCCTGAATTCAGAATTTCGAAAATTTTGCCCAACAATGAGGGTATTTTTTCCATCGGCAAACTTTTGAGGTTTAGCCAAGGATTCCAATGTATTCCCAGGTAAACCAGAGATTTCTTTGGGATTAAAACAGACTTCTGGAAATTTATTTGCCATCCCAAATATTGCAAGGTCTTTATGAGTAGACTCACGTGGCTTGATAATACTGGGTCTTGATGGGCTATAAGAAAATCGTCTAGAAAGACCAGAATTCTGACACCCTTGCCTCTCATTACTTGCGCAATCCAGTTTGTCAAGCTGGCAAACGTCTTCGGGGAAGTGTTGAGCCCGAAAGGCAAACACGTCATTTGGAGGAGCTGTTCTTTGTAAATGAGGCGCAAGAATCGTCTGTGAGACTCTGCCAACTTCAAATGAAAATAAGCCTGGGATATGTCCAGCTTGCACATCCAGTCTAAGGGCTGAATGAAGTCGGGAACCCTGAATACATTTATCAACCTGAATGGTTCGGTCAGCACGAACTTGTTTAAAGCTTTCAGATTGAATATCGGGCGAGCCGAGCCATCGCTTTTTGCCACTAGAAAGAGGGTAGATACAAAACTTGGAGTTTGATCTGCAATTTCCAGAATTCCTTGATTCAACATCTTTATGACTATTGACGTCATTTCGAGTGACACGGGCGTGTGAAACGCTTTGTTGCTTAACCTGGGCATGATCAAGGGAGGTTTTTGTTGGAAGGGTATACGGTACCCTTGAATTATACGAATGAGAAATTCTGGTGCTTGCATTTCTCTCCAGTGGTCGACAAAATTCGACAGCTGACCGGCTTTGAATGACCTCATGTCAATACTTGCCTCTTTTGGCATTAAAGCCTGAAGGGGATGACCTTCGCTTATACCCACCACGCTTGGGGTTTTGATATTTTTGTTGGTTATGTTTAGTCCCGCGAGAGCGAAAGGAACTTCTATTTATTGTGCTACCACCTCGCTGAGAATAGCCGGGGAATGTATGCCCCGTGCATGTATCATGCCCTGCAGAATGTCCTTGCGAAGGATATTGTGGATTTTGGAAATTACCTCCCTGCGAGGGGGCGTTCCAGTACTGGCAACTGTAGCCTTGCGAAGGCATACAAGACGTACTGTAGTTTTTACCCTGCGAGGGTACACGTGGTTGTGGGATCGCATAATATTGTCCCTGCGAGGGACGTATGGGCCATTTTCCAACTTGCGAAGTTGAAGCTATGGTACTAGATGATCTAGAAACCGGCCAAAAAGCCTTTTTCACACCACCAGCTTTTTCTAAAGCAATAACCAACTGCTCAGAGTTAAAAAGACTAACCTCCGAGGGAGGGATTTTCCGCAGTGATGCTTTGACTAACGGGTCTCGGACAGCATTAGTAACGCCATCTCTACGCATTTGTATAGTCTCGGCCCTATGGCCGCATATCATTTGTAAGAGGTCTGCTGAGACCTTGCTGAACTCACCGGAAGTGAAAATTTGATTGATCTTTTGATTTATAGCATCGATGTCGACGCTACTCTGATCCCTGATCCATGTCATAAACGCACAGAGCTCTTTTCGCAAGGTTTCTTTCTGCTGTAACATTCCATAAGTCAATGAGGCATAAGCCCTTTCCGCATAACCTAAATGTTTCAACGTGTCATAAGGTCTAACCTCTTCATTTGCCTCGAGTTCGACAAACCCCGGACTACGGTTGTAAAGTTTCTGTGTTTCCGCGTAGCGTACTTCACTCCAATCAGGTTTATTGAAAAACTGAATTTCTTTTAGAATTTCTAGGTTACGTTCGTCTGTCTTTGGAACCGCCGGTTCCTTAAGCCTCGTACCTACGTCTAAATCGCGTAAAAGATTACTATCTTCACACTCGATGTCCTCTTCTGCAAAGAGGGATAGCGCATCATCCGATTCATGCATGTTTCGTGCATGCGTGTTTAACTGATTGCGCAAATCAGCAATTTCATTTGTAAGCTTATCAATTTTTTGATCAGAATGGCGGTACTTACGTTTGCCTCCCTTTTTTTTGTTATAGCGGCGCCGTGCGCGTTTCCTCTTTTTTGATTTAGAGTCAGAGGAGCTAGATGATGAAGAAGAACTACTACTGCTACCTTCACTCTTACTAGACTTCCTCTTAGCCGTCCTGGAGGGGCCAGCAGTTGGTTCCTCTAGCGGGACACCTGAGCTTTCGTCCATAATCTTAAAAATGAAACAAATTTAATTAGCAATCGAACGGAAAACCGTTAATATAAAATACACAACAAGAACATTGTAAATTCTTACGAATAATTCACTAGAAACTTAATAAATTGTTCGACAATTTTATATAAGGAAAAAATTAAGTAACGGTCGGTATAAAAAGTTATTCACGTGTTAGCTATTTGATACCGGATGTTGTTTGACGGATGTAGTTTTATGCAACCACGCACGCCATCTACCATGGTAAGGCGAGACGATTGGATCGACCAACGGTGTTTGCCGACGAGCGGCGCCGAGGGATGTCGAACCTTCGCCGAACGACCGATGACGAGGCTACGAGGAGGGAGTTCGACAAAGTCAAGAGGCATTCGAGACCAAGACGGGAAGGAAGGCAGTCATAATTAGAGAATTATAGTAGCACCTAAGAATAAGGAGAATAAAGTTAATCTATCTAGAAAGAGAGTTTTAATATATCAGAAGTGACAAAGTTACTACGCCCATAAAAGTGAGCTTCAAAAAAATATATCTGGCTACTCTTTGGAAGCTAGCACTTGTGAATTAAGTAGTATTTATTGCTGTTAATTTACTACTGCAATAACGAGTGCAAAATCTTTTATAATTGACCATGTGCGATGCTTTTGCCAAGGCTACTCTTTGGAAGCTAGCACGTGTGAATTAAGTAGTATTTATTGCTGTTAATTTACTACTGCAATAACGAGTGCAAAATCTTTTATAATTGACCATGTGCGATGCTTTTGCCAAGGCTACTCTTTGGAAGCTAGCACGTGTGAATTAAGTAGTATTTATTGCTGTTAATTTACTACTGCAATAACGAGTGCAAAATCTTTTATAATTGACCATGTGCGATGCTTTTGCCAAGGCTACTCTTTGGAAGCTATCACGTGTTTATTATTTGAGGCTACCTACACTATATTTGGTTAACACTATGCGATGCTTTTGCCAAGGCTACTCTTTGGAAGCTAGCACGTGTTAATTAAGTAGTATTTATTTCTGTAACTATGTGTGCAAAATCTTTTATAATTGACCATGTGCGATGCTTTTGCCAAGGCTACTCTTTGAAAGCTAGCACGTGTTAATTAAGTAGTATTTATTTCTGTTAACTGTGTGCAAAATCTTTTATAATTGACCATGTGCGATGCTTTTGCCAAGGCTACTCTTTGGAAGCTAGCACGTGTTTATTATTTTAGACTACCTACACTATATTTGGTTAACACTAATGCGATGCTTTTGCCAAGGCTACTCTTTGGAAGCTAGCACGTGTTAATTAAGTAGTATTTATTTCTGTTAATTTATTAGTGTATGTGTGCAAAATCTTTTATAATTTACCATGTGCGATGCTTTTGCCAAGGCTACTCTTTGGAAGCTAGCATGTGTTTATTATTTGAGACTAACTACACTATATTTGGTTAACACTATGCGATGCTTTTACCAAGGCTACTCTTTGGAAGCTAGCATTTGTTAATGAAGTAGTATTTATTTCTGTTAATTTATTACTGTAACTACGTGTGCTAAATCTTTTATAATTGACCATGTGCGATGCTTTTGCCAAGGCTACTCTTTGGAAGCTAGCACGTGTTTATTATTTGAGACTACCTACACTATATTTGGTTAACACTATGCGATGCTTTTGCCAAGGCTACTCTTTGGAAGCTAGCACGTGTTAATTAAGTAGTATTTATTTCCGTTAATTTTTATTAACTACGTGTGCTAAATCTTTTATAATTGACTGTGTGCGATGCTTTTGCCAAAGCTACTCTTTGGAAGCTAGCACGTGTTAATTAAGTAGTATTTATTTCTGTTAATTTTTATTAACTACGTGTGCTAAATGTTTTCAAAGCTACTCTTTGGAAGCTAGCACGTGTTTATTATTTTAGACAACCTACGTGGTTAACACAAGCTAGCACGTGTTAATTAAGTAGTATTTATTCCTGTTAATTTTTATTAACTACGTGTGCTAAATCTTTTATAATTGACTGTGTGCGATGCTTTTGCCAAAGCTACTCTTTGGAAGCTAGCACGTGTTAATTATTTTAGACAACCTACGTGGTTAACACTACGTGATGCTTTTGCCAGGGCTACTCCTTGGAGGCTAGCCCGTGTTTATTAAATAGCATTTATTACTGTAATTATTTGTGCAAAATCTTTTATAATTGACCATGTGCGATGCTTTTGCCAAGGCTACTCTTTGGAAGCTAGCAAGTGTTTATTATTTTAGACTACCAACACTATATTTGTTTTACACTATGCGATGCTTTTGCCAAAGGCTACTCTTTGGAACCTAGCACGTATTTATTATTTTAGATTACCTACGCTATATTTGGTTATGCGATGCTTTTGCCAAGGCTACTTCTTGAAGGCTAGCACGTGTTTATTAAGTAGTATTTATTGCTGTTAATTTACTGCTGTAATTACGTGTGCAAAATCTTTAATAATTGCCCATATGCGATGCTTTTGCCAACGCTACTCTTTGGAAGCTAGCACGTATTCATTATTTTAGACTACCTACACTATACACTGATAACATTGTGCAATGCTGTTACCAAAGCTACTCTTTGGGAGGCTAGCACGTGTTAGTTATTTTCAACTACCTACACTATCTTTGGTTAACCCGTGCGATGATTTTGCCAAGGCTACTCATTGGATGTTAGCAGCACGTGTTAAATAAGTAGTATTTATTGCTTGTAAATTAATACTATACGTGAGCAAAAATGTGTACATGTGATGATAAAACGGGATAAGTGTCCAAAATTTAGTATAGCAGCTCCACTCCATACTGGAACAGGACAGAATTTAAGGACAGATTCGGCAAGTGCAATGTATACTTCTTCAGTTCTGATCCTAGTAGTAAGTACTTCGATTTGTGGAAACCAAGTTAGTCTTTGGTACTTCACGACTCCCCAAGTACCTAGTTGAAGATATCTTGTTTCATTCATTATATTCCTGAATATTTTCTGATTCATATAGTGTTATTAAATATTCATTTTCAGATTGGTTATTATTATAAATTGTGTAAGTAAGCAAATGTTATTAATTTTTGAGGCAATGAAGGTTAGTAGATTTGCATTTAGCCATAAAGTTATCCTCGCAAGACCCAGCTCAGCTTCTACAAATCTACACGAACTTTGTTCCATGATGTATTATGTGAACTTTGTTCCATAGGAAATATTAGTCTTTACTTAAGTATTGAGCAATTTTGATCTTCTGCTTCCGGTGACTTAGATTTTTAAAGAATGAAAGAAAGAAAGAAAAACGTTTATTTGGCACAAAAACGACACACAATGCTGATTTTTAAATAAATAAAGCCAGTAATCTGTCTCTGATACCAATATTTTCCATATTTCTTCACATGGAATCTAATTCAAACTCACTGTTATTTGATTGTAACATTGTGTACCTACCTATTTACTTGTTTAACTAAAATTATATGAAATGTTTATGCACTTGCAACCTAATACAGATGAGGAATTAATTGCATCTTAGACAAGCCTTGTAAGAATCATCAATCTCATTACGTTAAGTATAAATAATGTATTTTTATTAATAATACGTATTACACTATTGATGACTATATTAATGATAAAGCCGTGTGGCGTGATGTTACTCTGCCCATTGCCACTAAAACGGAAATTTGCAATATCTGTATTACCTATTTACATAGTTCTATTAGATTATTATTTATAAGTATAACAAGCGTAGCGTGTGCTGTCTTACATACTTTTGCTGATGTTTATTTACTTTTGACTTCCTTCCTAAGGTTTTTAAGTTCTCATTTACTATGTATCAGCAACTTCTTTCTCCGAGGCACCACGCAGGCGCTTCTCACCTAGTGGTAAGACGGATCATTTAAGTAGGCCAAGTTGTTTTTGTTACCTGATTCTTCTAGGCTTGGTCGCGTTGGAACAGGAGAAATTTTAGTTTGTAGGACTGTTCGAAATGATCCTTGTGAAATCAATGAATAAAATTATTTTGATTTGATTTGATTGGGACATACGGTGTTAAACGTTTTTTTAAGGTCAAAATATACAGCTATGCATTTTCTCCCACGATCAAACTGATCTGAACAATAAAAGAGTTTATTGCTCTCACGGCATCTTCAGTGGACCTACCATTTCTGAAGCCCTATTGTGAGTCTGACAATAATTGAAATTGATTTAAGTATTAATTAATGTTGTGTATTGTTGTTTTTCTTTAAATTTTGAAATGAGCGGCAGTACAGAAATTGGTCATAGTTATTGACCTTGTCCATATCGCCAGAGGCAGAGGGAAAATGCCGTTATTGAAGCAGAGATTGGCTTAGTGACAGATAATAGGTACTACTTCGTTTTAGGCTAGTTTTAAAAAGCTAGTTGGGATATTATCCAAGCCAGGAGTGCTGTCTGATTTGACTCGTAAGTACATCATATGCTTTGTTAGGGTCAGTTTCCAAAAGAACAAATGAGTTAAGCTGTGTTTCATGTGCTCCTAAAGCCAATTGATTAATTGAGTCTATTATTTCGTTCTTACGCAAGTTCGGTTTCCTTCGAAATTATATTTATATCTCGTGTTAGTATTATGTTTTTATATAATTTTGATGATTCTATGTGTAAATTTAACAAGTTAATAAACATTATGCTTGATCTAATGATAAATGTAGATGACAAGACGAGAATGACACAGAAAAATACAAGAGACACACACATAAACATAGATTAACAAAGATTACTAAAACTACACAGAATACAAGTCAACATTTCAGTATTTAACTTCTTTGACCTTTGTCAAAATAATCCAATTTCTTACATACTTACGCCACAACTCCATGTTGGCGTGTTGTTGCAAATGAGGTGTAATTTACTAGAGAAGGAATAGGCTGGTCAGGGTATAGTCATTATTCAGACTTATAATTAAACCGTCTATGTTAGCGTATATGCTTCTTATATGTTGAGAATGACTTTACTATGTGTCTTGTAAGATCCTCCAATCCAGTGTGATAACATTGGATAGAGCGAGCAATTTCAATTTCATCTATCTCATTCAAAGTAGAGAGGGAGCTATTCATGAGGTGCAAAAGGACTGCAGGTTTTATTAAGATCATGGCGAGGTTTTTAATTTATTTTTAAAACTGGCAAAATAAGAATAAGTTGAAAATATCCAAAGAGACAAACGTAATCTTTATGTTGTGTTTGATAACAATCTTGATGGCATAATATACTGGAAGTTTAATGGCGTGTAAAGTGTGTATGGTTAATTTTTTGTGTTTTATATGGTTGGCAGACGATTTTATAAAATAATAATAATAAAGACTTGATAATTAATATTTTAATAGATAGAAGTAAAGTCATTGCCCTTGCAGTAGTTGATGAACCTGGGCTTCAGTTCTGATAATGATATTTTGTCATTTTATTTATTTTATTTTAGTTTTAGGAAAACTTAGAGCTAGTACAAGTATTGATGAAAGCAAAGTGGTAAACAAAGGCTAATTAAAAGTTTCAATTAATTCACATTAAGTAAATGATGATTAGAGAGTTCTCCTCTCTTCTGACGTATACCTTGCCATAAGCCATCTAACAAAATTCGTACTGCTTTGACTTGGCAAGATCTTGAGCCAAGAAGTGTAAGCGGGAGCCTTGTGCGATTAATTGCTGCGACACGTAGACAGGTGTCCCCAGATGTGCGGACGCCTAAGTGTAAGGTACTCGACAAGTCTTGTGTTTGACATTAAAGTTCTTGCCCAGTTTCTCAATCTTCTTCTTGAACTCTTCATTTTGCGCAATGAGGAGAGTAACGGAGGACTGAATACTCTTGGTATCTCATTCAGAATTTTTTCTCAGGTCTTGTTCCTGATTAAAAAGAAAGGTTCTTATCTTCTCCTTAAAATTACTTAGCTCAGAAGTGTACTCAACCGTTCTACGTCTTTTGAAGCGTGTGAATGGATTTTGTAGTGTCTTGTCCGATCAGAGTCCGAGAGCGGTTAGTCAGAAACGTCCGTCATTGGACTAGGAAATAATAAGTACCGAGGAGATAGGTTACACTCGTTAGAAGCAGTGTAGCAATGCGTGAATTTTATTAAATTGCGTATAATCAATGGACAAGTAGATAAAAAGTGCGCGTGGGCACTCGAAGCCCCGTCACTACAGCGCGCTGAGTGGGCTGGCAGTACCAAGCAATCAGAATCTGCGTAGAGTAAGACACCGACGTAGCATGTGTATGACGTCGGTCGTCGCAGTGCGTTCCTACTCGCACTGCAATACAAGCGCTCTTGTACAGCCCCACGGCTCACACGGTTAATTTATTAAAATAACTACATACTATCTTGGAGAAATTCCATAATAATTTGATGAGTTAGCCCAGTTTGATTTACTTTATCCATAACATAAAGTTACAATGCATACTGCTCTGTTTTCGTTGTATGTGTTGCAGATGAAACTAATACAGAGCGTGTCCCTGAAAATAAGGAAGAAGCATGTTGCGATCATGGAACAAGACTGTTGCCATGGCACAACTTATGACGTACAACAGACGTACGACGGAACAGGAGTAAGTTTAGTTTATAAGACGATTCAAAATGATCCTTGTGATTTCAATGAATAAAATTCTTTTTGACTTTGACTTTTGTACCGCCCATTTCATCTTGGAGAAATTCCATAATAATTTGATGAGTTAGCTCAGTTTGATTTACTTTATCCATAACATAAAGTTACAATGCATACTGCTCTGTTTTCGTTGTATGTGTTGCAGATGAAACTAATACAGAGCGTGTCACTGAAAATAAGGAAGAAGCATGTTGCGATCATGGAACAAGACTGTTGCCATGGCACAACTTATGACGTACCACTCATTTCCAATCGTGACAATGACGTGAGCGAACGGTCATTGCTGGTCTGGAAATAACTTTTAAAATGGAACGAGCGAGTTCCCAGAAAACAAATGACATTGAGCATGTTGCGATCATGGAACAAGACTGTTGCCATGGCACAACTTATGACGTACCACCCATTTCCAATCGTGACGATGACGTGAGCGAACGGTCATTGCTGGTCTGGAAATAACTTTTAAAATGGAATGAGCGAGTTCCCAGAAAACAAATGACATTGAGCATGTTGCGATCATGGAACAAGACTGTTGCCATGGCACAACTTATGACGTACCACCCATTTCCAATCGTGACGATGACGTGAGCGAACGGTCATTGCTGGTCTGGAAATAACTTTTAAAATGGAACGAGCGAGTTCCCAGAAAACAAATGACATTGAGCATGTTGCGATCATGGAACAAGACTGTTGCCATGGCACAACCTATGACGTACCGACTATTTCCAATTGTGATGATGACGTGAGAGAACGGTCATTGCCGGTCTGGAAATAAACTTCAAAATGGAACGAGAGTTGCCAAGAAAATAAATGACATTTCAAAATGGAACGAGAGAATTGCCAAGAAAATAATGATATAGCATGAATATGAACATAGATGATACAATATACTGTCTGGAAATAACTTTCAACATGGAACGAGAGTTGCCAAGAAAATAAATGACATAGCACGTATATGATTATAGACATTGATGATACAATAGACTGTCTGGAATTAAGTTTCAAAATGGAACGAGAGAGTTGCCAAGAAAATAAATGACATAGCATGAATATGGACATGATAATACAATAGACTGTCAGGAAATACCTTTCAACATGGAACGAGATAGTTGCCAAGAAAATAAATGACAGCATGAATATATACATTGATGATACAATAGACCGAGGAATGAGGACATCCCTCAAGGATCAAGATGGCCGAAGAACACAATGACAAAAAGAAAACTTATATTAGATAATTTTGTCTAGGCCTGAGCCACAGTGAGCAATATCATCGAGAAGTTGCGCCAGAGATATAATTATGATGAATTATAATAAGAATAGAATTATTCATTGATATACTCATTGATAATTTCAGTAGTAGCAAAACAAAAAAATAATCAAGCAATTAAATTAATGAAAATCCTTTATTATATGAGCTTTAAGAAACCTTTTAAATGTTATTAATGACTTTATCTACTTAATGACTTTCGGTATTTTATTGTTTAACTGCGCACCTTCGTAGGTACATAATGTTTTTTTTCCCATAGTTTGTCCAAAGCTGGTCATAGAATAATATTGTTGGCTTGTTTTGTTATTTGTTGCTGAATATTGTTTTCTTATTGTTGGCTTGTCTTGTTATTTGTTTCTGAATGTTGTTTTTCTTCGTGAATATCAATTGAGAGGTACGTTAATATGAAGAAATGTAAGTAGGTAAATTAAAATGAATAAATGAAATACAAAGTTTAATGTCTGAGGACAGACATATGGTCAGAATGGCCGAATGTTAGCTATTTGATACCGGATGTTGTTTGACGGATGTAGTTTTATGCAACCACGCACGCCATCTACCATGGTAAGGCGAGACGATTGGATCGACCAACGGTGTTTGCCGACGAGCGGCGCCGAGGGATGTCGAACCTTCGCCGAACGACCGATGGCGAGGCTACGAGGAGGGAGTTCGACAAAGTCAAGAGGCATTCGAGACCAAGACGGGAAGGAAGGCAGTCATAATTAGAGAATTATAGTAGCACCTAAGAATAAGGAGAATAAAGTTAATCTATCTAGAAAGAGAGTTTTAATACACGTGAACAGCAACGACCGTCTCCGGCAAGGAAAAGAACGCCAATGAGCAAGACCGGGGCGCGCAACCTCAAAGGTGCACTCCCCTCTCCCCTGGTGACGTCATGAGCAAGCTAGGCAGCTATACAGGACTAGAAACATAAGGAAAGGTATAGGAAAAGGTATATGTCTATCTCAGTAGTATATATATGCTTCGAATAAGGCCAAGTCAGTTTAATGGCTATATTAGACTTAGCTACACACATTTTCTACGTCACCTAACAGCTGAAGCCGCAGCGAGTGGCTAACAGCGCTTTGCGTGACAAATTCCTTAGAAGTTAGAACGATCAGCCAGTGATCGCTTTAGCGAGTGCACAGACGCACGGGCAAGCGCCCCACTGTATAGGGTTTCAAGGACCCCTCACTACCCTGGCCTACCCTGGCCTAGTCGCAGCGCAGAGGTGACTACCTCTTTGAAGTTGAACTCCCTTTTACTTTGACACTGACATTGACATTTTCACTTGTTTGTTTGATTCAATTTTTGATTCGTTTTTTGTTGACAGAAAGAAAAGCAAAGCAAACGCTGGTCATAGTGGTATTTTATTTTGAGTTTTACCGTAAAATGAATGAAAATGACGATGAACTTCCAACGTTTTGTGATTCTGCGGTGATTATTTTATCAGATTTCAATTAGTTTGTGTGATGATTCGTTTAAAAAATTTTACAACCTGTTTTGTAGGCCTCTCTTGTTGAAGGATGCCGTTTACCAGTTCGGATGCAAGGAGGTGATGACTGGCCTCTGGCCGAGGTCATCAGCATCAAGGAAGTCAGAGGGCAACGGGGATATTACGTTCACTATGTTGATTGTAAGCTTACACGGATTTAACTTTGATACATGCATGGTTTCATTGTAAAACGAAATGTTTATGTTCAGTTCTGCCAAGAAAGAACTTCTATCTAGTTTCAGTGTAGGCTCGATCCGGGCCGCCCTAAAGTAATGCAAAACTGCTAGTTTGGCGGTTAGGGGGTAGACAAGGGGGCACCGAGGAAAAAAAATTACATTTATTTTTCCTCAGTGCCCCCTTATCGACAGTTTGGCTGCTTAATATATGTTCTAGAAATAAATTGTCTAATGCACAACCAAATGGCTTATATTGGGGTGGTATAGTTGTATCAGGCACTCATTAGTTAATGTTTTTACTACAATTTTATTTGAGACTCTTCAAAATTTATCAGGATTTGTCACAGATTAGAGCTGGCCTTAGCCCTGATTGTTTGCAGTGTTTGTACAATCAACAGTTTCAAGTATTTTGATCAATCTGTCCAAGTTCTCAAAGTCTTAGTCATGTTTTAGTAAAGCAGTGGCAGTTTTACTAAAACTTTGGTAGACAATGTCCAACCCATATGAAAAGTCACGCAATACACTTATATTTAACTTTACTACAATGTAGCTTATATAAAAAGCAAATAGTTTGTTTTCCGAGATCAATTCTTGCGCTTTACACAAAATATTGAATGTGTAAAAATGATGGATCTTGTATGAAAGTATTGCATCACAATCAAGATGTTGAATTTCTTACCTCCTAAGCAATCAACTGTCAATTTCTAGACCATTGCTAAACTAGGGGCTGCTGGTTTAAGAACAACCAAAGATAAACCGAGGTTTTGACCTTGGTAAACAAATCATCAATATTCTCTGATAGCCACTCAATTGATTTTCTTCTGAAAATGTTTTGTTTTGAGACATGTCTTACCAAATAAGTATTTCAATAAAACTTTAATAACCAGAGGTGACAGTCGAAAGAAGTTGTTAGATGCAGGAGGCTCAAGACCGTTTGTGTTGTGGAATTCTTTGGGGGAGTCCAATATCCAGCAGAAGCTATCTTTTGTCTGGCAATGATAAACAAAGGCCATGAGATCTTATAGCGATTCAGTTCAAAAACTATTCAGTACAAAATATCAGTTCTGTGATATCCGCAGCTATATTTACAGGCACAGTAGCAGAAGGTCTATAGACCTCTGCGATTAAAGTTATTGAATGAAGATGGATGTCAACGACGAACTAATATTTTGAACTGAATCGCTATAAGGGGTCATGGTAAGGCCACAGGCATAGGTTACCGCTAGAAATCAGCTGGGCCATCAGAATATTTGATTATTTCCTAGCATTTAAAAATCTTTCTTTCCAGTCAACAAACGACTGGACGAGTGGGTTGGCGAGTCATGGCTGGACACGAGAAAGGTGCAGTTCCCACGGCGAGACGGCACCGTCACTGTCACTGCAGGAACGACCACCCCCAAGAAGACTCACATCGGATCAGGAGGTGGCATGATGCCTAATTTTATTAGTATGTGTTTCGGTGTTTATAATTTACCGCTTTTTTATTCAGTTTTAATGCATCAACTATTTCTGATGGACTCAACGAATTTTAACCATATTTTAGAGTCATTACTTGGCAGGTCTAAAACTGAACTTATTAATACCTTTTATCCATTTTTTTACCTTACACTGAGTAATTTTGAAATAATCAAAGACAGGGCGATTCTACAGACCCATTTGATTTTCAAAGAGTTTTCTTTAAAAGTCTAGAAGTACTTTAAAGAGAACTGTGGGCACATGCACAACCTTTTGGAACTAACATTGTATTTAAGTACTTATCAATATGTACATAAGCAGGTAGTGAAATGACACTGAGTTTTCTGAAGTAAGCTGAAGTTTATGAAATAATGTGTGACTTGGCCAGAACTTAATATTAGTTTTGGATTCTGCATAGTTTTTAAGGCTATTTATAGAATTGTATGTGTAGAAGTGGAGCTATGTTTTTTTTCAGCTACCTACTAGTCTTTTGACTCTGATTGGCTCATTCTACATACAATACAGTCTTGGTAAATTGAGTAAAACTGAACTATTTCTATGCTTATTTTTTATTTGTTTGCTATTCATGAACAGGAAGAAATTTCTATCCTTTTGATACTAAACTACAGTTAAGTTACCTACCTGCTATGTTTTTGTGTTTCGTTAGTTTTCCTGATATAAATAAATATGTAATTTACTAAAATTATATATGTTGTTAGTCTTGTTTTTCTTTGTTCAGTAAATTCTCAGTTTACCAAATTCATAAAAATCACAAAAAATTGGCACCTAAAACTGAAATTTTGTCTGCAGATGAAACAGTCTGCAATGAAAGTCAGAAGTCTAGTACAAATAGTAGAACTCCTATTGTGAACCCACCGCCCCAACACAGGTCTGAAAAGACCCACTTAATTAGCACCCCACATAATGGTGCGGTACATAGAAATTCAATTGGTATGTTACTGTTTTTATTTATTTTTTGTGTTTGTCGCTTGTTTTGTCTGTTACGTAATTTCATGGTAACTAATCAAGTAATGTAGTCTAAGAGTCTGTGTGGAATGAATATGCGTAGAGAAAATAGAACTGTAGCATTATTATAGCACACTAGCAACCAAACACAGTCATCTATATAGTTTCGTTTTCTTAACAATTATTAAGATAATGACGAGACAGTGTTTGTAACACAACTCCGTAGTTAGGCAATCCCACGCGTATGCACTTTCCGCACAGACTCTAAATAAATATTCCATATATTCAACCAACTTGGACGATTCAAAATAGTCCTTGTGATAAAAAAACTCATTCTTGCATTAGCCTGGTGGAGCTAACTTGATCACATTTTCATCATGAAGGAGGATCAGAACTGCTTTAACCATATAATAATTTGAGTGCTCCTGCTTGTATCGGGAAAGTTGCCAGACTGCAGTCGTATGCTAAAACAACGCAGGGCGTTAGAGCGGTCATAGTGCTTGTTTGCACTCATCCTTGAAAACATGCTAAAGATGATATCCCGATTTCACTGAGATACGTAAGGAAATCCTACGGGTTAGTCAGAGGCAAGTTCAAACAATTAATATGGCAGCATTCCAATCGCGTAATAGAATAATCATCATTTAATGCCATCTGCACCCAATGCTGGTTGTAGGCCTCTTTAATAAGCCATTCATCTGTCCCTTGCGATTCTAGTCAACTTATTAAAATACTAACCAAAAACCCATCTCGTCACATCCATTCCAAACAAAATCTTCACCCAGGTATCAGAGAGCTGATTCTGAGTATTGACTAGCAATTGACACGGACGTATGGTGTAGGATTTTTGTATGGAAAATGAGGTTCACAGAGTGTACGCTAGAGCTCATCGATGTCGCCATATAAAAATCCACACTACACTACACCAGACGTCCGTGTCATTTGCTTGTCAAAACTCAGAATAGAGCTGCAGGTCTGTTCCTCACTACAAATCGATGAAGCTACATTAATGTTCTCCTGTCAAAGTACAAGCAATGGCGAGTGAGCCCCGTCAGCTGATCTCTCGGCCAGCCAGTCCGACGCTCGCCCATGAACCCGTGTCGCTGGTCAACGGAGGCGCCGTGCTCGCTGCCGCGCTGCAGAAGAAAATGAACAGGAAACGGAAAGCCAACTCTTTAGAAAGCGAGGTATGTTCAACATAATACAGGGCATGGTGGACGAACCCCTTCAGCTGGTCTCTCAGCCTTTGTTTGTATTTATTTATTGTTTGTATTTATTTATTTTTTCGAACCAAAACACTGACACATCAAAAGGTTAACAAAATTACAGATTAGCTTGACTAATTATTTAACAATACAATTATGTACCTACCTAATTTATTCAAGAATCGTAGTTTCTCATCTTATAAATATGTTGTTTAGACTCATACAGACAGCAATAGGTACTGACTGACTACTAGATGATAGTAGATAGTTAAAGATTGTAGGTAGCTGTGAGTCCAGTGGCTAGGTAGGTATAGGTACATGTTGTAGTTTATCTGTCTAATTGTGGCATTAACAAACGGATACATGGCTGAGCTCTAACTCCTAACTAAGTTTCCCTGTGTTTAGGATATCAGTTCTCCTCCCTGATTTCGATCAGCTAAGGCACAACTCCGATTACAGTATTTAACAGTAAGTGAGTCAATGCTGCACCGATCGATGTTACTGTTAAAGCGAATAGGTAATAGTTGCAAAAATAAAAAGGAATATGCATGCATGAAGTAGCCGATTCGGCCGTCTAAAAACAAAAAATTAATAAAATAAACAGAAGTAAAAAAAAAGTTTAAAAATATAAAACAATGTTGGCTTATGCACATCAGGTACCCACGTACCAAAACAGTAGCATAAATAAATTCAAAAATACTTAGGTATGTATGGGTCAACTAAAGGATAATAAATATAAAGATAATATCAATACTGATGAGGTAAATTTGTTTAAATTTGTAAAAGTGCCAACCCACAGCGAATCCAGCATCCAGAATATGTAACGAGCAATACTTATAAAAGTTTGGCTGTAACATAATGTAACTAATTTTTGTTCTAAAAGTGTTTACTTTATGAGCGGTTCCAGCGTAAGTATTAGACATAAATAGATACCCAGGTAATCCTTTAGGTAGACCTGCTGCGCAAGCTATTCAAGCTTATAGGTAAGTACCACGTCTACGGTATGATTACTTACGTATGTAAAGACAGGCAAAAGACAAGTGTAGGATAGCTCCAAAATTAAATTATTACGGTAAATAATTTCATTGGATCACTTGACAAACAGCACAAAGATACCCGCACTTTCATAGTCCATATTCACACGCAGTAGCACTTGTTGGGAGCATACAATATTGAAAATACATAGTTAATTATGAACAGATACAAGTAAACACATATAATATAACCAATTCACATTGCAATATATATTAATGCAGAGTAAAACAAACGAGCTACATTTTTACAAAACACCCTCACAAATAAAATAAAAAAAAAATAATAAAAGGTTGACCATCATACACAGATCAAACGGTGACAAGAAGTGGCTTAGAAAAGTTAGAAATAAAATTGTTTTGTTCATAGGCCCCATTAGAGGCAAATCAGCCAGCGGCCTTAGGTACCAACCCAATTAGGACAATTATTATTTGTAGTAGGTATTATAACTAATTTCAAAGTTAGAATCAAATTTGAACTTTTAGTAGGTTTTCAGTTTCATTGTAGTCTTTTGTACGGAGCCACGATTGGACTTCGAATTTTAATTTATTCTTTGTCATTTCAAAGATATTAAGATTTTTATTAATTTTATTGTACAGGTATGCTGATAAGAAATGGATATGGTTATGAGTAAATTTGGTCTTATTTGCTGCGATTTGACAGACATTATGTCGACGTCTTTTGTGGATCATTTCTTCATGTATTGCGATATAATCCAACTTACTATGCTGGTATAAAAGCACATTTACTATATATAGCTGTCTCACGGTCAATAAACTGCTTTCGTGATACAGCTGCTTAGTGCAATACCTATATTGCTTGAACAGCATAACCTTCAGTAAGCCCCTTTGAGCCCTTTCTATTCTAATAAGATGCGTTTTTTGGGCACCACCCCATACTGGCAGACAGTATATTAGTAGTGACTGTGCCAGAGATACATACACCTTTTTTATAAGATCTAGATCCGCAACATGACGAAGACTTTTAAAGATGTATATTAATTTTCTAATTCTACATGATTGATAATTAATGTGAGTGTCCCATCTCAGGTGTCTATCCAAATAGACCCCTAGGTATTTTATATTATCAGTAAATATCAGACTTGGACAGCTGCAGTTAGACAAACTGGTAAAATGCATACAAGAGTGAATTTTGATTTGATAGTCAAGATCCGGATTGCTTCTACTTGAAATTGAAAAAGGTATGAATTTAGTTTTGGTCACATTGAGTGTCAATATATTGCATCTTAGCCATTTAGCCACCTCATAAAGGCCCCTTTCCGTAATCTCTTTAACATCAGCCCATGTTTTACCAGAGAAAATTAGAGCAGTATCATCTGCATACGTTGAAATCACAGTGTTTGGAAGCTGCATGCTGCAGAGCTCGTTAATGTATATGGTAAAGAGCGTAGGCCCAAGTATGCTTCCTTGTGGCACTCCAAAGACAACTGTAACCTCATCACTTAAATATTCGCCAATTTTAACTGACTGTTTGCGTTCGGTTAAGTAGCTCTCAAATAAATTTAGTTGAAGTCCCCTTATGCCGAGTTGTTCCAGTTTACGTAATAGGTTGGGAACAGAGACTGTGTCAAAAGCTTTCGCCAAATCCAAGAACACTCCCAAACATTTTTTACCCGAGTCGAGGTTTTTCACTATATCATAGGTTATTGATGTTACAGCATCAACAGAAGATTTTCTAGGACGGAAGCCAAATTGATTCTGTGATAACATATTATTACTCTCAAGATAGTTTACCAATTTTTTATTTATAATTTTTTCTATAATCTTGGCCAGCACAGGTAAAAGTGATATAGGACGGTAGTTTGAAGCACAGTCTCTGTCCCCACCCTTGTAAATAGGGCATATTATGGACTTTTTCAATGCTTTGGGAAAGACTCCTGTTAGGAAACAAATATTACAAATGTGTGCGATGGGCGTGCAAATGGCAAATTTGGTGGTTACCGGCACCGAACTGGAGAAAGAGTTAAGTGTGTCACACACGTAGCAGATGCGGTATGATATCTGTATCTGAGCGCGTATCTGTCCATATCGCTCTCTATACTAAACTCAAGGAGCAACACACACGTAGCAGATCACTTATATTTTACCGCTTGACGGTAAAATATAAGTGATCTCTAGTGAATCTGTAGGCACCGACATAATATATCAAAAGATGGACAGATTATATCTGTGTATACAAATTGAAATACAATACAGTTTGAAGGTTTCCGCGTGAATGTATAATTTTCGTATATCGTATCGTATCTCCTACGCGTGTGATACCTTCAGAATTCAGATGCGATATGTTTTTATACGCATATAAAATATTACCGCGTCTGCTGCGTGTGTAATGCACTTTATTCAGCTGAAAAGTTGAGGAGTATCTTCTAGTATGTATCCGCGTTTTGTTTTTCACTGTGATAAATATTTATCATATTTATTTTTATTTACAGCCTGACGTATCCACAATAGACCCTGCAGAAGATAACTTGCCAAGTGGGGCGGCCACGCCCACCGCAGCACGACCACGCACCTCTGGGAGCATGGTTGCGCACGGACACGACGACCTCGTCACAAGGATGAAGAACATAGAGATGATTGAACTTGGTCGGAATAGGATACGGCCGTGGTACTTTGCGCCTTATCCTCAGGTAACTAAAGTATACTTTAACTATTTACTGGCGAATAATACAGAATAGCAAGTCGTACACTTCTAAAGCTATGGTCGAAAATAAATATTGATCTAACTGGGTCGGAATAGGATATGTCCGTGATACTTTACGCCTTATCCTCAGGTTACTAAAGTCCATTCTTATTATTTACTGGCGAATGATACATAATAGCAAGAGGTACACTTCTAAAGCTATGGTCCCAAATTAGTAGATGATTGAACTTGGTCGGAATAGGATACGGACGTGGTACTCTGTGCCTTATCCTCAGGTAACTAAAGCCTATTCTTTTATTTACTGGCGACTGATACAGAAAAGCAAGAGTGTACTTTTCTACAGCTATGGTCGTATGGTATACATAATTTACACCTTATTAGTCCTGTATTTTATTCAGATTTTACATTCAATGGTACCTAGGATATTTTTTGATACATCGAAAATTTGTAAGGTTTTTCGTTTCAGGAAATGGTGAACCTCCCTTGCATTTATATATGTGAATTCTGTTTGAAGTATAGAAAGAGTAAAAAGTGCCTGGAAAGGCATTTGGTAAGTGTTGTTTTTACATTCATTATGAGATTACTAATAAGTTTTTTTTATGATAATGATGATGATGATCTTAATTTTTAGATAAAATGCAAACTAAAACACCCGCCTGGCAACGAAATCTACCGCAAAGGTAGCATTTCGTTCTTTGAAATCGATGGGCGCAAGAATAAATGCTACGCGCAACACCTGTGCTTGCTAGCCAAGCTATTTCTGGACCATAAAACCTTATACTACGATACAGACCCCTTCCTGTTTTATGTTATGACGGAATTTGATTCTAGAGGTCAGTATAAACAGTATTCCATTGCTTTTAAGGTTTCCATGTAAACCTCGTGGAACTTTTAGGCTGAATTACACTTCAACACTCTCTGAATTGTTTCTGAGTACATTGTTCTGAGAATCTAGAATACTGTGTACCTTGATAAGTCTTATCAGATTTTATATACAAATGTTTATGAAGATCTAAACTGTATTTTTTAAATTAAAATGAAACTAGAGCCAGACGGAATTAAATTTAAAAACAACTAGTTAGAACTTTATACATTTTGTCAATGTTCTTGATTTTTTAAACAATGAACTAGATTTTTTTCCATAATTAAGGCGAAAAGTACGACCAGGTGTATGTGGAAACCTTAAGCAATGTACCTTTAACTTTATGTATAGATTTTTGGGACGAGAAAACAACATAGGTCCAACAGTTAATATGTTTATTAGTAAACCTAGATATGTGTAAACGGCGGTGGATGGATGCGGCTCAAGACCGTTCGTCGTGGCATTTTAGGGCCTATGTCCAGCAGTGGACTTCTACAGGCTGATAAGGATGATAATGAGGAGATATGTGTTTGAGTGCTTCCAATATTTTAGTATACATTGGAAGAAATGTGTGTTCCAGCGGTTAGAGCGACTTATTGATAGATTTAATTTCGATCGAATCCTACTAGTTACTACTAAGCACGAAGGAGTATTGCTGTGACCCGGTTTGAAGGGTAATGGGTGCCGGTGACATTACAGGCACATGAGACTTCATTCTTACGTCTCAGGGTGACGGGCGCAGTGCAATACCACGAAGGGTACGTCCTAGGTTGTCGTGACCTAAGAGGTATTGCATTGGTTATGGGCTAGAGTTACCGCTTAACGTCAGATGGGCCACATACTGGTCCTAGTTTAATTAAATCATTAAAAGAAGTTGGATTCTTGAGTAATTTGTTAGTTTTAAATAAAAACTTATTAAGAGTTTATTTTTATGACATACTTACTAGCCACTGGTTATTTTTTCTTCTATATTAAGTTTATTATGACTATTATGTAATTTCAATATAATTTTTGACAGGGTTCCACATAGTGGGTTATTTTTCAAAGGAGAAGGAAAGTACGGAAGATTACAATGTAGCGTGTATATTGACTTTACCTCCGTACCAGCGAAAGGGTTACGGGAAGCTGCTTATAGAATTTAGTAAGTACTAGCATGAAAAGCATAACACCTAACAGTCACATACATACCCACACCCCCTTCCCCCGCTCCCCTCCCCTCCCTGGACTCCCTGTGTCGTGGCGTCGAGAGAAGAATAATAATCTGTTCCATTTCAACAGGTTATGAATTATCTAAATTCGAAGGCAAGACGGGGTCGCCTGAGAAGCCCCTGTCTGATCTGGGTCTACTCTCGTACAGGAGCTACTGGGCTCAGACTATACTGGACATACTGATGCACGCCAAACCCGTCGGGGATAATGAGAAAGCTATCATCACTATCAAGTAAGTAGAACAAGCTCGTCAGGTATAATAAGAAACCTATCATCACTATTAAGTAAGAGAGAGTTAGGTATCTGTGGTCGCAGATCGCCTTTGTTACGTTGATCTGACCATGGACACAAAAAGTATCTGTAATAGATGAAGTGTCCATCCGATAGTCACTAGGTAGGTTGTTAGGGTTTTTTTACAGTTATGAACTTTTCGTACAGATCTGACAACACAAAAAGTTTCCGTGATCAGATCAGCCTAACAAATATGATCTGACCACGAATTTCACAACCAGACTAATTCCTATCCTAAGATGGGTTAGAATCACGATTATTACATGAGGAAACTCCTACTAGAACCAACAATTCTAAAACATGCTCATAAAAAGAGCCTTAGTGAGGCTCATTGAATCCTTTCATCGCATAGGTTCTTTCACATCGGTCACAAGACCTTTTTGTCACCATACCTCAATCTGGTCACCGACCAATTTCAGAGTGACTAAGAAAGATACATTAAAACAATGGAAAAAACGGGAATCCTCAAGATTGATTTAGGAGTTTCCTTTCTAGACCGATGCTTCTTCTTCATTAGCCAGTAGACATCCACTTCTGGGTGAGGCCTGTGCTAACCCTACCCCAGCCAGCCCAGCTCCTTAAAGTAACGGAGCAGGACTTTGGGTTGGTGGCAACACCGTTGAAGTGTGTCCGAAGGCGTCGATGCTGGAGAGCAGGATAGAAGTAGCTCCTGCAAACCCGTCTTGGCCCTGGTCTCTTTTGTGGCCGCACAATCCAGGATCACGTGCTCCACCGTCTCTTCCTCCTGCAAGCAGCCCCGACATAGCCCGCTGTCAGTGGCTCCAATCTTGTACAGGTGATGGTTTAAGTCGCAGTGCCCTGTTATGATGCCCACCACCATACGTAGGTCCTCACGTTTCATTTTGAGTAGTGTATTCGTCACTTTCTTGTCAGGTCTGGGGAGCATAGATCTTGAGTGCTTGCAGTCCGACCTTCGCTCCCATAGCTTTTGGTGCTCCGTTTCCGAATGCAGTCTCAGCCTGTTTTTGATTTCCGCAGTTGGTGGTTTCGATAGGCTGATGTCAGCTTGAGTTGGGGTAAGTTTAGCTCCTTCCCTAGCTAGGGAGTCGGCCCTGTCATTACCTAGACAGGGGCCATGGCTATCTGTCCATTTGATTGTGACAGTATATCTATCTGTCAGTCTTTGAAGCGCAGTGTGACACTCTGCGACCGATTTTGACCTGGTGTCCGGCCTCCTCAGCGCATTTGTTAGTGCTGCACTGTCTGTTATGAAAATAAGTCTTATTTGTCCCTCAATGGTCTCCGTACTTGTGGACTCTATTGATGATGATATGTCCGTTGCCGCCAGCTGAAGCCCCAGGGTTTCTGCTTGGAAAGCGGTGGTGGTTTTGTTTAGAGGCTGCGCTCTTGAGAGTCCAGTTTCAGGGCAGTAAAAACCACAGCCCGCTCCTTTCCTCTGTTTGGCCCCATCCGTGTATATGTGGTAGAGAGGCGGGGTGGAAGGGGGAGTCACCTCCGTAACTTCAGCCGCCACTTCGTACCCTTTGTTGGTTAGATATGTGGTGGCTATTCTATCCGTACCCCTTAGGGCTTCCGGGATTATGTCAGTCGCCTTTTCCAGTATCTTACAGTGGTTTGTTATTCTGTAATGTCCCTTCCACTGATCCGTGGATTTTATTCTCAGTGCTGCCGCCATTGCCTCCTGCTGTATGTGTATATGGAGCGGCGTCAGGCCTAGTATGATGTCTAGTGCTGCTGATGGAGTAGATTTTGTGCATCCACTTATGAGCGAGCATGCCAGTCTTTGGACCTGTTGTAGCTTGTTTATTGCCGTAACTAGGTTTGTTCTTGGCCACCAAACCACAGCGCCGTAAGTCAGCACCGGTCGAACCATGACTTTGTACATCCATAGGCATAGCTTAGGTTTTAAACCCCAGTCTTTACCCACAGCGCGTGTGCACTGCCATAGCACATTTGTGGCTTTTGTCGTTACATGGTCTAGTTGCTTGCCCCATATGAGTTTGCTGTCCAGCCATATTCCGAGGTATTTTACTTCTTTGCTCAAGTTCAGACTCGTTCCAAACAAGCGTGGGAGTTCCAGTTTTGGCATCTTCGTTTTGCGAGTGAAAAGCACCAGTTCTGTTTTATTCGGATTCACAGAAAGGCTGTGTCTGTGGCACCATTCTTCCACGACGCGGAGTGCTTTTTGCATCTTCTCACATAGAGTTGATTCGAAAAGTCCCGATATCATGATTGCTAGATCATCAGCAAATCCAATTGTGTAAATGCCGTCTTTGTTGAGAGACTCGAGAAGCTCATTTGCTACCAGTACCCAGAGAAGGGGAGAAAGCACACCTCCCTGTGGGCAGCCTTTCGTGACTAGACAGCGTGTTACCTCTGAGTTCTCTATGAGAGCTGCCCTGTTGGCCAGCATTTGCGTTATCCATTCGTTAAGATTTTCATCAACCCCTCTACTTCTTAAGCCCTTTTCAATGCTTAGAAAGGTTGTTTTGTCAAAAGCGCCCTCAATGTCTATGAATGTGACTAGACATGACTGTTTGTCCTGCAGCGCACCTTCAATCTTATGAACAACTTGATGAAGCGCTGTTTCGGTTGACTTGCCTGATTGATAGGCGTGTTGGTTTTTGTTCACAGGATTTTCAACCAGTGGCCCACTGCGTATGTGCCTGTCACAAAGTCTTTCCAGAGTTTTGAGCATAAAGGAGCTCAGGCTGATTGGTCTAAATGACTTAGGCTGTGTGTAGTCACCCTTACCTGGCTTCGGAAGAAAGACTACCTTTACCTCCCTCCACGAGTGTGGTATATATTTCCAGGCAATGCAGCCCCTGTAGATCGCGGTTAGCATTGCTTCGATTTTTGTTATATGCCATTGTAGCAGAGCTGGAAAAATTCCATCAGTGCCCGCCGCTTTGAATGGCTGAAAGGTTCTTACTGACCAAACTAAAGCTTCCTCTGAGACTATAGAGTCAGCTAGGTCCCAGTCAGCTTTCTGAGGTAAGTGACCTTCATTGGTTTCCCAGCTGATGTTATCGCTCAGAGTGCAGTCCGGAAAGTGCGTTTTTAGTAGCAGCTCGAATTGTTCACGCTCTGTTGTTGTGTAAGTTCCATCTGGCTTCTTAAGAGAGCCTAGTTTTATTCTCTTGTCTTTTGACAGTATTTTGTTTAGACGCGCTGTTTCACTCTGAGATGCAATGGAGCTGCTGTATTTTCTCCAAGAGTTATTACGACTGCACTTTATTTCACGTTTGAAGTTCTGTCTCGCTACCTTGTAGTCTTTCCAGTCTTCATCGCTCTTTGTGTTCATCGCTTTGTTAAAGTGATGTCGTGTTTTCTTTCTCAGTTTGGAGAGTTCCTTGTTCCACCATCTGTCTTTGCGATGTGTGATCTGATTATATTCCTTTGTTAGCGGACACGATTTTTCGTAACTGGATTTGAGACTGTTAACCAATAACGTCAGTGTCTTTTCTATTTCTGATGGCGACAGCTCCGCTGTGCGTTCTACACCCGGGAACTCCCTCAATTCAGCGTCAAGTGTTTCCACAAACAGTTTCCTGTCTGTTTTCTTCGGATTTCGGTATGTGCGTGGTTTGATTTCACCTGACTGAAGGCCGAATCTTATTCTCCTGTGGTCAGCACAGGATGCTTCATTGCTGGCGACGCGCCAGTTGTCTATGTATTCTGCAATAGCATCCGTAACTATTGTGATGTCTACTATGGTCTGTGCCCAGGATGTTACAAAAGTAGGTTCCGATCCTCTATTCAGAATGTTCAGGTTATGTCTCAGTATGAATTCCAGTAGGTCCTTCCCTCTTTCGTTCGTATCAGGACATCCCCAGACTGTACTGTGAGCGTTGGCGTCACAGCCCAGTATACATTCCATTTTGTGCATTTTACAGTAGAGTAGCAGCTCCTCCAGTGCTTGGGGAGGTGCTTCTGCTGCGCCGTCCATATATGCTGAGGCTAAAAGAATGGTTTTAAGCTTACCTTCTAGTCCCGTTTCTAGCTTCACCACGGTGAGGTTATCGGTACACAGATGAGTAACCAGTGATGCTGTAAGAGTATTCGGCACATAAATTAGTGAGCGCGTTTTGTTTTGCACCGGTGAGGTAAAAACATTGCCTCTGAGGGCGGTAAAACTTACTCTTCCTCGAGCGATGTAAGGCTCCTGGACCAGTGCTATAGTGTTTGGTTCCTCTTCCAGAGTTCTTCTTAGGGCAGCAAAACCTGTGATGCTGTGTTGGATATTGGCCTGAATGATATCAATTTTACTGCGCGTTTGTGCATAAGGCTTTATTGATTCCCCGTTTTTCGCGGGAGTGTTAGAATTGTGTTTATTTGCCCGAGATTCCGTATGGACCATCATGATGAATAAGTTAATAGGGGGGGGGGGGCTTTATGAGACAGACGTTACCGACTGTCTTACTGTGACTGTGAGTGGGAGCTGCCGGGTGACGCCACAGAGCGCTCCACGTCCATGGGCGGTGCAGGCGAGGAGAGATTGAGGCCTGAAATGCCTCCAGAAATCTCCCCACCCTCGTCATCCACGTACAGGAGCCGGTCTATGTCATCCTGCGACACCTCCCACTCACCATCACAATTTCCCTGAGTAGGAACGTCCGTAACGCTCGATCCCGGGCCATCGGTCGCCGCCCGGACGTCTCCTGCCCTGGGCTTACGTATGTCGACGTGGACTGACGCTGTTTTGTAACCGAGGCGACAGTCCACGTTTTTTAGCAAATCGACCTCTTCCACTGGTATCCCGAACACAATGGAATGGTCGGTCTGGTGTTCGGTTATGCCATGCGACGTCTCATGGGCGAAGATGGGCCAGTTTCCCACACTAATACCGACACGCTTGTTGGTGTGTCCCAAGTAGGCCTTGAGAGTGTTCGCATCCCCGCTCCAGTCCGGTGCAAACACTCTCCCTGTCACATACCGTGGCATTTGGCCTATAGGGACCACCTTATAACCTGTGGATCCGGGCCATAGGGGTGGGAGGCTCTCGACGGTGGAGGTTAGCCACGACAAGGAGAAGTCGTCGCTAGGCTCCATTCTGAGGCCTCCACGGTCCACCCTAGGCATAGACCTGAACACTGGTCCACAGCTGTCCGGATCGTCTTGGTTTGCCAAGAAGTGCCGCATATGGCAGTCCTCCAAAGCCGTTCTTAGGGCAATGCCGCGGACTTCGTCCATGTTCGGGCCTGACCTGTCCAACACTATCACCCTCAGGTGTGATTTGACAGCCCTAGCGTACGAAACATGTCTTTCCTCCGCGCCATTGCCCACTGTTTTTGTGTGGCCCGCGCTAGCTGACGCACAAGCGGCCGCAGTTCCTCCGCTCAGGCGCACCTTCTTCTCCGCGGCTGCGGTAGAAGGTGACACCAGATCAGTGCTCCGCTGCCGCTTAGCGTTCCTAGCGTTTTCACCGCCTGCCACATTTTCCTTCGTGTCCTGGGCCACCTTCGAGGTTGCCGGAGCGACACCGTGCCCCTCAACTCTACGGCCCTTCCCTATGCCCTTCCCTTTAGAGGTACCGGGACGGGGATGGGCCCTGGTTTCCGGCGCAACAGGTGCCTCTCCTACAGCTCTCTCTGGTGGTCCAATTTTGTTTTGGGTCTCTGGCGCCTGAGCGCCAGCTTTTGAGTGGGTCCCGCCCCTGCACACAGTCATCCAGCCAACTTCACACTGCTCCGACGGACGAGAGCTCCCTTTTTCAGAGAGGTCAAGGCCGCGTGCCGCCGTGGGTACTTCTCGACACACCTTTGCGGGTGGAGTCGTACCCCGGACTGGGTTCGAGGGCCTACTGACTGCGGGGGACGGGATCGCATTGGACGTTGGGCGTGCCATGACCGCGCTGATAGCCGGTGCGATGGCCACCATGTCGGATGGGAACATTACTCCGTCCAGGAGACGCTGCTTGTACTGGTGTACAAGCTCCGCGGTGCGACGCCTGCGCTCCTGTCGGGATTTCTTAGTACGGCCCGGGCCGCCTTTGGCTACACTACTTACGGACGAGGTGCCGGAGGGCGCGGGCCCACCGGCAGCTCGCTTAACTATGTCGTCCAACACAGCACCACATGCCAGCCCTGCCGTGTCGTCGTTATGTGCCGCCGCCCTCGCAGCCGCCGCCTTCCTCCTCCTGTTAGCCGAATTCTTCCGGCTTCTCGGCACTGGTCCAGCTGCCGGGTCTCGCGCCGAGGAGAAGTTCGGAGCCACGTCAGGCGCCGATTGCGTTGTTGTCGTCGTCCCAGTAGTAGCTGCGGTAGACGGGGCCTGGGGTCCCACCCCGCCGCCGCCTTCGGTAGCCAACTTCACACCCCCCAGCCCGGAAACAGGAGGGCACCGGGTGCTGGCCGGGTCACATGGCAAATCCTTTTCAATGGTTGTCATGCTCATAGTTGTTTTTCTTAGTATATTTTATTTACACTTCTGCAACGGAATCTGAATGGTTAGTGGGGCACAGAAAATAGAAGATGCGGTTGCCCACACGGCATCCCCCCGTCTTTCGTGTGGTGGGAGGGTAGGGAAGAGTAATGACAACCTAAGTCACTACCTCCACAAACACCCCCATCACGCAGGCTCCGGGTCGCCAAGGTGTGGAGATCAGCTTACCAATTAAACATTGGTAAGGGGAGCCCCACCACCCCTAGTGCCCTCCCTGCTTTATCCGGGCTTGGGACCGGCTCCATACCAGCTATTGGAAGCATACGCAAGCAATATCTACTACAAAGGCGAGGGATCAAGAGGAAAGCTATCCAACATCTACCTATTGATGGTGGACCCGCAGGGCCCCTCTGGCCCTGCAGTGTTCGTCTGGTGGTTTTGGTTACGTCTATTTCTGAAGGAACTAGACCAATAACAGGGGGCAACCACGTGAAGGCTTGCCCACCAGGCTTGTCTTAGGGATCTGGGCAACTGATGTGTCTCTCTCCCCTAAGACCATTCGCACCTTACTTATCTTGAAGAGACAAGTAAAGCAGGCTTGTATCTATACTAGGCAAGCGGCTGAACTAGAGAAACTAGAAAAGCAAAGAAAGCAAGCTAGGCAATGCAACTATTAAAGCATGGACACAAACCCCCCCCAATGATGCATGCTATGAGGCCTCCCTCATAGCATGCATAGCGTGGGGGATTTGCCATAACCACCACGCTTTGGAGGCGTATTGGTGATCGCAGTTCGGTGTTAAGTACTCAGGTGGATGTTGCTGTCCATACACTTGCGCAATCCCTTAGTCGCCTTTTATGACATCCACATTCTTAAGCCGAGACTTCCACAGCTAATCAATACTTAGAACATTGAAAAGCTATTTAAATATCATCATCCGGATGTAGAAGTCCACTGCTAGACATACACCTCCCCATAGAAAGCCACGACGAACGGTATTGAGCCGCCTTAATCCACCTACTTCTTGCTACCCTTAAAATGTTGTTGGTCCATCGAAAGGAGGCCTTCCTTCACTGCGTCGTCCATTTCGTGGTCGCCACTTGAAAATCTTTATTCCTTAACCGTTGTCGGTTCTGCTAGCTATATGGCCTACCCATTGTCATGAAGAAAAAAAAATCTTATGAATGTGTTGTTCTTTTCAGCGAGATATGTGAGCTCACCAGCATTAAAAAGGAAGACGTTATAAGCACATTGCAGAACTTGAACCTCATCAACTACTATAAAGGACAGTACATCATATCCGTCAATCAGGTGACCTATCTAATTCTAATTCTAAGTGGGGGTGTTAGACCTGCACTGACGTCCCGCTGTGGGGTGTATTGTGCATTGTCCCCCTGTGCTAACCCTACCTCAGCTCCTTAAAGTAACGGAGCAGGACTTTGGGTTGGTGGCAACACCGTTGAAGTGTGTCCGAAGGCGTCGATGATGGAGAGCAGGATAGAAGTAGCTCCTGCAAACCCGTCTTGGCCCTGAGACCTTAGACAAAGTAACATTCTAATAGCGATGACGCTAGTAGAAAAAGTCCAAAATGTATGAGATTGACGTAAGCTATCGATTTGTCACGTGGTCTTTTGTATTGTTTTACGACTGTAGAAATAGAATCGTCTAGACTGGCTGGTCTCTTTTGTGGCCGCACAATCCAGGATCACGTGCTCCACTGTCTCTTCTTCCTGCAAGCAGCCCCGACATAGCCCGCTGTCAGTGGCTCCAATCTTGTACAGGTGATGGTTTAGGTCTCAGTGCCCTGTTATGATGCCCGTAGTGGATTCGAGATGACCTATATTGCCATGCACTTAAAGACCAATATCCCTTGTTCTTTCTATAATTAATGTACTCTATTGATTGATTGACAGCAACATGAAAAGACAATGGAACGGAGGACCTTGCGGATTGATCCGAAATGCTTGCATTGGACGCCTAAGGACTGGTCGAAACGTTCCAAATGGTATGTTAATTTGATATTATAATTACTCCCAACAGTCACATACATAGTTCAGCCCCCCTTTCTTGAAATTCACTCAGTGACTAACTTTTGACAAGTAAAATGACCATCAATTGACAATTCTTAATGATAATTTTGAGCATTTGATAAGTCATTTTACTTGTCAAACGTTAGTCACTGAGTGACTTTCAGTTAGGGAATAGGGGGGCTGATCCCCACAAGGATTCCCTGTGTCGTGGTTATCACTACAAGTACCATAGTACCACAACAGTGACGACCTCAGTGGCACGTTGGTCGACTATCCGGCTGAGACGCAAGAGGTGCGTGTTCTATTCCCGCTGCGGAACAAATGTTTGCATGATCTGCACATAATTTGTTTCAGGTCTGTGTGTTGTGGTACCATGGTACTCGTAGTTCCTGATACCTACGACAGCGAATCCTATGATCAGTATGTATGTGACTGTTGGGTGCTATGTTATGTTACAACACCCAGACCCGGAACAAATATTCGCAGATCATGCAAACATTTGTCCTGCATTGGGAATCGAACCCGCTCTTACGTCTCAGCCGGTGCGCCATGGAGGTCGTCTTTATACGTTGGAGGTGTTGCTATTATCGCTGTGAAATTAACATTATTGAAGTGTATTTTTCTTTTGTCGCCAGCGTTTGAAGTGCTTGTGTCAAGGAGGTGCGAGCTAACAGCTTCCAAGAAGTACGCAGTTTTACCATTTTGTATCTAACATTAAGAGGGGACGCGGGTCTGGTCTTTCCAAATAAATTCCCCTTCCTCTCTGGGTTGTGGCTCTATAAATACTACAATTTCGTTAGGCTATGGTTTCGGCACAAATAGGACTCTCAACTCCAGTGGACGTCGTAAAAGTCGACTAACGCGACGCCAGGGGATGGGTAGCAGCATCCACCTGAGACTGGGACCACCAATCCGCCTGCCAAGCGTGGTGATTATGGCAAATACTCCCCATTGCATTATAGGGGAGGCTCTCAATGACTGATGAATAAGAAAAAGATGCATGCCTGTTTTTTTTGTGTTAATTTTATTTTTTGAAGAAGAAATAAACACAGACATGCCTAATATAAAATTAAGTCGGTACAGTTCGACCAGAAAGAGTAGAAATTAATTATCAAGGAACTAAAATTTACTGTAAACTGGCAATCCTTTAAATATGTCAATTCAGTGGCCAGTGTGGCCGCTTTAGTGAATTTGTCGCTAGATTCAGCTTTTCTTTGTATTACGCGCAATTATATTTTTTTGATGAAAATCCATTGGTGCAATACATTCTTAGTTAGATAAAAAAAAATGATAAGGGATTCAAAAAATTTAAGCATTGAAAAGGTTTTGCTGATTTATTTATACTATTTTCATCCACCAAAAGATACATTGTAAAAAAATTTGGTGTATTACTCATTTAAGCGTGTAGGTTTATTTTAATAACTTTAGTATCTACAGAATTAAAAAAAAACAGTTAGAAACATTTTCCTGAAAACTTGCAGTTTTTTTGTTGGACTAACGAGAATCATTTTCCGCTAGCGGCAACACACACTGTAATGTGAGAATTGTCAGACGGTGATTGGTGGTGTTGATGTGTGGTGATACCATGTAAACGATAGTGGCGCCCTCGTTTATTTTCTACTCTTTCAGGACGGACTGTACCTACTTATGCAAAAACTAATATTTTGACTGGAGATCCAGGTAGTAAGTACCTATTATATCATGGAAAATGTATGAAGACTGACAGCACCCACGTTCCCTCTTAAGTTACACGTTGCACTTACATTTCATTGGCCTGCGGTCATCTCTCATTTAGTTCTTAAGTGGGAGCGTCAGGGTCAAGTTACACATCATCTTACGCTTCAGCGTCGCGCCGGGTACCATAAACATATTTTGTAGAATGGCCTCAGCTCCACGCGTGCGGTCAAATCAGGATTTCATTGCATACAAACACGCTTCTATTGTATGACAGCCGCGCCGTGCTGAAGCATAAGATGATGTGTAGTTTGACCCTGACTTGATTTTCCGTAATCGCACTGTTCTTTAAACGAGCAACGTACGTTTGGCTGTCTATATTGAACCGCTCGTTAAAAAAGGGGTATAAGGTTTTTGATGAACTATGCGTCATATAGGTTTTTTAAGACGACAAAACGATCTGGCTAATTCCCACAGCTGGGAAAAATCCCAGTTCCCGAACAATCGCTCGGTCATCCAATATTTGCTAACCAACTAACATATAGTGTGCGTTTTGTGGTAATCACTAACACTTATCATGGTGTGCGGCCTAAGAGTAGACCTCTCCATCTCCTCGCGTGGATGTCGTAAGAGGGATCACACCAGGCTTTGGGCAGCAGCACCCATACCTACCTCATAACATTAGTATCCAGCGCTACGCGCCGACCACGATTACCACTTGATCAGCTTGCTAAACAGCATGTGTGGAATGATGATTCTCCCTTGACCTTACGCTATTTATCAATAAAATCTAATTTTGTTTTTTTTACATTTTGACGGATAAGATCATATCTTCCGATGCTCTAGTGGTTAGATAAGGCGAGTGTACAGAGGCCCAATTCTCTAAATGATTTTATAACTACACTGAAAGTTAACCGAATCGAGACTGAATTGTGAATTGACAGAAAGTTGGTATTCTGCTCCCTCATAATAACAATTTAGTCCACTTCCGATTCATGATGTGTACCATTAGAGTAGGATAGTTATATATAATTGGAAAGAGTAAAGACCACTCCATCTGCTAAGCTAAAATTATAGAAAAAACTTTGAATCGTTCAAGTTCCGGTCACATTTCGATATAATCACATTACAGTGTTGTATTTTAAGTTAGGAGAATACCATTTCTGACATTGAAAACATCGACACAAGATCGAAATATGATCTGAACTCTATTTTAACAACTTTTAGTTAGAGAATTGGGCCTCTGATCAACACCCTGTATAATAATATTTTTTCTGAGGCAACCTATACATCCCTACAACTAATACAATTTTATATTTCAGGTAGATGGAACAAAACACTCGTGCCGTACAACGAAGGTATACACAGCAGTGAACACTGCTAAAGTCATTAGGTATATTTACATTTTACAAGCTTTTATTTAACTTGACCTGTTAGTATGTACGTATGTATGTTAGTTAGATAGTTAGTTAGTGTGGGACAAATCTTGAAACTGAATTTTGAACCAGTTCCACATAACCGATTGAGCTGAAATTGTTCATACCTGTCAAGTTCAGATGACTACAATATTATGGAGATGGCGAACTGAGCTGATTATGGAGAACAGAACTCTTCGATGATTAACAGTATAGGAGTGTTTGGACTCATTATGATCAGCTCACGGTCCCGATAACTAATTTAAAAATCTTGTATTGAAAAATAAATTTTCAACAAAAACTTGTTAATGTGTTCAAGTGACGTTGGTCAACTCTATGGTCTATTCCTATTTTTAAGTTTAGCGCTACATGGCCGGTTAATAAAGAGGCATTGCGTATTATATCCGGAAAAAAGTTTTTTCTTGTAACCATCAACATTTAAGCTCCGATTTTGTCCACTGATTGAGTATACACGGTTTTTGGCAACGATCTTCTATATTACATTAGATACGCTACTCCGCGCTCAGAATGGCTACAAGAAAGTAAGGTAATTACCGCAAGTTCGCTTAGTCTCTCCTGGTCTGGAAACAACGACGCACGCCAACCCGATTGGTAAAACCAAAATAAAATGCCATCCTGCGTCTTTCGGAAGCGCAAAAATTAAACGACGACCACAAAAGGACGGAAAGATATTTAATTTCATTCGAAAGTAGTATAAAATATTATTCAAATTCGTTTATATATAATTAATTAAAAAAAAAACGGTCATGTGCGATTTGGACTTGAGTGGAGAGGGTTACTATACTAACAAGTAGGCTACCATAATAACCACTAGACCAATTTTGAATTTATTGGTCAGTCAAGACATTTTATCTTCACGAATATTTTCCTGTTCCCGTAGGATTTCCCGAGGCCTCTCCCATAGAATTCAATGGGGGATTTTCCATAATCATCATGCACGCTTAGCAGGCGGATTGGTGATCGCTTTTTGGTGTTAGTACACCAAGGGATCATCATCGGCAGCCATTAGACGTCCACTGCTGGACGGGGCCTCCCCCATAAAATACAATGGGGGGAATTGACATAATCACCACGCTTGGCAGGCGGATTGGTGTCACGAAGAGATACTAACACCAAAACTCGGGTGGATGCTGCTGTCGATCCCCTGGTGTAATCCCTTTGTCGGTTTGTGTGACATCCACGGGAGGAGAGGGAGGGGTATGCTCTAGGCTGGACAAACCATGGCACTTTATAACGTATCAAACTTCAAAAAACATCGAGACAATCTAAGGCCCGTACTCCAGAACTATGCTTAAGCGTGAATCGAAGTGAAAGAAGACTCTAGCATAGATTTAGTGACAGTTTTTCATTGAAATCTGACAAAAAATCTATGCTTGAGTCTCAATCTAATTTGAGTTTAGTTCTAGAACACGGGCCAAAGATTATATAACAGTTCTAAAAAAACCTGTATGATTGAATAATAATTTTCTTACTATAAATAAACTAGGGAGTGATAGGGTAGCCTAACCAGTGATTTTTAAAAGGTGTTTTCAAAGATTATCTGACACTTTGACCAATGGTTACGGTAACCGCTTTTTTTTTGTTTGTGAACTTGAGCCTAACTGTGTGATGTTAGGGTATAAAAATCAAACATATTTATGCAATATAATGATTTATTCTTCGATATATAAGCGCAATAACTTTGCTTTGACTGTCAAAATATTTATGTTCAAGCAGGTACAAGTGATGTTTACAACACTTAAAACTTAATTCTTACTACAAATTTCATTCACAATATTTAGAAGTACAAGAAAAAGCTGAATATAATAAAAAAATATCACTTTGTGACCTGAATTAAATAAAATGGAATTTATAATATGAAAAGTATTATAAAACTAAGTTCATAAAGTAGAAAACTTTGATAAAATCTTCAATAAGAAAGCATTAGTACCTATTATAGCACATACCTATATCAAAAGATAACATTTTATATTTTTGCGGTAAACCTATAAGAAATATAAATTACAAAGTTAAATCTTAAGATAACAACAACAATTGTTAAACAAAGTATAATACTAGATGTTAAAACTAAATATGCGACAGTAATGTACATCGCCTTCCCAGCTCTGGGAAGCGGATAAATATTATGTACTTTCCACAACAATTTGATCACTATAATACACAGATAGTTAAGCATTCCAATCATTAAGTTTATGCCCTCTAAAATACCCGAAATATGTAATTTGTGGTCAACTATCTGTAATTATTTGATCAAAATGTAGGGAATTCAACCTGCAACTGAAATCTCAAAGCTATACCTTCTAAAGTTAATCTTATACATAAGATTACTGTGACGGTACATTCACACTACAAAGCGACTTTGAATAAGATACCTTGAACTTCGAAATGTTATATAAATAACTTAGATTGATCAAAGGCACGAGACATAACACAGCCTACAATTGATCGAAAGTGGACTGTGAAATCAGGCTCCTAACCGTTATTTATAAACGTGGCTTAGCTTCGGGTTTGCGTTCTCTCGCCTTGTTCGTCATTTGAGAAAGAGCAGAGACAGCTTAACTGAAAGCAAACTTTATAAATAACACTTATGTTTGATTGTTAACAATTTACAGCAGTTATGCACTCGCACACATTTTGCAATCGGCTAAAATGAGATGCAAATCGAAGTTCATTGTATTTCTCCAAGTCAATCTACAAACTAATATGGAGACTCGTTCTTGTCATACAAGACATAACAATATTACGTCAACTGTGCTCTGTAATAAATAACTTCTATCACAATATGAATTACCAACAATATAAAAAATAAATGCTTACGCGACTGACTGAACTCCCAAGAGTCAGTCAAAGACTAGGATCACTGGTACGCAGAAGGCACAATCTTTTAGTCTCGTCTAAATGGGACCTTATTGCCTGTAGCATTGGTAATCGCATGTCGTTTGGCTAGTTACTATAAAAAAGTCAATACGTTATTATATAAAATCGTTAGTGACTGACTCACTGATTGACTTTCAATGCACAGCCAAATCGTAAGTCTTAGATCGAGATAAACAGACGTTACTTAGTCCGTACTAATACTTAGAACTGTCCTTGTCACTGTCACACAAATGTTAAAACACGCGTGCTAGAGAGTGGCAGGGACAATGCTAAGTAACGTCTATTTATCTCAACCTTAAGAGTCATGAAATTTAGAGAGTACTTAACTTAACATTCATTGGTGGCCTAGGGGTGCACTGAGAAATAAATTTCCGAAATTCGCCTCCCTAAGGGGGTTTAGCGGGGTGTTGAATTTTGTATGGAAAAAACTTAATGCGGGTGAAGTCGTGGCCGCTAGTTATACTATCAACAGCACCAGTTATACTCACTCGAGAAACAAATTGTAAACTTCAGACACAACTAAAAATACTATAATATTTTCATAAAATAAAACATTAAATATCATTTTGAAGTGGATATTCTGTCTTGTAGCCACCCGTATAGACATGCTCGATTACCAATACTAATGACAATCTTTTTAGTGCTGGACTGCTGTTTGAATGCTGTTTTCATTAAAATACCTAAACGTAGCATATAAATTTTGTGCTATGTAACAGTACAACTCCAGTTGTTACACAACTAAATATTATGCGTTCTTTTTTTATGTACTAAATGCCAAGTTCTAATTGGTACAGCTATTCATATTTCAATTTATTGACAAAAACGTTGCAGTCCAGACATATTTTATAATTATCCTTATTATATTTAATATTATACAAAAATGTTAACAGGATAACTTTACATGATTAAACAGAGGCACTTTAATTGGTATTTTAAGCTGCAACCTTGCGTATATTCGTAAAAGGTAACATTATTTTATATAGTAAATTTTTTAGTAAAACTGGCTTGTGATTCCTAAACAGAAGATAAGTTCACATTAACTCTGGGACATGGGTTCATAATAACCATTAGTCAGCTGGACTCGAAAATATAATAAGAATGAGTTTATCATTATAAATACAATTAAATATAGATATACCAAATGTAATTTTATCAAAATTTATGAATCTGCATCGCGCAATTCGCGCTCTAAGCCTTAAATAATATTATATCACGACTTAATCTGAGTTTAAGCACCTTAAATCTAACTTATACATATTTAACACCAGAATATATTTGTAGAATATATCTCTTTATAATCTGTGAACATATTTCTGTGATAAAATATTATTATGAAATATAACAGGAGGTATTAGATTATAAATTGTACTGGAAGATGTTTGTCATATTTTGATGTAATATTTGAGTTTTGGTGAACTAACAGATTGCAGGTAGACTAGTTTATGACAATATTTTGTAAAAATGTTATATTGTTGCACCGCCAAAAATTAATCAGATCTCAAATTCTAAATTAAATATTTCGAACAGATCAAAGCAAAATCAAAGAACTTAAAATTAAAACGAATGTGGTAATTGTTAACTAATTAAAATAAAATAATGTGAAATACCTACCTAGAAAACTGTTACACAGTTTTGATGTTACTCATTAAAAAAATAATATGGTGACTCAAATTTATTATTTCACAACACATGAAAAAGTTCTAAAGGTAATTTTACGTTCTGTTTTACTATATTTGTTTGGTTTTTTTTTATTCGGACACACCTATAGGTACTTTTTTATTTTCTCAAAATGTTTTTTTTTACACAAGTGTAACAGGCACCATACTACGAGTAACTTACGTTGTTGTTCTACACAGTAGACATACGATTTCGTTTCGAAATAAATTCCCCGCCCTTTGTCGATTTCTGCCACTCCTATCTTCTATTATCCGAGTTTATTTCAGAAAATTCTTAAGTTATTTGTATCTGCCAATAATGTTGCAAGTAATAATTGATATTATAGCCATTTTAATTTGACCATGTTAGACCTATTTGAATTATAATATGAACGCATAATTTTGTGAATCAGATACCAAGAAATTGGTAAGTATAATTTTACAAATCATCTCCTATTTATAACGGAGATACTATTTCGAATTAATCAAATTTTAATTGCTAAAAGACGTATACAATGTCGAAAATAAATTTTGGACCCGACAAAAAAGTGTTGTAACGGTTACTAGACAAGGCATCCATCGTTGATTCCGTTGTTATGTTTCGATTGCCCGTCTTGGATCGTGCCTTGGTAGTTATGGCACTGCTGGTTGTGGACCATGTTATAGTTAACCTCTGGGTCATAATATTCTTGTTCTGCGTCGATAGGGACGAGAAGATTCGTAGATTTCGGGAGATAGCCGTCTGTCGAGACGTAGTTCCCATCAGAAGTGACAGGCAAGCTGAGTACACTGTCAGGTCTATTGTATTCGTTCTCTATGAGTTGAGGCGGGACGTAAACCGCGTCGAAAGACGACATCGTGTCGATGGAAGAGTCTCCATTCAATGGAGTGATACAGGTGTAGCTTGAAGCTAAAATATTCGCTGACTCTGGTCGAATGTACGGCGAGTGAGCTTCGTAGCTGTTAGGGAATGCTGTTGGCGATTCAAATGGTCGAATCATGTTGTATGGGGCTGTCGGTGAACCTCTGTTGTTTGAGTTGTTCTTGACGCAGGAAGCTGAGTGTACAGAGAGCATGTCGATCAACTGCCGCTTCTGTACTTCAAGGTCCTGCAAAAACAAAATAAGTTGTAAATAAGGATAATATCAAAATATCTGTTTAAAAAATACACCGTCAGTCAGTTGCATAAAGGTGTCAAGCCGAAGTCTTATCGGCCTTGTCAAAATATAATTAAGACTAATGAGTGGTTCACTTCAATTGTTATCATTACATGCCACGTCAAAGCTGATAGCGAAATTACGAGTCAAATGTTTAAAAAGTCTTAAGAAACTGACGCTGTCTGGCTATATGATGATGTTTGGTTGGCCCGATTGTGATGGACAAACATTTACTACAATGTTTCTGATCGCCTATTGGTGTATTTTATACTTGTCTTAAAATAGGCGGGACTAAGTAGTGGCTAGAAATGTTTAGCGTGGTTTTTACTGCCATTCCATTAGTTCTATGTAGTAAATATGTATTAGGTAACTGGTTAAAATACATAATACAGAAATTATTAATGATGAATGATTGCTGATCAACTCTATAATATGGTTCTTGTAGACTTCATCTATCTGGGCTATAGGAAAGTTTTGCAAAAATGTATATCTCTTCGTTTCGTTTTCCTAATTCAACATATTCACTTATCTGTTATTCATGGATTACAAATTAGAATTTTACGGGCGAGACTGTCGACTCCGCAAAGCGCCATTTTGTCTCGCCCTCTCTGTCTAACTCAAACTTTAGAACGACAACAGACTTCGGGGGCTTCAGGGCCTTATAAAATGACGGCTTGACGGCTATTCTCATATGAAACGCTATAGTAAATATTTTACCTTAAGTTGTGCCTTCAAGTCAATGTTCTGGTTCTCTAGAACCTCGCTCTCTGTAACCAAATTGACTGTCCTCTCACGTTTCTTCATCCTACACTTGGTCGCTGCTATCTTGTTCCGTTCTCTTCTACGTCGCCTGCGTTCTTCGTCTTCTGGTGTCAGCTGTGGAGAAGGATCAACTTTTAGGATATTGTCTATGAAATCAGCGACATCACTGTACGACTTTGTAGTTTACTAAATACCTACGGCTGTATGATTTTAAAGTTTTGAGTGTAAGTAACGCAACCGCGAACTGAGTCCACATGACCCTTTGATCACTTTAGTCAGTTTGAGTGTTAAGTTCTTGTGAATTTGGTTACTTAGTTGTAAAGCTACTTTTGCTAGCGATGTGCCAAAGTTCACGATCAGCTAGTTAAATATTCTAAACATAACAATAGTTTTATTGTCTACCAATAAACGTAAAAGTTCTAAATTGAGCATACCGCCTCGAATGCAGTCCTACTCTGTGATTTCTCATTGCCATATCGTCGCCTTTTGAATTCAGGAAGTGAAGTCACGACAGCGCATTTGCAATGCCTTCTTCGTAAGCTCATAAAATCATCAATGAAACCGTCCAATTATAATGCACACAATCGCCTCTACATAACAGCTAGTTTAGATACAATTCGCAATCTTCCGTACCTATCTATATACCTATTATTCCTTGAACACTTGATGGGTGGCATGTAGGACGGAATGTAATGACATGTCTATGATCTTCATACTAATGTATCATACACCTACTCAATGTTAAAAATTTATTTATTTTGTGAATACATATTTCACTTGAGTCATATTTATGTTAACAGATCATAATTATAATGGAGATAAGATACAATGCACATGTTAATAGCTGAAAAAAATTATAAACACGTGTTAAAAACTATAAAGACACAAAACAATGTGTAATTTACTTATAATAACATGTGCAAAACTATTATGGGAAGACGTGACTATTCTCAGGCTAGAATTACCGCAGCATATCAATTTAGTTAGAATGTTGCGGTCACAAATTAGTGTGCCAAGAGCAAAGCTAACAGGAAAACGAAGTGACTCTCAATCAGAGATCACCCTTTACATAAATAAACCTATCCACTTAATCTTGGTGTTCTAAGAAAAGGTTTCGAGGCGAAATTAGATAGGTACCTATTGAGATAGACAATGTGTGACTTTGTGAATCAGAAGCGACAGTTCGACGAAACATAAAATAAGTTACGTTACCTGCCTATTTTACATTCAGAGGCATGACTAGTCCATTTATGACTTTTCAGTATCAGACTGATCTCTTTTTCTGCTTAGTATTTTATGGATTTGTTTTACTATTCCATGCAGGTTAATTTATCTACTTCGATCTTTTATGTCTTATTCTATGATCCTATCTTTGTTCCTATTTTTTCCATACAGCCGCTAAACCGTTGACAATCCCCAGCTTAGCTCAATACGTCACTAAGATACGACTACGAAACATGATCTCAAAATCTAGTAAGACAAAAAGGTATCTTAGGTTCAAAAAATCTGTGTCCTATAACTAAGTAGGTTGTCATTTTCTTACTTCTTTTCCTGCGTTCCTAAAACGTTGTCTTTTGTTTCATAAAGTGAGATCTGCTGAACGAAAATGTTAACACGTTCAGTTCTAAAAACAAAAACTTAAAAAAAGTTCTAAAAGCATTTTTTTTTTCTGCGAGTCGATGTGTTCTGGCTAATTATTCTTTTAAAATAAGGCTGCTATACGCAGACGTTTGTGTTTGACGTGGCCCTACTGGAAGAAAGTGAAAGTGTTAAACTTTCACTGTGGTCTCTTATAAAATCGCTTCGAAGCGATAAGACCGCCCATTGTACTTTTAATTACCTTGTTAAGTTTTGTTTATTTTTTAACCAAAAACACAGACATCTTTGTTTTCAGCATTTAAACAAGTCTTTAACAGTTTAAGCAACTAACCCTATCAGACAACTATGATTATAAGGTATAACTGCTGTTATAGTTGATGTGTACGTCTTTCTTTTTCTTCCGATTAACTCGTATCTCTGAGACGCTGACAACTTTTCTAAGATAAATGTAGTTTGAGCACTTACCCCATCCGATTTAGTATGATTAGTGTGACTGCTATCATAGTCGTCATCACTATCTTCCATCTTCATTCGTTTGACTCCTATGTCGGTGTCACTACCAGACATCTTCCTCTTTGACTCAATGGATAGCTTCAGGCCAGCCTTGATTAGTTCCGAACATGTCTGAAAATAAATATTTTATATTAGGTATAGGGAAAGTCTATTTATACCAGAGGATGGGCAGCAGCATCCACCTGAGTACTCAACAGCAATAGTGCGATCATCAATCCGCCTTCCAAGCGTGATGGTTATGGCAAATGCCCCCCATTGCATTCTATGGGGGAGGCCTCGTCCAACAGTAGACGTCTAACGGCTGATAATAATTAAAAATATTGATATATATTTTAAGATCTCGAAAAAGGCTCTAATTTCGATGAAACTTGCTGTTTGGGTACGAAAAATCGATCTCTCGCGGAAAAAAGCGTTTTTCCGGGTTTTCCGATCAAAGCTCGGCCACCCTGGTACTATTTTGTAGTTGCTTCGTCAGCCAGTAGCATAAAGTTCCCGAAAGCTGAGCAATGAGAATAGGCCCCTTTAATCCATGAATGTTTCGTTTTGATGACTTGTCCTAAACATAGAAGGTCGAACTTGGTATGCCTCTTTAAGTTTTAGGAGAGTTTTGTTTGGGAATGATCGCTGGCTAGTAATAAATAACTATCACTCCTAACAAACATAAACCAATCATTTTAAGAACATAAATACATAATTCAAGGTGAAGACAAACCAGAAGTCTTTGAAAGGTCTGCCATAAGGTCACAAAAATATTTTGTTGACACTTGTTTGTACGTAATTTGTTGTTAGGTATAAATTTCACACGAGGAAAGTTGTTGGCAATAAAACATGATCTCGTTCAATTTATCGAAATTAAATCTTCATTCATCAATCTATCCATTCAATGCAATGGTATGATTGAATTTGTCTGCGTCTGCTAATGATGGTGTGGGCTGATGCAGATACGGATGTTTACAATAACTATATTTTCTTAGTCGTGCGTTAATTTTTTATACCTTGTAGTGATTCACGGTCACTTCACCTTGATGGCAGATTTCATCAAGGTCATATCGAAGTCTGATGTACGAATGTAGGTACGACATGCATTTGCAGTCGCATAGCAAAAAATAAACACATCATTGATAATATAATTGATATCAATGAAGTTTGTTTTTCTCACATTTTTATACGTCCTCCCATTGTCTAGTAGGTACTGAGTTTACAGTTAGGTAGTTGAGACTAGACAAGTGGTAGTTTTTTCCAATCGTTCGTTAATTCTTCGCGTCACTGGTTGTTTTATTCAATATGTAGGTAGGTATTAATGATGATTTGAATACCTACGAGGTCCAAGAAAAACTGTGCATTTACTTTGTTGTTAATGAACTAAAAATCCTCTTTGTGACATTGAAAATATTGCCCGTTTCGAATGCGGTTTCGAAACAGAACTCAATGAGAGTAAATTACATACACAACCACGAGTTTGTGTTTGACTTTGAACAAATACAATGGTAGGTTGAATTGAATATATTTTTTTGTGGTATATGTACCTTGACTTGTGTATGTTTTAATAATTACTGTTCACTGTTGTTCATGTGGGAATTCATTAATTTGCAAAACAAAATATAGTCTGTACTTACAACCTATCCGCATTGGATAAGGTCGAATTGTTATTGTAGAAATCAATTCAGTATTTTGAGCATCAGATATTTTGAGAATCTATCTTTGACGAGATAATTATTAATAACTAAAGATATTCAATGAATAAAGAAATATTTGATACAAATTCTGATTCTCTTATCACCCACAAGTTTTCTATCGCAGAATGTTAATTTTAACATATTTTTTTCTTTTTACATATTATTGTTTTTAAGTAAATAATGGAATGAGTATAATGCCCACCTGACTTTAAGCGGTAACCCCAGTCTATAAGGTATAACAACTGCAATACCTCTTTGCACTGCGCCCGTCACCCTGAGAAATAAAGATGAAAAGTCTCTGTGCCTGTAATTTCACCAGCACCCATAACCCTTCAAACCGGAACACAGCATTGCGAGCACTAAGTGCTTGGCAGCAGAAATAGGTATACTGGTAGTACTTCCCTGGAAAAACTCTTTCACAAGAAGCTCTACTAAGTACCAATAATCTACCACTAAGTAAGTAATAAAATTTTGGGTTGTTACCTTCTGTATGCTGGGCGGATTGCTAGAGGCTGGCGACGTAGCGGACGAACCGTTGGATATCGAGGAGTTGGAGTCGTTTCCGCTTCCGGGCTGAAACGAGACGGAAATGGTTAAAACCGGACACCGCGACTAATGGTGCTTTTTCCACCTGGCTGCCTTTCTTATATGGGTCATGTGAAAATGTGGCCATGTATATCGAGATTTCTAAGTGTTTTTTTTTTATGCTACTTTGCAAGCAGACAAGCTTACGGCCCACCAGATGGAAAGCAGTTACCGTAGCCTATGAACGCCTGTAACACCAGAGGCATCACACGCGCGCTGCCGACCCTGAGACATAAAGGTGAAAAGTCTCATGTGCCTGTAATTTCACCAGCACCCGTACCCTTCAAACCGAAACACAGCAATGCGAACACCACTGCTTGGCGGCAGAAATAGCTACGGTGGTAGTACTTCTACGGACGAACTCTTTCACAAGAAGTTCTACTACTGACAAAAGGGTTGGTGGGTTCTTTCTAGTCTTATCTGAAATAATATTGTACCTAGAATATTCTGAGACTGTGTTTTGGTATCGGAGACTTATGGACTCCTATGCTGAGTGTAACTCAGCTGAGAATCGAGATGCATTGTTTAAAAGCACCTTAAGACTTCTGCAGATTATTCTTAACTCTGTTAATTTTTCGGTTGTTACATGTTAAATTGGTACGTGAATCGCCACGTAAGACCCCAATAAATGGTGTCTTCATATTGGAGGCCAAATTAAATGGGTCACTAAGCAACACTTTTGTCAAATTACAATGCATGGTTGATATAGTTCATGCATGGTTAAACGTCGTCGATACCTATTTTAGATGTTTTAACTAGACAAATTTTCTTAGGACGTTATTCCTGGAAGTCAATGCTCATGTCCCGTAGGATATGAACTGTTATTAGGAAGTCAACCTCTAGGTCACTCAGAGAACCGGGTAGTGGGTTTTACATAGAGCAAACCGTTTCGTAGAACCAAAGTAAATCAAACCAGCTCAAGCACTTGTACCTATCGTTCAGTTTTTGACATGAAAACGTTCAATATAATTTTTCTTCAGTTCAAACGGCCTCTGGCACCAATTGACCTTGTTCCCTACTGGTTTTTAGTTATCTGATTAAATGTGCATTTTCTGCCTTAGTTTAGCTATATTGTATCAAAGTTTTTTTATCAATTTTATTAAACCCAAACTCCTATAGATGTCACCCTTTAGCATCACACAATTTAATCATGCCGGCTTGCCCGGCATACATAATTAACATTTCATATCAGATAATTAAGCATTGTTTTGTCACGCTCTGAATTCTCGTCATTCATATTCCGGAGTAATAAAACTCATTCACATTATGACCGACAGATACCACAGAAGATAATCAGTAGTTTCCCTACTTGCTTACTGTACGTAGGTATGTATCTAACTATCAGAACTAAATATAGGTAACTGGATATTATGTGGCGCCATCAAGTCTGTCTCTCGTTGTAAATATGGAGTCTGCATAAGGTGCATGACCTCATGCAAGCTTGGCAACTGTTATCCAATGTTTATACAGGATGGGTCACGTGATATTACGTGGCCAGCACTTGGCAGGCGTTCAAGACAGTGTAACGCTTATTTTACATGCTAGCCGGCGTGCATCGATGTGACCCAACTACTGTCTATTGGAAGGATACGTGTACTGCTGTGAAAGCGAATAGCAATGAGAACTGCTAATATCGCCGACTATAATTGGCACACAGGCTATTTTAGCGCTATTTTTAGAGTAGAGGTCCATTTGCTAGATTAGCATCCTGGTTGAATTAGTCGAATGCAACTTTTTTGTTACCTATCGCAACTCAGCATTTGATCTTTGCTTTGGTTTCTTGATACTACAGCCAATCGCAAATGTCTCTACTATATCTCTACACTTGTCTTGTTAACCTCGTTGATTGTCTTATCTCTAAATTCTCTGAAAATTGTTAGTCTTACCTTGAAACTGGAAGGCTTGTCATAATTATACTGTTCTAACTGGTCCAGGGGGTTGGTCATGGTGATGACATCGTTGACGATCTCTGGCGTCCTGAGGGTCGTGGTGCCCGCGTTTTCCGCGGCCAGAAGGTTAATCATCGCTGAGCTGAGGTTCACATTCACGCTCAGGTTGTATGTTCCTCCTTCGCTGTCCGTTCCCACAGCCGCCGAGGGCGATGGTGAGGTATCCTCGCACTTGATAGTCGGCACGGCAGAGCTCATGCTCGATGAATTCATTATATCCTTGTAAGGAGCCAGCTTCGCTTCTTTTTGGTAACGGGTCAATAAAAACTATAGCACCTTATTCTATGATCACGGTTACACTATCACTAGTTACAACTAAATATCACTGCTTGTGGTAAACTGGTTACAAATGGCACTTAATGTCTTCACAAGAAGTCTTCACGGGTAGAGTCCGTTCGCTCTGTTTCACACCTGAAAAGAAGAAAATTTTACGTTAGTTTTGCAATGACAATGGTAAATGTGCAATACGTGGGTTTAAACGTAATAAACATTAGGTAAGCGCTTGTAAATACCTAATTACTTGAATGACTAGGCAGTTTCTAGAAACTATTTGAATCATTGATCATTAAAATAAATGATAATCTTGGCTTGTGAACTATTCTACAGAATTTCAAAGATACCTAGCCGGGTAAGATTGTCCCAAAATCTGGTAAGCATCTGAAGGGCGCTCGGTTTTGCAATTGGCCAATTCGGCGGGCCCGCTTTCGCAAGAGTGCATGCGGCCGGTTTTTAATTAGAGCTATCCGAACGTTCTCGTCGCGACCTCGCAGCCAGGATGCTTCTCCAATAAAACGCTTTTTTACAGGCCCCAATTGAACGCGAGCCATAAAATTTAAACTACGCTCTTTTTACGACGCATTTTAACGCTCTTCCGTGTACCTTGTCGCCTCCATTGTTCGGCGACAGCCGCCGAGGCGCGGCGTCGCGGGATTAGCCGACGCAGCGAGGACATGCATGGATTAAGCAATTACCGGGCGCCACGATATCGATGTAGCGCGAGACAACATTATGTGGAAATTAGGGTGTCCCGCATAATCAGGACACGACGCATTCGTCAGCCATTCAAACAGGAGCTAAATCCGCTAGTTCCATATATAGATAGCCGACTCGAAAGCTGTTGCGCGCCTTGACCTGGCGTATATCTGTGTATCTCATATCTGTCGCACGTAAACACAATAAAGCACCGAGTCGAACTAACCTACTTCTGAAGTTTGCTCATTCCGCTCGCGGACCGGTGAGGAAAATATACCGAAATATGGAGCCAGATATGGCTAGGAATTCCCAAGGTTAATATTCCTTAGGAAAATAACATTCCTGCAACATAGCAACCAACCGCATTCAATGCTTATTGTATTCGGGCGCGAAATATGGGATTTATTTATCCTTTTATGTGATTCACTAAAACGGTCATCTGCCGAATTATTCACTATTTTTTAGCATCCTAATGCAAAACATACAACGACAGGGGCTTATTGGTGCCGGTAAATCATAACCTAATACTTTTTTAAGTAGTTCTTTGGATATTACCTACAAAAAACCATGCCTCAATGAAACAAGTCAACTTATGTACAAAAATAAGTAAGTGTATTTGTTTTGGCATGGGCAGGTAATGTTTAAAGTCAAACAAGTTGGCTGGCTATTTAGGTAGGTATCTTTCAAAGCACCTTATAGTTCACAAGTACCGAACACACCTACTTCTAATGCAATGATGCAAAAAACTGGAGACTGTCTCGAACGTTTTACGCAACTTTAAATCAGTGAATACATCGGTTCGGTAGTTATTTGTTTGGTGAGTAAACGAGACATCTGTTCAAACAGGCCATGAGCCAAAGATTTTGCGACTACAATCTGAATTTAGAGAAAGGTTTGGTCTTTTCATGCCACTGACATGGGCAAATGATAGACAGCTTCATATGTATGCCCTCAGAGCCGCTTGCTGCGATGTTCTTGAAGATTTACCTTATTCCATAATACATTTTTAAACCTTTGATAGCTAAAATAGCTTTTGCCTTGTTTTGGCGTAGGTACTTATGTAATTTTACATCAGAGAGAACAAAAAAAAGCAGAATTTTAACTAAAAAATTACTAGGCTTAGAAAATTATTATGAATAAGGGGGTTAGTCACAATCTGGTGCGAAATATGGTACACATAGTGGATTTCTTGATGCACTCGCACTGCTCGCACACAACCACAACTTTTTTGCGCTAGTAGTTGTTTCTTTGTTTACTGACTTAGCATGTGAGTGTGTGTGAGTTGATGCTGAGTGAGTAGGTACTTCTAGTGCCTAGGTGCCTACCCATTTGGATGGTAAAACTAACTTAGTAATAGTGGTTCGCCCCGAACGGAGACCTCGCGAAAACACGCGATCTAGGCACCTCGAGATCATCCCCTACACAGCGATGAAAGAACCATTTGAATTGAACTAACCAACGGAGCATAAATACTACATACCTACCTAATAGTAGATAGGTAGGTACCTATACTTACATAGCTGAACAAAATCATTGATAACCTCCTTTTTTAAAGTCGGTTAGCATCTGGAAATAATCTAGCAAGTGTATATATAATCTTGGCATTATTGCAGGAAAACTAAGAGTAACACTAAAAAAGTAAAGGTTAGTGCGAAGAAATACCAACAAATGGGAGCTCAGCAACGGATGTTACATTAGTTTTTCATTTTACGGGGTACCAAAGTCAAAATACTTCAATTTTGCACTTGAAGTAGTAATACCCAGTAGTTGTGTCATAAAAGCTACCAGCATGCCAACAAAGAAAGCTCTTTCATATGACACCCCTCTTGGACCCTAGTATCTCGACAACCCCCCGACTGATTGAGCTCACAACCAACAAATTGTACCAGTACTAACCTACCAAATTTCATGAAGATCGGATTAACGGTTCGAAAGTTATCCTCAGACATACATACATACGCCGAGTGACTCTGATGAGTTGAGTTGAACTCATCAGAGAACTCGCTTCGCTCGTTCGTCATTTCGTCTTCGCTACTTATGCTAGCTAATATTCAACCTACAAGTTTCAAGCGATATTGCATTGTCATAAGACGCACTCCCATCGCTAAACAACGTTGAAAAGTCTATTGACACGAGTGAATAATCCGGGCTGACACTGTGTGGGCGCCAATAACTGCCTTATATCGATATGCAAATCGCAGAAGGTAGGACGTCTGTGCCCAAAAGGGGGGAAGAAATAACACTAATGTATCCGCTCGGCGTTGCGTGGGCTTTGAATTAGTTCTTGAAATACCTACGGCGCCTTATTGCAACGGTCTTTCTCCTTGTTATTTTAACGTTATTTGATACTCTGTTTACATTGGTTTGTTTGTTGTGCTGCTAGCCCGTCGATTTTTTTGATGAGAAGTGTATATCGGTATTCTTGGTAAACACCGATATACACTTCTCATTAAAAAAATCGAAACACTTCTCAAGTTTATGTGTTTAATGGATTTGTTATAAACGGTTTTTTTTGTCGTATAACAGTAGGTAGTACAAGGTTACGAACTGCCAGCAAATGTAATGATGTCTTTTCTTAAAGAAATAATCCTCTTATTTGGTTATTATTATTTCAGTCATTTATTTTCAAACACAGGCTTAACCTGGACCTTTAGGAGGCATTACTGGGGCCGTATTAGCCTACAGTAAGAGGCCCTTTTACTATTAGGATATAAAAAACATTATTGTTATGGTGGATAGAAGACAGAAGATTAAATTATTGTGGAAATGGATGAAAGTTGGTGCTATTGTAAGGAGAACATGCTAATTGAATGTTTATTGTGCTATTAATATTAATATTTTTTATTTATCTCCAGAAAAAAAATCTTCGTAGTGTTGCGATTTTTTTGATGAGAAGTGTAGCTCTCAGATTTACCAAGTTGAAGTGCCAATGGGAACCAACCGTCGCCTAACGTTGGGGAACAAAGGATCTTGACTGGCGACCACGAACTTGACGGCGGCGCAGTGTAGGAACTAGGAAACCACCACCTCATCTTTCGATTGAAAAAATAAATTTGAAATTTAGCAGGAATTCAGTGGATGGAAGCGGCCTATACCGTTCATAGTGGCATTCCATAGGGGAGGCCCATGTCCAGCAGTGCAGTGGACGTCTATAGGCTGATGATGATGAAGATGCTAGTCGTACTTAGCTTCCCTCGCAAGCAAAATGTCATCGAAATAAACTTAGCCATCAAGTGTGTCGTTTGTATTCCGTTTTACAGAAGATAATATAAAATGTTGATGTTTAAGACCATGAATAGAGAAATTTATCTGTTTCTCCCCGTTAGTTGAGAAGGAAACTACGCAATTGAAACCCCGTTAAACACACGATAGCTTCCTTAAAAGTTTTATTATCATCTTTCGTGACCCATTTTCCTCCAACTTATGGAAATACGGCTGCGCACGTCGCCCCATGAGCTTCCAAAGGGGTCAGGCTGCTTCGTTTTAAAAGGACATAAAAGTGCAGTAAAACCAGGTTTGTTACGTCCTTTTGTCTTTGTTATGGTGGCGAGAAATGGGTGACCCAGTTTGGGGCGCACCCGCTGCGTAGTATAGTTAATGCGAGTCAACTTAATTGCATTTTTATGTGTAGATGAAGTACGATTGTATTACAAATTCAGATTGATTTTTGTAAGTACAGCTCTATAATACAACCAGTATTTATGAAAAAAATATGCTGACCGAAGGCGTGTTGCGTCCGGCCTACGAATAAGCCCCTCTATCTCCTTCCGGTAGATGTCGTAAAAGCTGACAAAGGGATTACCCCAGGAGATGGGCAGCAACAGCCACCTGAATACTCCAGTTAGTTATGGGGAGTTATGGTACCATGGTAGGTATTCGTAGTTCCTGATACCCACGAAACAGGTAATCCTAGTGTGGGATCAAGACTATGTATGTGTCTGTTGAGTGTTATGTTATGTTATGACATATTGGATTTGAACAAGTTAAATATAGTGGCCGTCCTAGTTTTACTTAGGTACCTACTAACAAAAAATAACTATAGATAGATTTAATTATTTAATGATCTCCAAGGGAATACAAAATAATTTTTAAATTAAATTTTAACGATAAATCATTCTACATACAATTATGACAGCCAACATAATAAAATGTTTTGTACCCACACAATGGATGATAAATAAATCTCGGTACCTAAGTACATGTTTTAGACTCATTGTTATTCACATGTAGAGGACGTAATTTTTTACTGACCGCGTCTGGCATCAACATTAACGAAACAATACAACTACCATTTTGTTGTCGAACGGAAACAACGAATTTTGGACGTGTTTATAGATGTTAATCCAAATCTGGGAAAAATAGACAAGTGTTAGTAACTATTGAGTTCAGTACAATATCATATTAAATTTATTTATTTATATTTCGACTACATCTGTGGCGAGACGGGCGAAGGTTCGCTTGCGACGCAGTAGGTTGAGGGTTCGATTCCCGCCTCGGAACAAATATTTGTACTATCTGCAGATATTTGTTCAGGGTGTTCTGGGTATTTTCTATGTAGGTATAATACAAAATATATATCTATGTAATACTGTATTAAATATAGGTATCAGTTATCTAGTACCCATAACACAAGCTCTGCTTAGCTTGGGGCTAGATAATGTTGTGTGAAATGTCCAACATTTATTTATTTAATTTATGTTATATTATTATTCTGAGGGAAGTTGTCATGGTGCCAGCTTTTTCATTCAATATGTTCTATTCTATCCAGAACATTCGTTTAAGTACCTACCTTTCTTTGGCTAATCAGCCCACACTCACCCACTGCTGGGTATAGGGCCTCCTTTCCTATCATCATCATCATAATCAACAGCCTTAGGTGTCCACTGCTGGACGAGGCCAGGCGGATTGGTAACCGCAGTATTAGTGTTGAGTACTCTGGCGGATGCTGCTTCCCGTCCCCTGGCGTTATCCCTTAGTCGGATTTACGACATCCACAGGAGATGAAGGTGTCATATTCTGAGGCCGGAAACACCACGGCCAGACCTTCTCCTATCTCTAACCTATATTTAAGGGAAATGTTATTGCTTTTTTTGTTCTCCTGAAAATGTGTTAGAGGTCTATCGTCTTAGGGTAATTATGTCACCGAAAAAATTTAGGGTTAATTCGCGACAAGTCAAATAAATTCAATAATTTAAGAGTAAACTCGACATAAACGCATTGTTTATGTTGTTACTTATCTAATTTATGCACCTACCTACCTCGTGTTTTCAAGAAACACACTTTTGCTTAAAGTTATCTTTTTGCTTGCTTTCAAAAGCTCTTACAAAACAAATGTTCCTCAGCACAAGTCTTTACGACGAAGCTCAAAAACGACGTTATGAATGGATAATGGAAACAAGAGGCGCTGACCCACTGCCTGCGATTCACTCAATATTGTCATGAACGAGGCAACAATTCTGCCATCAATAAAGCTGTGGCGCGAAGCTTGGTCCTACTACTGGGAGCTTGGCATGCTATTTACCTAATAATTACATAGTAGGTAATTGTCGATTTGCTCAGTTGAACAGACACCTGTCTACTGATTTGTTTGAACTGGATTTTAACGGAATTAAGAACGCTTCTAACGCAAAATGCTAATCTAAGATAATTTTTTTTAATCAAGTAAGTACATAAATATAGATTTGGGTATTTTTTATATATGAAATAAATTGTAATTGTAATTTATTTTTTAAATTTAATATCAATTAATGTCCATATAATGTGTGTATTTATCCATAATCTTAGCTTTTTTCATGGATTCATGGACTTTGAAACTGTACGATTTACTGAAAAACTGGCAAATCACAGGCCTAAATATTATACACCACCAAATCGTGTCTACAAAATGTTATTGTCTTGTTTTAATTAATATCTAAATTCGGTACAAACTTCGTTTGTATGGCGGCTAGCTATACAGACTTCTTAAAACTCAGTTCATTTCTATCGATCATTTCTGTTTATGACTTGTTTGTCTAAAGGCTAGGGTTCTTACTCATAAGCACTAAATGATTTAGGTCTCACAAATAATAAAACAGGGACCTCAATGTTGTTTTTTATAATTTATAGTCCCCCGGTCGAATTATTTAGTTAGTTGAACGATGTAGATTAGAGCATTCTCATAGTATTTTGTTAGTAGTTACATGCGTCCATAGGCTACGGTAACTTACTCTCCATCAGGTGGGCCGGATGATTGTTTCCTTGCCTAGTAGTTTAAAAAAAAACCTCACATATTCATTCTCATCGTTCACCTAATCCATTGGTATATGGATAGAAAAATGTGTTGCTCACAGTTTACCAATCAATTACAAATTCTTCACAGCATATTGAACCGGAATTTTAATTGATCTTCACTCTCCATAAGGATTTTAATAAAATAATTTAACTTTTAAAGTGATTAGGTAGATAATTTGGCTTGATTTTTATGATTGCTCTCCGATTAAGGTCAGTGCCAATTAAATGTTTTACATAGTTTATCGGTAGGTATATATTAGGAAGTATTTGTCAGTCTAATTCTATAACAACGTCTAATTGTTTTTTTTTTATTTGGATTGTTAGATTGGTTTGAGAGTTAAATTCTTTACTAAAAGCCAATAGCATTGCTTTGAAAGTCAAAAGAAGCTCGGACGATGATCTCAGCTCATTTTTTTCTTTTAAAATCAAGTCCATGAAAGCTTGTTCTGTTTTTAGCGTGGCAACAACATCAAAAGCGTGCGTCCTTGACACTCAACAGCGGACAAAAACTATCGTTCGTAATTTCGGCGCGACCGGTGGGTGTGTTCCGTCCGAATGCACGCACACAGGCACGCGAACCCCATACCACAGAGTATAAAACGTGCAGAGAGTATACGTGTATTTTGACTCTACGCACACTGCTTTAGAGAGTCAAGCTAGAGGTTAACAATTTAGGCTTCCAATTTGCTTGACTACTTTGATACGTTTGGGACGCCTACGCGTAGTCTAAAATTAAACCTTTTATATTTTCTGTCTTACTGATTGTAAAATAGAGGCACTTAAACTATGGAATAGTGGTGCTAAGCAATAACTCATAGATTTATGACCAAAAGTAATAAAGTTTAATAATCACTTACTAAATAAAGGGACAGCAAATAATAATAAAATTCAGTCAGATATTAGGCATCAACATAATCTGAGAACCTTGAATAAAATTATCGCAAGGCATTAATAAATAAAGTACTACACCAGGTACCTACTCTCTGATTATGACTGAATGATTTTGCCCGAAGGCAAAGATACTCGATAAAGTAATTGCTTGCTGTATTGTCTTTCTTGGACATGTTGATTATGTAGGGTTGTCAACATCTAAACAAAAAAATTTTTTTTTTAAAATGTTTTTCATTCAACGGCTACGAGGGAATAACTGTCAGCTGAAATTTCTACGAGAATCAACTAGAGACTGTAGACTATTGTGTCCTTTCTTTCACCATAAACCATCTATGCCACAAGCCGGCGCCACAACACATAGGTAGATATTTATACTGTACCTATGTTAATCTATAATTTATTTGTATGTGTGTAAGGAACAAAGGAAGTTTCGCCGCAGATTATTTAATAGTGTGTTAGGTTTGACCATGTATTGTTCGTTCGAGGTTTGGTTGGGGGCTCCCGAATTGTAGGTAGACGATGAATTTGCAATGCAAACTTGTACGAATTTGTCGCCCACAATCATAATGAAAGTCGTATACCTGTGGATTAAAAACGTTGATACTATTTAGGTGAAGGCTGTAATATAATTATAATTAGGTTGGTATCTACAATACCTACACCGTGGAGTTGCGAAAAAACGATTGCGACTGCCTACGCCTTACTTCAGGGCGGACAACACACATTGACCGTACTGTATCAAGGTGTAAGAACATGAGGCAAGTATACTATACTTACATTATAAGCCTCAAGTTGACTATCGGATCGGCAGTGCAAGTAACGTAGGACTCGATTCGGTAAATTTGAAAAACTATGTAGAGGTAATAGTCCCGCTTTGTCGAATTTTAATGTAAAATTTATCGAATCTACGTACTTGCAGCCCAGGTAATAGAGTAGATACTATCTTAGATAGCTAGGTATATTTCAACTGCAAACTCAGTACAAGTGTCTGTAGGGAAAACGGTGTCCGGGAAAAAGACGACGTATATATCAGTTGAGCTATCTTTAGATTGTTTGCAATATTATTCTTTTTAAGTAAACAAAGATGAAATTTAGTAAAATAAAAAAACTTTGCGTGATTGACTCACTGACTGTAAACGCACAGCATAAACCATAAGATAAATTTAACAGTTTGTACTTAGACCAGTACAGCTAGCACAAGCTAATTAACGTCAGTAACGATAGCGAGTCGCTAGTAAGACGATAGTAAATGTCAAATATTAACCAATCAAATTAGAATGATTTCAAACTACCCCGATGTCATTGGCCAATATTACCATTTGCAGTTGTCTCGCTAGCGTCTTGGTAACGTGAGTCAGCCTGTGCTAGACGTACAGATACTTTTTAGACCAGCTGCTTTTTTAGACGAAATGATACTAACCCACCATAAGTACTAAAAACCTGCAATTTAGAGGGTACATTCCATTTGTGGTTTAGAGGGGCTCTAAGAAATACATTTTCGAACTTCACCCCCTAAGGGGCCGCAGCGGGGTGTTGAATTTTGTATGGAAAAAACTCCATGCAGACGGAAGTCTCCGACGTTCCACTGGTCCTATATACATAAGTAAAGGAAGAGGAAGGCCCCCCTCTGGATGGACTTAACACATTATAAAGGTCACCAGGACGTTGGCAGAGGGAACCGGCACAAGACCGTTCATCGTGGTATTCTAGGGGGTCTAGAAGTGGGCGTCTACAGGCTGATGATGATAATGCTGATGATGAAATAAGTAAATTTATTAAGAATATTTAACTTGTCTACTTGTGATTGCCATTAAAAGCTCAGATGTACCTACCTAATTAACTAATTTATATAGCATTAGTAACCTTCGTCCAACATAGATATGTTTACTGCAAAATATTAGCAATATATGTGCAGTTTTGAATCACGATTGATGTTAGGTATATCTGTTTTCACATAAATCAAACTAACAGTCGCTCGCGGCTTCAATTTCGTGGTACATGGCTTAAATGTGTCATCATAATCATCATCATCATCATCTCAGCCCGAAATCGCCCACTGCCGAGTACCTATAAGGTCTCCTTTCTCTTCAGCCTTCTCTCTACCGCGTCGTTTGATTGTGGTCGCCATTGGAGAACCTTTTATTCCCTTTCCTACCTTTTATTTGGTTGTCAGTTCTGCGAGCTATGTGACTTGCCCATTGCCACTTCAACTTGATAATTCTAAGAGCTATGTCGGTGATCTTGGTTCTTCTACTGATTTCCTCATTTCAGATTCTATCCAATATGTCTACTAATACCATAAATGCAAAAGTTTGAATGTTTGTTTCTGACACTTCAATTCAATCACTTTTGACACATTTGAGTTTATATTTGATTTGGTAAACACAGAATATAATCTGACCGTGGCAAGACTCTGAGATGGTGGAAGAGGCCCAATAGTAAAACAGTACCTACCTACAACAAAATAGTTCCTCCACATAAATATCACGGCTCACGCTTTGCGGAAAAACTGCAACTATTGATCACTATTGCACTTTGTTGTGCGACCTCGTACATTTTACGACAGGAAACCTATAAAACGATAATACTTGGACACTCACAAAGCTTAGTTAATTACAATGAACTAGCCCATACAGTCGGCGACAGTATGTAAAGACTACCCAACTGGATAATATGAATCTGTCATCTCTATAATCCATGGCAAAGATTAACACCAGCCTGTTTACGTCCACTGCTAGACGAGGCCTCCCCCATTGAATACAATGGGATTTGCCATAATCACCACTTTCGACAGGCGGATTGGTGGTCGCAGCTTTGTGTTAAGCCCTCAGGGCGGATGCTGCTGCCTACATCACTACATCCACGGGAGGAGGAGGAGGGGTCTAATCTTAGGCCGGTCACACCAGCTCCTGAATTTATCCGAAAAAGGGTGTTACGGTAGAGCACACTCTACTATACAGATTCTACAAGGAAGTTTATTTGTTTGATTCTTACAATGTGATTGACTACACCGTCGGTAGAGTAGGCTCTACATTGGCACGGCACAGTTTTGTAGTTGACTGTATCTGTAGGCAAGTGGTATAACTATTGTGCCTAGGTATTGTTATCTTCATGCACAACTAAAGTTAATCATCATCACGGCGGAAGGTCGTAACTATGCAAATAGATAATTATGTTTTAAATTAGTTTTGTGTCTATAGTAAAACATTGTTTGGACGCAAATGTAATCTAGAGTTCTTACCATTGCTAGTAGTAGAGCTCCTTGTGAAAGCGTTCGTTCGCGTATGTACCTACTACCACCATACCTTTCTGTCGCCAAGCATTGCTGTGTTCGGTTGGGATATTCTCTATCTCGCGACAGGTTAGGTTTGCAACAGGCGTAAATTGTGCAAACGTCACTTTTCGCTTGTCGCTTTTCTCATACAAAAGTTACCGTTTGAAAGCCTTGATTGCACGATTTACGCCTGTTTCAAACCTGTCGCGAAATAAAGAATAGCCCTGCCGTTAAAAAAAATTGTGTGAATTATTTATTTTATATTATGTATATTATTATATTTATTTTTATGTAGCGAATGAACTTGGGACAAAATATTAAGTCGTGTTTTTTAAACTTTTGTAAGCTGTAAACATCTGAACTTGGTGATGCACAATAACGGGACACTCTTGTAAGGCTTGAGTAGGACGCGAGCCTGCGCAGGAGTCGTTACTTAGCCTACTTTACGACGCTTTATTGCAAAAAAACATGTAGAAGACATTTTGAGGACATTTCGCGAACAATGTAAGATTATACCGACTTTGAAACGGTCAGATGATACCCACCTTCTTAACTTCAAATGTCGTTGTGAAAGGTAACAGTAAAGTCCAACTCGAGTTTACGATATTGCTAACTTTTTGTAGATTAAGGTTCTCACGTAGGTTGTCGGACGTACTTTTAGTATGATTTACGCTTCAACTCTCTAAATTGGCTCAAACGTAGAAACCTATTTTATTTAGCCTTATGTTTCTATCTCTAAGTTTCTGTTTATACTTTTGTATCGCTGTTGGTTTCTCAATAAATAAATAAATATTTTTTTTCTGGTCCTTTGTTTCGAAAATCTAAAACACTGCGTCTTTAGGTAATTCTTATCCAATTATATTTACAAAATTTTATGGAGATCTGACTTGTAGTTTTTAAATTAAAAGAAAATAAAGTTAGTTATCATTTGTTTCAAAACTGCAAGTAGTACGGTAACTATTTTCCATCAGGTGGGCCGTTATGCTTGTTTGCTTGCCTAGTAGTAAAAAAAATTACCAACCTTTTTTTATAGGTGATAGCTGGTACTTGATTATTGCAAAGGTAGATTTCTTACATGCGATATTTAAAAGTTAAATACTAGCTGATATTTTGATTATTACAAAGGTAGATTTCTTACATGCGATATTTAAAAGTTAAATACAAAAATGAGAGGCGCTAGGTTTGAAAGGTTAATTAGGTGTAAAAATAATGCAAAATTGTGCACGATTGTTTCAAGGAATGCCAGGTCTCACTCAAATTTGATTTATCGGTGTCATAGTTCATGATATAGCGAGGTTTGTTGGTACTTAACTACCTAAGATCTTTCCAAAGTCACAAAACAAGCAGCCTTTTGACGTCCACTGCTGGACGAGGTCTCACCCATAAAATACAATAAATGCCGTAATAACCACGCTTGGCAGGTGGATTGGTGATCGCAGTACTGTTGTTCAGTACTCCGGTGGATGTGTTGGTGATATCCACGGAAGGAGATGGGGTAGTATATTCATGGGCCGGACAAACCTCGCCAAATAAATTCACTGACAAAATACTCCTATTTTTTTAACCTTTAGTCCATCGAAAGAAGGACCTTTCTCTGTTGCGTTTGTGTTCGCCACTCGAGAACGTTTATTCCTCTTTATTTTTAATGGTCTGCGAGCTATATGACCATATATGACATATATTAGGTAGTTTATAAGTACGTATTTTTTCCTAAGATTATAAAACTAAATGGAGACAAAGATTTTGTTTTTCGGCAAGATATTAGTTACTTACCAATAAACAGTTTACTACGTTATACCTAAGCACATACTGATTTCCTGAAATACTTTACACCAGCAACAATAGCCTATCAAAGCAAAAATCTTTACAAAATACTATCGTAACCCTACTAATATTATAAACGCGAAAGTTTGTGAGTATGGATGGATGGATGTTTGTTACTCTTTCACGTAAAAACTACCGAATGGATTTTAATGAAACTTTACAATAATATAGCTATACATCAGAATAACACATAGGCAAAAATTTATAAAGATATTGTGTGAATTGTCCATAATATGACGATAAGTGTCAAGTAATTAGGAAAAAATCTACCATCTGCGAGCTATTCTGGCGTGCGCTGCCAAAACCGCTAGAGTTACACATATGTAATGTATGATAGAGATGTTATCTTAAATAGTCCTACAAAAAAACCCGCCACAGTATATATCTATATCTTATGTGTAAGCCATTACAACCAAAATGTGTATCCTACTAATATTATAAACGCGAAAGTTTGTTACCTATTATGTTTGTTACTTTTTGACGCTCAAACAGCTGAACGAATTTGAGTGAAATTTGGAGTGGAGGTACCTTATACCCTGGATTAACACATAGGCTACTTTTCATCATCATCATCATCATCAATTTTCATCATTATTCATGCGGGTGAAACCGCGGGGCGCAGCTAGTGATGCGATATTTTATTCGATCGATAACCGCTTTAGTTTGCCGTTAAAAATGAACCCCTCTGTCCGCCGTGGATAATAAGGCGAATAAGGCATTACACCAGGGGATGGGCAGCAGAATCCACCTGAGTAGGTACTACACCAGTACTGCGATCACCAATCCGCTTGCCAAGCGTGGTGACTATGGCAAATTGCATTTTTTTTTTTTTTTTATGCTACTTGTCAAGCAGACAAACTTACGGCCCACCAGATGGAAAGCAGTTACCGTAGCCTATGCACGTCTGTAACACCAGAGGCATCAAACGCGCGCTGCCGACCCTGAGACATAAAGATGAAAAGTCTCATGTGCCTGTAATTTCACCGGCACCCGTACCCTTCAAACCGAAACACAGCAATGCGAACACTACTGCTTGGCGGCAGAAATAGGTACGGTGGTAGTATTCTATGGAGGAAGCCTCGTTTAGCAGCGATGATGATGATGATGAACCGCTTCATCTGCTATTCGAATAGTTAATTCGGGTCTTATCTCGTAAGGTAAAAACACACCTACCTGAATACTGATTTATTGAGGCTGATCTGAAGAAAAGAAGAATAAGCTAAGGCCCGTTGTACGTACTAAGTATACTTTAGGTGCATATTTTAAGACTTGTATCATATTATATTTATTCTCATCTCAAGAATGTTATAGGTGTGGGACCAGTTTTTTTATATCCTTTGCAATAAAAGAAATCTCAATAAATACGAAATAACAAGATGAAATATAAATAAGTAGGTATTTTTTCTCGGTCTGTATTTATGGATGCATAAATGTTAATATTGTTGTAAGCGTATGATCTATCGATAATTTTAGTTGCTGTGTTTGTTTTGTGTCGGGTACAGCAGAGTTTCATCACCGTTTTTACAAAATTAGCCTACTGCTGAGATGAGATCAATGAAGATTATAATGTTAACATTATATCCACGTGCTGCCAATGTGGGATAACGCCATGTTGTATTACACGTTTTCTGTGCCACAGTGGGGTCACGGATTATATTATTTTGATGTGGGTACCTAACGTCTGTTTTTAACCGACTTCCCAAAAAGGAGGAGGTTCTCAATTCGGTAGTATATATATTTTTTTTTTTTTATATTTGTTACCGCATATCTCCGGCGTTTATGAACCGATTTGGAAAATTCTTTTTTTATTTGAATAGATATACTTCCAGATTGGTCCCATTTTTTTCAGAATCCAGTTCTGATGATGGGATCCATGAGGAATTGAGGGAACTCCTCAAATATTGTAGGCATACATATGGCGATTTTGATATTTTCAGCAAGCATTTGCATTCAGAAAGTATAATAATCCTTTCACCAGTATGGTTCTTTCATAATTTGTTTTTCATCCAAAATTATTTAGTCGAATACAATGGCGGTAGTCGGTTTTTTAAATGAAAAGTTATTTTCGACTTAGCGTACTTCGCCATCATCGTCCGCTGCTTGATAAGGGGTTCCATTGCCCATAATCACCACGTTTGGCAGGTGGATTGGTGATGTACCTAGTGCTTAAGTACTCACGTGGACGTTGCTGCCAATCCCCTGGCGCAATCTCATAGTAAGTCTTTGACTTCATCCACAAGAGGAGACGGAGAGGAATATTCATAGGCCGGACCACAGCCAGCGGTATAGGTACCTATATTAAAAAAATATCAAAACATGTTTCTTAAATTATGATTAGATGTGACTCATCTTAATTTGTGAAACTGGTTGAGTACATGAAGACTGTTTTATATTATTTTCTTTATTCAAAGTCCTTAGTAGAGAATCTTATGTTCTAAATAAATATCTGCTAAATTTCATGAACCCATAAAGGCGTACCTACATAGGTGTAAACGAACTCCAAGACGTGACATTTCTGAACACTTCACAAAGATTAGTTTGCTAGGTATTCACGTAGAAGCACTAAAACGGTGACCTATATCTTGGCTATGTGCCCTAATCTATGCAGCCCACACTGGAACGTGCCCGAGTTGAATAGCACTCACAGAAAGACTGTATAATGTAGTAGGAATAGAGCTCCTTGTGAAAGAGTTCATCCGGGGAAGTGCTACCACCATACCTATTTCTGCCGCCAAGCAGTAGTGCTTATAGGTGAAATTACTGGCACAAGATACTTTCATCTTTATGTCTCAGGATGACGGGCGCAGTGCAAAATATATTAAAATCCGTTTAGTAGTTTCGAAGATGTGCGCGAACAAACAAAAAGACAGAACTTAATTCTAAAAATCGCTGATTTGTGTTCTTTTACGCTTCTTTGCCAATTACCCCCAATTACCCAAATACACAAGGGGGGGCCCCCCTTGTTTTTATGAGGTAGGCTTATGTCCAGCAGTGGACGTTTAATGGCTGTTGATGATGATGACTCTTCTATAGTCACCCCTTTTATATTTTTATTACTTTTCTTCAATGTACAGACACACCAAGTTCTATCTTTTTATTACTATGTATAGGCAATAAATTAAAATCGTCACTCAATAGAGTTGAAGAAGTAGCCAATATAGGAGGCGATTGATTCTTGTATGTGTTGATCAGCCTCCCACCACTGTTGATAAATTTATGGACAGATCGTTCTACTCTATTAACAACGGTTCACGACTAAAGTTTGTGAAAATAAATCACTCAGGATAACTTATCTACGTCCAAATGACAAAATGTCCAACGACCAAAATGTCAAATATTTTAACTCCTGTGTCATCATCAGCTTGTAGATGTAACCCACCATTCGTAAAATTGGAAGCAGAAACCACAAATAAAGGACAAAGTCTGACTTAACTAATTTAAATGAGATGGTAAAGTGTATAGGATAAAGTGGCTCTGACGATTTTGAAATAATTTACGGATTGGAACCCTCAACACGCGTGTCTCGCACTTGTCTATTTTGTTTACTTGTTCTAACTTTGGCGCGATAAGTACTAATCATATTATGATTAATAATGGATCAAGTCAATAATCAAAATAAAGTATTTAGACCGCTAGGAGTATATGTGTTCTGTGATTTAGACTGTAAGCCAAAACAAACTACATTACTGTACACCGTCAAACAGCGGATGCTATAAAAATATAGGTAGTTAATAATACAGAGAATATACATATTATAGAATATACATAATATAGAAAATAAATGGGTCGTAAATTCTAATTGAGTATAAATTATAACGTAGTAGTTATATCTTAACCCCCCTATAACCCTCTTAATCAATTTTAAACCTTTGATAGCTAAAATAGCTTTTCTTTCATTTTACATCAGAGAGAATATAAAACAAAAGCTATTTTAATTAAAATAGCTTTAAAAAATTATTATGAATAGGTTAGGGGGTAAGTATATAGTTTTTCTCGACAGTGCCTACTGTAACTTTCCGCAACAGTACCGGGATTGATTTGGTAATCTTTTTCAGAGTTAGAGGAACCTAACCTATTTCTTTGGACTAAACATGATTTAAAGATTGCCACCGTTTGAATGTTTACGTACTGTACGAGTATACTCATGGCCTTGTAATACACACAGAGTAATTGCAATCCTCTGATTGAGGTTTTTACGATCACGATACACGAAGGCTTAGGTTATGGTGGCCATAACTATTTATAGCCTAGATGTACCTACTAGCTTGTACCCGTGACTACGCCAGCCATTATTATTTTGTAGTCTAAGAGCAGCAGAAAAGAGTAAGGTTTCATCATTAAGTTTCAGCTAGACTTATTCTTATATAAAAGTAAGCCTTATGCTAGTGTACCTAATTATATGAATTAATATTAGCCTTAAATGCAAATAGACAAACATTCTACATTAATAAAATGTAAGATCTTATATTTAGTACTAGGTAGGTGTATTTCTATAGCAGCGTTGGGTATTAAGTGTCGTACATAACGTTCCTAAAAGCAACTTAATACGTTACGTGATGGCGAATTTACGTGTCTGCGAGCTTCGCCTATGCTTAGGTTTTATGTGTTTTATCGATCGTTTTGGATTACATTGTGCCTCCTCTTCCAGATTTTTCATCATTTATGCGTCGTTTGAATCGTATTCTGAGTGGCACCCAACATGGTACGTCAACTGAAGAGTTTATTTAACTATTGCAGAACTACCATTATTATTTGTAGTATCTAACGTGGGAAGTGCATAAGAAAGCTTAAATAAACATAACCTTGAACTCTCATGTTGTTTTCCGTTTAAGTAAAGTCTGTTGTCCTATCCTTGATCTAGTTTAATCGTATGTATTGTTAAGGTTATTGAACCCAACTCATTCCGTCTTAATATGTAAATGATGCCACTATTAGTCTAAGATATTTTATTAAAATCTTCCGTACTACGTGACACGCATTTGGTAAGTGTTCCCTTGTACGTAGGTAATATATTGTAGTCTTTAGGTTAGTGGATAGAAGTTGAAATCTTACAACCTATATTATATACCCAGTACAAAATACAGAGTAAGCAAATTTACTCGATCGTGTCTTTTTTAATATTAAATCAAGTAATGAGAAAATCCTTCGTATTGTTAAGTGTATAATGTTACATTCAATCAAATGTTAATGAGATAGTATAAACCATAAAGTTATAGCTGTGATTGATATCAAGCTGACAATGAGTTCGTAAATTGCATAAAATAATTGATTATGTTGGTTTCACACCATAAATCTATACTAAGGTAGTATATTGTAAGCACAATAGTGTATTACCATAACATGGAATCAATAACAATTACTATGTAAACGATACTTTAAAAACAGCCAGCTCACACTTCTATGACGATTATAAAGCTAACAATGGTTTACACAAATATTTTTTTTATTTATTACCTAGTAGTGAGCCAGCTATTCCTTGAGCATTGATTAAAATGAGCAACATTGTGAAGAGCAATATATCACAAGCATTATGGCTCTTCGGACCAAGATAAATTACATTTTGTTGGGTTACTGAGACAATGTTTATAATAAACACACTTGTTATATCTGACTTTGGGGTCACACCGACCCCAAACACTGTACCAACTGAATTTTATCTTCTTATTTTATAGCTTTATAATTAGTAGCCAATACGAGACCCACAAACTGTTATCTGTAATTAATGGATAATGTTATCAAAAATAACACAAACCTTTATGCATTTCAAGTAAATATAGAATTTTCTACTTGCTAATTCTGAGAGCTTTGTCTGTGATCTTGGTTCTTCTACGGATTTCCTCATTTCGGTTTCTATTAGTAGCAAATCATCAGCCTGTAGAAGTCCACTGCTGGACATAGGCCTCCCCCTTAGAATGCCACGATGTACGGTCTTGAGCTTCCTCCATCCACCGACATCCTGTGTCGTTTATAATGTATTTAGTCCATCGGGTGGAGGGCCTTCCTCTAACGCGTCGTCCGGTTTGTGGTCGCCACTCGAGAACCTTTGTTTTCCATCGGCTGTCAGTTCTGCAAGCTAATATGACCTGCCCATTGCCACTTTAACTTGCTAATTCTTAGAGATATATATGTCGCTATTTCACTAATATTATAAATACGAAAGTTTGTGAGTAGGTATGTTTGCTACTTCATCGCGCTGTAACAGCTGGAGCGATTTGGTTAAAATTTGTAATGGATATAGCTTATACCCTGAATTATCATATAGGTTAACTTTTATCCCGATATTCTCACCGGATCGAGACTTATGCCGGTAAAACCACGGGGCACAGATAGTAGCTCAATAAATATTTGACGGATATTGAATGTTCTGTAATCTCAATGTCAAACATTTCCGATGCAATGTAGGGTAAGGCCTCGTCGTGTAAGAAAATACACTTTTGTTATTTTACACACATGTTTATGTCTGCGGCTAATGGAGGTCGATTGGAAAATCTAACATAAAATCTAGTGATAGAAAGGCAATTTTTATCTTACTTTGAAAAAAAAAGGTTGAAATGAGTTACGAGTTGACAATGGTTTTAGTTTTCAATCTTAACTCAAACCCTGCCATTCACAGTTTTATGTTCCCGTTCAAGTTGAAACAAAATCTAAGCAAGTTTGGATTTGGTTTCTCCTAATTAGAATATTACCAAGAAGGTTATTTCACAAAAGTCAATTTATTGAATAACCATAATTTAAGGTCAAGTATTGTATAAGTGTCCGGGCGCCGCCGTTGTGTGTCCGGCCTTAGAATAGACCCTCCATCTCCTACCGGGATGTCATAAAAGTTGACTGCGGGATTACACCAGGGGATAGCCAGCAGCATCCACCAGAGTACTTAATACCAATACTGCAATCACCAATCCGCCTGCCAAGCGTGGTGATTATTGCGAATCCCCAATTGAATACAATTACGTCCAGCAGTGGACGTAAACTGGCTGGTGACTATGATGATATATTTAATAATTTTTATTTTAATTATTATTTTTGTGTTTTTTTTAAATGGGACAGTATGGGGTAGGTACCAGATTACTTACAATTTGTATGAGAAAACATTTTATTAAATTTGACTAACTTCTGCTGCTCAGATTTTTTTCTTCCGATACAATGAAACAATCCTTACATGAAAGTGAGTCGATATGCATAAAAAATTTTTTGATCAAAACTACTCATTTTTATGGAGAACTCACGCTTGACCAAAAAAATAACTATGCCAAAATCATATTCATACAAAATGAGCAAATGGTTCCAAACACAGTTTTCCCATTTAAAAAAAACAGCCTGTATATTTATGTTTCCTCTCTATTATCTGTAAACATTTATTTATATTTTATTGTAAACTTACTGAATAATGCTCTATCATCAAATAAGAAATAATAAGTCAATGTTTTTTTTTTAATTTGATTAAATGACTTGTGACATTGCAAATGCAATACCTCTTTATATGTTTTTTTTGTGGCCCATTGCAAATGCAATATATGTTATATATATATATATATGTGATGTAAATCAATTAGCTACGCACGGCTACGTAGACCGTCTACGTAGCGCTACGCATCGCATCTATGTCACTCTGCACCCTATTATGCTAACTTTATAAACACAAGACTAGAAATGTTTATGAAAACAAGACTATTTAATGTTTCCCTTCAAAACCGAAAGGCATCAAACGCTCCGAGCGAAGAAAAAAAAATACTTCATACTCATACTTCTGGCTGCATTGTAGACGTAGGTACTAAATAAATAATACTCAGAAACATTATTTCTACATTTATGATAGAAATTATCATCCACAAAACAGTAATTTGCTCGTGATGGAAATCCATTAGCTACGCCACCCACGTAGCTTGTCTACGTAGCGCTACGCACCGCATCTAGGTCACTCTGACGCCTCATTATGTTATGTAAGTCGTTGTAATATTATTTTGATAAATTTCTTCTATTGTATAATAAAAAGAAATATATATTTAATCGAAAATACACAGACACACATAACATATAGGTAGAAGAAAGGAAAGCGCAGAAATTACAATCAATAACACAACCCAACCATTACTTAGTGCTAATTAACCGTCCGTCCGTGCGATGCGTGTGTGGAGCCAAACAGCAGCATAATGTCTCAGCATAATGCTGCTCTACATGCCAAAACATATGAAATAGCGCGTCATCATCTTCATCAGCTTCAAGTTGGTTGGACATAGGCCTGCCCCATAAAATGCCACGACGACCATTCTTGAGCCGCCTCTACCCACCAATTTCCTGTGCCCTTCAAAATGTCGTTTGTGTTCCGAGAATTGGTGCTTTCTACACTGCGTCGTCTGGTTCGTGGTTCTTTTAAATCGGTAATTTTAAAATAATTGAGAACTTTCTCCTTTTTTTTGTAATAGGTTAAAAATTAAGTTCCGATCTGAAACGCAGATTTGTACTGTGTTGCACATACATAAATCATAATATTATTTTTAGTAACCTTTCTAGTATTATTAATTAAATCAATATTTATTTGCAGAAATAAAAATAGAACTAACACACAGACAAATTAAACAGTTGAGCCATAGTGTATTAATTAGCAAATGATTATCATTTATGTCAGGATTCAATACCATGTTTTTGATAAAATTTCTGGATTCAAAAGCAAATAATAAATGCCTATTCGTGGTTAGGTGCCGGTAAATATGCGTAGATAAAATAATTGGAAATTTACATGGTGTTTCCTTGTACTGCTACGGTTATTTATTATTTAACATTTATTTAAAATTAAAAGTCAGAGTTCATAAAAATGTCCTAAGTTAACTGTGTTAACTTAAGGCCTTCAATTGCATTAATAGGTAATAATATAATACAAAAAAATAACTGTACTTCACGACACATATTTACGAGTTAATTTAAACTCATTTGTAATGAGCAAAAACTGCCTATTCGTGGTTAGGTACTGGTAAATATGCATAGATAAAATAATTGAAAATTGATGTGGTTTTTCCTTGTACTGCTGCGGTTATTTATTATTTGAAGTTTATTTAAAATTAAAGTCAGAATTCATAAAAATGTCCTAAGTTGACTGAGTTAACTTAAGGCCTTCAATTGCATTAATAGGTGTAGCAATACAAAACAAATAGCTGTATTTTACGACACATTATTTACCAGTTAATTTCATTTCATTTGTAATGAGCATAAAAACTGCCAATTCGTGGAGTACAGGTGCCGGTAAATATTATGAATAGATAAGTTAACCGGGAAATATGTGGTGTTTCCTTGTACTGCTACGGTTATTTATTATTTAAAATCAAAGTCAGAGTTCATAAAAATGTCCTAAGTTAATTGAGTTAGCTTAAGGCCTTCAACTTCATTAATAGGTGTAGTCGGAGGCCAACTCCACCTTAGCTTTTACACTTTATAAAAGCCATCGACTACAGATAGTACCTAATCAAGTTGAAGGCCTTACCCGTAAGATCGTGGATTTGGCCTACCTGTACAACATTCTTGTTTTTAGCATTTGCGTAGTTTCAGACTTAGTGAAACTTTTAGTAGTGTAGTTAGTATTAGTGTGATTTATTTTTGGCATACACTCATCAAGCCCTTTCATTTGATACCAAACTTACTATATTCATATTAATTATATTTTTTTGGAGATTGGAAAAATGCGGAAATTTCCTCCATATACAATTTACTGTGACGTAATATAGCCTATGACACGCGGAACCCATTTTGTACCTCTGTGTTGTGTTATTTTTAACCGACTTCAAAAAAAGAAGGAGGTAGTCAATTCGGTTTCGTTGTTTTCCTTTCGGTTTGCTGTAGTCGGTTAAAAATTGTTTCTACATCTGCACCAGATTCGTTTTAAAGTTGATCCAGACTTAGATTTTACTTTATCGAAAATAGCAATGTATTTCGAAAAATTTGTAAAATGTGTTTACGTATAGCAATCGAGGAAACATAAAAAATATTTATAATCTCGAAACACTAGACCAATAATTAATAATTTACGATTCATTTCATCTTAACACGATCTGCTCATATAAAACAATCAAGGTGACTCTAACCTTGCATGGTATTGATTAATGCCATTCTCGACGCGTGAGAATATCTCAGATTTTGTAATTGAAAACACTACTTCGACGGATATTAATTACTAATAGATAAGACAAATATCAAATTCAAATATAGTTTTAAAAAACATATGCTTATAAGAATTTTAATAAATAAGTAGGAATATTACCAATGACAAACCAACCTTTTAAATATTTTGGGCTTTATAATTATTTATTTGTATAATGAATTGAGTAACAGTTGCGCAGTTAGTAGTTAATTTTGTTTGCGATAATAGTTTCCTCTAGAAATCACGAGCACGTGTGAAATTTGAACCCGCTTCAATCACGTTCTTTTCAAAAGTAATTCTTTACGTAATCTTGCTAACGTAGGTTTGCATTAGCGACTTTTATTTATTCTGTGTCATCACCTCGAAACTTTATAGACAGGTTGTCTATCGCAGATTATTAACAAGTTAGTGTGGTCAGTGCAGTGTAGGCGGAGCCTCAGTGCGCAAGGCAACGCAGCTATTGGCGGAACCGAGAGGGCATTGCATTAAACGTGCTTGATAAGAATGCTAATGTGAAAATATTTTTTTGGTATTGTAAAACGGGTCAGCCCTGAATTTCACAATGGAACGTTTAACGCTTTACCATTTTAGATTAGAGTCTAGCTTGAGTCATAATGCTCACATTCGATTCAGTGCTAGTAGACTCTTCTTCATCATCCGTTAGACTTCCACTGTTGGACGAGGCCTCCCTCATTTTATTTCATTTCATTTATTCACTTATACTCTGATTTTAAATTTTAGACAATTTTTGTAAACAAACAAATGTCAAGATATGCCACTGTGTGTATAAGTGTCATGTATGTGTGTCATATGTGAATTTACACGTATGCTACACAATCATGACACTTATACACACAGTGGCATGTCTTGACATTTGTTTGTTTACAAAAATTGTCTGAAATAAAAAATCAGGGTACAGTTACGTAAAAAAAAAGAATACAAATGTTCAAACAAATAGTTAGGTAAGTACTAGGTACATGAGAAAACAATAAATTAACAATTAATTTTGTATACAACAAATTAACCAAGCTACACAGGTAGGTAATACTCGTATTGGTCAAGAATGTTGGTGTTATAATGCAATTGAGGGATTTGCCATGATCCTTGGTTCACCACGCTTGGCAGTTGGATTGGTAATCGCAGTATTGGTGTTGAATACTGAGGTAGATGCTGCTGCCCATCCCCTGGTTTAATCCCATACAATATCCAAGAGAAGAGACGGAAGGGTCAGGGGTGCGATATTTTAAAGTCATAGAGTGACTAAATTTCCAAATTTCTATACATCTGAAACTCATTGATGACTAAAATTCTTAAAGCTATGATATTAATAAAAGTGCCTCTCCCACAGTACGTCTTGTGAAAAACGGTGAATTGCGGCTTTTTTGATGATATTTAGACGCGCAGTGACTTTCAAAAATCGCACCCCTGCAGGTCTAAAATTGCCACTTTTTATGAATCATAATACAACGATTCATATAAAGGAATTGCTAAGAATCTGCTGAGAATTCGGAAAAGGAATTACAACTAGATGAATTTGCCACATTGAGCAATTCATCTGGTAGCAATTCGATTTCCCAAATCTCTGCAGATCCTTAGCAATTCCTTTATATGAATCGTTTTATGATTCATATTATGATTCATATAAAGTGGTATTTTTAGACCTCCTGTTCTTAGGCTGGACACACCACGGCACAGAGGCTCTAGTAGACTCTAGGTAGGTACTTATTAAATAGATTTTTTAATAAAATTAATAAGTACGTAATACCTAACACAGTTCAGGAAAATTAAAAATATAATTAGGCAGGCAGTACCAGCAAGTAAATGACATGTAAAACCAACAAAACAGTTTTAGAAGTTTAAAGAACGAGTTTGGGTTTTCCATCAATTGTTCTGTAAAAACATTACCTAATCTAAAACATAATAAATTACCGGATGTGGTTATAATATACGAAAATAACTTTAATCTGAGAGTATTCAATTTATAAATTTTTAGGTAATACTCTAGATATCTACCAAATTCTAACGTAACACGATATAGTATTCTGCATTTTCTACTCAGGTGTCTATTCACTTATCTTTCAACTTAGCTGCATGTAAGTAGAGTTGAGTATTTCACGCATAATGGACCATCCATAGAGTTCGAATGCGGAAAAGGGAGTTCTTTAACATTAACATTAGTTGAGTATTTGTTTTATAGTTTTAAGACGCTATAGGTTCAAAAAATGCCATTAATGACCTCTAGAATATTTAAGTTTTTGATATGAGTTCTTATATAGTTCACAAAAAGAAAAAAATATTATCGTATTCTTAAGCTTTTTATGTAGTGAAATCATAAATTCAATAAACAATTTGAATTACTACACTCGATTACAAAAGATACCTTTTTAAATTTTAAATCTAATTTTAGACTAACTAAAAAATTCCATTCAAAAAAGGTCAAAGGAATTCATCAACAAAACTTTAAAGGGAATTTTATTTATTTATTATTTATTGCTGTTTGACATTATTTTTGACATTGTTTTTATATTTTTATTTGTATTATTATTATTCTGTTTTTTTCTGTTGTTTTGAGTAATGTAAATTTTATTGTATTTGTATGGTTTAATATTATTTGATTGTGTTTAATTAGTGTAATTGGTACCTTGCCGTTCTAATTAAAGTAAATAAATAAATTATATCATTATTTTATACGCAAAACCAAGGTATAAGAGCGTGCGCTCGCCTTCTTTAGTTCATACAATAATATTCGTTGAACCTATAGCGTCTTAACCCACACTCATGGGAAATAAATATAAAATCTTAGTATTTCAGTGTAGGTTAGCACTTTAAAAACAAATAAGTAACTATTGAGTAGGCAATGCTACACCTCTCGTCAATCAACTAAACTAACTTTAGTTATGAACTGTAACGTTTCCTCGTTAACTGTGAACCTTGGATAACGTAACGTTTGTAACGTTTCCTCTATAGATGGAGCTACGGCGCTTTGAGCCGATGATACCATTCCAAAAATTCAACCTGTAGTGGACATGACCAGTGGCGTAGTGTTTAACGCATCTCCGTATCAAAGAGGCGGTCGCAGGTTCTATCCCCAGCTGGTTGGAAAATATATTAAAACTATCATTCGTTCGCGGCTCCGCCCGCGTGGAACCTCTATTGGCTCCGCCCACGTGGAACCTCTATATAAGCTATAATACTGTAAAGTTTCTTCAAAATCCGATCAGTAGCTTTTGCATGAAAGAGTAACAAACATCCATACTGACAAACTTTTACTTTTAAAATAATATGGTATAGTAGGATTGGATGTTAGTAGTAGCTAGAGTACTCTGTGCTTGCACACTGCCCTGACGTGTGATGTTCCGTCGCTAACATATTATTGCAAAACAGGTTTTATTAGATTTATAGCTTTACTGTCACTTTTATATACGTGTAATCCTTACAATACCTATTACTCAACAATGAAAACATTATTAACCGTGGATTTCCACATGAAGAATTATTGACTGGAATATTTTTCTATATAACCTGAATAACGCAATACCATACCTCAAGCTGATCACTGACCTAACGCAGAGTGACCAAGAAAGTACCGGTGTCTCGGAAGTATAGTAGCAATGCAATGTAAAGGGCTATTACATTCAGGCTTAATAAATGTAGGTACGTCTAAGAACAAGCATCGAACGAAACAAGAGGAATGTTTTCCAATGACAATGAAGCAGATCATAGATGAACAAAGGGTTTCAATAGATAATAGAACAAATGAAAACAAACACGCACTAGAAATATTTTTCTGATGTTTCTAAACAACGCTCTTGACACCATATATTTGACAGCTCTTGAATTATGACTAAACTAAAGAAGGTTGGAGTCATCTTATCATCAGCGGTTGCCATAATCACTATAAATAAAAACAATAAAATTAAAATTAAATCTTTTTTAAAATGAAATTATTTATAATAAATTAATTTTTTTTTAACAATTTAAATCATAAAACTTTCAAATAATATAATTAATTATTATAAATTTTTAATTGCTTGGCAGGCGGATGTGAACGCAGTATTGGAGTTGAATACACATGTGGATGCTGCTACCCAATCCCCTGGTGTAATCCTTTACTCGGCGGAGTAGGGTGGAGTAGTTTGATTAAAAATGTGCTATTATAACATGGTATCTGACAAATTAAGTAATTACATACCTAAGTTGGCTATCGGAGAACCAATTTCACCTATTTATGTTTATGTAAACACTTTTATGAATATGTGGTGACCTACTATTACAAACTTATACCTAAAAGTATATCTTTGTGGCTATCAGCTATCGCTATATCTATCCAACTTCATCGAAATTGGTTCAGCTGTTATGGCGTGATTAGGTAAAAACAAAAATACAAATTTTCATATTATGTTTGTACTATTGGAACACCCGCAACAACATCCACGTGGAGTTTTTGTCCATAAAAAAATCAACAACCCGTGAGGGGATGAATTTCAGAATTTATTTTCTTAGTACAGCCGTAGACCACAAGAGGAATTTACCTCCAAATTTCCGGTCAGGCTTAGGATGTGCATTGTGATTGATAAACCGTCAGTGATTTCATACCTACATATATTGATAGTGCCTTGTTGTGTCCGGTCTAAATAGAGACCCCTCCGTCTCCTCCCGTAGATGTCATAAGAGCTGACTAAGGGTCCCATCACCTGGCAGAAGAACTGCCTGAGAACTCATCACCAATCCGCCTACCAAGCGTGGTTATTATGGCAAATCCTCCCATTGCATTCGATGGGGGGAGGCTCGTCTTACGGCTGATGATGATATTTTGGTAAATACAAACTTACTGACACGAAATAAAATGACAACTATTTAGTTAATCCAAAAGGAAACATTGTCTAAACTGTTTCAAGGTTACAGGATAAACAAACCTGAAAATTCTAATAACAATGTGATCGCGTATGTTCAGCTATAATTGGAAATTGATGACGTTTCAAAAAGTACCTAACCACAAGTAGGTATTAAAATAAAAGCCGATGTAGTGCATTGTTGCAAACGTCAACTGTTTTTGAAAATTTAAATTGGAATTCTCAAAGCAATTAATTAGTTTGTTCATTGTGTCACAGCTTATTTCATGGTCACCCTACTAAGTAAGTTGTCGTATTGTGGCCAAGAAAGGAGACTTGTGACTAATGGTGAAACAACGAGTGTGGTGAAAAGTATCAGTGTCAGTGTCAGTCCTTTTATGTATATGTTACATTTTCGAATTTTTGATTCTTGGACATGCCGTTTTCCCATGATCTTTTTCTTTACCAGTGCATTATTTTAGAGCATGCATTATTGCACCCTTAAAACATAGCATCGTTTATTGATGTTTTAAGGGCGCAATAATGCATCAATGCATGGTACTAATCATAGAACAGAATCCATTTTCTGTGCATTCAAAATGTAGAACAAAGTAGAAATTTCTAGAATTGACAAAAGTGTAAAAAATGTTACGTAAAATAAAGTTTTCAACCGTCTCAACAATGAAAACACTACCGTACGGTACGGTAGTGTTTTTCATTGATGAGGGGTACGGGTCGTACTCCTGGTGACTTTCGTCATCGTTTCATAAAAAAAAAGCAAAAGTGTGCAAATGTGTGTGTTTGTGGAAGCAAATTCCTCATCATCATTATCAGCTGACAGAAGTCCAATTCTAGACATAAGCCTCACTAAAGAATGCCAAGCCTTGAGTCTTGAGCCGCCTACATCCACCGACTACCAACAACCTTTACAATGTTCCATTGAGTAAGGGTACCGTCCTGCACGGTGTCGTCAGATTCGTGGTCGCTACAGAGAACCTTCATTCCCACATTGTCGGTTTTACGAGCTATATGGCCTGGCCATTGCCACTTCAACTTGTGAATTCTGAGAGCTATTTCAGTGAACTTTGTTCTTCTACACATGCAGTGAGTAGCTGGTAGGCGGCTGAGATTCAAGTGACCCGCTGCGGGACAAATATTTGCATGATCTGCACTTATTTGTTCTGGGTCTGCGTTTTGTGGTACCATGGTACTCATAGTTCCTTGATACCCACGACACAGGGAATCATAGTTATGGCATCAGGACTATGTGTATGACTATTAGGTGTTATGTTATGTGAGTGTGACAGCAATATAATCTCTATGAGCCTGCTTACTTTCAACCAGTTAGGAGTAATACGTGCACATATATAGTGCCTTCACAGCTGTATATATGAAGGTACCTATTAAAGTACTTCAAGCAACCTGAGAGTTCACAGAAATGTAAACACAGCTGCAAGACCGCGCTCTCAGCGCATTAGTTTGGTGTGTGCTTCTGTGCTGGTGTGAGCTCACGTTATTGATGACGATAGCTCAATTTGTCAACGCAACGTGATGAACGGGTGTTCCCTTTTACTATCGATGCTCCTACCTATCTGTTTAGAAGATCTTCTACAAATATCAAACGATAAACATCAAGTTGATAGACAAATGAAACTTACACACTAGTAGAAAAAAATATTTTGGCAAGGTAAAACTGCACGCCTCTCCACAGCTTTTACACAAAATATTACAGAAGGCCAGCTCAGTACAACAAGCGATAACACGCGCACGCACACATAGACGCGTACCCACGACGATCTCGGTAGAGCTCAGTCGACGCCGACGACACGCTTCGCCTGTTGTACTCAGCTGGCCTTCTGTACCTATATATTTTGTGGCTTTTACTTGGCTCTTGACACAAGCTTGACGTTCGAAAACGGCCCTTGTAATTACGGACTATGGAATATTTGGGGTGTTCAGTAGATTAGACGTACTCTACCTAGATTATTATGTCGTACCCGTTTTCGTGCATTCATTATTATTGTACTTGCAAGCGGTAGGTATTTGTTTATTATTATGTCAACGTATTAATAGTTAAGTAAGTAAACCACCCCATGCCAATTTTATACAGTCCATTTTATCAATAAGTTGTCTGGTAAAAATCGCAATAAAGCGATAAGACCGCCCATTGCATAACATAGTTAGTTTTAGTTTTTATTTGTAATATTGATTTGATAATATGGTGTGCATAAAAGTATTTTATATTTTTGTATCTTCTATTATCTTTAAGGTTATTTATTAGATTTAAGAACTTTTGTTTTAAATGTTTAACCTGATTTCTTTCATTGATGTCCTAATAAATAAAATACAATTCAAACTGAAAGTTCTGAAAAGGTAACCTTTTACTAACGCCATAGAATCGAATAAGTAGTTCAAACTTAAAATTTTCTAGTACTTTCAACAAAAGTTATAAGTGGGTACTATCATTATTTTGTATCTAACCTTCGTTTGATAAAGACTCAACGAAAGAAGTGATAAATTATTTGAATAAAGAATTAAAAATTAACTACAATAAAGAAATAAATAAAAATGTCTGTATTATGGGCGATATTTTAGAATGTATTTGTATTTTTTGCGATTGGCAAAGCGCCCGTGTTAACTATGTTTCTAAAAGAAAACAGATTTCATTTCACCACACGTTTACAAATTAAAATCCAAGCGAAGTTAAATAAAATATGGTTTGTTACAGAATCAGAAAAACTGATCGTTCCATAAGCTATCCCTACTTTTGCATTTATATACCAATAATCTATATTATAATTATAATAAATGTCTCTAAAACTTTTACTTCCGCTATTGGCAAGGCGCCATCCACAAACAGGACAACGGAAGCATCTGTCATTTTGTTCTGTCCAATGCTCACGTTTATCTTCGTTTATACCTATAGATTTATTATTATAGCCGCTATTAAACCTCGTCCAATTTGTTATGTTGAAACATATTTCAATATTCTTTGCTCCAAATATTTTAGTTTTAATTCTACATCCATTGTTATCTTAAGCTTTGGTTCGTATAAGCAGCCACTATTGTTCTTAGAATTTCTTATTCCGTCTAAACCTGACCTTAATTCAGATTCATACCAACCGCTGCGTGCTTTTGAGGAATGAGGACTGAATTAAAATGTATTTATACGTCAATAGTTTTATAGCATTGTCCTTTCAGCGGACATAAAATGGAACGTCTTTCCTTGGCTGCAAAAATGACACATCATTTTCTATTCTTGCATTATTTGTTCACAGAAATAGATACCTTACACAAGTTGTAAGCATCGTAGAGTAATTCGCTGAGGCTAGTTATCAAAGTCGTAAAAACTGGGGCAGTTACAATTCCTGTCATTTCTATTAGACATGGTCCATTTATCACCGCGACTAGAAATTAGAGAATGATAAAATTATATCTGTCTGGAGCGACGTGACGACTGACGTTTGTACTGACGTGAGGTTTATTCATTCACACCTTTGCTAATTGGAACTGTGCCAGAAATGGACCTCCTACCTGGCGTTTATGATTATTGACTCGTTAATAACAAATCGAAAGTCTTTTGGTTTACCCACTCCATCTGCATGACCTAAATAATGTTTGCCCTCTATATTTCAAAATTTTGCTTAAAGGCAATTTAATCGTTTAAAAGTCATAACTTGAAGTTGTTAATTGTACAAGAGAGAAATCTGCTCAAACGAATATTTTTAAAAACAACGTGTCTTTGCACGCCGACTTAGGCCAAACTTCACCAACAGGTTTGCTGTTTTGGCTGTTTATCCAAAAAACATTTATTTTCGTACATTATCTGTCATCATCGATGGTTACTGTTCGTGAACTTGGGCTCTATATTTCAAAGCAGGGACGAAAAATACATAGAATCAAATCAGTAAAGTATTTATTTGACTTGAATGAAGAGGCAAAGATCAAAAACAAGTATGTGGAACAGCAGATTTATTACCTTGGCCCTTTCTGAAGACCAGCGCTGCAACGTATCTAGGTCTGGTGCAGCCTATGCTGAGTCAGGGACCCTATTGATCCAACCTTAGTTTTCGCTAAATATGTGTTTATGTAAGTATTTATGACGTGGTGTGTCCGGCATAAGAATAGACCCCTCCATCTCGTTCGGTGGATGTCGAAAAAGCCGACTAAAGGGGACCAGAGGATGGGTATTGGGCTGCAGAATCCTCGTTTAACATTGGACGTCTAATGGGTGATCATGAAGTATTTTTATGGTGACAAATAAATGTATTTTCTTACATTCTATGCTAATTGAAGTTTTACAATGTCACTTAGCTAAATAGAATTTCTCAAAATCTGTAAAATTGATTCAAAATTTAAGAGAACATGACAAAAATAGTGACCAATAAAAAACGGGTGGACGGAACATTCAACCCGATACTAGCATTCAAATTAAAGAATAGCTCAAGTCTCAAGGCCTGACTTTGTTATTTTAGTTTTATACAACAGTTTCCGAACAGTCACATCGTTTCATTCATTCAACAGCACTTTTCCATTAGGCAATAGTTACAATGGCATAACATCCTCGGTAGAGTTAAATTATTTTAAAAACTAACTATTCCTAGCCCCGCTTTGAACCAAATTCTAGTTTTCTTTTTTCTGTAGTTACGTTCGTGTGACTGAGGTATGTTGGTTCTTCGTAATCGTTGAAATAACTTAAAAAACCGTTGTCTACGGGTGGTTTATTTACAAAAACAACTGAAGTTTCAAAGACGGTTTTGAGAGACTTAGTTTTACTTACGTCACTATTTCTCTATATTTAAAATGAATTTGATTGTAGCACCAATGTTTATTGCCTCACCATATGGCACACTCTTTAACAAAAAATATACCTACATATTTTTCACAAAACACTACCTACTACCACAGAAAACATCTAGACATGTTATGACATGCAATGTTTTACGGACTATCTTATTAATATTACAAATAATAAAGTTTGTTGGCAATGCAGCCAGCGTCTTAGGGACGCTTCCGTCTGGTAGTAGTTTGGATCAGTTGAGTTATTTAGATCGTTTTCAACGGTCTTTAGATAGATCAACTGATTCATTTGTATGTTTTAAATTTTCTATATACTTGTATAATTGCATTATTGATTTCGTAAAACAATATACATCGTGAAAATAGTTTTATGTTCGGATTTTTGTTGCTCAAAAACGACGTAGAGGTTAAACCGTTTTTAATTAAATTTGGCAGTGATAGATTAGAATCTTGGTTGATACAAAGATCTATTTATTATTCCCGTACCTACCATGCGAGTGAATCCGCAGGTAGATGTTAGTTTCTTATTAGGCTAAATCATTTCGTCGTCATCATGGACGTCCATAGCTGTTGTAAGAGGCATAATATAGAACATAGAAGCATGGGGAGAATTGTCATAATCACCACGCTTGGCAGGAGGATTGGTATTCGCAGTATTGGTGTTGGGTTACCCAGGTAAATGTTGTTGTCCATCCCCTGTTGTAATACCCGTTTACCTCCACGGTTGGAGACGGAGGGCTTTTTTCTTAGGCCGGAAACAACACATTATTTGATGTTGTTTAATAAGTCTTTAAAATAAGAAATGTTTAAGAATTGGTTTAATCATTTTTTTTTATAATTTTATTCAAATGTTCTTTAGTTGTGCAGAGTTATCAAACAAATAAACTAAAACTATTAAACAAATTTTTACTCTTTATATGACCTTCCTGTTAAATAATTACCTACATTTGAAAAATAAAAGATAAAGCAAGTAAGTAAGTATACATATTAGTGGGTTTAGCCTACCTTCCCACAATACAGGGAATCCCAGTGGGGGGGGGTTTAGTAAATAACCTACTTACTTATGTAACTATACCTACTGTCATAGTTTAAATCAACATTTTTGTTTGGTAAATAACCAAGGTACATTACTATACAGGATGTCCCACGGCTATGCCACATGGAGGGAAAGTACCTTAAATATTGTAGATGGAACATTTTACTGAAAGAAGACATTATTTGAATTTAAAAAACAATTTAAACTGCATTCATAGATATTTAAATAATTACATGGTTGAACCGGGAATCGAACCCGTTACACGAGAAAAATAATCATCCTGTAGCTTTATCATACCGATTGAAAGGCTTCATCATAAGGATTATTTTTTGCTAAGTAACATAGTATCAGAAATAAAAGGAAGAACAAGAATTTTACCATTTGATGATAAATTTTGTTCAGAAAAATGAAAAGCTGACATTGCCGTAAGGACATAAAACTGACATTATCATAAGTACCTATTACTAATAAATGTACCCACTTGAGAAGAACCAGTATTAAAGTGTCCACGAGCTACATGCAGAAGTTAAACGTATTATTCTAAATATCCACCAAAACAAGATCAAAAAATCGTCAGGGAGCGAAATAATCAAAAGAGTGCGACTTTGTATTGAACAGGGACTCATTTTGAGCATTTGATAAATTGATTAATTTTGTATAGAAAATGTTAAATTTCATGGTCTTCCTTTTATTTCTGACACTATACGTACGTTTAAATTGTTTTGTGTGAGTATAAATATTTCTAACAAAGCCTTAGTGAGCACTGAATTAATAATAAAAAACTATGAATTTTAATAATGCTGGCATACCCCATATAGTCCAGTTACAGACTTCACTTGTAACACAATTTCTAAAAACATTATCTATAACACGAATAAAAAGTTAATAGAAAGTAATTACGAGTGGCGTGCCTTTGTGTACTTAGTTACCGACGCGCCCTCTGGAGGCAGATAATGTTAATAAATTAGGCCCGTCTGTCATAACGAGACACGAAAAATATTAGAATTGACCTCGTTGTTACCATAAATACGAATAAAGTTACAATTTACACAGAGTTTAAAGTGTGTCACACATATAGCAGATGCGGTAAGATATATGTACCTGAGCGCGTATCTGTCCATATCGGAGCAACACACACGTAGCAGATCACTTATATTTTACCGTCAAGCATCTGTAGGCACCGACATATCAAAAGATGGACAGATGATATCTGTGTATACAAATATATTGATGATATAGTTTGAAGGTTTCCGCGTGAATGTATCATTTTCGTATATTGTCGTATCTGCTACGTGTGTGATGCACTTAATACTGAAACAAAATATACTTGCAGTTACAGGTCCAAGTCCACCAACACTAAAACAGGTGGTTACTTTAATCTCTGTCATGATGAAAGATATGTTATGAAAAAATGCAAAACCAGTTTATAGAGAGCTAGAGATGGTAAGATTCGATACCTGGCTGTTTGATATGGAATGGTTTTGGAAAGGCATTATGGGTTCTATTCAGTTAGTATTCAATTAGGGGCGGATATTTGCAACCTGTTTCTTATACCCATGGGGATTCAATTTTAAAAAATCAATCAAGATTAATTAATTTTAATCACAAAAAAACAAGTCTTAAACATCCTGCTGGTGAACTTAATTATGATTAAATATTTATTGATCAATATAATACATATAAAATCGTTGAGTAACTAACTCACTGACTGACTACACACTGTCAACGCGCAACCTAAACGGTAAGTTAAATTAATTAAATAATTTAAGTTTAGACCTTAAATTTGAAGAGTACCTACATTAGTTCCACTAGTAGAGAGACCTAGCCAGTCCATCCCAAGGTTATCTGGAAGAGATCACTCAAAGCGATAATACCTCTCATTGCACTTCCACGATTGTTAGTTTGTATTTATATTTAAGAAATTTTTAATTTTGTGTTTCAGTTCATAATTTATTACATTTCTAACTTATTCAGATTTATTATCAATTATTAAATTATATAAAATACTAAATATGAAAAAAAATATGTTTCTGCTTTATACATAATTCGATTAACAACATACCCAGCAGATGCTATATATTAATAAATTATGAGATTCCGTCATTTAATGATGAGTCCGGACATGATATCAAGTTAAAGATGATCTTCAAGCAATAAAATCTTATAAAAAGCTATTTTCATATTTATTAACCGAATTATCATAATAATAAATCACGTTGAAGACTCCTCTCAGTCGCCTTGAAATGTAAAATCAATATAACCACGAATTTGGATTTACATAATCTCGGTATTCACGTTGAATAATTTAAGTTCTCAATCCTATTATTACGGCTAATATTTTGAACTGGTATGGAACTTCGAATTTTGTAAAAACCAGTCTAAAATTGAATATCTCTGTTAGGTATTAAATTGGGTATTATAAATTCAAAGACAAAAGTGTTTTATCTTATTATAAACTAAAATTAACTCCTGTTCTAACGCCTAGAAGAGGCAGGGCAACAAACACGGCTTAGCTTATTTTGATGATCTCTTCCTACTAGGTGGTCCCTACCACCTACCTACCTTTTAGGTTGTAAAAAGTAAAGAGAATCAGCAAAAGTTCATAAGACAGCACACGCTACGCTTGATATACTTATAAAAATACTTTAAAATACCCATTGTTACAAAAAAATACTGGTTTTATTTGAGTCGACACCTAAAAAGAAAACAGACTTCAAACATTACTCACATAGTTTAGTTATTATTTTATGTCAATGTGTAGTCGACATCAACAGTATCATAAAGTTGACATTATTTAAATAAGCTTAATTAATTGATGGGTTTAAAATTCAAATGTCTTCCATTCACCCATCCAAGTTGCGGGCGTAGGTGGAATACTTAAAACGACACTTCTGAAGAGTTAACTAATCCCTATTGTCATGCAAGCATGCAACGTATAATAAAATAAATAAATAAAAAGCTTTATTTTCCTTATTTCTAACATAACTACTAACTTACATTCTTAATTATTAATAACTTATAATTTAAATTCGTTTTTAATTTAGCTACATCAAGACTCGATGTGTAAATAAGGACCGCCTAGAGCGGTAAAAGCCTCCTCCATTTGCCTCCATCTCGTTCTGTCCCTAGCTTCTCTACTCCAAGTGGAGCCTGCTATTTTGACGATGTCGTCACTCCATCGTTTTCGGGGTCTGCCTGGTCTACGCTTTTTATCAAGGGGGTGCCAATTCGTTACCGTTTTGGACCACCTGTCTTCTGCCATTCGTTGCACATGCCCAGCCCACTTCCATTTTAGGTGTAGAATTTTTCTAGTGGCATCTTGTGCTTTGGTCTTTTCTCTTATGACGCTATTCTTGATCTTGTCTTTTAATTTGTGTCCTGTGTAGCTTCTTTCTATTCCTCTTTGGCACACTCTTATTCTATCTAAGCTCTTCTTTGTGAGTGCCCATGTTTGACATGCGTATGTAAGGCATGGAAGCAGACACATTTCCATAGCTTTTGTTTTTAGTTTGATAGGCAGCTTGTTTTTGAAAATTTCTTTCATCGCCCAGTATTTGTTCCATGTACTCTTAGTTCTCCGCTCTATTTCTGTTTCAGTACACTTTTTAAAAGTGATCAAATGCCCCAGGTAGATATAATTTTCAACATACTCTAGATTGGAAGATAAGATGGTCATAGGAGCCTTTTTTCTATTTGTCATTAATTTTGTCTTGTCCCAGTTGACTTCCAATCCCACTTTTCTGCTTTCTTTGCCGAGTTCCTCTATACAAGTTTGCATCTCTTTTGGGTCCTCTGAAAGCAAAACAATATCGTCTGCAAAGCGTAAATGCGATAAGTATTTACCGTGTAAATTTAGACCTTTGTTGTCCCAGTCTAGTTTTCTAAATATTTCTTCAAGTACAGCGATGAAAAGCTTTGGTGAGAGGGGATCCCCTTGTTTTACTCCTCTTTCAATTTTGAAACTAGGACCTGGTTTTTCTAAAGTGATTTGTGACGTGCTGTTCTTGTAGATTTCTTGCACCAAGTCGATGTACTCTTTATTTACACCTTGTACTGATAGGGCGTGCCATATGGAGCTGTGAGATATTGTATCAAACGCTTTGCTGTAATCAATGAAACAGAGGTAGAGAGGTTTATCGTATTCGCAATATTTTTCTATGATTATTTTCAAGGTGTGGATGTGATCTACTGTAGAGAAGTTTTTAACAAATCCCGCTTGCTCTACCGGCTGGTTTTCATCTATAATTTTGGTCAAACGTCTCAATAGAGTACTAGAGAAAACTTTATATAAGCTGGACATGAGGCTGATGGGCCTGTAATTTGAAATCATCTTGGCATCTCCTTTTTTGTAGAGTAGTACTATATGAGAGTTAGTCCATTGCTTCGGTATCTCTTTTTTTGAAAGTACAAGATTGAAAAGGTCGGTAAGTGGTTTGACAAGAATCTCTTTGCCGGTACTGAGCATTTCATTCGTTATTCCGTCGGGCCCTGGGCTTTTGTCTGCTTTTAATTTTTTCAATGAATGGTAGATTTCGTTTTCTTGGAAGTTCGGTACAAGCTCGTCGTTTATGTAGTTAACCAATTGATTTTGGGTCTGACAATTTATCTTTGAGTATAGTTTTTTGTAGAAGTCTGTTGCTATATGCATCAAATCGTTCCTATTTGTGATTGTTATACCAGCATCATCTTGTAGTTGACTCATCAATTGTTTTGAATTTTTTAGATGTTTGTAGGCTTTTTTGGCAGCTCCAGACTTTTCTAAATAATTTTCTATTATGCTTAATCTATATTTCTTAGTGTTATATTTGATTTTTCTGTGAATTATTTTATAAAGCTTACTCAATTGGTTTTTTTCTTGCTTTGTTTTGTGATTTTGGTTTTTCAGCTTGTGTTTTTCTTCCTTGAGCGCTATTATTTCATTTGTAATTATATTTTGTTTACGAATTTCTTTGTGAAGAATCTTGGAAGAGCTGCAGCTCTGCAGGATATTTTTCTCTACATTGTCATAATACTCTTGCACGGATTTGTTTTTTCCATCTACGTAGTTGCCTTTGCATAGTTCAGTATTGTATTTTTCGATATCTATGTGTTTTCCAGGTTTTGATGAGTGATAAGCTCGGGATTGGTTGTTATTTTCTGTGTTCAGTGTTATTCTGACTAAACGGTGGTCGCTTGGATGTTTCAGACTACTGATGACACTGCAGTTTTCAATGATCCTTGGAGTGTTTGTTGCAATGTAATCGATTTCGTTCTTCGTATTTCCATCAGGTGACATCCACGTCCATCTTAGCTTAGGAGACTTCTTAAACATGGTGTTGGCTATTTTTAGATTATGGTGGAAGCAGAAGTCAATGAATTTATCACCTCTTTTATTCCTGTTACCGTAGCCATACTCTCCCATTACTCTACTTTCATATTCTTTCGGCACTCCGATTTTTGCGTTCATGTCTCCCATAAAAATCAATCTTGATGAGCTGTGATCCATTACTTTTTGTAGAGACTCATAGAACTCTTCCATTTCTTTTTCATCCGAGCTTGTGGTAGGGGCGTATGTTTGAACTAATGTGAATTTACTTCCATATATGTTTATAATCAGTAACGCAGCTCTTCCAGTTATGCCAATGAAGTCTATCACTGTAATATTGCTTTGTTTTTTTACAAGAAATCCTACTCCATTTCTTCCTTTAATATCACCGTTTAGGTATAGTCTGTAATAACCTCTATCTTCAATGATATAACCTTGTCTTCTGGTCTCACAGATGCCTATTACATCCCATTTTATTTCTGATAAGGCATGTTCTAATTCTGTCATTCTTGTTTCGTTTGCTAGAGATCTTACATTAAATGTTGCTATATATATTTTATTCGTTTTGGCTTTTGGGGGGGTTTTGGTCTACTACTCCCGTGCTGACCGAGCATATTGGGAGAGATTGTCTGTTTGTTTCTTCTTTATCGTGTTTTTTAGTAGAGTCGGCGGCGGCGGCGGCGGCGGCGACGGTAACCGCTTCGACGGCGAAGGTGGGGAGGGCAGTTAGTTGCTATTCGACGGAGACGGCATCATCGGCGGACACTACCGATGATGAGTGCGGTTCTAGCATTTGTCTTTCGTTTCGCTTCTGTACGAAGTTTTTAATGGAGCTCTGGCTTCCCATCGAAGAAACTATTCTGTTCTTTTTTGCAATTTGGTACTTGATAGCTCCCTCCGGATTGACTGCCGATTTTCCTGCTAGATGTGGCGGTGTTACCTCTAGCTCTCTCTTTTTCGCGTTTGAGTAGGAAATTGGTACGTTCAGATTCCTATGGTTTTGGTTAGGTTCTCGTATCACAATTCTGTCGTATCTAAGGTACGCAATTTTTCCTTGACTTCTCTCCTTTTGCAGCTGTTCATGTAGTGATTTACGTACTTCGAGTATTTTTGGCGAAAAATCTTCCTTTAAGTATACATTTGTTTGTTCTAACATTTTCTTATTTTTCAGTATCATAATTTTCTTTCCGTAGGTTGTAAGCGTGAGGTTTATTGGTCGTATTTTACCATCATTCTGTTTTCCTATGCGCCTTACGATTTCAATTTCATTTTTGCTGCAATTAACATTCGTCTTTTTTATCGTAGCAATGATTTTGTCTTCCAGCTCTGAATAGGAACTTTCACCTTCGTCTACTCCGAAAAATATAAGATTTCTTTCCCTTATTTGTTTTTCTATTATGGTTAGCCTTTTCTCTTGTTCATCATTTATTTCGTTGATTTTTTCTATCTTTTGATTGATGAATTCGAATTTTTTATCAATGTTTTCGATTATTTTTGAGGTAATTCTTTCTTCCTGTTCATTCAATGTAATATTTGTATCACTTCTTATTTTTACTCTGAGGTCGTGAAGTAGTTTTTCCATATTTTCTGGAGTCATTTCCGATACGAATATAGGCAGTGTTAGCTGCTTTGCGTTAGCGCCCTCTTGTAGCTGTTTCGCAGTTAGCAGTTATTGTATTGCCGCTACTCTCTGGCAGATGTCGCTGTTTTTGGTTGATGTAGGCGCCCTCTCTTGTGACTCTGATCTTCAATCGTTTACGTTTCCGTTACTTGCCACAAGATGGCACTGTACTACATAAACTATGCTTCGGACAATGACTTTGCAATGATCTATAGGTTATGTTTTCCAAAACAAAATATTTTTTCTTTAGAAAACCTTCAGTATGTATTGTTCACTTGCGTATCGTACTTTACCCCGCCTGGACAGTTATTGTAAGTGATTTCACAGAACTTTTAGTGCACTTTTAGTTTTATTTCCAACACTGATTGTTATTGTTTTGTTGTCTTGTTTAACACTTCACAGATAGTTTTTCAGGCTTTGCCAACACAATATCAGCAGTATAGCGAGTCACTTTGTATGATTTCACTACTTGATGGTCTAGAAGAGCTTGCTTTTATTTTTAAAACTTTATTTAATTCGGAGGCCGCTCAAAACAATGTTTACTAAGCCGCGCCCTCTGGTTTCTTCTTTTCATGCAACGTATATGGTGCATCAACAAATTACTATAAGAAAAGAATGAAAGATCCTTATCGTATGATTAGAAATACTAACCCACTCACAACCTTCGTTTAATATCAAGACCTAGGCGATTAACTTTCAAAATCGCCCAGTGCGTGCTGTATAGAGCCTTCATATAAATCAGCCAAGAAATTATACGCATGCCAAAAATTTTAAAATGACAAGTGGAAGAGTATCCGTGATTTGCCACATCTGTGAAGTGGAGGACAATCATGCTTTTTATATTTCCTAATAGGTATAAGTGCTTATTTTTAATATCCAGTAATAAAATGTTTATACACTTTGACCTATAGATGGTTTTTGATAGCAATTTAAAAGTTAATAGATTTATATTTGTATCTGGGTAGAGCCAGGGACCAACTGGCAGAACTTCACAACTTTCCATACACAACAACTCTGCAGTTCGATTGTAACGTAAAATTAAAAAAGCAGCCAAGCGCGTGTCGGACCACGTCGCAGCGAAGGCTTCAGCAGTCAGTGTCTTTCCAGGTCTTAATTTATTCGTTTACCAAATTTTATCGAAATGGGTACAACCGTTAAGGCGTGATTGAGTAACAAGCACCCAAACTTTTGCATGTATAATATTACTAGGATGGGAAACTGGGATGGGATTACAAACCCGTCTACTACTCGTAAACTTAGTAAAGCCTACTTAGCTGAGAAAATTTTCCTTGTAATTTCAATGTATAGTTATGCTACTGTTTGTAATACTTTTTAGGTATTTCCAAATAGCGGTTTAGCCAGTAGGGGGTCAGAACACTTAGTAATGACCACGTCAAAGCTTCATACTTATGAAAATAATAAAAAAAAAACAAAAAATTGTTTATGAAACCTCGTAACATTTTTTAAATAGCTATCCAACGATATCCCAAACGACAGGGTAAGTATACAAATAAATAAAAAACAACCCCACTTTACATGTAACGGAGGTAACCCAAAAAAATCATTTTTAGGAGTTTTTATTTCGTAACTTTTTAGGCGTCACCAATTTGCATTACCGTGCAAATTTTCAAATAGTACTAATAGTCTACGATCCTTGTTGGGCAATTCTAGCTGCTAGCTTATTTAGGAGTATGTTACTGAAAGAAAGCGTAAGCCGAGTTGGTCGTGGAAAGCAGTGGTGGCGATGTGCTCGCCACTTGTCACGTCTATATTCCTAGCATTGTGTAACCCACGAAAAGAGGCCCATTGAGGCTCTGCCTACCCCTTCCGGAAAAAGGCGTGTGTTTATGTAGGTATATAAACCGGCTCTAACTACGGATGGACAAACGGACATGGCGAAACTATAAGGGTTCCTTGTCGGACTTCGGAACCCTAAAAACAAACGATACGTCGTTGTCGTTTCCGTTTCATTGATTTTATGAATATTTTTCGTTGTTCATTAAATTGTTGCAAGTTTGAGTATCTACAAACAACGCAACAACGTAGATTGTCTCCGTGTCTTCAAGTCCTAGTTAGTATCCATTATCAGCGAGCATACTAACCGACAAATTGTTATTGAACAGTGAACGATACCCGCGACCCCTCGGTCAGTGAAGGAGCTTTGTTATCAACTGCGCATTATCAGACGGCTAGTTGAAAGGAGTGCTTGCAATAATATCTTACATGTTTCGTGTTGCCTATCATACAAGATATTATAAAACAAAATGCACCTGCACAAGGTACCTGCACTAGTGAACACTTTTAAGTTATAGATACTTAGCATACTACAATGTTTAATGGATTTAAGTTGTTGCTTGTTACGTTACCTGATAAATTGAGCTGCTTGCTTGATATATCTTAAGTCAACTAAAATGTTTCTTTTTTTATATAAAATCAAATTAAAATATTTAATTAAATAATCGCTGGCTGAAGTTTGAACTTATCTTCAATTACCTACATTTTTTAACTTTATTTACTTACATAAATTGCACATTTTTTACATACATTGTACAACTAATGCGTATACGCAGTAGAGGAAAGCCCTCCTTTCGATGGATTAAAGACTTTATCAACTTCGCAGTAAGTCGGTGAATGGAGGCGGCTCAAGACCATCGTTATGGCATTCTAGGGGGATGCCTATGTCCAGCAATTGACTTGTACAGGCTGATGATGAATACATACAAAATTGAATATACAAATGAAACAGTTGACCCATCTAAAGACCGTTGCAAACTATCTAAAGATATCTAAACTGACAAATCACTACCAGACAGAAGCGTCCTTAATATGCTGGCTGCATTGCCAAGCTGAATGGCAATGCCAATGCGTTTATGAGACTTGAGCCAGATAAGAGCTTCACTTACCTAACCTAGTTTATCTTAGAAACAACTTTGTTTCAATGTAGGTAATTTGAAACAGCAAACCAGCCTGCGCGAATGCTTTCAAGCCTTGTCAACATTAAAAGCCTTTTAATGGACAGCCATTAGGGAGATTTAACTTTAAGCTTAGAACACCTAAACGTTTCTTAAGTGGATACAAAGTTTTACATACAACGTGAAGGTATTGCAAGAAATATCTAATAATGTAAGGTGCGGAGGTACTCGGAGGTTTACCTCATATTTTGATTTTAAAAAGTAATCGACTTTACATGCTCAAGCGAGTAAGTAAACGACTATATCCAAAAATAGAAACAAAGATGACAATATGAGTGAAATAATAGCGTCAAGCAAAATTCAAGGTACTGAACATAAATTTACTCTAACAGGCAAGATACAGTAAAGGCCATCATTAGAGATTCTTGAACAATCTGTATAAATTAGTCCTCAGCGCCTCGCTTTGATGTTCGCCGCGTGATAATTACGGTATTTATGGTTATAAGAGAAGCTGTTTTTATCAAGAATATGTTATCAAGGAACGTTCGCCAGCCGCACTAATTCACGAGTACAGTGTGCACTAATTCACAAGTTCCCGACCTTGAGAGACGATGAAATCGCTTGGTTTTAGCGAGAGCCAAATTGACTAGCGGGGTCAACTGAAATTTTAGGAAGCACTTTAAATTTAAATTGCTGAAATGCAAGGTTTCATAGATAAAACAATGTTCTAGGTTGTAGGTACTCTAACTTTTCTGTGGTTCTAACCTTGTTTTGAGCAAGCAGACTAAATCTATACGGTAGTATGATATTATATTACACATAAATTCAATGCAATGTTCTTACCTCTTGATTTGAGTAAGCAGACACTTATCTGTACGATAGTCTGTTAGCTACTTTAAATGCCTAAATAGCACGCAAGGCTAATGCTAATGGATTGCAGCGCAGACATGTCAATAAGGAGTTCGCATTCTCGACGCGACCTGTGACCTGATTACTCCGGCGAATAGATTTTTCTATTAACTGGTTTTATTTTTTGTGTCTTGGAATCAGACATATTGTATTGAAGAAGTTGGTGAAAAACTGGTTGGGTAGAATCTTTTATTTGCTTTTACTCGTCGTCAAAATTGTCTATTTCACTAGTTAGAATAAACGTTGACTATGTTTATGTAACTACATGTCTATGCATTTCAGCAATGTAAACAAGTCCGACAGTCCTACAGAATATGATGGATTTATTTTCGCTAGATGTACTAAACAGAGGTAATGGCGGTTTTATTCTATTTTGCAACTCAAATGCCGCACCAAGTCTTCACTGCACATATTCAAGCTAAAACTTAAAAATCATTACCTATCTGTCCTGATCGACTGACTATCTGACCTACGTTGTGGTAGGAATTTGAAAATAAAAATATAATAGATTAATGTATATAATTACATATAGGTAATATAATTGTGAAATCCTCTGAGTGTTAAGTTAATTAGTCGTGTTTTTTCTTTTCTTTTATCAGGGCGTACAGTGTTTAACTTCATAACTATTTAATAGTCTATTTTATAAAAGTAACTGTAAGTAGTATCTATATTATGTATACGAGTTGAGTTTTATTTTATCCATATATCAATGTAATTATTATTATTTTTTACTCTGGTTACCACCGTGTTTTACTGCTTTGCTCGTTACTGTCCATTTAAAGTTTGCCTGAAAGAAATCCCTGTCAGCGGTAAGGCCGCCCATTATACTGCTAATTTTAATAAATGCTAATATGTTGTGCTGGTGAAGAATAAAGTGTCAATCTATCTAATCTATCTATCTATCAAGATGCGATGCGACCGATGCACGAAAGTACACAGCAACATTTGAAGTAATATCTACTATTACAGAACTTATAACATTGAATACAAAAATAAAAAGTGGGTGTTGCGTGAATTTACTGTTGGTAGTCGAGTTGAGTAAGTTTAACTCTTGTTTGTTTTCGTTCGTCAATCTCTGTTGCAAGAAAATCTGCGTGATCCTCCGGGAAAAAACGTTTAAAATGCTTTACGCTATTACGAGATCGGAATCGGAACGTAATTAATGAGAATAGATGAAAATTTTGTGTTAACCGTTGCAACGGGTCATCATCGACGTAACTTTGAGTTTTTCAACATCATTTTCAGCTTACATTACGGTGATTTACCAAGGATTTAAAGAATATAAAAACTATGTAGCCAGTCTACAATCAACGAAGATGAAAACTAATTTATTGGTCCGCTATCACATAATCTCTATAAAGCCCCAAAGATTATTTTTATCTTGGAAAATTTGCACTGCAAATGGCTGTCCTGAACATCTCCGCCTGACCCGTTTTGTGAGGTGTAAATATTGACTCTGAGCTAACAATCTTATCCGTGCGTCCGTTTACTCGTAGGGGTGGGTATGTGCTGGGCGAGAATGAGGTTAAACTTTCATCTGATAATATCTTATTGGGAAACAATCCATAAAAAAGTAAACCTAAGAAATGAAGTTTCTCTACAGAAGTCACTGTGACAAATAATACAATACGTACAAAATTAGTTGATGAAAATCAACGATCTTATAATTCACAATAGATCCAGGGTCACGTACAAAATGAAAGCTAAAAACTGTCCGCATGGATACATACTTATACAGCTACATTTGTTTACTAACGAACAAAGATGAAAGTTTTAAAACAGTTCTAAGTTCAACCTAATTACAACCATGACACCTAGCAAAAAAGTAGCAAATCTTCAAAATATTATCTTACACTTACGATCATTCGTCACAAAAAACGAGCAAAGCAATTATATTACTCCTGTCACTTGTCAAATCAAAAGACATAGGTTAAACAACTAGTGTGAAATCAACCTTAAAGAGCTACAAATAAAGTTCTTTTTCCCGTTATTACCTTGCGAGCTACATCCATCCGTTTCCATGGTTTCGCTTCTGTTTGCTTCTTCAAATTTAACTACAGAAGGTATGGAGTCGCGTTGATCACTTAAATAATTTATAATATGCACGTTAAAGTTAAGTTAAAATTATTTATGTTTTGGGCATGTATGTTTGATATTGATAGTATATATACTTGTTATTTTATTAACGTTCTGTTGTGTGTATATTTATGTGTATGTTTATGTTTTTGGCCAAGATGTCTATCGCTGGATGTCACAAATAAAAATATCACTAAATTCCACATCTTTATATTCATGTTTACAATCTTTATAATACAAGTACAGTTTAGTGCAATAATTTGATCAAAACCCAAAATGTTTAAAACAGCTCAACATTAAAAAAATTCCATTCTGCGTACCTACAGGCTGATAATGAAGCCCTAGTTATAAAAAGCTCAAATATAAAAAATGTATGTTCTGTTACGTTTGTCTCGTTTCATAATAAAAAAAGATATCGACCATCAAAGTTTTCCAACAAAAACCGTAAAGTGCTTGAGGGCGGGCGTACAGGCGCCTGCCGTAGGTTGGGCATTTATTTGATATTTGGGAAATATACCTATAATATGATAAAAGAATTTGAAAAAGTACTGTTTTTTTACGATAATGTGTTCTATAAGTGATTCTGGTTCATAAATTTTAACAAAGCGAGAGGACTCATTATCAGTTGGTATAGATGTAAAGGGGTTGTTAACCAAAGATTTGGTTAAATAACAGTAGCGTAAATGGATTGCTCGGAAAGCTAAAATAAAAAAAAGGAAAGCCAAGTATCTGATGAGAGTTCAACAAACAGACACAAAAGTAGTATTAAAATTTTTTAAAGTTCTGGTAAAAACAAATTATTACAATACAAATCTACTCCATGCATCTACTGTTCTGTTACAGACAATTTTGCGTCAACGTTGGCCAAACATTTGTAGCGGTGGTTTAAAATCGGTAATTTTGATCAAAATTTCATACTTTTTGTTAGTTTAAAGCTTAAAATACAACTTATTCTACATGTACTTAACGAAAGTAAGACACTCCGGCCGTTAAATTGTTTTTTCGGGGATTATTTTTGCAACTTTTAAATATACATTGCGGCATTGTGACACGTGTTTACATTGGCTTTGTTTGAAGCGAACTAAATCAAATACAAACTCACTTTTCAAGTGAGCTTAAATTCACCGAGACGTTTTTATTGCGCCGACCCGATATCTATGTGAGTATTAGAGATCGTTGATGAAAATAAAGCAGAATTGGAACAAAAATGTTCCGCCATTACAGAGAAGGCACTGAAAATAGTGAATAAGAAGAATGTCAATAATAAAATTCAACATTCCTGCACAGAAATTATGCAAGACATATTAATGATAATGGGAATTCTTTTGTCAATCCTACAATAACGATATGTTATATGGAAAACTTTAATTTATGCTTATGGCCATTGAATTTAAATTACAGCCTATTATTAAAATAACACTACTAATGACTCATTTTGCGAGTACCTACTAACCTATTGAATTTTCTATTATAGGGTATAAGTTAATTTAATAAGATGCTGTCTCAGTAAAGATTTTCTTAAAGAATGCTGAATGGGTATTCATCAGAAAATACTGACTAGAATTTATATCAGTTGTTTTATTGTACATACCTTCTCGAATTGCCTTGGCAGCTGTTCTCATATTTCCTAATACCAATTTACAGAGATTGGTCTTATCCGCGTCTAAAAAATTTTTCATTCAGACAGTTTTAATTTGTCTGTTGGTTTTTATAGAATTTTAAAGATACATTTTGATTCGAGATTTCTAATCGTTTTTGCTTAGCATGTAAAGAAGTAACTAACTTAACTACTATGGAAGTAGTTCATCAAATAACTGAAACAGAAACATGAATCTCAAAAAAGTTCGATATTTTTATATTCATTTAGTCATAGATTTATTTGCTGCAATAATGAATTCACGGAAAGATCCTGTTCAAATACGAATATTATCGATAATATTGAACGTGAATTATTTATAACCAGTCTTTGAAAACATTGCCTTATTGTGTACTAATATCCAACCGTGCGTAGGAGTAGAGTATCGTCCTTCCTTGCCCACTTGAAATGATAGACAAGCACTCGAAAATTATCGAATACACATTATAAAAACAAACAGATGGTTTGTTAACGTTATAAAGCGTGTCGTAACAGAGTTCCTACCAAACTGAGAAACCGAATCGACCTTTTGTCAAGGGCATTTCAAGTACTAAAACTAAGTATTGAAACACAAAATGTGTTAATTTATTTTTTCTGTAAATTCAATCCTTCCGCCCTTTTGAGAAGTCTGTAGGAAGTGATTAAGTGTGGCTTCTATAAAAAATAACAAAAGCTTGTACATTGTTCTCACGTTCAACTAACACCTACCAAATTCGTATGTGTGAAGGTGTACACTGTACAGTCCACTTTATTGCAGTTTTGCTGGAATAATATGTCGTTTTGTGTATCGCTATGTGTCGGTCGCCTACGAACGTAATGTGTGGGCACGGTTGGTACTTTGATTTTTGAATGTCCAATTTGTCCTGTTTGTTTATGAGGTTCTTGATCAGCAACAGTGTAAATGTGAAGGTTTGTGGCACACACTCGCACGCATGTGTGTGTTTTAGTGTTAAAACAAACGTACTAATTAACATCCATTCAGCTGTGTGGAGGTCGCGTTGATTCATGTGCGAGTGCTTCACTGTTCTTATCGCGGATGTGTGCACTCTTAGCGTCAACTATGGTATTCGAGGAGCCACTTATTATATTTGAATACTTACTTTGAACAAGTCTGCGGCAGATTTCAACTGCGTGCATTGTTTCTGGTTTTGTGTAAATGTTCTGATGGAACAATAAGAGCGCTCAGTGTTTAATTCTAACCAACTTCATACTGTGTAGATTCAGATGAATAAACCTACGATCAGATCCCTTATGATCGAGTTACCTTAAACGCGAGATGCCAACGAGGGCATTACCTATATCTTAACATGAGATTTGTGATATCGTTTGATCGTGAACAAGTCTTTCCAGTCGAGAATAATTTTAAGTTGTAAAAAGTGTTTATGTGTTTACTGAGTGCCTACTTGTAATAAATTTTGAAACACGGCGAAATGTTCAATGTAAGATTTGATTAATTTCCAGTCGATCTAATCGGATATTTGATATCTCTCAAGTGGTTGATATCGAATCTATAATAGTGCACTATCAATCCAAATCCGTAGCATTTATAAAGTGTACTAACTATTTTAAATTGTTCAATCTACTTTATGTAGGGGTGTGTTCTCAATCTTTGCGACTCTAGCTATGTTCTATCAAACTGCGTATTGCATGTATTCACGTGTTTTAACTTTATGCAGCTTAGTAATTCTATATAGATACACAAATAATTTTGATGGTTACATGCTACTTGGATATAGCTTCAGATGATTTTTATTTTATTTATTCTAAATCATGCCGAGAGCATAAGTATATTATGTGACTAAAAGAGTAATACTTATTACATTATGAATGTAGATGGATAAGGAGTAATGATGGATATAGTAGACCAAAGAAAAGATAGATGGATTGTTTGAAATGTGACATGGGTGCGAAAGAAGTGAGTATTGAAATGACGGCCGATAAATTAAATTATAGAAAACACGTTGGACCTACTTCATAGTTTCGGATAAGGGCAGGAAGAAGATGATGTCTTCTAATGTTTTCACTTGTTTTTGTTTTTGAGGTTGTGTTCTTTTACAAAAGTTATTTTGATGATAATTATAGCTACTTATAGGATATAACTTTAGATGTTAAGATCATTTAGGTTTTCTTTAATCATGCGGATAGATAATTTTAATGTAAGTAGCTTACTAGATTTTCTGACACAATTTGACATTATTTACGAAAAATAAATGAAATGAAATGAATAGAATTGAAGAAAATATGTTGATGTTTATGTTGTCTTCTTGAATTTCCAGTTGTTTTTGCTTTATGTATGTGTGATTATGTATGGGTGGTTATGTACCTTTATAAAAGTAATTTTGATTGTAAGTATAGCTACTTGGATATTAATTACTTGGATGGTAAGTATTGCTTCAGTTGTTATTTCAATGAGATCTTCTTGAATGACTTCTCATATAATGTCATAAGATAACATAACTCTCATAATGTAACTTTCGATGTCCCACATAAAGCAGCTGTATTATTCTGACCTCCTTAGGAACAAAGCTGCATTGGTAAAACGATTAATTTTCGTCCGCTATAAAAAACATTTGCTGTACGGAGCTTGATGGTATTCTGTGGAGCGTGGGCGAGAGCCCATTCATGATCCGACAGTTTTGTAATAACTTGCACATGTTCATTTATCATGTGATTGTTTTATTGAATTTACATACGTTGAGACTAGACTAAGTCACAGTAGTTGTATGTATTCTGTGACTAAGTAGTATTTTTACAGTGGTGCTTAACTTTGACGTAATAAATAAAAATACCTTGCTGGCACCATATTTTCTTCCTGATTATCACTTCATTCAGTATTTTTTTATATGCGGAAAAACTTTAATATTTCGATTAATATTTCCGGTTATTTATTATCTATAGATTTAAATCTATTTGTTAGTTTATTTTTCCAGAATAACACTTAATTTTTATTTTCCATTATTTACTTAGTTTATGTTTTCTTCTGTGCATTATTTATTTGCGATGAATTAAACAATGTAAGGTACCAACATATCTACGTGGTCGGAAGGAACAACTGTTTAAATAAATGTCTCCTGCCCTGTCACATTGTTCTTCAAGTTATGTAATACTTTCAATTCTGTACAATTTATCGCTCTGTTGTCGTGAAACACAATAGTACTAAATGCATAATAATAGATAATGGCATCAAGAAAATTGATTTTCTGATGTTTTTTATATTGTTTATTACAAATGAATTAAAAAAAATAGCTAAAATTATGGTTATTTAACTTCCTATAATTTTTTTGTGACCGGGCTAAAATGATTTTTCGGTCTGGCAACGAACCTTATGCTTTAGCTTTCGCCTCTGAAGTAAGAGTCAGATGGAAAAGAAGCTTTTAATTAAAAATACCTTTAAGTAAAAAAATTGGTTTTGTCGTTATATCCAAACAAGTATTTTTATAGTATGTTCACTTTAAATCATTGCGTCTTTATGGTGTTTAGTCTCTTCTTACGCTGTTGCCAGTTCCTTAATTTTAATTACCGAAAGGCCCTTTGATTATGTGTATAAAATCAAAGGCTGTACCTAGGTATTTACATAAATAGATACCTACAGCTGCAGATACAAATAATTCGAGATATAGTTAGTGAATGTCATAGAAACAATTGTATAATATTATTTGCGTAGGTAAGCAAAATTTGGTGAATTTATGAAATGTTAGAAATGTGAGTTAGCATTCGTTACTGATAACATTTTTAAAGTATATCTCACAAATTGTCATATTGTGCTTGCAAAATAAAGTTCAGAAGCAAAAGCATTTGACGCACGACTGAAGACATAATATGAAATAGGTGTGTTTCATGACATGCATTGAAGTGAAGCTGATTGAAATAACGTGCAAAGCAGAACTGAAACAATTCGTTTTGGATATAGTTATTTTAGAGGTTACATAAAACAATATTTAAGTTATTTTCAAAACATTCTATGGAAATTTTAAATCAGAATGATTTAGGATATTTTCTTGTACGAAAATGCTCAACCATATTGTGTTAACAGTGCTAATATGGAATACCTACGGAGAAAAATTTAAATTGAAACAAATTGGCTAAGTTGTAAGCGAGTGCAAGAAGATAAGCAAAGCAAGGATTCCAAGGTCACGGGAACGAGTTTTACCTTAGCACGTGCCCGCCGCAGCGCGCCCGGCGTCCTTCGAGCCTGAATCCTTCCAACACTGCGACCGACCGACGGCCAGCAGCGCCAACACTTCGCACAGCCTCAATTCCACACAAATCAGGGCGAAGACAGCGAACCAAATCGCATCCACACCCGGCACATCCACTAAACGCCGGCAGATCAAAACATTGCTCTCACGAACATTTTCGACACACAGACTCGATTTGCAAAATTTATTCATCGCATCCGCCGAAAACAACTAAAATTTTTACGAGCCGCACCGAAAGCTAACTCCGAACCGACTGTCGCTACGGTCATCCAGTGTTTTCGTTATGACCGACACGTTTAGCACCGATAAACAGCTATGAAAACACCAATGGACGATATTGCACCTCGGAAGCCGCCGGAAAACTCAGTTTCACGCGATACAGTCTCGAATGCGTGCGCTCGCGGGCCACACCGCTGCGCTGTAAACAGAGATCGCGCCTCAACAACACACGCACACATCGATACGGCACGTATCGCTCGCACACATGCGCACCCGGCACAACGCGCGCATTCTGGCTCTGTACGAAAATAGATATCACGTCATTAACCACCAATCGTGTTCAAGCTCCATCACGACATACCGGCTTGTGATCGGTGGAGACTCCATTGATAGATTGGCTTCCACAAGGCGTTTCAATTCGCGATTAACTGAAAGTTTTCGATAAAACTTTACTGATATGAAATCTTAACACATTGATACTTTGATATTGTTCTAATAAATCGTTATAGTACCTAACAGCGAGGATAACAAAGCGATAACTGGGATTAGTTGAAAGTACCTACTAGAACACTCGCCGCAAGCAAACCGCGACGTTTGGCGCGAATTCTAATCAAAAGGATCGTTAACCGCCAGTAGTTTCCTACCTACCTAACTACTTGATAGAGCGCACTAAGTACTTTACACATTTGTGTCGACTAGTTTGAGTACTGAGCAGTTGTGTACAATTTACTACATTTTATTCAACAAAGTACTTAACTACTTTGTCGGTAACCAGCAAATCGCCTGTAGATCATTAGCTCTACCATTAGGTAGAGCTCAAAAAAGCTCATCCAAAGCTGTTTCCATCTAAAGATTTTTATTAACAAAACCGTAATCTAATAAAATCCACCTGTTTATGATTTTAACCAATAAAAAGTTTCAGCACTAATCAAGTTTTGGTTAACGCACACAGATACACAATCTTTGCCTGTATATTGAAATCAGGGGTCACGATCTTACTAGGTAGGTATATCAAATTCCTTAACAACTGGACTTTAACTCAAAAGTATAAAGCTGGTTTTTGAATAGCAAATAGATTAGTGGTAGCAAAAAACGACTTATGTAATGGTCAGCTAATAGATTTTATTGTGAAGAGCGTTGATGTGTGCGCATTTTAATATAAGAGCGTTCTAGAATTAAAGTTAAGTTAATTGTTTTAACTCGAGTTTTGGCCAGAAGGAAAACTACCTGAAAATTTACAGGATTTTTTAGTAACATCAAAGTTCACAGGATCTATCAGTTTTACTCAAGTTTCGTGAAATTTCTGGCAGATTAAGATTGGAATAGTGGGGCGTTCAGTATAAGATTAGACGCAATCTACCTATGTAGGTATGTAGTAACTTGATTTAATTTGATCCTATAGTTAACCGTACCCTTATGAAAGCTGTTTTCAAATTTCTAAATATTTTTTTGTAAATTTTCTTACATGTCGCATTGCAGCGATGCATGATTGCCAAAAAGCTCTACATTTGAATTGGCTTATTTAGTATACTGCTGTTTTCGATACACTAGCTGCTATTGAGCTGATGCGTGTTTTACTTATATCAGTCCACTAATTTAAAAGTTTTATCAATTCTGTTTTGAATGAGTTAAATTTCAACATATAACATATTAATAGAATTGAAGTTATCGTGGCTTGGTATCATTTTAGAAAAAATTACGACAAATTAATTAAATTTTAATTATTCAATTTAAAAATATAACATATTATTGTATATAAACACCCAACAGTCACTAACGTAGTCCTGATCCCACACTATAGGATTCCCTGTGTCGTGGGTATCAGGAACTACGAGTACCATTGGTACCATAACACCCAGACCCGGAACAAATATTTGCAGATTATGCAAACATTTCTCCACAGCGGGAATCGAACCCGCAACCTCTCGCATCTCAGCTGGCTACTCGCCCGCCGCACCACAGAAGTTGTCAAATACAACCCCACATTCCTGAAATCACCTTAAAGGGGATTTCTAAAGGGGATTTCAGGAATAACCCTTGTGTTTAGCTTGTTTCAAGTTTTAGTACATGGTTAAGGTTTTTACTGTCTGGTTTTGCTTGTTACCTGGTAGATTTACCAACTTTCTCGATTACAATGACTCTACTTTATTTTTAGGGCATCCTTGTAACGCTTACTGTGGCCAGTGACTCTACCAATGGATAAATTGGTCAATGAGCTCTACATTTTTAACTTTAATAGGAGCTGATTGCTGCTATTTTTCATCAATGAATAAAGTAGATAAATACTTATAACATAATATTTTCATTAATTAAATAATAAACACTTGGGTAGAAGATTCCGTGGTGTGTCTGGAGTCCGGCCTAAGAATAGGCCCCTGCGTCTCCTCCCGTGGATATCGTAAAGGTGAATAAGGGAAAACACCAGCAGGGCGATTCTAAAACATCGGAAACGTTTCCGATCGGATTCGTTAGTTTTTCATTTCGATGTGATAAGTAACTAAATCAATTTTCTAACAATTTTCACTAGTAAAACACAGTAATATACAATATTTATTGTTTTTTACTGTGTTTTATTAGAGAAAATTGTTTTAGTTACTATCGTAGTATAGTCCACATCGAAATTAAAAACTAACGAATCCAATCGGAAACGTTTCCGACGTTTTAGAATCGCCCTGCAGGGGATATAGGCCGGAGCATACACCTGAGTACTCAACACTGATAATCAGATTGAGTATCAGAGGCGGATTGGATCACCAATCCGCCTGTCAAATCCCCCATTGCATTCTAGGGGGGAGGCCTCGTCCAGCAGTGGGCGTCTACAGGCTGGTGATGATAATGATGATGATATAGGTACACTTGCAGCACAATGACTTGCTTAGCACTTCTGGATGGGATATGCCGTGTCCGGAATCTATAGATTATGACTTGGTGGCTTTTTTAACCCCGTCCCACGTGACCAAAGCCGCGGGCGTATGCTAGTAAGCTATAATAAATGTTGCATAGATAATTTTAATGATACGAAAATAATCATAATTCTTATGTGAATTCAGAGATATTAATAAAAAGTTATCGATTCCTTGAATCATCTGTCATAAACACCGAAATATGAATGACTAGTTGCGCCCCGCGGTGTCACCCGCGTGAATAATGATGAAAATTGATGATGATGATGAAAAGTAGCCTATGTGTTAATCCAGGGCGTAAAGTATCTCCATTCCAAATTTCGCTCTAATCCATTCAGTAGTTTTTACGTGAAAGAGTAACAAACATCCATCCATACTCACAAACTTTCGCGTTTATAATATTAGTAGGATTTCAAAAGTCACTTCATCCTCATAAACGTGTGCTAGGTCCCCTACTGTACATATGCCTTCCCCATAGGATCCTACGACGGACGTTCTTAAGCCGCCTCCATCCACCAACTTCCTGCAACCTTTCAAATATCGGTCCATCACGAGAAGGCCTTCCTACACTGCGTCGTCCGGTTTGTGGTCGCTATTCAACAACATTTATTCCCCATCGGTGGCCGGTTCTGCGATTTATATGGCCTACCCATTGCCACTTCAACTTGCTAATACTGAGAGCTATGTCGGTGATCTTGGTTTTTCAGATCTTCTCATTTCGGATTTTATCACGCGTCGTTAAATTAACTATAAATTAATTCAGCCAAGTCTTAAGAAATTATTAAAATATCTAGTCTGCCTCGGCTTCGCTCTATTTATACGAGTAAAAAAACCATATTCACCATATTCACCAATGTAAAATTACCATATTCAAAACAAATAATTTATCTTTATCTTTTTATCTTTTAAAAAAAGTTGCTTATGTCTTAACCTAGATCGTAATCTATCTGTATAACAAATTTCATCGTAAACGGTTCAGTCGTTGCGGTGTGATTGAGTGAAAAACAAACTGCCATACTTTCGCATTAATAATATTAGCAGAAATAATAGAGACATACCACGAAGTCTCACCATCCTAAGTCCTTCGTAAGATGAGACTTCGTTGTCTGTCTCTTCCCCTTGGGATACAGATTTATTTTTACCTTCAAATAATGAAACTAAAAATTAGTTCAAATTTTAATTAAAACATTTTCATATAGAAACCTACCGGCTATGTATTAAAAAAAAAATTATCCTTAACAGGTCTGATCCCCAGGTCAGAATCCTACCTGATTATATCGAAATCACGCTTTTTACCTCAAAAGGAACCAACGGAACCACTAGGTATAGGATCACTCAGGCGTCTGTCTGTCACAGCCTGCAGAACCATTAACATCGCATAACAATAGATTTTTATTTGCTACGTAGTGGTATCGGACGTAACGGTAATATAACCTATTTTCTCTGAATCTACCGGACCACAAAAGTTGTAATATAGTACATTCTTGTATAGAGTTACACAATTACGGATGCAAAGCGTAGGTAAATAAACGAATTCTGATTTTTGGGGACTATAAATTTCTAACTACACTCGAGAGCAATGAATCCGGGTCACTTAAAGAATCCTAAAAATCTCGGAAACTAAAAATGCTAGGTTAATGCAATAAATTGTATTTAATAGACAATGTAATACTCCTTAAATGAAGGTATTAAAACTTCTTAGTTATTGTAAAGTTATATCATAAAAAAATCAAATTTGAAAAAGGGCCACTTTCGAAGATGGAACTACGAAATTACAGCATTTAGTTTTGCTTTTGTTTGTAATCTGTCATTTATCATTGTTTGATTTCTGTTTTTTTGTTGTTTTTTTTCTGCGTAAACGCAGTAATGGAAGCACGAGGAGGCAATACGAAGTATTAAAATTCAAGAAAATCGTAATAAAGTTAAAAAATTTCATGTTTCCTATTTTTGTTTTAAGGAGAGATCAGCAGTTTTTTTCTTTATGTAATTTTGTGTTAATAAAATGTATGGTGACTCATATTTTTTTTACCTTCATTTAAGGAGTATTACATTGTCTATTAAATACAATTTATTGCATTAATCTATCATTTTTAGTTTCCGAGATTTTTAACATTCTTTAAGTGACCCGGATTCATTGCTCTCGAGTGTATAAATAGAACATTTTAGCCGTCGTGTGTCCGGCCTAAAAATAGACCCTTCCATATCCTCCCGTTGATGTATGCTCCCTCCCCCCGTATGTCGTAAAAGCTGACAAAAGATTCCACCAGGGGATGGGCAGCAGCATCTACCAGAGTGCTCAAAACCAATACTGCGATCACCCAAGCCAAGCATGGTGATTATGGCAAATTCACCCATAGCATTCCATGGGGGAGGCCTCATCCAGCAGTGGACATCTGACGACTGAACACGACGACTCATAGTTTACAGGAAACCCTGAATGAAATGTTTGTAAATTCCCATGAGAAACGGGAAATACTTATTCATATATCAAGAAATGAATAATTACAAAAGAACGTTAAAATTAAAATTCTTTATGAATAATTAGGTCACGTCAAGAACTACTGAATCTTAGTATTTTATAATTCCTTGTATAGAGATTCATTTATTTATCACGTTTTCCATTTGTTATTCATTGCATTAATTAGATGATTCACTTTAGATAATTATTTTACCACTCATAAGTAACCTTTGGTAGCCTTCAATTTATGCCTAGTACCTATCTACCTATCTATGTACTTAAGCGAGTAAATATTTTGTCCAGCACTGGCCGTCGGAAATGTCAAGATGGGTATCATGATAGTGTTCGCAGTTAATCCTGTGATTAACTTTGGTTAAGTTTCGGGTGCATTTCTTATCTTTGTCGCAGTTTTGATAATATGTAGGCACTTAATATATTTTTGTTATAATCACATCCTACTGATATTATAGGTGGAAAAAAAATTTACACTACTTTTTTATTTTAACAAAATTCAACGTACCTACCATTCACCGTATTTTAACAGGAAAAAAGAGACCTGGATATTATCACTTCGTTGTCTGTCTTTCTGTCAACACCCTTTAACCCTTTCAAGAACGGCTAAAGATATCAGCTGGAAATTTAAAAAGTAAAAACACAAAGCATTAAAAAGACACGGCAATAAAACTAATGTTTAATTTTTGTATGGAAATCGCCAAAATGAAAAGTTGAAGAAATGCGGCTTTTTTACCGCTTATATTATGGCTTATGGTGAAGTTTTTCTTGAAAAAGACTCTGACAATTTCGAAATATTTTTCGGATCGGAACCCTCAGAGCACAAGCCACGCCCGCACTTTTTTTTAATGTACCTACCAATGAATTTTGTCACAAATCTCCTAGAAAATAGATATAACGCTACCTAATAATGTGGCCCCTCGTTGACGTATTGACGGGACAAAGGAATCGCATGCGCCACGATAAATCTACCGCATCACATTGACATTAGAATAGTGTAGATACACTTCCGGGTATAACATTCGAAATTCAAAATAAAGAACACTGCTGTATAAGCTCTATACCGTTTAGATAAGGTTTGTTATAATTTTATCATGAGCAGGTGGAAGTTGCTAGATGGTGCCACGCCTCCGAAACCACGTTGGCATTCAGTGATAACACTGACTATAGATAGATTATGATAACACTTCATAACAAATTATATTAAAATAATTATTTCTTGATAAGTAGTGTCTGATAATCTTGATTCAAATCTTGCCAAATCACTAATAGCGATGAAAATTGTAATTAAATTATGAAATAAGGCGTTTGAAGCTGAAGTGTAGGCACTCTACCAAATTTAACCAAAATATGCCTAGCGGTATAATCGTGTAAATGTATCAAACTTTTAAAATTTACCGATATAGTTTATTTATAAATTTATTTGATTTATATATTAATTTAAATTAAATTGATTAAATGTTTAATTATCTATTTTTAGCCTGTTTTATGACTAGATTGCAATGTTATAAGGGAACAAAATGTTTTAATGTAAATTTTGTTTGTGTGTTTGTTTATTTTGTGTGACTATGTACGATAATAAAAAAATATATGCATAGATTTTTTGTCGTTAGGATCATTCTGAATACACAGCTCATCTGAAATTACTTTTCATTCATAAAATATTGGTTGTAATTTCTTTGATTTTTCCACAGTCCGTAATAATCTTTCAGTAGAAGAAACGATTCACAAAGAATTGCTCCCATAGTTCTCATGTCAGTGTAATTATTAATGTCCTTTGTTCTAAGTTGTAAATCTAGAGAGGGTGTTTACCGTCTATCGTTAATAACCGGGTGCCAGGAATCTTTGTCTGAAAGTAGAGGCACATTGCATTTGGGCTTTTGAGGATTTTTTATTCCAGGGTAATTTGTGTCTGAATTTCTGTACACTGAAACTGGGCATTTGTGTTTCTGTGTTCTGTGTATCTGTGTTTCTGTTTTTGTCTGTTTGTGTGTACTGTATAATATATTTTTGTTTATTTTAAAGTGGTCTTCCTGGTCGTTGTGAAACACACAAGCTTATTAATAGCAATAGCAATTAGCAATATTCCAATTATTATTTTTCTAAGTTCAAATATTTTTTGCAGAAAGAAATAATGCAGAAATTGCGCTGTCATAGACTGTCAGTATTATTCATGTCCTCAATAGTATTATGTTGTACCTAAATCTAAAGAGGGTGTTGTCTATCATTAATAACCGATATTTTAAAAGAAGTCGGTAGATGGATGTGGCTTAGGACCGTCCGTCATGAACTTCATTAGGGGAGGCTTATGTCCTGCAGCTAACTAGATCATTATAATGTTATTACCATATACCATAGCCGGGAATCTCTCTACGAAAGTACTTTGCGTTTGGGGTTTTGTGGTAATCACGAAGTTTTTTCTTAATTTACGATGTGTCTCAAATTATTTACATGATAGTAAAGCTTGGGACTGAATTTGCTCCAACACACATAAGTAAAAATTTATATATATACTTATGAGTCAAAAAGATTTTTAAAATGCTATTGAATAATTAAATTTTAATTATGAGAAGTATCCTCAGACTCTAAGCGGATACTTATAATATTTGATGATATAATCACCAATAAAGCTTACGTTACGTAATGTGACTACAATTTATTTTTTGTTTAAGACGGATAATGGGATTTATTGATACCTGCTTGATGTAAAATTATCATTGGGTACATTAAAAAAGTGTTGAATACAGTTAATAACACGTAATTGTAATGGAAGTTGAAAGGATAATTAGCAGATAAACGTTTAGACAATTTAATTTTGATGAAGTGGCAAACCTATCTTACTAATAGATCGATAAAGCCAGTATTTCTTCAGATAGTGACGACCGACACATGAAGAACGTAACATAGCGGAGATGTGGCAAACAACACTCAAAACAAAATTAGTGTAATGTATGCACGTAAATATAACGTCTGAACGAGGAAACTTTACACGAGAACTTTTATCAAAGTAGAATAATTGAAAGATAAACTTTTGTACACCAAATAAAAATATAAAAACAAAGGAAAAAAATAATAAAAATAACGTAGAATGGATGGTTGGTCTTATTGCTAAAAGCGATCTCTTCCAGACAACTTTTGGGTAGGCAGTATAAAACAAAATCAAAAGACAGCGGTGTACAAATGAAACATAGGTACCTACATAAATATATTTATACTATATACTATATACCTACCGAAAAGGTTAAAAGATACTCATAAAAAATGTACGTTCTACGTACTTTTAGTAATTTTATCGTCGTCCAGCTAACAATACTAAGCAGAAGATGGTAGTTGGATGACTTGAATGTCTAAAATTCTACGCACACAATTATCCGTTGCTACGCCTGCAGGTGTCAAATAGATTAAGGTCGAATATCCTGAAATGTTGAAATACTTGTTCACCCCAATTGAAAGAACAACACGTGCTGCTACATTGATAATGCGGAGACATTAAGATTTGGGGTTTGATGTTATAAATGAGACGCAATCTTTGAGTAACGATAACAGTTATAATAAATGATTCAATTATTTTTATGTGGAACAAACAACATTGTAACTTATTTTTATCAGTCTAAAAGTAGGTACCTATTTTTAGTAATTATTTTTCTTAATGATAATAGGTTTTTTTTTCAGTTGGTAACATATTTTTCTACTTATAAATATGACGTCAACCCATATATGTAAAGGTTATTTTTATGCAATTTTTTTTTAATTATTTTAACTTTGATGTCCTAAGGACTATTCTTTAATCACCAACCTAGAATAACAACTATAAAGTGTTGGTATATATACGTATAAATGAATGGCAACTGTGCTGATTATAAAAAAATTATAAGAACGTGTCGATTGACTAATAGAAGGAGTACCTATTCACATTTACACAACAGATTAATATGCCTGCAGCAGCGTAGATACACGATGCCAGTAGCTCGCACAAAAACGTGCCAGTACCGTTGATTTTTATACGAACAGTTGATCATTATCATCATCATCAGCAACAGCAGCATTATGACGTCCGTGCTGGACGAGGCCTTCTCCATAAAATACAATGCCATACTGATGATTGCCATAATCAACCCGCTTGGCAGGAGAGAGAGAGCGGCGGATAGACGACTTAAGAGGGCACTATACTACAATTTAGGCTCTCTCTTTAACGCACGCGATAACCCGCGCGCCGTCTCGCTCGCGCTAGTGAGTGTCGTGCACAAAAATGAAGATTTTTGTTTATTATGGCGAAAATAAAGTGTTTATCAAAAAACTGATTTTAGCATAAGAATAAATAGTTATTACCTACTTGTTGTAGTAAAATTTATCTTAAAACACCGTAGGGACCTGAGATTTCTTTCAAAACGTGTGGGAAACAAGGGTTTTTTCATTAAATAAAACTATCGAGGTTTTTTTTACATATCGTGTTTTCAACTTTACACAATAAATGCAAAAATATATAATTTTCATATTCCAAAATATTTAACTCGTAGAACCCGTAGATACTGAGTTAGAGATCGATTTTGTTAGGCAAAATCACATAGTACGCCCTCAGACTTCTTGCTTCGTCGTGGCATTCTATTGGGAAGTCTTATATCCAGCAGTGGACTTCTATAGGCTGATGACGATGATGATGATTCACTTTTGAACTGTCAATATTAAGATTAAGTCAAAGTAGAGACTTTTAGCAGTAACCTTTTTCAACGATAGATTGGCATACATAGGTCATGATAATATTAATTAGCCAGTACCTTTTAGATTAATACAAGTAGCCTTTCAAAGATGCAATGGAGGATACTATATTAATGACTATCCTTATGTATGCCAGCTTATCTATGTAGCTTTGACAAAGTAAATTTGTCTTATAAAGCCTTCACAGTTTAAAAGGCGTTAATTCTTTTAGTCAAGGCCTATTCGGTGTGATTAATGTGAACAAGATAGCACTACCTACTGGATGTTTTGATAATCTTGAACAAATTGCTTTATTGATTTTGAGGTTGAATTACAACACAAAGTGTCCGGTTACTCAAATTCCAACAAGTTATGGGTCGGTTCAAATAATGCTAATAACTATCTACATAATATAATAGAGACATTGATAAATGCGACAAAACAAATATAAGCAAGCAGTTTATGTACCTCAGGCTAAAAGGTTTGTTTATGGTTTTAGAGTAACATATAGGTACTAATTTAACCGGATTTTCTTTCGTTTTCCCTTTTAACTAGTAGACGGGTGATCTTCTCGTTACTATTACTACTACTACCACTAGTGCTACTTTATTGTGTCTCTGGTTCTTTCTTGGTTTTCTATCTCAATATAAAAAAGCCCCTATTAGATGTAAAATGATTCGTTATGCCAAGCGACGCTTTATATTTGGTAAAATCAGCGCCGACACTGCATACAATATAAGGTAGCTCCTCCATAGGTTTTGGTAGCTTTACTAAATTAACTTTCGTGAATTATATTATTAATTTTGTAAAACTACTTCTTCATGAGCCGGTAAACATCCGCTGCTGGATGAGGGCCATAGCATGCATAAGCAAGCAATGGGGGGACTTTCCTTACCAGCACGCTTGGCAAGCGGATTGGTGTTAAGTACTCAGGTGGTATAGTATACTTATTTAACGCCAAATCAACTTCCATTCCTTTATCATCAGATGAAGAAAACCTATCATTCGTGATATCTGATACCTACCTTATCGAAGCGAGATAAATGGTTTTCAATTTTAATTACCTTTGCACTGGTGTTATCTTTAATTTATTCTTATCTAAGTAATAGGTAATCATTTACGACTCTAAGTGCACTTTTCTATAAAGTAAACATGCTTATAAATTACTGATTGTAAACAAGCCTATACCTAGGTATCTATAATTTTATATCTGGAGACTTGGTGACAATATAAATGCTGCGATAGCTATGGATGACAAAGTTACCAATAGGAATCGGTATTAACTACAGGTACATGAAAGTCGTCCAAATGTAAATAAATAGGTTCTTAAGTGAGGTAGGTATCTAGAGACAAGTGAACGGTAGTACCTAATGCCGAGATAAATAGACGTTACTTAGCACGTACTAATGCTTAGAACTGTCCCTGTCACTCTCTAACACGTGTGTTTATACATTTGTGTAACAGTGACAGGGACAGATCTAGGCGTTAAACGTGCTAAGTAACGTCTATTTATCTCGGCATCAGACTTGTCTACCAACAAGCTTGCAGTAAATAAGGTTCTACTTTTAGCTACCACACTAACCTGGTAGGGTGCGTCTAGTCCCCTCCACCACTTTTACTAGGCACTTGACACAAGCTTGACATTCAAAAACGGGGCAAAAACGTTTGTTGGCTTTAACGACATCCATCGGATGAGACGGATGGGTCTATTCTCAGGCCAGACACACAGCAATGGACACATCTATATCATTATGTCTATGTTACATTTTAAAACTACGACCAAAACTTGCTAGCATACTATGAGTATGCTATCCTTTGTATGGAAAGGGTCGTCAAGTACCTTAGGTTTTTTTTCTTTTTAAAATTAACCTCAGCTAACTTTTGCTTTCACAATCTGATTAACGTTGCACATGCGATTTTTAACTTAAGCCTTGACTTTTAAAAGTGAATGAAAAGACGACACATTGGGCTTCTCGACCAGCCTTGATGTCTTTTCAAGCCTTTTAGTTTGTTTTAAAAAACAGTACACTAAGAGAATTTTATTAGTTACTTGAACAAATAAGAGGGAAAAGTTAATACAAAGTAGTTTATGTATCTAAATGTAACAAAGGAGACAAAACTACATAGAAGATCCTTTATGAAAGCAGAATTTTACATTTGTTCAGGATTACTAAGATCATACAAGGTGTACCGAGATGAGTATGCTATCTTGAAAGAGGGTGATTATGTTGCCGGCATCATAACAGCAGGCTATATCGGGGCTGCCGAAAACGATGCTGTAGAAACGGTGGAGTACGTGATCTTAAATTAAGCAGCCACAAAGGAGGCAAGGGCCAGAGAAGGAGATATCCACGGGAGGAGATAGAGGGGAGACATACCACGGCTCTATGTAGTATGGTAATCTAATCTCTAAATCTCTAATCTAGCGTAATCTAATAAAATTGTATTACAATTGGTGGACGATTTACGTTAAAAAACAAAAACCTCCTTGCTAACGACAAGTATCTACAGGGCCCTGATTCTACGTTTTGACAAGCAATTGGCACGGACGTCTCGTGTAGTGTAGTGTGGATTTATGTATGGAGACACTGATGAGCGCCCCTAGCGTACACTCTGTGAACCTCATTATCCATACAAAAACCCGTGTTACACTACACCTGACGTCCGTGCCAATTGCTTGTCAAAACGTAGAATCAGCTCTCGGATATCTAACGCATCGGTGACTATAGGTCATGGATATAGTACCTCTACATATAAAAATTCCTTGCTATAGGTAGGCTCGATCAAAATATCTAGTTACATTTTGGGGAAACGAACGACATTTTTTTTTTATAGTGAGCATGTTTCTTCTTAGCATAATAAGAACTTCGTTAAGCCGGATGTAAATATTTGTCGATAAAAACGTCAAGTAAATGGTAGAGTACTGACGTATCCACCTCGCAAAGATTAAGTTCTATCACGATATAAGTTATTAGGCTCTGGATAAAGCTCTGACTGCATACTTTACCTATTTGACCTGAGGTGTCTCATTTGAAATTCTCTTAGACACTTTACAGGGTTGGTAAGAAGACATTTCCATCTAGAAGCAGTTAGCATAATTTGACGTTAAAATAGTCGCAGGTACAGCTAAGATAGCAAAATTAACACGTTCTCGTTCTCAGGCCTCTTGATCAGCATAATGATAAATAAATGATAATCAGTGTTCTCAGCGCTCGTTCATTTGTTTTGTATGGAAAACGCGCGCGCGAGTAGATCGGCGTTAGTCTTGGCAATTACCTAGGTATGTCCAGCTATTGGACGTCTATCGGCTGATGATGTTTATTGGTAGATTGGTGCCAATAGCAGTAAAAGAGCCAGCCCTCGTATTGCCTATCAAACTGGTAATCGCTAGTTTGAGTTTGAGCTACATGCTCATATTCTGGATGATACGTTATCCCCACATCATCCTTATATGAATGGTGGAGGCGAAAGAAGTGCAACGGTACAAAAGTGACGTAACCAAACTCGAACAGTGCATCACAATATTTATCATTATAAACGTCAGGAACTTAACAATAATGATTTCATACGATATTGTGGTCAGTAGTAATCCCAGAACGTATGTCTATTGGTGTGACTAAAGGATACCCACCCACGGAAGGACTAAGCATTCAGATCGTGACCGTGACTCAATTCCATGATGTAATCCTTGCAAATGTAATCAATGATTCGTTACTTAATAGTGATGGGTATTTTATCGATAGATATCCGATTAACCTCTCCGTCATTACATCATCTTCATCATAATCAGCATGTCGTAGTCCACTGTTGGAGTACCGACATGGTCTCCGCCATAGAATTCCACGACGAACGGTCTTATTCGCTGTCCACCGACTTTAGAATATCGTCGGTCCACCGAAAGGGGCATTCCTACACTGCGTTTTCGTCCAGTTCATGGTTGCCACTCGAGAATCTCATTTATCAATATCTATTTAATTAACGTTTCATTTACATTCATCAGTACGCAAGGCGTTACATGAATAAATGAAGCAGATAAATGTGTTTGCTGTGTCTGCAGAATTGCTTATCCAGCTTTTATAATATCCAATTAATAGATTGGAATTAAAAAAATCCTTACAATTATAGGTAATTATTTTATTTGATGTGCAAATAAGTAAATTTACTTTTACGAAGTAGATATCTTGGCATAAAATTTACTCAACCTTGTGCGTCAATTTAGATGGATCATAGTTTGTAAAGCTTACCTGTAATATGAGACCTAGCTATCATTGAGAAGATGAGACTGGATTGTGAGAAATAGTAATGGTTTGATTAGGTGATGCAACAAAAGGTAAATATCTTGATTGGTCGTGTTGTGTCTCTGTGTCTACTTACTCCAAATAGAATAGAATCTTCAAATTTTCTTAACATTTTACTTTTGACTACATAATCTAAAATTTTTAAGTTAATTTTTGAAATATGAGACCTTGCGCTATCATTGAGAAGATGAGACTGGATTGTGAGAAATAGTAATAATTTGATTAGGTAGGTAATGCAACAAAAGGTAAATATCTTGATTGTTAAATTAATTAATTTAATTTAAGTAATCAAGATATTACCTTTTCCAAATAGAATAGAATCTTAAAATTTTCTTAATAGTTTACTTTTGACTACATAATCTAAGATTTTTAAGTTCTCTTTTTCTATGAATCAGTTTCTCTTTGTTCTATAGGCTCCACACAGGCGCTCCGCTCCTAGTATTTAGAAGAATCATCAAAAAAAAGACAAGCCGTGTTTGTTGCCTCATTTTACTAGCCTTAGCGCTATCTAAATCTTATGAAACCTTGAATAGGGGACATTTCTTGACCTAAATGTTCCACCTTTTTTAGTTTCAAAAGATTTGGACAGCGCTATGGCTGGTAAAATGTTTCCCATTGTTGCGTTCCTCATTACTATTTGCTACTGTAATTCGGGGGCTGATTCTTCTAGGCTCGGTCGCGTTGGAACTGGAGTAATTTTAGTTTATAAGACGTTTAAAAATGATCTTTGTGATTTCAGTAAATAAAATACTTTTTACTTTGACTTTGAATACAATAAGTATTCCCAACGTGTAAAAAATTCTTCTAACAATAAACATGCTCATTACTCGCTCATTTACCTCATGACCGTTTATCTCAAGTTTCAGCTAACCACAACTCGTTTACCTGCTAGGTGTCCGCCTGCTGCTTCACTCGCTTATAGTTTAATCCAGGTCAATATATCCACGTAGGCACCAAATTTAATCTCATTAACGATTGATTTTTTCTCAATAATGCCATTACAACTGAAACTAAAACTATAAAAAAATAAAACATGCAAAACTCCATCAGCCATAGAAATCCACTGCTGGACATATTACCTACACCTCCTTCATAGAATACCACAACGGTCTTGAGCCGCCTTCCTCCGACCTTTCACATCATCATTATCATCAGCCTGTACACGTCCACTGCTGATAATTTCGCCCCCATTGAACTTTCATTCCATTTTGGTATCAATATAATATAAAATCGATGCGTGACTAACTCACTGACTGCATGACATCAAAGCACACCCTAAACTTTAAGTGCTAGAGACTGAAAAGTTGGAGAGTGCATTGTTTTTGTGGTCTGGAGGTGAAGGGATCTACACGTCTTTCTTTCTAAATAAAGAATTTCCGAAACACATCCCCTAAGGGGATGCAGCGGGGTGTTGAAGTTTGTATGGACAAAACTCCACGTGGACGAATTCGCGGTGTTCCACTAGTAGGTAAGTAAGAGGAGATATCATGCTGTGTAGAAGATATTTCATCGACATCGATGTTATATTACGAACATACCTAGTACAAACCGCAGTCGCAGTCGTCACACAGTCGAGATGCTACGTCACGACTGACGTCACAACTTACCGAAAGGATGACATCTAAAGTGTAATAACACGCACTCATACAATTACGTAATTATAAACAATGCATTAGGCACTGACAGAGGTTTGGAAAGAAATCCTACTGAAAGTTTATGAGGATGGATGGAATGCTTAAAGCATGAGGATGGAACGATGGATGTTTGTTAGGTAGGTACTCTTTCACGCAAAAACTACTGACTGAACGGATTTTGATGAAACTGTACAGTAACATAGCTTACACATCAGAATAACATAGCAGACTATAATTTGGGGCGGTATACTTACTTAATTCACCTATAACAATTAATGCCAAAGATTCCACGCGAGATTGCATTGCTGTGGTCGGGGTATGTATGGGGGCCAGTGAAATTACAGGCACATAAGACTTTTCATCTTTATGTCTCAGGGTCGGCAGCGCATGTGTGATGCTTCTGGTGTTGAGGCATCCATAGGCTATACGGTAACTACTTTCCATCAGCTGGTCCGTATGCTTGCTTGCTTGCCTAGTAGTATAAAAAAACAGGTACTTATGTAGGTACCTATTTTTTTTTCCGTGATGAGGTCGGTCGATTGAAGGCGGAAGGCACTAGGGTCCAGCCAGACATTGCTTAGGTAAACATCGAGCCATTAATGACTAATAAATATTCAATTAATCATTAGTATTTGTCCTGACCCACCCAGCTGACAGCCACTCCCTGTCTCAGAACGGTCAGACAAGCCAACGGACCTTGACTTTTTTTTCTTGGCACTAAGAATCATTTTAAATTTTATTGGTCTTCTAGAATATTTATTGAAATTTAAATAAGTATTTATTCATGGTGGGATTGGAATAAAAACCCCTCTACATCGAGTGGAAGATGGTCTTTATAAGTTGTTCAAGCTATTGTCTTGCTTTATAGTACCTTCACGAAAGCCCCCCTAGAAGAAAAGTACTTAAGAATAATAAGTTCCAATTATAATTATTTTAATCAAAGCTATGCATAAGACTGTCGACAGGCGACATTAACAAATCAATAAACTTCTTGGTAAACTCAATATTACGGTCAATTTAATAAAGGCACGATAAGGTGCATTATGCTTAATTTAAAACAGGATAAGGCACAGTAAATTAAATTCTGTCCAACACTTTGCCACCTTAAACGGTCCAGTAGATAGAGCTTTACTTAAAGTTCACGCGTAGATAATATATTCCACGCCTGGTGAGCTCATTGCCTTTAATAGACTTTACGTATGTACCTCTGTATTCCTAAATAAATAAAAAAACTGTTCGTACGTTTGACAGTGATGTGTTTGGATTATCCTTGAACTTTTTAACTAGTAGGTACTTATTGTATGGAAAACGTTAAATTGTAGGTAACGAAGGTACCATAAGACACCTCATTATTTTGAAGACGCCTAACGAAGGGTAGGTACATCCTTCTGACATTCTGTACCTATAGCACAAGCGCGGGCGTTTTGTACTTTGTGCCTAGATTGAATATACATACCTAGAGGGTTACATAACCCAATAAATTAAATAAAAAGTTCTTAAAACGTTATGCGATAGCTTTAGATAGAGAATATAATGTAACAAGATTTAGTAGCTATATTTTGTACTTGGTTAAAGTTAAAGGTTTATACCAACTGCGTAAAGCCAAGGGATTCACTATGTTTAGCTAACGCAACTGTTCCGACTCTACGCAACTGAACCTATAGACAAACGTTCACTCGATCACAAATATCGCAAGCGACTTACTAGCAAAAGCAGAATGGGACTGTGGTAACGTGAATAGCGTTCGTCCTAGCTAGTTTGCTCTGTGAGAGACTGTAGTAAATAACTTTATGATTGCAATTATTATCAGTGTCACTGTCAGTTTATACATTGTTTTCGTGTCGCTCTCTTTCGCATGGTCGGTTTCGATTTGTCTACTACCCCACAGCCGATAGATAGTGTTTAGCGTCAAGTGCTACGTAACAAGCGAAAAAAGGGACAGCTTGTAGGGGTAAGAAAGAGATGCCCTTCGTTTGCATGTCATCTCAATAGGTACGCTGAGGTAAGTAGGTTGTCGACTTAATTAGCGTTACTTAGCGTAGGTCATTAAGTATAATTTGTATACTGCCCATATATAGGTATAAGAAGATCTGACGTGTAACTTGGTGTAACAAATAAAATAATTGTAGGTACTGTATTGTATTGTATTGTTACGCAAACTTTCTCATGGTGGCTTTGTTGCCCTAAGACCGAAATCTGAGTTTTAACAAGCAATTGACACGGAGTATGGTATGGTGTAGTGTAACACGGTTTTTTGTATTGAAAATGAAGTTCACAGGGTGTAGCTAGGGGCGTTCATCGGTGTCGCCATACAAAATCCGTGTTACAGTGTAGTGTAGTGATTACACCATAGATACATCCGTGTCAATTATTTGAGTCTCCCAGCATGGCTTGCGCGTTGCGCCAAGCACGCCTCGCCCGGCGCGCGGCGCCCGCCGTCATCTTGCTTATTTAGGGTAGCGCTTTCGCACTAGGTACGCTTACTTTCGCATGGACGTTTATCTACGTGCGCTGACTCTATTATAGGCGACACCATGGAGAAACTTCCAAGCCGAACCTAGGCTTGCGCTGACTTCATAATGAAAGGTGTGTCGTTGTGGAATTTAAAATCGACACTGGATACCTAATGTAGATTATTCGCAGTGCGTCAGTTAATAAGCTTGAGATTTTAATCAACCAACGTTAATAATTAAGGTTGTCTAGACTTTTATTCGTTCCATGCAATATAGGTACATTTGACGATAATTCAATAATTAGAATTACTTATGCCACTGTTCGCTAACACATTAAAAAGCGTTTAAACGGCTGTTTGGCCTAACTAATTAATTTTGACACATGTTTTCATGTACACTATCTGTCACCTTGTCCGATGGTTAAACAGGTAAACGCGCCTGTTTGTGTACCTCCTTAGTTATTACTTAGGTTACATATTTACCACCAAACAGGTAGGTAGGTATGGCAATGCACTGAAAGCTCGATATTGCTTAAGATAAGACAGAAGACTTGTCTAGTAATTTGTTTTTAATTTATTATACTTACTTATTATTAATACATTTAATAATTGATCAATAAAATACTGCAATTAAAAATTATATATATATACAGTACAATCTCACTAATCCGGCACTTCGATAGATTGGCACGTCCAATAATCCGGCACCCTCCGCCCACGCCTCCCTCACCCCTCTATACCTGTGCGCTTGGTCGCTGCGTCGTCGACTAGCAGTCAAACCTCAAAACTTATCATGTGCACGTGCTAACGTATTTGTTTTTTTCAAGTGAGCATAGTTTATAGTTAAAAATGTCAAATAAACGCAAACACAAGACACTAGATTTGAATAATAAAATGGAGATTTTATTTATTACCTATGACTTTTTCAGTATAATCCAGTAATCCGAACATTCCAATAATCCGGCATCCTCCGGTTTTTAATAGTGCCGGATTAGTGAGATTACACTGTATATATATATATATAAATTTTAATTGCAGTATTTTATATAGAGAGAGAGAGAGAGAGATAGCGCCAAGAGGTCAGACAAAACATTGCAAGATTTTAGGAGCATAATATTCCATTTGAAATTGGCTTTGTGACCTGTCGCGCCCGGAAGCAGAGACTTGATTTTTACACATTTTGTTCTAACCTATTTTAATTATGTATTTAAAGTAGTAGTTAGTAGTTTCGTAAACCCTAACAACCAGGGTTTCGTTGCAAGGAACCCTTGTAAGATCTTTGTCCGTCCAGCCATACCTCCGTCCCAGCCCCAGGTCCCAGTCTCACAGCGTTGAATCTGTGGTCGTAACTTAGTTGTTATGAACCAAAATGCATGAAATGTGGTGAAAAATACATTTTCATCCCACCATCTCGGAAAGAGTATTTTTGCTATTCGATATCTAAGTGTAAAGCCGTTTTCATCCGCTAGATGATAAAGTAAAATTGAATTTAGAACATCGCGTGCACTAAGTTTGAGAGTTCAAAACATCATTAAACCTATTTACTTCTACCTCCATGGTGCCGTATTTATCATACAACATTTTTTTATTTGTTAAAAACTCAGACTCGGAACCTTCTTGGTGTATTACTTTTTATTTAATTTGCCTTACGCGCGCCATTTTCTTTTCACGTCATATTGTTAAAACCTTAGGTTAAAAACAAGAAACTTGAAAACTAGTGAAAAACCTAAAATGAGTGATCTAGCGACGAGGAAGTTTATTTGTTGGCAACAGAATTGACTGAAACTGTTAAAAATGTGCAAATGTTTTTTTTTTGCATTTAGTCTTTTTCTCGCTGAGGTGGGATGAAAAGTTATGTGTGCACTCACAAACTCAGTGCAAAGATTTTTCACCTCGTGCTCTTTTGATTCTCCCTCGCTAACGCTCAGGATTCTAACTTATAAATAACTCGCTACGTTCGTGATTAAATTTTAGAATCCTTCGCTTGCTCACATTTTTAAGGCAGGTGACTTTCAATTAAAACTATCTCGATATCCTGTGATGTACGAGTAACAGTAGGTACTCGTTTCTTGGGAAACCTCGGTGATGAAAAGTTTTCGAGATAAGGAAAACTCTGTGACTTGACTTCGCAACCCTATCCCTGTGTGTGGTCCGACACGTAGGTACTTTTTATTTGAAGTAAGCATTTATACTTAATTTAATCTTATTTTAGGGGCGATTCGTAAGATTTTTCAATTTCTATGGATGTTATTATGATAAACATGAAAACCATAGTGAAATTGAAAACATAGGTAGGTTTTGAGAAGCGGAATCGACCAAGGTTTTGTAACAGTTGCCGCTTGATATTTAGCTTCCATGGAAACGACTAAGTATATGTACCTATACCTATCATCTGAGTAAGTACCTACTTATACTTTGCCGACCTACCTACCCTACGACCGAAATTCGTTACGCTAGTCTTAAAACTTTTATGGGGAAACAGCTTTGTCATGTGAGGGCCTATTAGCAAGGTATAATAGGTAGGTAACTATATAAATTCTGCGCCGAGAATTACTTTACTATGAAATTTAATGCAATGCGACATATACACGACAATGCAATTAATTAGAAGGCAATTCTTTCATACGAAAAGTGGGGCGGTTTCAAATAACTTTTCTGAGAATTGCGAGCTCGATTGCCAAGTGCTCTGCGCGTTTGCACACTGTCAATGCCAGACAGACTGTTATTTAGGCAAGTTTATGGATTATCTAGATGTGCTAAGAAGAGATAATTACACAACACACATTTTATGTACTTACCTACAGGATCCAACGATACAAGGTATGTTTATCGGTATAAATTCTAAGGTGAGGCTGAAAAACAGCGTGGCTGAGCCCTCGTCCTTTTCTCTTACACTACCTTGTCTACCTACCTTTATCTTTAATATTATACTTGTACCTTTGTAAACTAAGATATCGTGTGCATGTGAATAAATGCCCTTTTTTTATAAATGATTTCTCAGTGGTACTTCGACACGAGGACGATTTCTATGGCGCGATGGGCGACGCAATGAGTTTGGGTTTGATTATCACTGCGGGTCAAACGTTTGCATAATCTATATTTAAGTACCTACTTACTTATATTTTGTTCCGGGTCTGGGTGTTGTGGTCGGTTGGGGTACCAAGATACTCGTACCTACACCCTGATACCCTAGGACACGGAAGTCCTAGTGTAGGATCAGAATATCATGTATTGCGATCATTTGGTGGATTGAGGCGGGATAAGTAGATGGTTTCTTTGTCCTGTCTTAGTTCGATATGTAGCAAGTTGTCCAGAATTATTCTCTTAAACTGCTTTGTGCCACTTGGGTTGGGTCTTTGATTATTATGATTAAAGCAGCGAGCAAGTTTGGATGTATTTTTAGGCATAAGAAAAATGATTTCATAATAATTATCCTTGGTTTCACCAGACGCATTTTTCACGCTTACGCTTCGATCGGCTCGTGAGTTCTTTGTTTGTTCACTAAAAATTCAAAATATTCCATCAAACCATACTTTTAACTAAACGAACGATAGATAGTGTACACTGTACATTCAAGCATAGAAGCAAAAGTTCAAAAGTCCCGCCATTCTTTTCCCTCCATTTTTTTTCGGACGCTCAATATTGTGCCACAGATGAGTGCCCTCAGCTCAGTCACTCACAGTATAACTCTTAGAATAAGGATTAATATAATATGGTAAAATCTGTACAGCGCTGTTTGTAAGAATAAAATTAGTATTCTCTGTATCAGCACCGAAGAAAATGCAATTTTTTTCTATTATGATCTTAGAATAAGGACTGAGTCCTTATTCTAAGATTTTATTATTGCATTACGGTTACGGTGGCTTTTGACGGCGCAGCGTGGTCATACATACTGTCACTGTCGCTGTCAGTCAACGATTTCTATGCCAAAATTGACAACTATCGTCAAACTTTCGAAAAGAAAACATTTTAAACATTTTGGAGTCCTATTTATAACTTCTCCCACGTTTTAAAGATTATATTACCTCGGTTTACTCGATATACCTGAATTTTGATACACGTTTTTTATTTCCAAAGATTATAATGGGTCGCAAATCACAATCAAAACAGGCACCCAAGAAAAACTCCGGCAAAGAGAACAACAGGTTTGCCCTACAAAAACGAAAAGAACTCGCTATTCTTGTTGATAAAGTGTTGAGATTGACCAGTGTCTTCCAAGCCTCCACCAGCGTGACGAAGAGTTGGGAGCAGCATTTAGAAATAGATGCTATTCTTAAGGAAATCTCCAACCTTGAATCACCTCATCACAAAAGTTTCTACAAGCACCGCAAGTCGAATATCGATAAGTATCTGAAATGGCTGGATGTAAATGGAGTTAAATATGAAGGTAATATGCATAAACCTATTCAATTGTCTTGTTAAAACTTCACATAAGTACCTACCTACTTAAACTCTACTCTAGGTACCTACCTATCAGATTACATATTATGGGTAATATCATCACACTGACTCCTGCCATACAGGTGCCCTGGTTTAGGTGTCAGTGCTTCACTTTGAAATATACATTAGTTTATTTATTTAATAAAGGCTTTATTATTATTATTACAACCTCCATGGTGCAGCAAACAAGTAGCCGTCTGAGAGGCAAGAGGTTTCGGTTTGATTCCTGCTGCGGGACAAATGTTTGCATGATCTGCAAATATATGGTCTGGGTCTGGGTGTTGTGGTATAATGGTACTCGGTAGTTCCTGATACCCACAACACAAGGAATCGTAGTGTGGAATCAGGATATATGACTGTTGGGTGCTATATTATGTTATTTAATTCACTATTCTATGATCCACTATATAACCAGCGCTGCGCCGACCTGGGAACGGCACGCCTTTTCCAGGTCAGGTGCAGCTTATGCTGAGACAGGGACCTATTTCACCTCACACAACACATTAGTCTATATACTTATATCTTCATGTTTATTTTTAATATTATTTTTTTTTTTCTGTTTGTTTTTTCTTTTTGTGTAATCTTGTGTTGTGTTTTCTATGTGTGAAATAAATAAATTTTCTTTCTTTCTTTCTTCTTCTATAACTCATATATTATTGTGAGTGAAGCACATTATTACTTTTAAAAAATAAAATCAATGTATCCAGCTCAGCAGTGGACTTGTACAGCCTGATGATAACACAGTCAATAATTGCTGTAAATATTCTGGTTTCACTTCAACCTTGAACTAATGCTACTACCTTTCACAATTTCAGGTGTAGAAATTGCTGAATTTGAAGGCTACGAGCTTGGCCTCAAAGCAACAAAAGACTTTGCTGAGGGCTCCCTTATCCTCACAATACCTTCAAAGGTGATGATGACAGAAAAAAACGCAAGAGAATCAACGCTGTCTGAATTTATAGCTATAGATCCGTTGCTGCAAAACATGCCAAATATTACTTTAGCACTGTTCCTGTTAATTGAGAAGAATAATCCAGGTAAATTGACAACTGTTAATAATTTCACACTGCTGGAAAAAACAGGTTATTGTGAGGCAACCATGAACCGAAAGATGCAGTGTAGGACGCCCCCACTCGATGGACTAATGACATTTCGAAGGTCACAACAGGTTGATGGATGAAACAGAGGGCTCAAGCCCATTAGTCGTGGCGTTTGTTGGGGGTAGGTCTATGTCTAGCAGCTGTGCCGTGGTGTGCCCGGCCTAAAAATAGACCCCTCCTCCCGTGGATGTAGTAAAAGCCTTGCTAAGAGATCACACCAGGGGATGGGCAGCAGCATCCACCTGTGTACTTAACACCAAACTGTGATCACTAATCCGCCTGCCAAGCATGGTGATTATGGCAAATTCCTCCATTGCATTCTATGAGGGGGGCTTCGTCTAACAGTGGAGGTTTAACGGCTGTTGAAGAACATAATAAATCTTCAAGCAACATGGAAGGGAATAGCCATTCGCAGCGTTCCCCTCGGTCAAACTACAAGCCAAAGTAGGCATATGCGTTTAATAAAACTAGTTGTTATTCTGAGGAGGTGTGCAAGGTTTGTTAGTGTGAGTGTCGTTATTACAGTGTTGTATTTGGATGGGTATATGCGGAATTGCGCTTGTGTGCACATTTCCCCCCGCAAAAAATAACTACTATTTGAATGGTAATATATTGCTAAGGCTACTCCCTTCCGGCCCGCGGCAGGAAGTCCGTGTTGCTCAAAGATAATAAATAAATAATTCTGACCAGAAACTCAATGCCCAGTTGGTACTTATAAAATGTAGATAAGCAATGGTGCCTATAGTCTGGTACAAATTGTTAATCAAGTTTATTGGTTTCTATGAATCCAAAGCAATTATATTCATCATGCAATTGGTTTATAGCCTGAGTTTCATTCATTTGCTATCTTAGGGCTCTTTCACAGTAGCGATTGGCGAGCATGTTTCCAGCAAAGTAATCCAACAATGTGCTCTCCAAGACCGAAGTCAGAGTTTTAACAAGGAAATGACACGGGTGTATAACATATAACATAACACCCAACAGTCACATACATAGTCCTGGAGGTCTAAAAAAGCCACTTTATATTAATCATAATACGACGAATCATGTAAAGGAATTGCTAAGGATCTGCTGAGAATTCGAAAAATGAATTGTTACCAGATGAATTTGCCATATTGAGCAATTCATCTGTTAGCAATTCATTTTCCAAATTCTCAGCAGATCCTTTAAATTAATTGTATAATGATTCATATTATGATTCATATAAAGTGGCCTTTTTAGACCTCCTGATCCCACACTAAGATTCCCTGTGTCATGGGTATCAAGAACTACGAGTACCATGGTACCATAACACCCAGACCCGGAACAAATATTTGTAGATCATACAAACATTTGTCCCGCAGCAGGAATCGAACCCGCAACCTCATCTCAGCTGGCTACTCTCCCGCCGTACCACAGAGATTGTCATTGGTGCAGTGCAACACGGAGTTTGTATTGAAACACCGATGTGCGCCCCTAGTGTGTGAACATTATTTTTATTGTCCGTGTTATTTAACTGCTTGTTAAAACTCTTGACTTCGGTCTTAGGTCAGCAATAAGCTCATTAACAGCACGCGGCGTGCGATCCGCATTTTTAGACATTTGAGTACTTAACACTAATACTGCAATAAACAATCCACCTGCCAAGCTTGGTGATTATGGTATTATAAGTATTAAATACGCAGTGATTATTCTATCCACTATTGAGCGGTTGCATCGTCCATGTCCCGGTGTCGGTCGTGGCGAGCTATTTGCAAGCACGTTTGCAAATCGCCTCGCTGGGAACACGTTTGTAAATTGCTAGAGTGATAATGCTCATAGTCAATAGATACAAACTCTACTTTCTGATTTTGTTTCAACTAAAAGTTCCAGTTATATTTATATGCTATAGTTACTAATGAATTCTTAAACATTTTTCAGAATCTTTTTGGAAACCATACATTGATATCCTGCCTGAGAAATATTCCACTATTTTGTATTTTACTTCTGAAGAATTGGCTGAGCTAAGAGTAAGCAAAATACTCAGTACTATATTTGTAAATGTATCTAATTTAAGAGCTTTCATACCTTGCCATGCTGACAATGTCGCATTTTATTGGTAGGTTATCAAATTATGAAATTAATTGAATTTGAGTAAAAGTAATAAATGTTTTCTGCTAACTTAAATCAACTCAATACATCAGTATTTCAAATTGTGTTAAGCAATATTTTGCTGCCAGGCATAAAAGACCTAAATAACATGCCTATATGTCCTTTGGTTTTATTTTTCGAGTTGAATTTATTTGGTGTTGACCTCACTTGGTACGGGCCTCGGCTTGCTACCAGATATGGGTAATTGGTGATAAACGCCCTGTACCATGCTTGCACTGGTTGTAGGCGTGAGGTACTGATGGTACTGAAAATATTCAACCCCGCCTAGTCGAGAACCCAACATGTCCATTATAACCAAGAGACCACTGATGGTGTAGGGCCAATGATCCTAACTTCCGATTCTAAGGTTGTGCGCGGGCTTTCCCGGAATTGCACCAATACATTTTTCACTTGAAAATTGTATGTGGGAATACTTTGTTCTCTATGCGAATAAAAACCTCGTGAGGAAACTATCATGTCCTCATCATCAGCCTGTAGAAGTCCACTGCTGGGTATAGGCCTCCCCTTAGAATGCCACGACGGACGGTCTTAGGCCGCCTCCATCCACCGACTTCCTGCGACGTTTATAATTCTTCCTTAGTCTTTAGTCCATCGAGTGGAGAGCCTTCCTCTACCGCTTCGTTCGGTTTGTGGTCGCCACTCGAGAACCTTTATTCCCCAACGGGTTATCAGTTTGTTGAGCTATATGACCTGCCTATTGCCACTTAACTTGCTAATTTTGAGAGCTATGCCGGTGACATTGGTTCTTCTACGAATTTCCTCATTTTGGAATCTATCACGTAGTGAAACTCCTAGCATAACTCTCTCCATAGCCCGTTGCGCGACTTTGAGCTTGTCATCATCATGTCCTAGGAGATAAATAATATTTTCTTTGTTTGCGTTTTAGCCATCACCTGTTTTCGAGTCATCACTCAAGCTATACCGAAGCATTGCCAGGCAGTATGCCTATTTCTGCAACAAAATAAACACCCTTGACCTACCTGTCTTGAAGAAACTTCAAGATGTATTTACATTCAACAACTACAGGTAAATGAAATAAACATAAACACTACAGGTTTATTTCCCATACAAGGCTATAAGTTAAGATAAGCACTCGCCTCATAATACTACTACTGGGGCTACTTATACAATTAAATATACAAACGTTACAAATGCAGTTTTTGTGTTTCTGCTATTCTAAACGATTATAATTCAAGGTATATTAAATATCAGGTCACTAGTAATCTAAAGTATTTGCCTAAAGAGTATTACAACAACATTCTAAATTATCTTCAAAATGCAGACAGTAATATTGCAACATAACTTAATTCTTAAATACTTAACTATCTTATAACTAAGCATCTTATTCGTTGGTTATTCTTAAAGCCTTGATAGCTTTAGCTTTTTCAATTCAATGGGTATACATTTTACTTAATAGGTTTTAGAACTCCCAACTTGGAACCCTTTGACAATTAGAGCACAAAACACTTTAATGTAAGTAAAAACAAATACAAACTTGAGCTTGCAAGCAAATTGAAGCTGAGTCTATCAGAATGAGTCCAAACATGACCATTATCCATCGAGCAGTTCCGTTTCAGACCTTCCGTCTACATCATCAGATCAGCTCACTCACTGTCATCAGAATATAGTGTTTTAGTCGAAACTTGACAGCTATGCAAAATACAGTTCAGCCAGACACCCAGCCAGGAAGGGGTTCAAATTCGGCTTGCAAGATTTGAAACAAAAACATAAATTAAGTATGGAAGAGAAGCTGGTTCTATTGGAATGGTTTTCGTAATGAGTCCCACATGTAATCAGGCGATATATTACCGTTGCTATGCGTGTAAATATTTGACGCCAGCATTGGGCTTATACTTCGTGTACTGATGTTATTTTTATGACCCATTCTATTCTCAAATACGGGAGTTGGAATTCGTTCGTCTGTGAAATTGTTCTTGATTATAGCCCTTTGCTGTCTCCACCTGTAGGAAATATACGTCAGTAAAAACAGTACCATTGCTAGACCGAGTATACTTGCTGTTGCCAGGGTCACTGATTTGGTATTTATTGACTGCGGTGTTTTATCAAGAATACCCGGTTGGTTTGTAGACGCTTCTATTTTTTCATTTGTGTTTACGTCGAGCATTTCGTCTGATGAAATTTTGCTGTTGAAATCATTGAGGCGCTGCAAATCTTCTACTACGATCAAGCCATCTCCATCAACATCCTCTTCTAATGACTGCTTTCTTATTGATTCAGCTGGTATTAAACCTGTCAATAAAATATCGTCATTATGGTCAAATATTAAAACCGCTCAACTGAGCAGATTTAACTAAATCATCATCATCACTAGCCTGTATACGTCCACTACTGGACGAGGCATTCCTCATTGAATACATCGTACACTCCCAGCGTCCCCACCTGTCTGGCCCCACTGGGGGACGTTGGGAATGGGGGGATTTTCTTTAATCACCAAGCTTGGCTTGGCAATCCACCTGGATTGGTGATTGCAGTTTGGTGTTAAGTACTCAGGTGGATGTTGCTGCCCATCCTCTAGTGTAATCGCTTAGTAAAGCTTATACTACATCCAAGTGGGAGACGAAGAGGTCTTTTCTTAGGCCGAACACACCACAGCACACTCGTGGTTTGTGGGTGCTATTCACCCAAAAATTGAGCCGCGTAAATTCTTACCGTCTAAGTATGTGTTTGTAAGTTCCTGCGTTTTGTTTTCATAGTGTATCCTCATCAACGAAAATATTTCGTTCCAGCCAACTATATCATCAGGGTTTTCATTGATCGAATGCATTACCCTACCTTCTCTTACTTCTCTAGTTATATTGTGGTCATCAGTCGTATCGACCACGATAACAGACGCACTGTACGGGGTGCCCTGTGAATCCTTCATCATCGTACTCGTATCAGTTTCAGAGTCAGGTTTAGTTATATTATGAAACAGAGACATTATACCCATGCTTTCTGCTTCCTCGTTCACGTTATTACCGGTGTACATTTTCGTTGGGATATGGATATCATCATCCTGTATTGGATCTATGGTCGTGGCTTTGGTAGTGGTGTCGTGAGCATCCAAGAGTGCTCTCAATGGGTAAGTTTCTTTCGAAATCGGTTCTATCGCTGATTTAGATAAGAATGGTTCAGGTGGATTGGGCTCTTTCGATGTGTTGTGGAATATGTCAGCCAAGTGTACGTGGCTTGATCCACGCTCCCTTTGGTCTACCAGTTCGCTTAGCGTCATGTTTCTTTCCATTAGTACTTTTGAAAGCCTTGCCTTTGCTGAAAGTCGTAAAATTTGTATTATTATTTGAAGAGTTTTTGTGTCAAGTTTTGAGTTATTCAATTACTGCCATAAGATTTTCCCGTAATCATTTTATGACCCCGTTGCACCCCCTTCTACTTGATTTACGTTGAAAACCCAAGAAATATAATATACTGATAGTAACTTCCTCCTTTGACCCCCTTATGTATTGAATTTCGTAATTCCCCTGACTGATTAGCTTACCTAGAAGCCAAAAAGAATACATAATAACCGTAACCTAAACAACGAAGTAATACAACGATTTTATATGATTGATAAGTTTGCTGGCCAAAAGAGATTTCAGGCTGAACTAGTATTGCCTAGGCAAAATCAGGTTGCCAGGTTGATAATAAAATTAGAGTCACTAGAATAGGTGGTTATAAAGGTTTGCAATAACTTTATAATACAGTTTCAACGTACTTTATTATTCTTCTACTGATGTTTCGTTGACCGCTTAGAGGTTGTGAGACAGGATCTGAATTTAAGTTCCCGATCGGGTCGCAGGTGGTGCTCGTGAGGAAAGTACCTCTTAAATTAAACGGATAACGAAAAATCAGCAGGAGTAAACTAAAGTAATTAATTTATGGTCGTACATATTTCTAAAATCATATCAAGTCACAATTCCAATTCTAAGATCATTGTCTTTTTCATAATATTTTGAATCTAATCTTAGTTGGTCCATGTATGAAAATATAAGCCGAACAATAAGTATATTAATTAGTGAGTTTATTTGACGAACTCCCTGGAGTAGCCGGCTGAGACGCAAACGTTGCCGGTTCGATTCCTGCTGCGGGCCAAATATTTGCATGATCTGCAAATATTTGTTGCGGTACCGTGGTGTTACTCGAAGTTTCTGATACCCATGATACAGGGAACCCTAGTGCGCTATCAGGACTGTATGTGTTGTTATAATGTGGGTGTTATTCTTTCGTCGTGAAATCGGGTTTGGCCGGTAACTTAGGACATGCCAAATTACAAGTTCGTATATGCATTACAGTTTAGAAGACCTCGTATATTACGGCTATATAGATTTCATCAACACAAAGGATTATAGATATCAGCGTACTTAATTTTATCATTCTTACCACGTGTATCGTTGAGAATCTCTTCTATTTCGATTTTCGCAGATTCCTCTGTTGAACTCGGTATAAATGTTTGTCTGTAAATGTAAGTCGTTGGTGGTCTAGTTGAGTATCTGCTTTTACTGGGTTTATTTTCAAAGTTTTTACGTTTATCCTCAAAGTTGTTGGGTTTATCCTCAAAGTTGCTAGAACTATTCTCAAAATTTGTGGGCATCTCAGTAAAGTCGTGCAATATAGTAACATCATCTAAGCTTGTCTTAGGACCTTGAGTTCTTGCCATAAATTTCGAAGATGATACTAAGTTACCTAAATGATTCTTCATGAAATCATTTTGTTGTGGAGGTTCAGTTGAACTCAGTATGAATGTTTGTCTGGAAATGTAAGTCGTTGGCGGCCTAGTTGAGTATCTAGGCTTATCCTCAAAGTTGCTGGGTTGATTCTCAATGTTGCTAGATTTACTCTCAAAGTTGCTGGGCATCTCAGTAAAGTCCTCCAATGTCGTTACATCATCTAAGCTAAACTTAGGAGCCTGGGTCCTTGCGATGAATTCTGAAGATGATACTAAATTGGGCATGCCAAAAAGATTCTTCATGAAATCATCGTGTGGTGGGGGTTCAGTTGTTGAATATTTTTGTTTTCTACGCTTCTTTTTGAGAATATTGTTGTAAGCTTGTCGCCGTAATCCTGATGTTCTTACAGCTTGTGATATTGATGGTATCGATTTAAATTTATCTATATCATTGATTAAAGGTTTAGTCAGATCTTCTGTTTTAGTAACCTGTGTTTCATTCTGTGGAACATCTTTTACAGAAACTTCGTGTGTCGTGTTATTTTGAATGTTATTGCTTGCTTTAAACTTTTGTAAAACAGTTGTTGCGTTATTGCTTTCCTCGTACACTGTAGTGACTTCAACATCGGCACTAAGCGTTGTTGTTTCAACTTCAGGTTTATTTATTACAATTGCAGTTGTATTTTTCATTAAAGTGTTAAAATCTCTCCACTCCTGAGATTTTGTTGTGTTTCTTCGTCTGCTATTATTATACAAGTATTTCCTTGCAGTTAGCGGTATCATATCTCTGTTTAGGGGATTTTTGTTGTTGATAACGGGTGTGATACGTTGTTTTCTACGAGTACCAGTTGCAAACCCACGGGTACGGTTAGTTGGCTCTTCTTCTTTTGGTTTCTCTGTAGTTGTTGTATCTGCAACTTCTACTGTGGTTAGAAGTTCATCGTCGTTTTGTGTTACTAGAGAAGTTGCAGGGATTTCTGTGATGGGTTGCGTTACATATTTTGTTTCAGAGTCGACTAATAGTTTATCTTGACTTGATTCTTCTTCTTCTTCGGAGTTTACTTGGATCGGTTTATTGGCCAAATTATCTTTAGATGGGTTAGGCGTTGACGATAGTGGCGTTTTTAAGGTGTTTTCTGATTTTAATAATGTTAAAGCTAATTCTTTACCGTGTAGTAGATCTGTCAGTGAGAGATTGTTCTGTTGCAATATTTCACTCAAGCTTGTTCCGTTTGATTTCTTTAAGATATCCTTGAGGGTAACCGGATCTATAGGACCACTAACCTGTAATAAAAAGAAACATTTAAATTGTTCAATAGTTAATAGAGCAACAAATTAATTACCGGGACATACCTGCTTGAACAAACTTTTAAAGACCATGTTATTTTAATAGTTAGAACATAAATGAACCATTTTAATTTCATAAGAGGGCGTATAAAGCAAATGAAAATCTTCATACAGAAAAAAAGGCCGCTCGATAAAAGGCATACTTGAATTGCTCATAAAATATGGTAATTTGTAAGTCGTTTTAGTTATGATTTTTTTGCCATAATAATAAAAACATCTCGTTAAAAATAAATACTTCGTCATTCAACGTCAGCAACCCTTAAACGTCCACTGCTGGATGAGGTCTAAGAATACCCAAAAATTAACTATAAGCCCTCGCAATTATTAACCCTTTTTTTAATTTTCTTGGTTAAACAAATACTGATATGAGATTGGCAATTTTGCTTTATACCCTCTCTTAGCGGAGGTTTTCCCCACTGACTTGTGCTTCGCATCAGATTTGACTCGTTATGTTTTGTCCCCGTTATTAGTCGAACTTTCAATTACCTATTGTAGTTGATAATTTTAAGGATCAATCTTCAGCCCCGTTATCTGTTTCTCCTATAAAAAATATATCATACAATGACCTAGCAAAAGTAAGTACGTTCATTTCGTATCGAGCATAAAATGACGCTATTTCTTACATGAGGGCGGAAGCTAATTTAGACGCTCGCCTTGATTCCGAGTGTAAGAACTAATTTAAACAATGTGGAAACAATTTTATGCTCAATACGAACGATACTTTTTCTAATACCTGATAGACTGGATACAGTACTAAAAATAAACAAGAAATACCTACATACAGTTCTCCAACCCATATTACTACCTCTTCGTGTCACCAGTTTTTTCTTGGTTAGGTCAGTAACCAGCTTCAGGTATGGTGGCCCGGAAAAGGTCCTAGTGACCGATGGTGAAGAAACCTGTGTAGTGAAAGGATTCAGTGCGCCTCGCAGCGGGAGCCTCGGCACATGTCTTCGAATTTTTGGTTCTAGGACATTCCGCTTTCCTCGCGATACCTTCACCGTTTGAGAGCACGTAATATTGAACACAATATAACTTGTTCAAGTGGAAAAATCCATTAATGCATCACCGGGACCTGAGTATCGGACGATTTTAAAGACGGGGGAACTCCAATAATTTATGAAATGCTTGGCGTAAACTTTTCCGAAGTAAATATTGAGTTGTAAAAAAAGCTTTAATAGCTTTTTACCATTTTCTATGACACCATCCGTGCCGGCTATACAGTGTATATTAATTTTGTGGTTCCGGTCGCACGACTTGGTATCATTTATTCTGCCAATTCTGCCAAGCAACATGCGCAAACTTACAAATTAAAAACAGTTTAGATATGAAACCTCCTGAGGACAATAACTAAAGCTAGAAATCTCATACATTTAATAATCGCCTGAAAGTCATTTCGTAAATGCTTTCAAAAAGTTCTTAAAAAATTATTCTACGGAAACTTTTGCACAAGAAAGTAGAAAAAATAATTTTTAAAACATTAATTTACATTGATTTTATCATACCTGCGCTTTATCGTTTTGTTTTACATATTGTGGCATCTTATCCTTCATCTTTTCGTGCATATCAAGTTTCCTATCTCCAGCCTTAAAGTAATCTTCAGGTGAGAATTCTGAAACAGATTTATCTTTCTCGTTGTCGAGATTTTTGGTTTTCAGTGTGTCAACATCCTCTCTGGATTCTAAAATACCTTGGAATAGTTTTTGAGTACTACGGAAATCATCACCGTGTTCGTCTTCATTCATTGTCATGATTTGGTCTGTTGTCGCTTCCTCGTCGACATTTTGAGGGGCTTGATTAGGGCGGTAATCGTCAAACTCGCTTAGCTCTGGCCAAGTCTCTACTCTAGGTTGCTTTGTTCTTCGTGTGGGTCTGTCCTCTTCTATGGAATCCGCCCATTTGATCTTCCGCTGGATCTTTTTCCTTCTTCTCTTTGGCGTCTCAGATGTTTGGCGTTCGTTGCTGAAATCATCAAAATGAGGTCTCCCGTGTTCATCTGAGTATTTAAACCCATCGATTGAGCCCTCCTCTGCTGACGTCGGTACGGGACGACGTTTTCGTTTACGTCCGGATCTCCTGCGCCTTGGCGCTTCCTCAGACGATGCTTCCTCTATTTGTGCCCGTGACGTCGACTGTGGCATTACATGCTCATCGTCCAGTATCCCCCACTGAAAACATTACAATCTTTGCTTTAACGACTTCACTCTCTTCTAAAACAGGACTGCTATTACTAAATGCTTACTAAAAGCCATAACGAAACGGCGAATACTTTAATAAAAGTACTTGTTTACAACACACATAATAACATAACATTCGATTTTGATTCATAAGTTTTCATTATCATAAAAAATATAGGGTAAGTCAAATTTTATCCGACTGTTGTAACAATTTTTTTATGTTTTATTTAAGTCAATCATTTGACCACTTACTCACCTGATGTAAAATGATTGTTTATCGAGGATGTAACACGCTTGTCTACATTGCTACTAGCATCTTATGAGGCTCTTGGTCTAACAAAGCTATCTTGTTTAATGAAAAGTTAAACTGACTGATGGACTAACTAGTCTATTTTATTTAACCTAATTACATACTCTTAATACTCCGGAATTTAGAGATTATGTGAGTAACTGTTAAATAATTACTTGTTGGCTGTCTAGCAAGCGAGCGTGACGCTATTATTCTCGCATACATAGTTTATCACCGCATTTTTCATGTTCATCACTCGTAAAGAGAAGTAGGTATTACGTAAATTTTAGACGACGTTCTATGCTCTATATATCATAATAATGGTTTGCTAATTTGCTAGAAAAAAATTGCTGCTATAGTCTCGTGTGAAATGGCCTAACAATGCAATGAATATTTGCTAAAAAAACGTTTGTAAGACGCGATGACAATTTTCAAGATTGCGCGTATTAATCGATGAGTTGTTTTCATTGCGTGTCTTTGTATTGTTAGTGTGTTCAATCGGTTTGTACTCTTATCATTGAGAATTTAAGACTCAAAAATGGTTGGTTGTGTCATGTTACGTTCAAGCTGTAATTCCTTTTCCATAAGTAGAAAGTGTTTGGTATACATATAGCTTGGAAATATTTTGTCGGTTGGTTGTCTTTCCGTCTACCTTACACCTAAAGTAATTAGCTACTGGTTGCAATTTAAATAAAAAGCGAGCATACAGTTTTTCCGCTTTAGCTTGGCCGCCGTGCAGTGATCCGTTTTCCGTTAGGTACTCATAAATTTTATAATCAGATATTTTTACGTAAGTACGGCAACTTTATAAAATACACATGACATACATTCGTGTTTATGTAAAGAATATTTACCTAATACCTACCTACTTAACACTATAGTAAAACAATACGAAAGCTACTATCTCATTTGCGTGTCTACTATAAAAAATCGGCCAAGAAAATATACAATGGTAGGTAAACTAAATCAATGATTTAGCTTTTAATAATAACTAAGTTATCTCATCGATACCAAAGAAAGCTGTTACAACATAGATGGCATAACGTAGAGATGGCGGGAAAAGTCGAAAGCGATATACCGGTTTTGAGCGAACTTGATCTGCCAAGACTTATGGTCGTGAAGGTCGTTATTATGGATTGAGAGGAATTGGAGGGAGGGATTGAAGGAGGGATTGGAGGCCAGTTATGTTTGTAAAGTAAATATTGTGCAATACTTACTCGGCTCTCGAGATTAATGAAATACGGAACTTACAACTGTGTTTGGAACTTTTAGTATTTGTAATGCTATTATTCTGTTATCAGTCACTATCATAATTATCATTGTTTTAAAGCGAGACCTATGCAATTTAAGACCTAATTTTTAAGCAATATTCGCGTAGAATTTGACTCTGGCAGAGTAACCTGTCTGTATCTGGCGGACGTCGCATTTATTTTTATTTTTGTTTGTTTTTAGTATTAACTAGTGGTACCGCGACTTCGTCTGCCTGGTTTTTTTTTCATACAAACTTCAACACCCTGTTGCACCCCTTGGGTGAATTTCGGAAATTCATTTCTTAGTGCACCCTAGACCACAAAGGTTTGTGCCCCACCAAAACTCAGGTCTCTAGGACTTACTTTTTAGACTGTGCGTTGATAGTTACTCAGGGAGAGAGACAGTCAGTCACACAAAGATTTTATATATTTATAAAATTAATATTATTAATAAAATTAGATGATTTCTTGTAACTCCCTGCATCGACAGTATTTAAAACTGTGTGATGCAACTTTGTATCGTAATGGAAGCTATAAGATATTGCAATACAAAATTTTATATCATTCAATTTTATTTTTTAGAAGAGATGGTATGAGCCTGTTTTCGCTTTAGAAATTCAACAAAACATATAACGATAAATCCGAATTCATACATTAATTACATATCCACCCACCCAACAATCACATACATAGTCGATCCCACACTAGGATTCCTTGTGTCGTATGTATCAGAAACTACGAGTACCATGGTACCACAACACCCGGACCCGTATCAAACATTTGCAGATCATACAATCATTTGTCTGGCAGCGGGAATCGAACCCGCACCTCTTACGTCTCAGCTGGCTACTCGCCCGTTATGCCACGGAGGTCGTCATTCGGTCGGATTGTCTAATTATATCGTGCAAAGAAACTGCAAGCCATAGTTTGAGCGCTCCAGTTACTGTCAGCACCACCCCTGATTTCTAGACTAGTTTCTAGACAAGAATTGATGTAATGCCAAGTTCCTGTGCCATCTTTCTAACCAGTTTATATTCCAACCGTCTTTCTTAAGAAGAATGTATTTTTCCGAGAAAACTTAAAGAAAATCATCGCAGCACGACAAACATCCAAACAAACAATTAAACAGACAGTGGTTTCACTTTTATAAATTTGTTGGAATATATTGTGGGTCTCGCTCATTGTTTTAAGGAAACCTATGCTTTGGCTAATAATTTTAATTGGTCTAGTTACTATTATATTTGTACGGAACCCTCTCATCGCGAGCCCGAACGCACATGACATATTTTTAAGGTTAGTTTTTTAGGTTTTTTTTTCTTTCTTTGTTATTTGTATTTACAGTGACACCTCTTGAAACTTAAGTCTATTTTCCATACATCATCTTTACTTCTAAGAGCAGTTTCTTACAATAATTTATTTAATATTCAATTTGAAAACTTTAAAATTTTTATTTGGCGTAATTTACCTCAATGTGTGGATTTTACAAATAGCACAAAAATTGTCCGATGACGTAAAATCTCTATAAATCGTTTCAAGTTAACAGGGGTTGTTATAACTTACAACAGTTGACACCCATTATTTAACTAAATTAAAATAAGTTTTCCTTCTCCAATAACATAATCCTCAGCTGCAAGTTATATCAGCAACTCAGTGTAAATTAGCGTATAGTTTACACGGAACAATGTAAAAATAAAAGCCGTAGATGAAAAGAAAACTTCCATTGTTATGAAATAAACCGCAAAAAAACTGACAAAGAAAACCAAACAATTTCCGCTTGATAATAGGAGTATTGGGTGCTAATGGTTTTTAACTCCCGACTAAAAAGGGGGTGTTATAAGTTTGAGGCCATAGTGTGTTTGTATGTATGTGTGTTTGTCAGTGGCCTTATAGCTCCGGAACGTGTTTGCTGATTTTGGCATTTTTTTGGCTGTTTTTTTTGTATGAAAAATGGTGTTTGGGAGTTTTGCCGATTTTAGGAATTAGTGCCGTTTCCTGGATTATCAGCTCGCTAAACTTTTTTTTAGGGAACTCAGGCATTTTTAGAGGTAGAACCTTCAGTTTGGACTCAACATTTTAATTTATGATGACATCAAGTTCCATGTCTGCTGGTGACCGGCATAGGATGAATAGGATCTAGGGTGCAGTGGTGTGTTTTCATAAGTGTTCCGTTCTTCCAATTTTAATGAAAAACTGAAAGTAGTCGGGGGAGTATTTAAATTTTTTGTAAAACTAACTAGTAATGCATAATAAATAAGATAGCATTTTCGGCATAAATATGTACATAATAGAAGTTATATTGTCAGCGTAAGCTAATTCATTTAATCGAAAGAAAACACAGAATGCAGTAATGGTTAAAGGTCCAGAGTTAGACCTTTAACCATTACTGCATTCTGTCTGTTCTCTGTACTCCAGACAACCCAAAGGAAAGGTGTCTTCCAGACAACCTTTAACCTTTAACCATGATATCGCTATAAGTGATAAGACTGCTGATTATACGTATTTTTTTCTTTGCATTTTTTGTATTTTTATTTGTGCAATGAAGAGTTTATCTATATATCTATCTAATGCAGCTTATAGTACCCGTCCCATACATTTCTTCATCAGAATGTATGTAGAGGCAAATGAAAGAGATCTGGTCACTTCCTAGATTAGCTCTAAACTCTATACATTATTTCGGTCACGAGATGCTAAATGTTAAATAAATATATATTTTACAATCCGCAATTACCGGTCCATATCGTCGTGTTACAGTATCCAAAGCTCTAGGTCTTAGTCCCCTTCTGTACTGATTCTCGTATTCCTCCTCAGCAGAATGCACAATTATCACCAAAGCAGCCAGCGTGCTTAATAAAACCATGATGTACTTCCAAGTAATACCCATATTATACCGGATCGAGTGTTGTTATTGAAAACGCCCAAACTGATACACTGACACTGCACTACACACACTTGAAATTGTATAGAAAGCTTATAAAGAAAAGACTAGAAAAAAGAGTTAGAAAGAAAAAAGTAGGAAGAGAATGAAAACCTAGCGGAAAGCAATGTTTTTGTATCGAACTGTATTCTCGGTTTAACTAATCCGTTCGTTAAAAATTTTCACATATTTGTTTCTGAACTTTCGATTATTTGTTTGTATAGTTAGTATGATTTCTGCGTATTTTTTACTTTTTTTTCTCGTATGACGGGAAAGTGATTCGCGGTACACGTTGATACCCGGCAAATCGTTGCGACGGAGTAACAGCAAAACATCGGGCCGCACAATCGTCTTGTTTTGCTTCGATTGCATGTTTGATTTTATGAGTCTGTAATTTTCCCTACGATTTTAAATGACTTTTGAGATGTGAAAGCTTTGGGGTATCGTACAACGTAATAATACTGATACTTATCTCATAAATTTTAGATTAATTCCGTTGACATATATTGTATAGACTCACTTGATGATTAGTACAGTCAAATTAGGTGATTTTTTGCACAAGTGTGGAACTAATTAGATGTAGTCATGAAAACTTTTCTAATTGTTTTGTATGGCTTAAAAATCACCTCTAATAATAAGCATCAGTAATTTCACCCTCCGGAACAGGGTGAAATAGGGTGAAAACCTTATAATATCCGTAACTTAATGGGGGAAGTAGAAGTAGTCGGTGCAATTTGGCATAGACTTTGAACCATTATGATCTACATTTGCACCAAGTATTTTTTAAATCCGACATACTGAACATACAAAAAAAAAATCTTTTACAAAAATACTTTTTGTGGTTATTACGGCTCCGGGAAAAGTAAGGTAGTCGGTGCAAATTGATAGACTTATCAGAAAAATGTTCGAAATACATTATTAGGTTTGCACCTTGGTGCGTCTCACGGAAGACACTTTTCCATATTTTATTGTCGCTCTACTTCGGGGAAAATTAATGTAGTTCTGGAAATTGACTTAAACTTGTTCATTTAATTAGTACTACATCCGCCGGAAGTTTTATACTGGTATTAATTTACGGAAGATGCATTTGTTCAACACTGTGTTCCCTACATGCACGTGGTTTTTATTAAAATCATAATGCACTAAGACAGTCTCTCTATACGTAATTTAACTTGCATCAAGTAATTTCTTTCGATTTTAAAATTTACGGGCTTTTTAAGTTTGTACCTAATATTTAAAAGGGTTCCATAAGCGCCAGAAACGGTGCAAACCTAGGATAAGCTTCTTTTCGTGTCATCTAACGTTTCCATAAGAATCCACGACTACACGACTTAGGTCCACACTTTTTGCTAATTTGCCTGTACTAGATAGAGAGCAGGCAATAATATTTGAAAAGATTAAATATAAACTTTGGAAGTACATTAAATAAAGATATTTTTTTATCTTTATTTACAGAAAGAATAATACAGCTAATAGATAGATAGTCACAACTTAAAAGTACTGGACACAGACGAACTTAGAGCTAGATAGCATACTAATACAAGTACATCTATATCCTATACAAAGTTTTTAGAAATATAAATGAAACAGTTGGGCTGTGTTAATACTGTTGCAATTAATAAATAAATAACAATACAGATCAAATTGAGATTCAAAAACAACATTTTTGTTTCATTTTAAAGAAGCCGGCCCAATCCGATCGACAACGACCAGATCATGTTTTCAAAACAACATTTTTTCTCGAAATTGATTTACATGTTTTCCAATTGTTTTTTATTTGATTATTTTGCATAATGCCGAGAATGACTACGATTTCCAAAATGGTAGATGCAGCATAATGTGAAACGGAATGCGCGCACGCGTCGCCACCCCTGTGGTATGCCGTCCGTGCCGCATACATGCTCAAATTACCATCGTTTATTGATCGATATATAGAGCCGTGGTAGCCCCGTGACGTGAGAACCTAGCCTACTGATCTAAAGTTCGTGAGTTCAAATCCTTGTACAGGGTTGTTGCTATTTATAACTAGCTTATGCTGATTACATAGATTTTAACCGGTTTAACTTACGTAGATTATATTCGAGTATACGACCCGAGGTTTCGATCATTTTAGCAATTTAGCTTATGCTTGTAATCGAGGTTAAAACGAGACAGGAAAACATCCTGAGGAAACCGGCATACCCTAGCCACAAAACATTAAGCATGTGATGTGACCCATCCGAAGTGAGAGTGTTCAATCCTATCGATGATCGAAGATCACTTAAAGCTACGTTATAGACTCATAATGATAATGATTAATATAATAACCCAATCGCTACTAGAACGTGTAATAACATGCTAATGTGGGTAATTGAAGCATTTATCTCGTGTAAGGTAAACGTAATAAAATAGAGGAGAGAAAATTTATAATTTCACTCGTGGATGTGCATGTCATTAAAGTTTTCTTAGTATGAAGCGTTTCTTGGAAATTCCGTTTAGAAATATTCTTTCATATGAAACTATTTTTTTGATTTCATATAACTGTGTTAAATTAATAGAAATTCATCGTGCTCTACAAATATTATTAGATATAAGTATATTTTATTTTGTTTGTGTTTCACTGAGGCTGTGGTGTGTCCGGCCTAAGAATAAGACCTCTTCTTCTCCTTCCGTGGATGTAAAAGTAAAAGCCTTACTAAGGAATTACACCAGAAGATGGGCAACAGCATCCATCTGAGTTCTTATCACCAAATGCGATCACCAATCCACCTGCCAAGCGTGGTGATAATCTGCCATAATCATCACCAGTGGACGTAACCAGGCTGGTGATGATGATCTTTTATTTACTGTGGTCAGTTAGCGTCTCCTTGTTATTATAAGTATTTATCCACAATCGTTGAATTGTATGTATGTTTAAGTACCTATGAGTTTCTTTATTCTTGATGAAATGTTTGTTCGAACCGCAGCGGTTCCGCGCAGGCGTCGGTCGTGACAAACAGAATTCAAATTTTCACGCCTTCTTGCTCGTAGGCATTTCACTCAATCTTCGTTTTCTAGTAATACTACGCCAAATTATGTGTTGCGTAACTGTTTAGTAAAAGGCTGACAAATTACTTTTATTGCATAACTTCTCCTCAGCATTATGAGAAAACGTAGACGATAACAATGTTATTACCATAACTATTTTATTTATTTGCTAATAACATTTCTACTGATCGCTATCGGTTTCAACATATGAAATAGATGCTATAAATTAAGCCATTACTTAAAATATTAATGGAGACTATTTGCATATGACGTGGTATGTGCGGTCAAAGAATAGCCCCCTCTATCTCCTCCCGTGGATGTCGTAAAAGCGGACTAAGTAATTACAACAGGGAATAGGCAGGAGCAAACACCTGAGTACTAAACACGAATACTGCGATCACCAATCGGCCTGCCAAGCGTGGTAATTATGGCAATTCCCCACAATGTGTTTTATGAGGGACGCTTCGTCTAGCAGTGTACGTCTAAAGGCTGCTGCTGATGATGATAATGATTTGCATTTCATCGTTATTCACAGATATACGAATACGTATTCGACTCTGTAAATCTCGCTTCATTTCAATCAACAATCCATCGTTAGACTTCGCACATGATTTCATCTCTGTCTTATATTGTATGGACGGGTCATTGTAACGTAGATTTTTCTCACGCGGCCTCACTTTCTTCAGCCTAACAAGCATAAATAGCTCGTATATATACCGAGATCTCCGTGCGATGACAAAAAGCTCGTTATAACAAATGAAATGCACGAGTGCGATCAATATGGACCATCACGTTTGTCGCGGCACGTCCTTCATATCAAATTATTGTGAAAACGTTTGCTTTCCTGATCTTATTTCTTGGCTAATGTTGTATGCATAATTTATTATTGTTGGCAGACGATGCTGCAACCGCTTTCATATTTCCATACTTTATTTCCTATTATTAGTAAACCGCAAGTCGTTTAGCTAATTTGCTGTCTCACCACCGTTACCCAACTGTCGAACTGCATGTCATACTTTTACTACAATATCAGTGGGGTCAGAGGCCCAAGCACGAATATCTAACGTTACCGAGACGCTAGCGAGACGATCGCAACGTCAAATATTTACCAATTAAGGTTGATCGTCTCGTTTGTGGCGCGAAATTCAAATGTTATTGTGTTTTTTGCACGTCAAAGCTAATCAATACTTCTTGAGATAGCAAAAACAGATTTTGCGAAAACTAGGAGACCCAACACACATGTTTTTAATTGATTGAGTATCTCATAAATGTCATTAGTTAAGCTACGGATACCCTTGAAACAGAAAAACATTGTAAAAATCATTGAATAATATTCGTAGCTAAACTAATTATCTTTATGAGATACTAACAACGAAAACGTGTGATTTTTTGATCCGCTGTGATTGGCAAAAAACACGGAATAAATTTAATTTTCGCACCACATACGAGACGATCCACCTTAACTTATATTTGCGATCGTCTCGCTAGCGTCTCGGTAACGTTAGATATTCGTGCTTGGGCCTCAGAGTAAACTGGTTTCTTTTTATCTGTCGGTATGCATAAGAGTCTTGTCATAATTCGAAGTAATGGTAAGGCACGGAAGCTCATTCCAATTCGGCTTTAGTGAGCGCTGTTACTTGACTCATTATAATCTCTTTAAATGATATGCACATTGTTGATGCTCACTTAAGTTATGCTCATAATTTGTGTTACGTATGTCATTCCACTTGTTACTGAAGTAACGGCGCCGAATGTTTTTCTTATTACTTCCACCTTGTCTATACGTTATGTGGGTAACTATAATGCCTATGTTTGTAAATAACACCGGTAAAAATGTTTGTTGTGACTTGTGAAAGTAAGAATAACAAGCAAAGAAATATAGAGTATTATTAGTATCCTGTTGCATCCGTTGATAGACCACATTCACATAGAAAGGTTACCGGCGGCGCTGTCTTCCGGTGCTTACCGATAGTGAACCTGCAAACAACATTTACGACATTGTGCGTGTCGGTTTTTGTTTCCATCGTGTTCTCACAAAACCATTGCTGCCATTTTAATTTGTCATTTAACTACAGTTGTTCTGTATTTAATGTAAAGTAGGCGTTGATATTATGATAGCGGCCAAACCAGATTTCTGGTTGTTGCGTGTTAAGATTAACTACCTAGTTTAGTCAAGGCAAAATAAGTTTGCCTTGATATTGAAATAAAGAGTCACAAGAATATGTTGTTAAGTGATTTTTATATACTTTTAGGATTCCGTACCTCAAAAGGTACCAACGGAACCATTATAGGATCACTCAGGTGTCTGTCTGTCACAGGCTATTTTCTCCGAAGCTACTGGACAAAAAAATTTTTTTTTTTTAATATAATTATATATAGAGTTAAGTGACTCTATCACATCCTAAAACTTCAAGTTCTCACGGTAAACGGAAAATACGAAATGAGACAATGCGAATAAAGCTTTGTTGATTGACTAATAAGTTAATTGGTTTAATGGCATATATTTAATTGCATAAAAACTAGTATAAGATAACTGTGAATCCTAGATTAATAAAATAAATAAATAAATCGTTACTACTTCTACGGAACCCTCTCTATGCGAGTTCGACTCGCACTTGACCGGTTTTTTGTCCATGAACCAACTATCAGGAAGAAAAGATAAATATATTTTATGATCAGTACTAACAGATTTTGCCTATGCAAAACAAGTTCGGCCAAAGTTTGGCTGGTAACATATTTAAACATATTACTAAAGGAGTCGGTATTTACTTTACAGTTCGTGTGTTTGTGGCGCTAAGTAAGCGTTATAGATTGGCGCCGGCAACCTGCTTTCTACGTAAATGCGGCTCGAGGAAATACGTCTCACGTTAATTATCCCCATGTAGTTATTAGGTAATGGACTCGAAAGTGCATAATCTCGTGAGATTGTCATTAGAGACAATAGGCGTATAGTAACAGTGAACAATATAATTAAACGAAAGTAAAAGCTTGTTTTGGTAGACGTGATTGATGTTCTATCCCAGACTTCACTACGCCTTCTTGAGATTAGAACAGCTACCAAAATAATATTATCAGCTAGCTTCCAACTATGTACTTAGCTTATATATTTATATCTAGACCTGAAAGAATGTACGCTAGAAGATTCTTGCAAAATTTAATAATTTGCAACAAATTCAAAACAAAACGAAAATAGGCAAAACATTATTATTATGAATATTTCCATAGAGAAAATATTAATATCTAGCCAAATCAACTTCTTCCTAGGCTCCTGCAGGGCTATTCTAAAACGTCGGAAACATTTCCGATCAGATTCATTAGTTTTTCATTTCGATGTGGTAAGTAACTAAAACAATTTTCTCTAATAAAACACAGTAAAAAAACATAAATATTGTATATTACTGTGTTTTACTAGAGAACATTTTTAGAAAATTGTTTTAGTTACTTACCACATCGAAATGAAAAACTAACGAATACGATCGGAAACGCTTCCGACGTTTTAGAATAGCTCTGCTGGTATAAGATATTCCAATATAGTTACTCTTTGCATTTTCGCAGACTGTACCTACTTCAATAGCAAGTTCGTCACAGGATCTTAGTACTTAATTCTAAAACTGCTTAAAAATTTACAGGATCTATTAGTAACACCAAAGTTCACAGGATCTAAACCACAGGATCTATTAGTAACTACTCGTATTTTGTACCTATTTGAATTTTACCCAAGTAAATTTGAAATTTAAATTTAGTACCTATTGGCAGTTTTTTTAAAAGTTTTGTTTGATTTATTCGTACGGGCCTAAGTTTCCTTCTTTTATTATGTTTAAGATGGGCGGTGTCCACGGTGATGACGAGGCAAAACAACATCCAGTTGGCGAACTGTGACGTCACGGCGTTCATCCCTCTCTGGGACATGTGCAACCATGAACACGGAAAGGTCAGTAGACCCGATTGAATACCAGCACACGTAGCTTGCTCTTTGAAACATTTGATTTATTTCTATAATTTACACTAGCTGACCCACTTGTGACTTCGACGGCGTGAATAGCCTGTGAAAGCTTGCCGAAGAACAAAGCTATCCAAAAGCGAAATTCAGTAGTTTTTGAGGAGAAGAGGAACAACTTGAGAGGAACTCTTGTTTATTAGTAGTAGTGGCTAAAAAAACAATAAAAAAAATACTGATTAAACAGTATAATATCACCATTATCACATCTACATACTAAACACACACACACACCATTAGACAAACTCCTTTTTCCTCGAAGAAGTGTAGACAGAGCCTCAAATGGCTTGTAGTCACTGAGTCGCACAATCGTTGAAATACTTAAAAAGTCTCAAAAAACTTATTATTTAAATACTTTACGTAAACTTATTGATACCATTATTTATTATTAATATGGTTCCGAAAGTAGAACAAAATGTCTGTGTATTTTTATTATTGAAAATGCCCGTATCCTTACCATCTTTTCAAAAAAAGTGAGTGTTGTGTCCGGCCTAAGAATAAACCCTCAGTCTCCTCCCGTGGATGTCGTAAAAGGCGATTAAGGGGCCACTAGGAAATTGGCAGCAGCATCCACCTTAGTACTCACCGATGTGGCGATCACCAATCCGCCTGCCAAGCGTGGTGATTATTGCAAATCCCCTCATTGCATCATATGGGAGAGGCCCCGTCCAGCAGTGGACGTTTATAGAGACCAATATTTGTCTTGTATATTGGAACAAGTTGAAGTGGCAATGGGCATGTCATATAGCTCGCAGAACTGACAACCGTTGGGGGATAAAGGTTCTCCAGTGGCGAACATAACCCGGACGACGCGGTAGAGGAAGGCCCTCCACTCGATGGACTAAAACATTACAAATGTCGCAGGAAGTCGGTGGATGGACGCGGCTCAAGGCCATCCGTCGCTTCATTCTAGGAGGGAGGCTTATGTCCTGAAGTGGACTTCTACAGGCTGATGATAATGATGCTATTGGAACAGATTATATCTTCTAGGCTTGGTCGCGTTGGAACAAGAGTATTTTTAGTTTATAAGACGATTCAAAATGATCCTTGTGATTTCAATGAATAAAGTTCTTTTGACTTTGGATACAGATTAGATATTGGCCTGCTAGCGATTAAACTTTGAAGTTCTCAATTTCAGATAACAACAGATTTCAACAAGGAGCTGGAATGTGGAGAATGCTACGCTCTCCGTGACTTCAAGCCAAACGAGCAGATATTCATATTCTACGGCTCAAGACCAAATGCTGATCTGTTCCTGCACAATGGGTAAATTGGTATTGCACCTTGTCTTGTTTTGTACTAAACTAGATAACAATTATAATTAGCAATTTTAGGGTACCGTACTTCAAAAGTAACAATTGAACCATTATAGGATCACTCATGTGTTTGTCTGTCTGTCTGTCACAGCCTTTTTTATCCGAAGCTATATAGGTACTGGTCGAAAAAAGAAAATTTGTTACATATAGAGTTAGATCCCAATCACTCACGTTTATCGTAAATAAACGAATTCTGATTTCGGGGTTTTACTTTGAAGAAAGTACTTAAGTTACAAGAAAGTTAAAAAAACTTGTGTTTGTCAAGAAAATATGCGAAAATTGACCATTCCTGAAACAACTGAGACAATTTTTTTTAATACCAAATTTTGGACTGTTGTAGTTTACAGTAAAACCTATATGAAAATCCTTAAATTCCTACGGGAAATGGAAAGTATTCGTAAAGAGAAAATGCGTTTAAATGTGTATGTGTCTGATAAGTTTAATTAGTCTAGTGGTTACCATGGTAGCCTACTTGTACGAAACTCTCTCCACGTGAGTTTGACTCGCACTTGACTAGTTTTTTATCGGTCCTAAATCCACTTTGCTCATGATATTAGATATTATGATGTAACAAATTACTAGTCGATCAATGCCCAATCCTATCGTGACCTGTGTCGCGAGTATCGGGGACTATGAGTACCGTGATACTGAACACACATACCCGGAACTAATATTTGCAGAACTTGCAAACATTTTGTCCTGCAGCGGGAATCGAACTGTCTCGCATTTCAGCCGTCGACTCGGCCGCCGCGCCACGTAGGTCGTCAAATAGCCTAATTAGAATAATACCTACCTGCATGCACCATTGTCTCCACGTAATCGGTGAAGCAACTTAATTATCCAACGTTATGTTCAGTTACATCACATCACACCGATATATGACTTCTTAAAGTGCTCATAAATGTGAAAGTGTGAATACGAAAAATCGAGCGTTAGAGTCTAATGCTCATTTTCACCAACTGAGTACGGGACCCAAGCTTACGAGATAGATAGAACGCAAAAACGGAATTGTAATTTTCACAGAAGCCTGTCGTTTTCAAGTGTCCAGTAAAATAAGTATATATCATCATCATAAGCCTGTAGAAGTCCACTGCTGGGCATAGCCCGCAACCCCGATAGAATGCCATAACAAACAGTCTTGAGCAGCCTCCATCCACCAACTTTTTATTTGTATACAAAGCAAATAGGTTGCTACGCCCAAGGTAGGTTGTTTACAACCTATGCTGAGTTGCCTTTTTGTAACAGTAATACTTCTTATTTTTTTACAGTCTTTTTAGGGTTCCGTACCCAAAGGGTAAAACGGACCCTATTATTAAGACTCCGCTGTCCGTCCGTCCGTCTGTCACCAGGCTGTATCTCATGAACCGTGTTAGTTGGACAGTTGAAATTTTCACAGACAATGTATTTCTGTTGCCGCTATAAGAACAAATAAAAAAAAGAACAAAACAAATATTTAAGGGGGCTCCCATACAAAAAACGTGACTTTTTTGCCGTTTTTATAGATAATGGTACGGAACCCCTTGTGCGCGAGTCGGGCTCGCACTTGGTTTTTTTTCTTCTTTTATTTGTTAAATCTGTCTTGTTGTTGCAAATAAACTTTTTCTATTTCTAAATATGTATTGGTTGAAAATGGATATGACACATGAAACATAATCTTAATTTTTTGCGCTATTTTCTTCTCTACGATGGTATAATTATTAGCTAACATGAGGAAATACACGAGCCCTCATTATTACCTATCGTAAGAACCTACGTACCAAGTCACATAACACTTTTAATACCATAATTACGGTAATTAATATTCAAATGTCAGACATAATGTTAATAAAACCTCTTATGACAGTCATAGAATCGCTATTTATGATACCTAAATCGTTTTCCATAAAGAATTCTATGTAGCATTCATCATTATCATCATCAGCCCACATAAGTCCACTGACACAGGCCTCTTACAATACTCGCCACAGGAGGTAAGATAATCCAATAAGATCCAGAGTCTCGAGCACCGCCGTAATGTTGCTAGCCTTTCCATCTTCTATAGGTTGCATTTCGGAGAATGTGCCCAGAAACTATATGATCTGATCCCATCATCTCCGTTTCATCATAGGACGAGCAGGCGCACGGCTCAGTACCATCTTTACCTCATTAGTATACTTTCTATTCGTAATAAGCGTTTCGGTTCCACCTTCATTATGCGAACTGCTAAGGAGTGGAACTCGGTTTTCAAGGCAAGAGTGAATAGGTGCCTTCTAGGCCTTCATGCTGCTCCATCGTCGGCAGCATCATCACTTACCATCAGGTGAGATCGCGGTCAAACGAGGGTCTATAAATTGTAAAAAAAAAAAAAACTACGCTAATTCACCGAACTACGAAATTTCGTGTTTCGTTTCGTGTGATCGGTACTCTAATCAAGCGAAAACCGAAACATCGGCACGAAGTTCGTAGTTCGAGAGCTCGAGCATTGCGCACCCTCTCTCTCTCTCTCGTCTCTGGTCGTCTCTGGATCCGAAAGTAAACAAGAGTAACAAGTTACGTTTTGCGGTTGTTCTTCGTTCGGAGCCGCAACTGCGGATGTATATAACAAGAGTAGACCTCCTGACCCCGGTGGTCTTTTCATCCACTTTATGCTGCCGCCTTTCGTAAGTCATCGCTCCACCAAGCCGGAGGGTGCCCCACGTTTGCCAAGACGCTGTCTCCATCAAGAATTCGCTTACCCCAACGGTTACCGGTTCTTTAGCATATATGGCCAACCCATTGCCACTTGGTCCATCCTCACGTAGATGTCGTAAAGCCTACTAACGGATTATACCAGGGGATGAGCAGCAACATCCACCTGAGAACTTAGCAACATTACTGCGGTCAACAATCCGCCCATTGCAATCTATGCATCATATTATATAGTTATTATTATTATTCTTACTAGACTTATAATTGAACTAGCTGGTGCCCTCAACTTCGTCTGCGCAGGATTAGTATTTCGAGTAGCTTATATTAGCGTGGCGTAGAAAAGAACTAACATTATGACATGAAAATTATCACATAAATAATTTCCCTTATGATCGAATTACCGTAAACGCGAGATGCCAATGAGGGCATTATACCTGAACATGAGATTTGCCTAAAAAGCTGTTTACCCTAAACGAAAGATGCCAAATGAAGCGTTATGCCTAAAATGTGAAATTGACAAGGAAGCAGTTTGTCCAAAGTGGATGTCATTACGTTTAGGGTAAACAGCTTTTTAGGCAAATCTCATGTTCAGGTATAAATGCCCTCATTGGCATCTCGCGTTTAAGGTAATTCGATCATAATGGATAATTTTTGGGTCGCATTTGAAAAATATAACAGCCTGACAATATTGAGATGTTACAGTCCCTCTAAAATAACGTAACAATATTGTCAACATAAGAAATACGGTAATTAAGCACTGCAGAGCCCTAATCATAGGCCTATAGGTACACATACATACATGGGGTGCATACTGCAGTATGCTCCTATAAACTCATCATCATCATATTTTATCTACTTTAAAAACTAGAAGCGATAAAAGTATCTATTTTCATTTAGGAATCAATTTATTACTACCAAATGTGCATTTGAAATAAATTATCAATTTTTATTGTAGTTATGGTTCACTATTTTGGCTATAATGGCTTACACATTTTGGCTATAATGGCTTACACATAAGATATAGATATATACTGTGGCGGGCTTTTTTGTAGGACTATTTCAGAAAAACATTTCCATCATACATTACATATGTGTATTGTGTAACTCTAGCGGTTTTGGCAGCGCACGCCAGAATAGCTTGCAGATGGTAGATTTTTTCCTACTTACTTGACATTTATCGTCATATTATGGACAATTCACACAATATCTTTATAAATTGTAGCCTATGTGTTATTCTGATGTATAAACTAGTACAAACATCCATCCATCCATCCATGTATCCATCCATACTTACAAACTTTCGCGTTTATAATATTAGTAGGATATTCGATCTGACATTATCTAAGTGTATGTACATGTGTAAAGAGGAAATAAATGACTATGACTATGGGGGAGGCATAGTCCAACAGTTGACTTCAAATGGCTGATGAGGATTGCCACAATGACAGTTTTCGAACGTCAAGCTTGTCGCAAGTGCCAAGAAAAAGCGGTGAAAAGCTGTTTTGACGACCTCATTGGCGCGGCGGGCGAGTAGCCGGCTGAAATGCGAGAGGTTGCTGTTTCGATTCCCGCTGCGGGACAAATGTTTTAACCACACTGTTCCCACACTAGGGAATCCTAGTGCGGGAGCAGGACTATGTATGTGACTGTAAGTATAGCGCCACACCTGCGGAACGTAGGTACCGCGCCGATCGTTCGGTTCAATACGCTCGCAGTGTTTTTCAAGTTCCCTATGACACATCAGCCGAAATTACGTCACGTAATAAACTTCAGCCGCTGAGCTTTCGGCGCGGTACGTTCCGCAGGTGTGGTGCGACACTAAGGCGTTCAGTTTTAAACTAGACGCTTTAATTACTTTTAAGTTGTTTAATGAAGTACTTTGTATTTATAATATTTTCCATAACTTCCAGTTTCGTGTATCCGAAGAATCAACATGACAGTGTATCGTTAACGCTCGGAGTGAGCTGTAACGATTCAGTTCGCGAAACTAAACTGGAGTTGCTGAGTAAATTGGGTCTGGCTGGCGTGACGCATTACCACCTGTACCGCGGTGACAACCCTATCAGTGCGGAATTGCTGGCATTCATCAGGATATTCAACATGAACCAAGGTAAAAACTCCCTACGAAAATGTGCCATAGATAAGGTGTCTATAAATATGTATGCACTCCCGAAAGGGGATTCTACTCATGAAACTGAACAATTATTTCCGAAAGAAAGAGGAATTCCAAAAACATCTTAAATCAGCTCTTCTTAGGCTTTATAACTACTTTATCTCTAAAGAGAATATATGCATACGCCTGTTTCCTGGTGGGGTAGGCAGAGACCACGGATTTCCGCTATGTCAGGATCATAGCAAGTGGAAATCCGTGGTCTCATATTATGTCTTGCTTCATTCACTCTCTTTACATTCTTCATACATTCTCATCGGTTTAGAGTACTCTAGAATGTCCCAGATCTGTACGACTAGCACAGGCTGACTAACGTTACGAGGACGCTAGCGAGACTAAATCTAATGCAATGTTGATTGGCCAATGATATCGGGGTAGCTTGAAATCTTTGTAATTTGATTACTTACTTAATATTTGACATTTACTATCGTCTCGCTAGCGATTTGCCATCGTAACTAACGTTAGTCCGCCCCTGTGCTAGCTGTACAGTGGGGTAAAGACAAATATCTATACCCTGATTTTTTTATTTCAGACAATTTTTGTAAACAAACAAATGTCAAGATATGCCACTGTGAGTATAACTGTCATGATTGTGTAGCATACGTGTAAATTCACATATGACACACATACATGACACTCATACACACAGTGACATTTCTTTGTTTACAAAAATTGTGTCAAATTAAAAATCAGTTATCGAGACGATCACCAATGTCAAATATTGCCCAACGCCATTAGGGTGCTTTGAAATCTTTGTAAGTTGATTGATTCATATTTGACGTTTAAAATCATCTCGCTACCGTCTCGATAACGTTTGATATTCGTGCTTGGGCCTCTGGTCTAAACAGAGAGCTGATTGGAACGACAGCGCTTCAATAGACGACAAAAAGGTGTGCAGTGTATTTGATAAATAAAATATATTGCAGAGGAATTAACAAAATGGTCGACTCAAGGCTCGACCGGCGACCTCGTGTCCTCGGACGAGATCAGCTCGAAAGCTGTCGGCGTGGAGATAGACAGACGTGCGCGTGCCTACCTTCTTACCCGATGCAAACTTATACTGGCCTCTTATAAGAAGAGCGAGGAAGGACCTACGTCTATGCACAGGTGAGAATATGCAATAGAACTGACCAAATGGTCCACTCAAGGCTCGACCGGCGATCTCTTGTCCTCAGACGAGATCAGCTAGCAAGTTGTCGGGGTGGAGATTGAGACTTGCGCGTGCCTATCTGCTAACCTGATGTGACCTTTACGGCCTTATTACAGAACATGGACTAAATCTGAATTTAGTCCAGGCGTACTAGTCTAGGATTAAATATCGACATTAGGCATATGCGACTTTAAATACGAAAGCAGATGGTTTGTTTTCCGAAATCAATGCACGCGCTACTTCGCAAATTTCCAAAGTATCAAACTGACGGATTGTGTCACATCACAATTGAGATGTCCAAATTCTTACCTCTAACAAGCAATCAACTGTCAATTTATAGACCATTGCTAAACTAGGGGGCTGCCTGGTTTTAGATAAACCAGAGATAGTCCAAGCTTATGTAATTTTTGGCATATCTAGCTCGAAAGTTGCTTCTGGAAAACAAACCATCTGCTTTTGTATTACAGTCGTATATACCCTAGGTCGATATTTAAGCCTAGACTGGTAGTCCTGGTTTAAACCCAGTCTAAGGGATTTTTTTATAATAACACCCTATAGTATATATATATATATATATATATAGCTATACAGGGTGTTTGGCGCATGGACCGACAGGATTTTTTGGGGGGTTGGGGGAGTCGTGCGCTTGTTTTCCTCGATAGAGCCTATGCCCTAAGTGTCTCGGTCGTTTAAATATGTTATTTTTTATGTTTTTTTTTAAATCACCCATAATCTAGCCTTTAAATCGTCGCGCTATCACTTTCTTGCAGTGCTGCTACCTTATCGAGATTCAAAACATTTTAACATATCGCTTAAGGCCACAGCACACCGGCTGCTTACGCGTAGACGTGACGTGCTCGTCGACGTACCATGACGTTGTAATGTATGGAACTGTATGAGACATGGCACACCGCTTGCGTGGCGTGCACGCAAGCGTGTACATACAAAGTGACGCGCGTGTCTACGTTACGTGCTGCATACGCATCCGGTGTGCTTTGGCCTTTATCGTAATTTCACGTGAAATGGCTAGGTCGATTTAGTTGTTATTTAGGACACAGATAGGTTAACACATACGATACTTTATAATCCCGATATTCAGTTCCCACAAGAAAATAACGCGGATGAAAACAAATTATCGACTCCATAGACTTGAGTCTATGATTCCAGAGGCCCAGTTTTCTAAATTATTTTATAACTACACTGAAAGTTAACCGAATCAAGACTGAATTGTGAATTGACAGAAAGTTGGTATTCTGCTCCCTCATAAATAACAATTTAGTCTACTTTCAATTCATGGTGACTACCATTAGAGTAGGATGGCCTTTGAATCGTTCAAGTTTCGGTCACATTTCGATATATATATCGTTAGCTCGAACAGCTACCTACAACTTATTGCGGCGAGGCTGGACACAGACTGCGTTTTCATGGAGCACTGGACAAGAGCCCATATTGTGGTTTCTTGACCATGGGCCCCATGAGAGCTTGTGTTTGGGTTCTATTATATGTAAAATTATAGTTTTTAGGTATAAAGTATGTATGTTAGTCTATAAGGTATATATTTATATTATGGGCTTATTGTTTAGGTATAATTTATTGTGCATTTCCCATGTAGCCTGAAATAAATAATTGAATTTGAATTTGATATAATCACATTACAGTGTTGTATTTTAGGTTAAGAGAATACCATTTCTGACATTTAAGACATTTACACAAGATCAAAACATGATCCGAACTCCATTTTAACTATTTTTTAGTTAGAGCATTGGGCCTCATTACAAACGTGTATATTCTTGTAATTAATTATTTCAAATCAATATATATTTCAAGTTCGAAATATGAATTCGATTTGTTTCAGGAACAATATAAAGCTACTAAAGGAATGTGAAGTACAAATATTGGAACGTGCCATTAAACATTTAACGGAAGCATTAGAAGAACTAGCTGAAAAGAAATAGGTACCTAACTAATACGTATGTACACTTTATTTAATTTATTATTAGCAATATTTATTTCACTTCGAACAAATCATGACAGTATTTTTCAGTAATTTACTTAACATCCTCACTTTTTAAGAGGTATTTATATTTAGTGATTGATTTACATATAATTTAATGCAACGAATTTACAAATTATGTACCTACTAAAGGCATTGTTTATAGTTCCTAAGCGTGATTTGTTATTTTGTTTTGATTTATAAAGGTAGGGTGCGTCTATTCTAAATCTGCACTCGCCTCGACCGCTTTTATTTGGCACAAGCTTGACGTTGAAAACGGTCCTTGTGGTTACGGATTATGGAATATTTTATTTTGACGTAATTAAGGGGCCGGCGAAGGCCGCAAGCAAATTCAATTTGAAGTGAGTGCAAAAATCAGCTATCCCTGTTTGGCACCGGGGCCTCTCCCCCTGCATGTGCGATGGTTGTACGAGCGGTTCGGAATTTATAATAAATTAGGTCGTGTTCCGTAATACCAAAAATTATGAATAAAAACTTAAGATTTTTTTTCATATCTTGTTAATCTGTTACTTGACAATATTATGATATGTTCCTAATCACAGAATACTAGAAAATACGATTATAATAAGATGAAAACATGTCTAAAGTCGTAAAAATATCCAAAATGGAATTCGCTTACATTTGGTTTTAGGTAAGTATTTTGAATCAAGAAATATCCAGGAACCTAGATAAATACTACCCAAATCCGAATCGAAATATGTTTGAATTACAAATGATGTTGGTATTACGTTTGGATGGGCATTTTATCCTCCGCTGGCCTCTTAAATAGCAATAATTGATTAATTATTAATTATTTGGTGTTCAGTGTTAGATTAGACGCACTCTACGTTAGTGTGCAATTTATTATTTACCATGTTTTCATACGACGTTTTTTTAGAACGATAAATAAAGAGAAACATTATGTTTATGGATTTTGTATTGTAATTAGGCAGATCTTATAACAAACAATAAATTAATTACATTGGCTGAGCTTAGGAAGCTGATCCTGCATTTTCTAAAACTAAGCCGCGCCTTAATTATAGCCATCTTTTATTTGAGTGTATTAGAAAGAGCTCACTATAAGTTAAGCTCGATTTAACTTTAGAGAATATTTGACACAGAATATTTTACACACAGACACACGCCATTTTTCCCGAAGGGGGGTAGGCAGATCCTCAATGGGCCTTATTCTACAGTGGGTTAATCGCAGGAATAATGGCGTGGGCAGTGGTGAGCTCATCGCCGCCATTGCTTTCCCACAACTAACTCTGCTAATCATCATGCATGTAGAAGTCCACTACTGGAAATAGGCCTCCCCCTAGAATGCCACGACGAACGGTCTTAAGCTGCCTCCATCCACCGACTTCCTGTGACTCCTAAATAAGCCAGAAGCCAGGACAAATCTTATATTAACAAAAATTTCCTAATGTTGCGTTCATTACCGAAACAACGATTTAGGTATTAATTAAATTACTTTTCATAAAAATTAAGCTATTATTTACAAAATTAAATATTAAACTTAAAAGTACACACACTTTATTGCTTAAATACTTATCTAGTTACTTAATGACGCACTTAATTTAATTATTAAATTACTTTATAAATAAGAATTAAATAAAAATATTTTATCACAAATCAAACCGTTTCTGAGGAATTAAACGGACAGACAAACGGAGGAAAAGTATTTTCGAACAAAATAAAAGTCCTCTCAAACTTGTCTATACATTTCTATGTTCAGTGAACTGAATCAACTTTTATTTATGTGACAATTTCAAAGCACTTTTTACGATAAATTCTAGATGAGTAGGATGTTAGGTAATGTAATAGGACAAAACAGTTTGCACAAATAAATTTACACAATCGCTCGTGAATTAATTACATCAAATGTCATTCATCTATTGCTAGTGAGTATTAACTATCTACTAGTCCCTTGTGCTGTACGTAGGTGTTGTACGACGCAATGGCCTCCGTTCGGCAGTTCGGCTCCCATCGCGGGCGCTAAATAGCTTTCATGACGTCATTAGTCTAAACATAAATTTAACTACTGTGGTGAGTTCCTCCCGTGATCATGGCGTATGCAACTGTGCCGAAATATTAAGAAACAAATTAACTTTTAATTCATAGGAAATATCCCGTTTATACTGAAAATTATTGCAGTAATATAAAAATAATGTAATCCGTCCCATGTGTGTACACAAGCGTTATGCGCCGCAGTGGCCTCGCCTCTGACACCGAATAGTTTCACAATGACGTCATTATAGCTGATACTGAACTCTTTACGTATAACTACACTAGAGGTACTATCTATTTGATCCGTCCCTTGTGCGGTACATAAGCGTTATGCGACGCAATAGCCTCACGGCGGCAGCCGCGCGCAGCAACGAGTATCGCGCCGAATAACGCTGCTATAAGGACTCCGCAAGACGCCATTATAGCTGATAGTGCTGATGTCTTCATACAGGTCTGACCTTCTTTTGGTGCTGGAAATAGAAAGAACATTTTATTTGTAAGCTTCCATTGATAAATCATTAAAGATCTTTTGGGTATATCCGAAACGAAGAGATCCATAGAAGAACCCAAATTACCGTCATAGTTAAAGTGGCAATAAACAGTTCAAAATAATAAAGGTTCTTGAGTGGCGACGAAACGGAAGACGCAGTGTAGAACAGCCCTATCGATGGACCGACGATATTGTAAAGGTCGCAGGAAGTCTGATCACCACACGGAAATATACAAAAACAATAATTGAACGAGCGAAGCGATTCTTCTAGTCAACTTGGAAGAATCGGCGTATGTATGTATGTATGTTTGTCCAAAGAAAACTTCCCAACCGTTTATCCGATAATAGATCGATATCCGAAAGATTTCTGATGGATCATCAATACAAACATACTTACATAGCCGTTAAATACAAAACCCTTTATTCCCCTCTTAAGTAGTCGAGCTGATAAAGGTGTAATCGGGGCGAACCACTAGTTTTAAAATTAAGTAATTAATACAATGGACGGCCTTATCGCTAATAACTCAAGACCGTTTGTCATGGCATTCTTTAGAGGAGACCCAGTTCGTTTAACGGGGAAGCCTATGCCCAACAGTGGACATCTACGGCTGCTGATGATTCGTGTCAGAAAGATATCAACACAGTACTTTAACTTGACTGTGACCAAACGAACTGACAATGAATGATTCAATAATTGTTAGATACGGCTATTCAATCTATAGACAATTGGACAGCTGGTTGGGTGTCCGTTAGGTACTAAAATGGACCATCCTCACTTGTTCCGTTGGGCACACCGTAAAATGGCTTGTGATAATGTTAATTCATATTGGGTGTGTCAAAATTGTTCCATAGCTAACCCACATTCCTTGCCTTTTGAAACCGTGATAAATGAATTGATTGGGATCACTGAGTGACTTGACCAAATTAAGTTCCTTGTAACCTTCGGATTGACCAACAAAAATAGCATTGAACGGGACTTTATGATTCGCAGCAAAACAAAAAATAGAGCAAAAGATTCAAACTGATACCCAAGAGATGGTTCAAGATGATAATTTACTCGAAGATTAAATAAAATTGGCAGACCTACTGGAGAAGAGCAGCTTTAATGCGTGTAGAGCGTAATTTAAATGTTGCTGTGTTTTTTGCTCATCACAGCTCATCAACACTTCTTGAGTTAGCAAAAACTAATTTAGCGGGAACAAGGAGACCTAACACACATGTTTTAATAAAAGATAGTGTTTCATAATATCATTAGTTTAGCTACGAATGTCCCTGCACCAAAACAAAACTAACAATCATTGAAGGACATTCTTAGCTAAACTAATGATATTTATGAGATACTATATTAAAACATGTGTTAGGTTAAGTTTGAAGTTTTGATGAGCAAAAAACACAGAAAAAATTGTATACCACGCCACTTGCTAAATGTTTTACCTTAATCCTACAAACGGTGTAATAAATGTAGATTTTACCATCAGACATCTACAGATACTGACCGATATTGAAAGATAGTATTAGAGATTTTATCTGCAGATACAAAATATACGCGAAAAGGGATGCGACAAGTAGGACACTTCTCAAAGAAATGTATTTAAATTTATATTATCGTATGTTCCATGTGTCAAATATCATACAACATATAGAATTATCAGCAGATAACATAATATGAGTTCTGCACCACGCTGCCACGCTCTGACACGCTTCACGCTCTTCATGCTTTTCCAGAATCGCCAATGGCGACTCACTTTATATCGATGATGCAAATTACAAACCTGTATTAGCTGCAGCCTCCGAGTCTTCCTCTCCTTCTTGTAACACCCTCAACGATTGGAAGAGCGATATGTTCTCAGAGAGACGAGCTGGCGTGTCGGTAGTCGGTGGAAGTGAATCCACTGATCGACGTCTCACACTCTTCATATTTCGCCAGTGACAGGGTTGCGACTAAAAAACGGAGGATATTTTTTTAGATTTTGGTTATGTACCAATTGACCCTTGGTCAACAAGTGCTCGACAAGCAAAAGGCGACCACCATTAAAAAATCATACTAAACATTAGCTATAATTTGCTTGTTTAGCTGTAATTTGCCTTGTGTCAGTTGGATAGCAAAATGTTTAAAGTTGATGTGCTCGAGCGATTAAATTGGGCTATAATTGGAGAGGTGCGTATTTGACTCTCGCTGTGGGCAAATGTTTGCATGATCTGCAAACATTTGTTCCGGGTCTGGGTGTTTGTGGTACCACGGTACTCGTTGTTCCCCCGCTGTGTGTTCGTTCGTGTGTGTGGTGTTCGTTGTTGTACCCGCGACACAGGAAATGTATCGCAGGAGTATGCGACTTTTGGGTGTTATGTTGACATTAAATATCATCTGTATCTGTATAAAATTATTAGGAGAACGGCGGGTCATGTTATATCGTAGAATATCTCCTCCATACTTATGTCAGCTGCAATTACAGCTGACATAGCTGATTTAGCTTAACTTGGGCTGGCTAATTAGCCAGCTCAAGTTAAGAGATAAATTACTTACTGGACATCTGCCGTGACACATCCGCACATCACATTCAATGTAGAGCGCAGGAGATCCGGTGAAACGAAATGTTTTCATATACGCGTAGACTTGGGTCTCGAACACGCCGGATTCTGACCAGGAACCGCGGAAGCGAGAAATCAGTTTGTCGTCTACTGGGCACCTGCGTTTGTGAGAAAAGGGAGTAGTGAGCTTATTAATACAGGAGGTAAGTTAGCTTTTCAATACAGCATAGTTATGTCAAATAAGTGCACAAGCCTTACAATGTAATGTATTGTTTTGAGTTAAGTATATTGTACCTAGTTTTTAAAATTGTAATATTGCTTGCTTTGTGGAATAAAAAATTATTATTATTATTATTATGTGAAAAGCTAGCTTACTTAAAGCTAAGTTAGCTATTCAATAGGTAGAGCGGTACGTTTGTTCATTTGTCGTGTCACTGTTTCTTTCTTGGGCACCCTATGTTAAAGAAGCATTATGTGATGGTAAACAGTGCTTGTAATCTTTCAATAAATGAAAGGCTGATGCCCGATTGATTTTCACCGACTTGTAAGTACTTCAATCTGTTCAGTACAACCTGGTTACTGACCTAACGCTGGGTTACCACAAAAGAAACAATGACACGATTAACAAACTAACTTATTAGTAGGTACACTACTTATCGTACGGGACACTAAACGCATGTCAAATTTCAAAATTGCAAAATAACTCGTACGCTGAGGCAAATTTTCAGCCTGTGTTGATCGTCCTTACTGTTTTTACTGTTGGAATTCAACATTTTGCAAATTCATGATCTAAAAGGAATTAAAAATTTTGGGCTGGAAGGCAGTTTTCGGTGTAATGTTGACCATTGGTTTTCCATTATGTTGTGGAGGACCATTGGTTTTTTCATTCATGACAGAATTTCGGTAGTTTTTAAAAATCTTCTCCACCGGTCAAGTCGCGGCATGTACTTCGCGCGGCAGCTAAGTAGAGCCGTGAGTCAAAGATAGTAGAGCTCTGTATTATATGAACGTCAGTGCGCCGCGCGGGTCACCTTAGGCTGGCTGGTCGAAGTTCAACTTACGCGCCGGGCGCTCCGACAGCGCTGCCAGGTTGAGAACTTGAGACCCAATGGGTGACTTTCTAACTTCTAACAGTGACATTACGAATTAACTTTTCCGCGCTACGATGTCTTTGACTTACCCATATTCATCGATGAGCTGTATCCTCTTTGTAGCGCCATTGTGAGCGAAGCAATCGTTCACGACAATGTCAAATCCATCTGAAATTAAAACATTAATGCTCACTTTCATATACCACTTATGGGCCACTTAACGAATGTCAAAATTGCCAGTTTTTCATAGAAACCTGTCAATTTGACATGTGTTAAGTATCCCGGAAAGTAGGAATTGGAAAATGGGCATAAGTAGTTCAAAAGCGACCCAAATTAAAATATTTTAGATCGCGTCGTTAAAAAGGTGAAACTAACTAATGCATTGTAAGTTTCCTACTTCTATTGGTAATTTATCTGTCGAATGATTACTTTTGCAGCTAATTTATGCTTAGTTATGACTGGTGTAGGTAGCTCCATAAAGTTGGCACGTGTTTTCATGACAACGTAACATCTTAGTTCGACAAGACATTCAGAAATCGGCGAATCACAATAAAAATCAAGATCAACGACCTTGCAGAATTAAAATGGAAGTAAGTATTTCTGGATGGATGCAAATCACGCGATGAACGCTTGCACCGTTACAGCCCTTAGTCACGGCGTAGATTAAATAACAATATAAATAGAAGCGAAACTCCCCGTTATTATTTCTCTTGCCATGCCGGCCAAATACGTACCCCTGCCCCTTAAATAACACTCGCTCTCGCACTGGCCAGCGTGACGAAGGCATCAGTCAGCAGGCCACCAAAAGTCACGAGATTAGTTCTCTGCCGAGTTTCACTTCTAATACGTATTGTCGTTACAGCCCTTAGTCACGGTTTAGAAGAAATAATTACGAGTACGTCACGGGCCTGTTTTAATTGAAACATGTAGTTCAGCGAGCCGGTGCTATAATCGTTTAACAATTTGAGCAATACGCAAATGTTAACTGTTAACTTTCAATCGAAGGCGATTTGTTATGCCCTTAGTACTGGTCGATTTGAACGTATTTTACTGTTATCTGCATAGATGAATGGTGGCACACAGTCTAGAACAATGACGATACAGAACTCGAGTGAAATGATCGAAGGATGTGCACACAAAAAATCCCCCGCGCCGTCGAAAAGGGCATTTTAATTGAATACCTCTTCAAATACAGATAATTATAGAAAACCCTTATAAGTCTTCGGTTTTATTCTATTAATTTTTTGTATCTAACTTTTGACCCAATAATCTGCACCATACAGAGAAACAATCAAATCTAGCCAAAAGTAAATAAAAATAAGGGATAAAAATTGGTAAAGCTGTGTTTTTTTCTATACAGAAAATATTGTCCTATCTTGTTTTGGTAGGGTGATTCCTCGGAGTTATAGTGTAGTATTTATGCATATTTTTAATAAAAATATTGCACTTGTTTTACTAAGGTAAAAGGTAGGTAGGTAAGGTAGGTAGGTTTTGGTAAGGTTTTTTAATCAAATCTATGATTAGGTATTATAATCTAAAGCTTTTTAGTCATTAAACAAGGGCTTGCTGGAAGACCAGTACACAAAAGTAAACAACCTAAATTATACTTAATTTCGATTACTCGGTAAGTGCCACTAAGTCCCTTTCACTGTCTCAGCCGCTTAAATTTGAACTTGACTCGAACTGATCTTGAGTGTTCCAATTTAAAAATTCCTATACAATATAATTTTATTGGTTGTCGATATCATTTTAAATAAGTTTGATACATTAAATACAGAACTTAGTCAGCAAAATTAAGTATAATCAATTGTGTAATTTTGAATCGTCTTATAAACTAGATTAATTTTGGTACCCCTCGCGAGCAAATATAAAAAAATCGGTAACAAACAGGACCCGTAATTGACCAAAATTCGGCATTAGGTACCATAACTCTTTTTCTTTTTTATGAGCCTTAAATCTAGGTCTGGTGGTGATGGATAGGAGGGTGAATGAGTATTCTTACCATATGCGCTCCTCATATAAATCAGCAATGTAAGGGGATCTCCAACTCGGACGGGGCCCGACACGCGGGCACCCCCCGCTCCGTATCCAGAGCGAATCTCCATGTAGCACTCTGGTGGTTGCAGAGTGAATACCACTGGGTTCCCGGTTGCTACCCTGGAAGGTGTAACAGGAAACTCTTTAATTAACTTTCTTTGAACTAGTTAGTTAGTTAGTTGGAATAGCTATTTGATATGTCTGACTTATCTTAGTAACCTTAGGTATACGTGTACTCTCTCATTTCTTACTGCTTTAGATTACTTGGCAACATCAATAAAGTCTTTATCCATTGAGCCGAACAGAAATTGCAATCAAAGTCCGTTAAGTTCTAGAGAAAAACCATCTCATTTCCCACGGTCGCTGATTGATTGAATCACCTTCACTTTCTACTGATGTAAAAATAAAATCGCTTAAGTAGCAATTATTACACTTCTGGATTATCACTACCATAGCCTAGTTCATAAGAGTAGTAGGTTAGTGCCTGCATTTCTTAGTGCGCGGTGGTTATCAGTTTCTTAGGGATACCTATCATCATCAGCCGAATGCTGCGTGAGATCTAAATGCCGTGACAAACAATCTGGATTCGCTGCCTCCACCGAGTAACTGCTACCTTGAGAATGTCGACGATGTATCAAATCGCGCTTAGATTACTTCTGTTTGCTAGAAAACAGACCGTCAAGTCTTCAATCGAACTCACGTTCCACCTTGAGAGATTTGGTAATCTAGTGGAAACAAGCCAGACTTTTGGTCCTTTTGGTATATAATAATATATATATATTAGTTTATTTAATATCTTAGGCATATATTATTATTTATTTATATATTAGTAGGTACTTAGTTAATATTAGTTTTTGAATTTTTATTTTTTATTTTTGCAATTATTTTCTTTATAACTATCACTATCTCTTTCTGTGCACTACCGACGCATATTTTTGTCCACAATACACCAAGGTTATCTGGAAGAGAATGCTTTTTAGCATTAAGCTCGCCTTTATACTTATTTTTTATGTGCAATAAAGTATTTTAAATCTATCTGTCTAAGTTCATGGTCGAAAATCTCGGCCGTGCACCAAAATGCTCTCAAACGAAGGAATAGGTACATCGTAATAATACCAGGCATGACTTAGAACCGAAAAACAAAAATATTTGACATGAGCATAAAAGAAGGCTCTCCTATCACCACACTGGTTCTTTGAACTTCTTACCATTGGTTATTAGGTCTTTTTCAGAGTCACTTTACCTCATGCTGGTCTCTGACCAAACGAAGGCTAATCAAGAAAGAATCTGTGGCTGTTCCTGCTAGTAGGTGCCATGGTGTGTCCAGCCTAAGAATATACCCCTCCATCTTCTCCTGTAGATGTCGTAAAAGCCGGCTAAGGGATTTCACCAGAGTACCAGCAGCGTCTACCTGAATACTCAACACCAAAGTCAAAGTCAAAAGAACTTTATTCATTGAAATCACATGGATCATTTTTAATCGTCTTATAAACTAAAATTACTCCTGTTCCTGTTCCACCGATACTACAATCACCAATCCGCCTGGCAATTATGGCCATTTCCCTCATTGTATTTTATGAGGGAGGCCTCGTCCATCAGCAGTGGATCCCTAAAGGCTGTTGCTGATGATGATGATGATGATGATAATGAGGTAGTCCCACTTTCTCTAGCTACCCAGCTATGATACCTTCATATATGAAGTAGGTAACTGTTTGAAATCTACATCATGTACCTACATTCTGACAAATAAATTACTATTATTACTATGTAACCTAACGATGTTAAAAGAAATTAAAATTAAAAGGCCAAGGTACTCTACTCTCTGGTCTACTCACTCAACATCCAGGAAGGGGAAAGTAACAGTCTTCCAGAAGTCGTATCCATACTCGCAGGTGACCTTGAAGTGCTCGTCCAGTTCCTCTTCAATAAGCGAGTTGTACTGCACCGTGATAGTGTTCCACATCAGGTTCTTCTGTCGAAACAAAGCCAAGTTAAACAGGGAACAGAATCATGTATGAAGAATCTGATTAGCATGAAAATCAGAATCCCACCAAGTGAAATCTGTAGACTCCTAGCGTAAAACAAGCATGAGTTTTTATGTAACGTCACAAACCTAGACACAACTTTTAAATCGATAACATAGCAAACAACACGAGTCGGAATTAGCCGGTTCGGACATTTGAATACCTGGGTGCAATTTTTACGCGCGCTTTTCTGTGCAGCCTTGCTCGACGATTAGCAAACATGGTGCAGCAAGTGTAGATAGTGATACATGGGCAGCCTCAGCCACCGCAGATGACAAACCTTTTCGGATGGTGAGAGAAACTAGTAGCTAAAATTCGAAGGTTTGCTTCTAGCCATAGTGCACATTTACGGTACCAGGGCTGCGAGCCTTTTTTATGGGATAGTTTTCTATGGCACTCACGGTAGGGTGTTTTCTAGTGTCCTCGTGCTGGCCGTTCCTGCCCAAGGTTCCGCATCTGTTCAGCTGAATATAAAACTCGTAGTAATCACGCCCCGTGCCGTTTATGTACATGCAGTCAGGATCGTAGGAATATCCTGCAACAAAGGAATCAGGTATAAGTATGAGTATAATGCAGTTGTTCTCTGTTGGCTTAAACATAAAAGTTTAACGTTTAAAGCACTACGCGAGTGAGGCCGGGTGAAAAGGAAGTATGCTAAATTCCATCGATCGACAGACAATATTTCAAGCGAATTAGTCCAGTTATAAGCATACAAACCAATCAATACATATATCATCAGCAGCCTTTAGACGTTTACAGCTGAACCGAGCCTCCCTCATGAAATACAATGGGGGGAATTGCCGTAATCACCACGCTTTGGCAGGCGGGTTGGTGATCGCAGTATTTATGTTGAATACTCAGGTGGATGCTGCTGCCAGTCCCCTGGTGGAATCCCTTAGTCCGCTTTTACGACATCCACGGGAGGAGATGGAGTGGTATATTCTTAGGCAGGACACACCACGGCACATATAAACATACATTTAAAAAGAAACAAGTGGAACGCCCGCGATTTCGTTTGCGTGGAGTTTTTTCTATACAAACTTTAACGCATTCTCTTAGGAAGTAAATTTCAAAAATTCCTTTCTTATAGTGCACTCCTATAGATCATAAGAGGATTGTACGCTCTGTCCACCACTCTTTCCTTAATCACAATGAAAGATGCCAGGAATTTACTAAAATTATTTTACTGTTTTTTGCGTCTTAGAGTCCTCCAAAACCGGGCCCTAACACGATATGTTCATTCAAGTAACAAGGTCGTTCGATTTGCCATACCAATCAACCAGCCATAGCCATTACTGCACTGTGCCAATGGTTATTTAATTGATTGAGTCTTCAACGCATGTTAATAAGTAACTAAGGAATGGAGTAACGGAGACGATTTGGCACGTCTCGTCCATAGCCACACACGCTTCTGAATTTTTTAATAAAATCTCCTATTATTGTATTTCTAACCGTGAGCCATGAGTGTAATTAAGGAAACTAAACTTATACATTTAACTCACTTTTACTTATATATTTATAAAGTAAAGTTTATAAAAATTGGTAAAAAAAAACTAGTTTTCTAAATATTGTTTAAAACTAAACTACCTGGGTAGTCTGTACGTACTATGAGCTATAACAATAAGTTGTAGACAACAATTTGTAAGTGCACTAGCTCCCACCTTAGGATAACCTGTTTTGTGGGTAGTTAGTCCTCTTTCGTAGTGCGACAATAAAATTGTGTTCGTAATTGTATAGAACGTACTACGCTAAATAATATTACTATACAGTTGCGAAACAAAAGTTAAACATATTCAAAATTAGTGAAACAGAAATAAAGAGTAAGTTTGCGAATACACTAGCAAACAGTACTACTAAAAATAAGCATGATAATAAATTAAATAAAATAAAAAAATAAACAAATTGGGAAATAAAACATTAAGTGCAAGAAGCATAAGTAGCAGGTACTTACACTAAAATTCATGGTTAGGTAATCGACAGGCACCAATCAGAACTGCGCGTGGATTTCTCTCATATGGAGGAAGTCCCAGCAGTAGCACCAATATGGGCTGATAAGCATAGCAACCTAGTGGAAGCCGGTAGGCATTCATAAACGCAGCAATCTGTGTGTCTTTAACGGCATCTTGTAAATAATCGCATGTCCCACGAATCACTAAACAATGTAGACCTTAATCTCACAATCTAATCATAATTGAAGGGGAAACTATACACTTACGTACAGTACGCTTAATTATGAACGCGTTTATTTATGAAAGACGTAGCTGAGAATTTCCGTAGCCATCTTAACCCTACCTAATCTAGCTCTTTTTGTCCACAATGAAAAAATGGACACCCTTTTTACAATACCTGAAGGTCACATTCGATTCATTTTTGAGCTCGCGAGAATGCAATAGCTTCTGAAAGTAGAGGCCGTAGAGTTTTTTCGGAAAACCTATCTAGTTAGCTTCCAAAAAAAATCGGAGTCAGAGCTAAGAGATCTCAGATTCTCTTAGCTCTGACTTAGATTTTTTCCGTATTTCGTATCGGTCAGATTGTTTAAACAAACCTATCTGAATGGTTAACAATTTTGGGTGCCTACCGTACCTACACATATACATACACCTGCACATTATTCGTGCGTGTCGTATTGCCAGCAGAGCGATGTTTTTTTTTGTTAGAATTTTTAATTCACCGTCATGTGTTATTGAGAGTTTTAGTGGAGTGAGTGTTCCGCCCGATACTAATGGCTTCCTGATGGAAGCGAATACATTTTTATATTCTACGTTGAGATGATACTCAACGTAGAATATAAAAATGTATCACAGTCAGTGTTACAAAATGTGGGCACCTACCTTTCATTAGCTATCTAAAGCTCATGCTGCGTACGCTTTTGCAAATATTGTGTATTTTTGTTGTACCTTGATATTGTTATTATTTTTTATAAATACGTACCAGTACCTACGTCTGGAAGAGCCTATGCTACCCACAACACAGGGAATCCTAGTGTCCAAAGCTATAAATATGTAACCATATTTTAATTTAATGTACCTACTTTATATTTTTTTATCAATAAAATATTATTATTGCTAGTAGTTATCAGGTGGTATTGTGTGTGTTTTAAACGTAGGATCTACAAAGGCGCCCTCCATACTACAGAACAGCAATTTCACGCGGTTCTTTTATAGATGCCCGTGTTCCTTCGCCTGAGTGGATTGTATTGCCCACGCACGCTAAAGCATTTATCTACGCAATTGTGCCCATTCAAGAAGCTTCTCACACCTTTCATCAATCACAGATAACATAATGTAGTTGAAAGCGGTAACATGCGATAGCCATCGAGACCGCTACTGTTCGTTATACAATCTATATATGAGTCCTGTGGGAGTCTAAGAATAAATAATAGGGTACAAAGAGAATGTAATCATCTAGAAATACTGACGCTGCGCCGCCAATGTAATAGGCTCTGTATGAAACAGTACGACTCTTAAAGTTGGCCTTCCTTATATATTTGTTGGTTTCCTTCTCTGTCGTCCGGTTCGTGATTTGAGGAAACATACCTGCTGAATAAACCAATCCCGCAAAGGAGCCGTTGAAGCCTACTCTGATCTTCATGAAGTCATCTTGACATTCAGCTTCGATATCTGCAACAAAAAGAAACATTTAGAGAAAGCGAAAGAGGTGTTAACAATGGACCTACGTTAGCTAGAACTTCACAGTATCTGCCTACCTCTACGGGAAAACGGCGTGATTTTATGTCTGTGTTGTAGATTTTTCATTTAGTTTTTAGGACCTTCATCATTATCATCATCTGCCTTTAGACGTCCAGAACTTAACGAGGCCTCCCCCATTAAATACAATGGGAGGGAATTGCCATAATCACCAAGCTTGTCAGGCGGATTGGTGATCGCAGTATTTGTGACGAGTACTCAGGTGGATTCTGCTGCCCATCTTCTGGTGTTATGAAATAGTCGGCTTTTAACGACACTGACAGGAGGAGATGATGAGGTCTACTCTTAGTCCGGACAGCAATTTAGGACCTTAGGACCCCGTTACGGCATTTTACTTACCTCGAACTAATAACGTGCCAACACACTCTTACGACTCTCACGATCAGTGGTGGATTTATACTAGGGGCAGTCGGGGCTAGTGCCCAGGGCGGCAAATTTTCTAGGGCGGCAAAATTTGGAAAGTGAGAAAAAAAGTTCTATACAATATATAATTAACTAATTCTTTTAAATGAACATTTTATCTTTCAAGAAATATAATTCAAGTATTATGTATCACATTAAAATTTTGTATATTATTTAATATAAATAAAACATAATGTATAATAAATGCTATATAATACATAATAAATTTCCTGCAATCAATTAGTTATTCTAATTCTTAAAAAATAAGATATCAAAACTATTAAAATAAGATTTAAGTCATAGGGCGGCATTTTCGTGCCCCAGGGCGGCACAAATTTAAATCCGGCCCTGCTCACGATACACGAGATCAAACAGTAATTTTTAATGATTACCTATGTTCTTTTGTATTGAATTAATATATTCAGATAGTTACCATTAGAATTATATTCAGATAGTTGCCATTTTGGTGTAACCTATAAGCTAACAACCTATTGATAAGCTGTTTTGCATAAATCTTCATGTAAATGAACGATGGATGTCTATTGTATATCTAGATAGATATACAATAGCACACCAAATAAAAATATAAAATAAGAAATAAACGATGAAATAACGTACAATCTTATCTACGGTCTTATCGATAAAAGTGATCTCTTCCAGACAACCTTTCGATGGATAGGATAAAGCAAAATCAAAAGACGGTGTAGGTACCTACAAGTAAGTATAACATAATGTATAATACCTGACTATTTAAGTATATCGTTAAAAGCACTTTACAGAGAGGAAGTTAGGTAGTCAAACTGCATAGATTCCGCACATTTAATCTCCATTATCCTGTATTCAGTAGTTACCTACACGAGTATGAATAGTTCCATAAAAAACGAATAAAAGCCAAACAAAGGATTGCGAAAGCGGCGCCACGCGGTTAGGCCAAAATTGCGTAGAAAGCTAAAGCCCTATTCTCTATAAAAAAAATAGTCAAAATATAGTGCCAATCATGTTCTGATCTACATAGTCTCGATGTCATAAATGGTATGGATCAAAAATGTTGTAAATAGCTGGCTGCTAATGTATTTCACCTCCATGGGTAGGTATTATCTCCTCAACTGACAATGCAAGGCGGAAAAGTGATTATTATATCGAAATGTGACCAAAACTTGAACAAAGCTAAACCGGCATAAAAATAATGATTTGAATGACGTCAAAGTTGAGTTTGGAAGTTGAACGAAACATGATCGAAAGTGGATTAAAATGGTATTATGAGGGAGCAGAATACCAATATTCTGCAGTCTTAAAAGTAGAGTTATAATTTTACATGTAGGTATATTACCTAACCCTTCATTGAGCAAAACAACAGTTCTAACACAGAAATACATAAACTTCACAATGGGAGGTCTTATCACTTATAGCGATACTTATGTATGTATTTTTTTTTGCCTATATCAAAGTAGTGTGGCTTCGTACCGGTAAGTGCCGATAACCTGCTTCCTACGTGCATGTAACCTACGACCTATGGATAACATCTCAATTTGTTTCACAACACCTGGTCACGTCATTCAGATTTTTTATACGAACAAAGTGCATTAACAATACCTACGTGTTTTGTATGGATGACAAAAAGCAGACAGTTTGGTACTTAAATTGTTAATTAAACTAATCGTTTTCAATTTGTCGCTAATTTATCACTAATAGAGCTCACAAAAAGATCACAGATTAAAAAATAACGCGACGTCTGTCTTTGTAGATTCTATATACTCCTCTGAATTCATGAATTTTGATGATTACATACATATATGTACCTACCTAATGCTCGTAGACTGAGTAGTTCCAACGCGCACAACCTCAAGAATTTTGATCGCTGTTCTAATTTTCTAGATTATGGTGTTTATTTACTTACATAAGTGAAATTAAAGTTATAGAAGAGAACTCACATTGAACTCTGCTGCCATTCGTCCGATGTCTTCTGTATTCCCGTTCCCAGGCCGGCGGTTCTCTCCAGCTGCTGTCTGTAGGTGGAGAGCGCGGCTTGATGCTGACGGGAATATAGCTGTTCTTGTCTGATAAGAACACCACCTGGAATAGATAATAGCTAATAAACATTTGATAGGATTTGGAGGATGGAGGCGGCTCAAGACCGTTCGTCGTGGCATTCTAGGAGGAAAGCCAGTCTAGCAGTGGTCTTCTGCAGGCTGATGATGAAGATGATGAAACATTTGATGTATGAGGAGTTTGCTATAACTTGCAATTACGATTTTGGTAGAGTTATTTTAGGCACGATTAGCAATAGTTTCATCCTCATTAAGAATCTATTGTTTTTCAAAATTAGCATCAAGTTTCGTAATTTATTAGTGCTCTGGGTGCATAATCCAATTTAGATGCGGCATTGTCAGATTAAACACCGTGAAATTTGTGTTCAAACAATTTAACCAATTATGACATCAAATTATAACTAGTTGCTTTGTTTACAAAATCCTGTACAAGCTGAACACGGCATCGTTATAACAGGTAGCAGTATGTTGCGGAGATTGCCCAACATGTGATAGCCCTGGGATAACATGAGTCTAACCACCTCCTTCCGGCACACGCGACTTTTGACTGCCTTCAACACTTATGAGTTTTACAACCTCCGCTAATTACCCAGACAGTTTACTTCAACTTAACAGATAAACGCCAACCAAAAACATCACGTTATTCAAACATGAAAGTGAGCAAAGACCTGAATCAATAAAACTGTGGTCGAATAAAAGTGATCTAGATTGTATCCATTATGGAGAGATGAAATAAAAGTTCAAAACAAACTATCGAATTACGGCAACGACTACCGGTAATGCACCATTTCACAGTCACGACCCCTTGAAAGTTTTGTACAAAAAGTCATAAATGGTCGGTAAAGTGTGTCAGAGCGGTTCGCACGCCGCGCTGCCGCCGGACGACGCTGCCGGCCGCGTCTAAGCAGCATTATAAAATTAGGCTAGTAGAGTACCGGCAGCCACTCATTGTCGCCACAACACTTGCACAAATTGATTCTGATGTAAAATAAGAAACTAATAAAACTGTCCAATTACGTGGTAGATTATTCGGAAAGTGAAAAAGGGGAAAGGTTTATATATCCTACATTCTCTCACATTCTCTATACATTAGTGGCAATTTTTAATTAATCTCTTTGACCTTATAAACATTGCAGTAAGTACCCTAAATCAATTAACCTACTACAGTTTGCCAGGTACACGTAATAAAGACACGGTCAAATGGTCACACACCATTATTAATTTAGTTCAGTTGCCCTAAGAAAATTAATTTTTGCGGATTTTTTATGGATGAAATGTCTGATATTCTAATATTCAGTTCAGCAACACCTACCATTGTCATTTGCCTACCATTTGCATTTTGACCAATAGGCTCTACAAAAATGTTATAGAGACTTTACTAAACCAATCTCTAGACTGTAGACACCTCAGTATAGCTAGAGATAGGTTTGGTAGTCTCTAAAAAATTGTTGTTGCTAGATAGGAGTAACTTTAGAACTTTCATTTATAGGGCACGCAAATAGTTCATGGTTTATGTGCAATGTATGTCGAACAACAGCTATTTCATCACACGCCACCGACGCCGACCGGGTCAGATGGCTATCACATGTGCTGTGTACACACTGACTGACACTGAACTTGAAACTGGTATTCTCACGATATCATTCTGTTACGTTAATTCAGTAATCGTTACATCGTAATTGTGAAGTTCAATGTAGCAGATATCAATTAACTAAACATAAATAATGCGAACGGTAATTACACGGGGCTAGATAATTAGATTTTCTTTTTTTTTATTGTTTATGGGCATCGTGTTCATGTCAGCCCATATTTACGAAATCACATAAAAACACACAAAACAAACAAAAAAACCGGCCAAGTGTGAGTCGGACTCGCGCACGAAGGGTTCCGTACCATTATCTATAAAAAACAGGCCAAGTGCTAGTCAGACTCGCGTTGGTTCATGAGATACAGCCTGGTGACAGACGGACGGACGGACGGATGGATGGACAGACAGCGGAGCCTTAGTAATAGTGTCCGTTTTACCCTTTGGGTATGGAACTCTGAAAAGAACTAGCTGTCTAATATGTAAACTATATATATCTAATATGTATATGTGTAAACTAATATGATTCTCTGCTTTCCTAGGCAAATGGAGTTTATGCCCAGAAATGAAAAACTAGTTACTATATATGTAAATTCGATAAAACATTGAATAGCACCTTACTGTACTTTACTACATTGAAGTTCATTGTTGAAAAGTCTAGGAAGAGAAACGCTTTTTTTTGCGTTAGTAAGCAAATGTAAAGTTTGTTCACAGTTTTTTTGCCAATAGGTAGGAATACATCGATGAGAAACAATGAATGAATAAGTTCACTTTGTTTCCGATACCCCATAAACACGCAAAGAAATGAGACAGATGAACATGTACATAACAAATGGAATGCAATGAAAAAGATCTATCTTTCACGTTTTAATGCAGCTGCATCATCTTATCTTAAAAGTTCTCACTGTTCACAGTGATGATAAGTAAGACCTAGGTTAGTGCTTTTATTTCAAACTGAACTTGGGAAAATTCTCCTTTCGTGAACATAGCCAGTTTAGCTACTCTAGAGATGCCTACAGCTTAGTACCAACCTCCGGAGAGTGGTATTAGATAGTTGAATGTAGAGCTTTATGGAAGACTTCTATATGAAGTACCTACGTGCCGAAAGAAAATATAGGCGTGGAACTTGTATACCTACATTACACAATTCTCATAAAAAAAATTAAACACTTCCAAGATTTTCTTTCTGGCAACAAATAACCAATTAAAAGGTCGATTTCTCTAAGAAAAGCCATCATTATATTTGCTGGCAGTTCGTAACCTTGTACTACCTACTGTTATATGACAATTTTGTTTCTCCTTTTATATACAATTATTTTCTAATAATCCATTAAACACAAACTTGAGAAGTGTTTAATTTTTTTTGATAAGAAGCGTGTTAGGTTAGATTTTATCACATTGCAACATTTGCAACCCAACCCAAGGATCATGTTTTTTTTATAATTAATTCAATGCTAGTCTAAAGACCTTTTCATTATGCTCATCATCAATATATAGAATCCACTGTGCTTTTCGAGCTATAATGACGAGAAAGTGTTGCTGATAATACGAAATTGTTAAATCAGCACTACCACACACGCTTATTCTCTTTCCGAACATACTAAATGTCAGATTAAATAACATAGCAGAGAAAAGACATCTCAATCAGATTAGCAATGTATACAATATGATGGTGCATTGCACAAGGGGCCCCATTGAGTCGGTAAGCCGAGGGTTGAGCAACACCATGCGTACACTCCACCTTGCCCCGGCGTTTTCACGCGTGAAAACATAGTTTGGTAACTATTGTAGCTAAGATTAGAATATAAATTTTCATTGTACATGACTGAACCTTGAAGTAACCGCTTTCTTTAATTTATTTAACCGATTTGATATGGACTGGTCTTTTTCCTCGTCTCTTCTAAATATATTATAGATAATGTCCATACATATGTAGCCGTATGATTTCGTAGTCTACATTAGAATACCGTAGACTTATATTGCAAAAGCTGAGCTGAGCCTTATCGAAACATAGAAATATTCGCAAAAGAAAGTAAAACAATCAGTTTAAAGTACATAAAAATAACCACAACCACACCACTAAACGAAAGGAAAACACAAAATGTGACGTATCGGGTCTTTGTCTACGAAATCAATCCACCACTATTTCATTGGTCACACTAATGGGTATGAATTGGTGCTATTACTGCCTTTCACCCAATTCCCTGCAAATGTGTAAAGACTTGCCCACGCTGGTATTTTTAGTATCGGGGACACTGTTTTGCCTCCGTTTGGTGCAAAAGATGTTCCATGAATTCCATGTAAGTATAATTAACATAACATAACAATGACCCTGAGACATAATGTTGTAAAGTCTCATGTGAGAACACAGCATTAATACTTGGCGGCAGAAAAGGTATAGTGGTGCTTCGTTGGGCGAACTCATTCACAAGGATCTTTAAAACTACGTAAACGTGTGAACAGGGTTTAAGCATTTGTAATTTTGGTTCAGTTAAGCCACATTTTAACCGCAAAACAATTTTATCAAGTAGGTAGTATTTGGATCAACTGTGTGTTTTTTACTATTTATTAAAAGTGAGAGTGAGGTCAGTGGAACGTTTTAGTGGACGATTCATGATAACGCATTAACTATGCCAAGAATTTACATACATTATACAATTCATATAGAGATATAGTATGTAAGTTATCATATTCATGATTTTGTTTTGAATAAGTGAATCAATCAATACGCTAAAAAAAGTAAAAAAAAGTGTAAAACTTACGGGATCCTGTTCACTGCCATCCGTTTTCAGGGCTTCTCTTGTTTCATTCTGCAATAAAAGAACAAAATGTAATATTTGCAAAAAGCTAGTAGAGTGCGTCTAATCTAAAACTGAACTAACAGGAGGTCCATAAGCTCTTATAGCTATTCAGTTCAAAAACTATTCAGTACAAAATATCGGTTCGTCGTTGACATCCGTCATTAGTGAATAACTTTAATCGCAGAACTCTATAGACCTTCTGCGACTGTGCCTTTAAATATAGTTGCGGACATCACGGAACCGATATTTTGTAATAAATAGTTTTTGAACTGAATCGCTATAATAGCTTATGGTAAGGCCTCAGAACCCTGAACTGAACTGCTGTTCCATTACGTCAAAATAAAATATTCCATAATCCTTACCCACAAGGACCGTTTTTGAACGACAAGCCAAGTAAAAGCAGTCGAGGGCACGCAGTTTTAGACTAGACGGACTCTTCTTCATCAGCCATTGAATTCCACTGTTGGACGAGGCCTCCCCCATACAATGCAATGGGGGGCATTGCCATATTTCGCTTGGCAGGCGAATTGGTGATCGCAGTATCGGTGTTGAGTACTCAGGTGAATGCTGCCCATCCCCTGGTGTAATCCCTTAGACAGCTTTTACGACATTCACGGGAGGAGACGGAGGTATCTATTCTTATACGCACCCTACCTACCTACATCAATCAATGTTGTTATGTAGCTGTGCTACGCCAAATTAATGTAGAGGTCTTCTACAGCGTGAGTTCTACGCCGTAGATAACAAAAGGGCGATGGCCATACTCACAAATTAATTTTGTATGTATGAACCAGCGGTGTCACTAGGTGTTAAGGTACCACGTATATACAACTCGTCGAAATTATCAATCTTTCTGATTCATTATTTCAAAAACTTAAAACGCTGTGAGCCTTAAGAAATCTTATCCAGTTATTATACAACATTTTGTATATAATTGGCCAAGACTTAGCAAGGTTCGCAACTTTCAAGATACTTATTTGAAAAAAACAGCCAGTTTTTTTTTTATATTTGAATATTCATTCATTTCAATTCGACGAGATGGATGACGAATGGAAACAACATTATGTGTCTCTAGTAATAAAAGAGTAACTTTTAAAAGATAAGCATAGTATGGTCATCATTCGGTAGAACGTCCACTGCTAGACGAGGTCTCCCCATAGAATGCAATGGGGGGATTTCCCGTGATCATGACGCTTGGCAGATGAACTGGTGACCGCAGTATTAAGTACTAAGTACTCAAGTAGATGCTACAGACCATCCCCTGGTATAACCCCATAGTCAGCTTTGACGAACATCCACGGGATGAGACGGGGGGTATATTCTTAGGCCGGACTCGCATCAGCACGTATTGGTCACATAGCATAGTATTATAGTTCGGTTTTCTCGACGTAACATCTCTTTACCTTATTAGTCGAGCTCGGCAAGGGATCAGGCGGATCATCACCAGACCCCTCATTTAATTCCGCAGATGATGAAGAGGAGCTTGACACTGAGACAACAGAGACCTCCGTCGATTCTGATTCGGCCTCAGCTGATGTGTCCAAATGGGGCACTGCTGAATTTGCTGACTGGAAACATAATTATAGAATCAGGTATCGAACTCAGGCGAGGTTTTTTATAAAAAATATTATCAAGAAAAGTTTGGGTATGTTGTAACGGAAAAGAACTGATCAAGAGTTTTCAATTTTTTTTTGTTATATTAGCACGAAAATAATAACAGAACCAACTTTAATTTAATTAAGGAATAACTACTGTATTATTTACTGTGGAATGTTAGTGTCAAAAAACGGATAAGTGCGAGATTAATTTATTTTTTACTACATTTAAGTCCATATTCCAAATTTCATAATTGTGAGGTCACTGGAAGTACGCTACAGATTTTTTTATTTTTGCGATTTCCATGAAAAAATTCGACATTCATTCATATCTTTTTAATCAAAACAATACTTTTATTTTTAGAATTATACTATTATGTAGCTGATAACTTTTAAAAAACCTTTACAACAAATCAGGATCTTACAGTCTTTGAAAGACGGACACCAAAGTGATTCTTTAAGAGTCCCGTTTTTTCCTGTTGACTTACGGAACACTAAAAATGGTCCAAACATGGTACTTACTTTTGAGACTAGAAGCAAACTGCATACAAATATAAATCTGAAACAAAATAACAAGAAAGTAAGTGGATTCCTACATCGGGACGATTATGTTCCTATTCTCTCTTTGTTCCAAAGTTCATACAACAACCTACAATTGCACTTGTTTAGTTAAATAAAGAAATTTATTCAATAACAGGTTACCAAAGCAAATCGAATATAAATCGTGATGCATCCTTATGTTTGATGTATCATTAAATAAATGCGAATAAACGTAGTCAAACTCATGACCTGTTCGTGATCAACAATATTACCTACCTTACCTTTGTCCTATTTGTTACATCTCGAAGAAAGTCCTTATTGTAAAGTAGCAAAGTTCGAAATTCGGAAAGCAATTTTTCTTCTGTATCTAATGTGGGGTCAAAGATACGGTGAAGTAATGACAGGGCACACAATTGAATCATTCCTCCGGAATCAATACCAATTACTGACCGTCTACTGTTTCTTAAATTATATCAGGTGCATGGCCCATTGTTTTCATTCTGATCGATATTTTATTATTTAAATTCATTTTTAACGGGATCGAAATAGTTGAGGTGAACGATTCCCAGAGTCGTTTACCTTTTTGGGGTTCTTGGTATCATTACCTATAACTGAGTTTTTTGTACATCTACCATTTTCATTGAGTTGATTGACCTATGCATCCTTTTCTTCTTTAAAAGATCTTAAAATTTGATCTGAATCTTCTTCCAGTCACAAACCTTCATCATGCTTCCAAAAATACATAAACAACAGGCTTCAGCGAACTACCTTATTGCTTATTATATAAGTAAGTGTAAGATAATAATTTAATCAATTCCGTCAATCAGTTAATTGTGAATGAAGTTCGGAAGTCGTTGACCTTACAAAGGCTGCCGACGGAGCGTGACCTAGCATCCTTAGTGCAACTGAATAATCGGTTGAAATGGCAAATTGTTTTCTTGACGATTATCGGTAGCAGAGAGCACCGCGCGTTACTTGTAAACGACAGCACAGTGATAGTACTGGAGTAATTTTAGTTTATAAGACGATTCAAAATGATCCTTGTGATTTCAATGAATAAAATTCTTTTGACTAGACTTGACTTGATTGAAAAATTTAAACGGTCTACTTGGTATGATAATTATTTTATTTAAAGACTCTTTTAGTGTTCCGCATTATGTGTGACGAAATAGGACCTGAAGCATTTTTCAATACCTATTTTACTTAACTTCTATACAACGTTTTTGTTGGTTTCTTTTAAAATTACCAAAAATGTCGGAGGAATGAGGGGGTAAAAGTCGGAGAAATTAGCCTGTATTGGCTGTATACAAAATTAATGTCTTGCCAGCCGTGCAATAAGTCATTGTTGAAAACTAGGTGTAGTGATCAACCAAAAGAAGACCTTAGTTCTAGCAGAAATATAGCAGGCTAAACTATGATGAAAATAGATGAAGACCGTTTTTTTAACCGACTTCACAAAAAGGAGGAGGTTCTCAATTCTTTTTTTTTTTAATGTTGTTACCTCATATGTCCGTCGTTTCCAGATTGGTCCCATTTTTTTCAGAATCCAGTTCTAATGATGGAATCCATGAGGAATTGAGGGAACTCCTCAAACATTGTAGGCATACACACATACAGGGATTTTGATATTTTCAGCAAAAAATCAAGTGTTTGCATTCAGAAAGTATCATAACTTTTTCACCACTATGGTTTTTTCATCATTTTTTTTTTCATCCAGATATTTAGTCGAATATAATGGCGGAAGTCGGTTTTTTAAATGAAAAGTTATTACTCCGTACGCTGAAGGGAAACAAAACAATTCAACATGGATGGTAATGTTGTCTTACTTATTTGTATCGAAGTGTACCTACTTGAACTACTTACTGTATTTTCCGGATTAAACTCTTGACTTAGTGGTCAATTCGTGATAGACCACGCAATTAAAAGATTTCAGATCGATTCAATAATAGCTATGTGGTCCAAGTTTCAGCGAGAAGTTATAAATACTTGTCCATTCATTGGTTTGTGATATTGGTTCTTTCATGGTCAACATGTGTTAGGTCAATGTGACTAGGTTGAGGTATGGTGGCCTTGAAGCTGTGCTTGATGGTGAACGAACTAATGTGGTGAAAGGATTTAGTGCGTCTAGCAGACGCTCCTTTTATGCTTGTTGAAATCGCATAACGAGACATGTCGATTAAACTGAGATGTTTAAGTTTTTGACGTGAATACGTCATTAAATTTGCTTTCATGGTGGAAGGCAATCCAGAAAACTGATGATAACTAAATCGGGGGTACAGTTTGGTGTTGCAAACCCATTATCTACATCTAAAATTTAATTACACCACTCGATAGCTAAATGGTCAAAGAGTTCGTTACGTTGAGCGAGGACTTGATGCATCGCGCGCAGTTGTAGAAGAAGAACCGCTTCCCCTACCGTTGCTGAAAAAGGGGGGTTGCCGGTTTTCTAATGACTCGTATACCTTTACGTTCTTAGAGGTAGTAAGAAAATATCAACAAAACAATGTTGTATGAGCATAATAATAATAAACAACTTTCAGAGGTGATGGAAGAAAATTAGAAGCCTGAATATACAGGAAAGAAAACAGTACAGTTATGAGCACCGCATGTATTTATTGTAAATATATGAATAACATATAAATAAAGAATATGTTGTACTTTTCCTAGGCTACACTATTTAGTGGCTACACTCTCTCTCTCTCTCTGTCTGGCAAAACCCCGCCTTCATAACACGATCACGGGTTGTATTTAGGTTATGGCAAAGTACCTTCAATTTAGTTGCCTTCAAATTATAGTAAGAGAGCAACTCGCTATTGCTTCCCAGTGTGTTGTAGACCCAAAAACACCGAACAATTCGCTTTTCTCCCAAAGTCTGACTACACCCTGCCTGCTAATCGCGATTCGTGATTAGGCTCCGTTACTCGTGCACATCCAGCGGGGACATGGCGTAACTTCAATTTGGTTACGTCGCCGGAGGTCACAGTTTGCGGGAACCACTAGTTAGGACCACGACTACTCTGACTTCTGTTAGATTAGCCTGAGAAACAATTGGAATGGAACTGTTATCTGAATCAGTTGGAATAGGTGGTAGCGTATGGAGTTCAAAGACAAAATTACCTCATGTTGACAATTTTGCATCCAGAGAATAGTGAATAGTGGCTTGAATAGTGTGGTTTGAAAAGGTAAATAATATACCTAACAAATTTACAAATAATTTATTTAACACAAAACATAAAATTGTAAATACAATTATAATATAATTTGACTTAAAAATCATGCTTTGTACGAAGTTTTTTTTGTGCAAAAGAATGTACAATGGTATTTACAAATTGTTCTTTGCAATTTCGGTAATTATTGCAGTCTTAAGATTGTTGTGTATTTATCATCGTCATCATCATCAGCCGGTAGCATTAAATGTTGGACGAGGCCCATAGAGTGCATTGGGGGATTTGCCATAATCACTACGCTTGGCAGGCGATCGGTGCTTGTAGTATTAGTGTTGATCATTATTATTGATCACTTAACTATAACGAAAATGTGCCTTGTGCCTTGTAATATGCAAGCAAAATTAACTAGAAGAAAAAATTGACTTTGAATATTTTTCGTAGCACGGCGAGCGCGTTGATGTCTTTTACTTGAGTTTATGAACTTTTTTACGGTATGACAATTGCAGTTTTGTGATTTTAATATTACCACAAAAAATTAAGTACTTACCTACTTAAGCTTTTCTGTCTCTCCGTACCTACAAAAAATGAGTGCAAGCAAAATTAACTCTAAATGCAAATAAATAGAAACTTCATTCCCCGTAGAGCAGCGAACATGTTGGTCCCGTGAATTTTGAAAAAACGATTACAGATTTTTACTTATTCGAGACTTTATATATCATTCGAGACATCCGTAACCAATTGTATAAATTTTTAAGATCATCAGATACCGTTATTTAATTTTGATAAGTGATGTCATAGTAACAAAGATTGTAAAAATTAGATACCTACTTATGAAAATACTACGATTTTTTCCGGTTTTATGGAAATCTTGCATCTTGTACTTATGTTTATTTTGTAACTCGCAGTGTAGGCCGCAGGAAGCCATTAGATGGAGACGGCTCAAGATCTTTCTTTGTGGCATTCAGTGGGGGAGGCCTATGTCCACCTGTGGACACCTAAGAAACCCGTCACTATGCGTTCCCTTACGCATTATCCGGGTCTATTTTTATTTTTATGCCATTCAACGTTGAACAGACTGAATTAATCATCGGGCATTGCTACCCGAGAACAAAAAATTGGGGGGTTTTGGCCGGTCATAATCACATAATTTGGCTAATCTACAATCTCGTGAAGAGAGGCCTCATCAGTTCACCTGCAAGTCGGAACTGCGGTGCGACCTCGCGGCTTCCTACATCTCCGCTCATTACCACTTCCTTCCACACGTTATAACTAGGTCATAATCATTCAAGGACGGCGGTTCACCCCACAAGCGTTACTTTTTACCTATCTTTTAATAATTAATTTAATTGAAGCATCTGATAAGATACAACGCGTTTGTTCTGTATATTTGCCGCTTGATTGTAGGAATTATTAAAGAACATGGTAACTCAAAAAAATTGCAATATTTTAATGAAACTAATGTGAATGGGAACCGATTTTGCAAAGCAAAAAAAAACATGAATTGCCTAAGACCGTAATTGATATCTGTAAATTTATTTTCATTTATTATATCGTTTGAAAATTGTCGAGAATAAAGTATAGAGACCCCCCCCCCCAACAAATGGTATGTGTAGCGATCATCACTCGTTTGAACGAGATCAAACCTCTAACCGTCCTCTATCATACCAACAATGTGAAGCATTATGTCATGTGTAATCATACTTCACAAATCAAATGTCTCATTCCTCACAATCCGCACTACAAACGAAAGGTGCAATTACTTGGAAAATCAGAACTAGTCTCGCTTTAGAAAGAAAAATTAAATTCTTCCTCATACCATAGCTTACATTGTTCATCACAACTCAACAAGATGTCTACGACCTTAGCTGATTTTTATCTTCTGGAAGGTAAAGTAAGTAAATAAATAAAGAAGGCTCAATTTCCAAAGTTAAGATGACATTCCTCAGGCAATTTTTTTAATTACAAAACCTTTGGAGTAGTTTCTGATAGATCCGGTGACTGTGATCCGGTGAACTTTGATGCTAATTATAGATTCGTGAAATTTTTAGGCAACTTTCAAATTACTAAGGGTGACGATCTTGGTAATGTTGGTAAAAAAAACAATATCTTTTTAAAACAACCAGTTCTAAAGTGACCAGAGACGCAGTAAGAAGTTTTTGTCTCAATATAATTTGTCAATGCAAATTCTCGAATGAAAAATCATAAAGATTATTACGTAGCGGCACGTGGCCAAAAGTTTTGTTCAAAACTATATTTCTGCCAAATCGTCACATGCTTCTCTTGGAATAATTGCTTCATCAGATGTATCCAAGTTTATCAAGGTTGCCCATAATTATTATCTGGGAAGTCATACCCAGTCAAGGCAAAGCAGACTGACTAAAAATTCTGTACACCTGAATACAACATGTAGAGACTGAAAAGGAGAGTTTAATTTCAATGTTTTACTAAAGGTTTGGGTAAGAAATGTAGCAAAACGACATTTGCCTGGAAGTTCTCTTGGTAAAATAATTTCAAAAGATAAAATTCAAGTCTTTTGACGGAAATCGATGATGTGGTTAAAAAAAATTGTTATATTTTTACCAGTAAGGTAAATATGGGGTAGGGGATGTTTGTTTGTCTGTTACCAATTTATTCTGTATTTAGTATTTAAATTCAGTTTTTGATAGGATTTATGTTGCCACAAATCACAAGAGGGCAACACTAGACGGTGCAAAGTTTAAGGTCTTAGGTTTTTATTAAACATAAGATAACACCCAACAGTCATATACATAGTCCTGATCTTACAGTAGGATTCCCTGTGTCGTGGGTATCAGGAACTACGAGTACCATGATACAACATCCAGACCCGGAACAAATGTTTGCAGATCATGCAAACATTTGTCCCACAGCGGCAACCGAACCCGCAACCTCTTGCGTCTCAGCTGGCTACTCGCGCTCTGCACCACGGAGGTCGTAGGTATTTGATGATTACCTACTTGTACTTAGTTTAGAACAGCAACCATCATCTCATACCACATCAGCAGCCTTTAGACGTTCACTGTTGGACGAGGCCTTCCCCATGGAATGCAATGGGAGAGATTTTCCATAATCACCATGCTTGGCAGTCAGATTGTGATTGGTGTTGAGTACTCAGGTGGATGTTGCTGCCCATCCCTTAGTTGGCTTTTAAGACATCCACGGTAGGACATCCACGGTAGGAGACGAAGGGGTCGATTCTTAGGTCGGACACGGCCACAGCAGATAGTCATATGCGACCAATCAATTATCAAGGGTGTGATACGAACTCTATGCGACAAGTGGCGGAACGCACCGTTAGCACGCGCCACGGCCGGCGCGCATCGCGGGTGTCTCGTGATAATGTGCGCCGTGACCTGACATGTTTGATTCCGAGAATGTCGAGATGAGATGAAAACAAAACAACATAGGGATGGGAATAGACCTTGCATAAGTTACTACTCCAAACCCCAGACACTAACTACTTGGTACTAGTTATTGGTTGGTACTCAGGGCGGTGATATATTTGTGTGTAAAAACCTTTTTTCTCCGTAATCTATATTGGAAAAACGAAAAAAAAGTATCTACTTTACATAAAGCCCTTCCTCTACTATTGTGCCCATTGTACTACTAATTTTAATAAAGCTTATTATGTATTCCCGGTGTAAAATAAATTGTTAATCTATCTATCTACTTTAAAATTTTTTTAAAAAACAATTTTGAGCATAATTAATAAATATGCAAAGTGACGTCTGTTTTCGTAGTTAAAACCATTTTTCTCCAAAACTATCAACCACAACATTTTTTTATTACCTTCAGTATGTTAAACAATACAACGCCAAGGGAGCTTAATTTTTATGAATGCAAACATCTTGCCTAATGATTTGTATCAATTTTTTTTCGTGATTTTCGCTCACATTGAGAGAGCACATTGAATCCCCAAGCATGACTCTCACGAGAAAGCCATGCTTGGGGTTTCACTACGTGATAGAATCCGAAATGAATAAATCCGTAGAAAAACCAAGATCATTGACAAAGCTTTCAGAATTAGCAAGTGTAAGTGTCAATGGGCAGGTCATATAGCTCGCAGAACTGACAACCGTTGGGGAATAAAGATTCTCGAGAGGCGACCCAAACCGGACGACGCGGTAGAAGAAGGCCCTCCACTCGATGGACTAAAGCCATTATAAACGTCGCAGGAAGTCGGTAGATGGAGGCGGCCAAGACTATTTGTCGTGGTATTCTAGGGGGAGGCCTATGTCCGGCAATGGGCTTCTAAAAGCTGATGATGATGACGAGGTTACCTAAAGACACGTCCTTGTACTTCAAGCATAGAGCTGCGTCTGTAATCCTGAGATTCACGCGTTTCGTAGGCACAAAACATTATATTTTTGCAAAAATAGCAACAAAAAAAACATAATTTATTTCGCTATATAATGGAAAAGTTTAGCTGCTATAAATTGTTAACATTGAAGCGTAGACTCGAATAAAGCATGCCTTTTACAGCGTTCAAGCGTAGCGGGGTCACAGAACCAGTACAAACATAATTTTGCGTCTTCCGATTCGCATATTTTTTCTTTTAATTGAAAAGTGACTCAAAAATTCTCCTAAAATAAATTATTATTTGAAATATCATAGATCTCTGTTGATTTTTCTGACAAAAAACGAGTTGCAATTAAAGGATTACTTGCCTCATAAGTATTTGGCTGTTTTTAAAAACTCTAAGCCGTGCTCCGGCTCAGATTGCGTAGGCATACTCAGGTTGGATAAATATCATTTTCTCTTACAAACTTTGTAGAGCTAATTAAACGAGCGAAGCGAGTTTGCTGAGGATAACTTTGAACTATTTATGCGATAAATGATAAATCAGGTAAATAAGTAGATAGTACTCGTACAATTTGTAAATACTAAGATTTTGAGCTAAATCGGTCAGGGAGTTTTTAAGTTGTAGGGGTGCAAGCGAGGGCATAAAACATATGAGACAATCAGATCAAGTGGGTGATATATTAAAGGGCTTTGTTTGTACCTACATTTTAAAACTATTTTTTAGACTTTTAATGTGTTAGAGTTATAAAAAAAACCTCCACGATTATTTTATGTGTAATCGCGAGGTCTCACTTCACTGTGAACCACTAGTAGTAATAATTTAAATGCTTGGGTAACGTGAATTAATAATATGAAGTGATAAAATATATTTTTTACAAATTATCCAATACTTCGGTACTTAATCGATTTGCTTTGGTAATGACATGGTATTCACGCATATACCTTTCTTTAATTTTTATCATAGGTATCTTACACCAAAACAATTGTCTCCATACTCTACTTACCTCACATTTAGCACCATTTTTGCGATGCACTATGCCGTTCACAAATTATCAACAACACTGGCACTTTTAAAAAAGTTTTATGAAGAAAAATATTTGAGTTCAGAACACAGTAAACACGCGAAAGAAGAACCAACAGTGAGTGAGAAGCGCGCGCGACCTCCACGATGTCTGACCATCAAGTGTTGAGCCTCTGGCGTGGTTCTTCATCCGAGAAATGCTGAGAGCTCTTTGCCCGCGCGGGGCCATAATCACTTTACTTCCTAACTCAAGACAACAATGTCCAGGTGGACTGCGGTCGTTACGGCCATCCGTCGCGGTTCAAGTTCAAAAGCAATTAGCCTCTAAAGAAGTAGGTGTGAAAAAAAAACAATTCGTTGACTAAACAGCTTTTTAATAACTTAACGATTTAACTATGTTTACACAATTGTTTGGAATTATTCATTAGGTAAAACCTTTTTGTGCCCATTGGTATAATTGCTACTTTTACCGATTTTCAAAATACGAGGATATTTTAGAAGACTATTCCGATGAGTCTTTCTATCCGTAGCAGTAAATTGAAGCCTACTACTATTGACGTCACCGTAACTACGCCGATCGTGATTTTCATTGGCCTGTGCAACAAAAAGACAATTTAATACGCTACTATTTAGCTAAACATTTTAAGATTCATATTCTATTCTTAATTTACAAAATATATGTATGTAAGAATATCCAAAGATCATTTTCAGCTATGAATACATACAGTTCACTTAATGGACTCACCCATCAGCATTGTGGAAGAACATAGCGCTCCTCAGAGTGTAATAGATTAGCTGCATATAACAGTAGATGAGGTAGTACAAAGCCAAGGCTGTTGCTGTTACCGAGAGCTGTATTAGTTGCACAAGATCTGTCAACAAACGCTGCACTCTGCCGTGCTGAAAGAAAGTTATGAGATAAGATAAGATCTAATTTTAAGATTTTTTACTAAACTTGGTTACAAATCGCATCAATAAACACAGTTATAAATATTACATGAAATAAAAGGTACTAAAGCTACACTTTAAATATAATCTAACGTTTATTAATGCTAAAAACTTTCCATCAGGTTCCAAACTAGGCGAATCCTATATATTGGTGGCCCAGGGGGTTGTTTATCCGGATTGGTAAAGTTATCAATTAATAATAATTTATTTTATTTATTTATTTATTAACAGTTATAATCACACAGAAAAATAATATTGAATTAAAACATTTATGTGCGCATTGCTACCTCTCAAACGGTGAAGGAAAACTTCGTGACGAAACCGGTATGTCCAAAAATTTTACATGAAAGCTTAGCTTCTGTGAATCATATAATTCTTTCACCACACTGGTTATTTTACCATTGGTCACTCGGCCCGTTTCAGGGCCACCATACCTCAAGCTGGTCTCTGACCTAACGCACGGTGACCAGTAAAGATCCGAAATACCGAAAAAATAAAGATACGAAGTAGTAGCTGTGATAAAGGTGTTTCCATTATTAATATTATACTGTGACAACTTTGAATCAAAGTTCGAAGTGAAATACAGGAGTGACGTAACGAATGGAGGGGTCAGAGTTCACAAAACAAAGCAACATCGCCAATTTCATTAACAATACACGAACTGGGAACACACGGAAGACCCGAGTTTTCATGGCGGAACTGCTCTTTGAAGACCAACCCAAATTATACAAGCAAAATATTAAACACTATACACGATTTTAACCTAGAGAGATCTCAATCTAAATAAGTTAATTACATTCAACATTAACAGACACGTAAGGAGCCTGGTTTGCATTTTATACGGTTTTAATTTAACAAAATAAACAAGCAATAAAATAAGTAGGTAATTGCAGGTTTCCTCAATATAGGTACCTACAATTACTACGTGGTACAATGTATGTCGGTAACGAGGTAATAACTGCAAGAAGTACAAAAGTCGGGGCCGAGAGGGAATTATGGGAGTGTACTGCTGGGGCGCTTGGAGCCCTCATGCATACAAACAAAAGTTTGCTCGATTATTATCTCATCAAACTCCATAAACTCCATTTATATACTAACACACACTCAGAAACAAAACAAGCATTGATTTTGTAAGCATGATCAATACACTTATATATAGCCCGTCAGTTTCTTTTAAAATTATATTGTTTCCAAATCACACTTGAGATAAAGATTTCTATGGAAATTTTATAAACCATGCCAGGTTGATTCTATACAATTTCATGAGAAACTATGAGAAACTAACAAACCACAAGTCTAGATATTAGTCTCTAGATTGATTTAAATTGATTGACTTCTTATATCCATACGAGGAGCAAACTTAATTTTGTATGGAGAGGGCTGGCGGTACACTTCTTCCTGGTCTTGTACGATTGATTAAAGATTAAGTTCATGAATTTTGTGTTTATTGAACGAGCGAAGCGAGTTCTCTGAGTCAAGTTGGAAGAATCGGCGTTTGTATGTATGTGTGTATGTATGTATGTATGTATGTTTGTCCGATGAAAACTTCCAAACCGTTAATCCGATCTTTATGAAATTTGGTATGGGGGTAGATAGTATTGGTACAATTTGTAGGTAAGGTTATGAGCTATATCGATCAGGGGGTTGCTGAGACATTGGGGTCCAAGAGGGGGTAAAAAAAGTAAAAGTGAGACAGTCAGATCAAGTGGGGTGTCTAATGAAAGCGCTTTGGTTGGACATTTCAAAACTGTTTTTAATAATTATTTAGCCTTAGTAGTTTTCGAGATATTAGGGAAAATAAAAAACGTAAAAACCCAAAATTCTAGGGTACTTCCAGCAATCCCACAATGCTGAAATTTGGTATGCTTGTGGCTTTTGTGTCACAACTACAGGGAAAAGTCTGAAATTGAAGAATTTAGAAACATGTACTCCATAAAACAGAAACCAATATAACATCCATTGTTGACCTCCCATTTCTAAGAATTTGAATGACGTTGGAGTTCTATGGATTTCATCAAAAGGACGTTATCAATTAATTCGTCAGGTACTTGATATAGGTACTAACAGGTATGTAGTACCAGTACCAGGATATAGGTACTACGCCCCGTTGCTTAGCCCTATTTAAAGGTTATTTCGATGATGTGTAGGAAATTAGAGTAGTTACTGATAGATCCTGTACTGTACTGGTAGACCTCGAGGGGAAAATTTTCAAAAATAATAATAGAAAATATGGAAATTACTTAGTTAAGTAGTCGGGCTGATAAAGGTGTTATCGCGAGGTCTCAGTTCGGGGCGAACCACTAGTTTAATTTGTATTGAATTGTACTAGGCCGTTAAGCTAAGGTGCCATTTTGATATTAGTCTCATTTGCTACTAGGTCATGTTGCAAATAGGACATTCTGCTAATAGGGCGTTCCGTTTAAATGTCCTTTCGATATGAAAGCAAAAAAACTCTTGTTGAAATTGGAGAGCATATTTCCAAAAACCTGTTTTTAGGAACATTTGGTTCTGTCGCGAAGGTTTATAGTATCATCGCGGCTGAATAGAATGTCCATAATGATTATGAATATAACGTAGGTGTGGGCACATTTGGGAGCCACTAATATTTAAATTTCATATTTATTATATATATTTCATACAACCCGATATCAGTATTCAGTTGTAATTGGCAGCCGATATCATCGTTTAGCATTAGTTGGGTCGTGACCAATGACGGAGGGGTCGTGTCTGTTCTATCGGGCATCGAAGGCGCTTCCTTGATGCATTGCTTGTTATCCTGGATCCTACGCCTGGCATAATATAGCAAGCAGTTTAGCACCCGTTCGCGACTGGTTGCCACGACTTTTATTTTGTGTTTAGTAATGGCTTTACGTGTAAATATTTCATGAATAATGTTTTGGCCTCGTCTTCTTCAGCTGTGCCCCGCGGTTTCAACCGCATAAGTCTCTATTCGGTGAGAGTATCGGGATAAAAGGTAGCTTATATGTTAATTCAGGGTATAAGCTATGTCCATTCCAAATTATAACCAAATCGCTTCAGCTGTTTCATTGTGAGGGAGTAAAAAATACTCGCAAATTTTCGAATTTATAATATTAGTGATATTTTGAATGACTGACAATTAAACATTTAATTCCGTACATAATTATTAATGTTTGAGAATGAGATGTTCATAATAAGACTCCGTCTATATTGCCGATTTCGATTAGAAGTTGTCATAATCCCCGCTGTAGATTCCTAATACGGTTGCTTTAGTCAAAAAGTTTGTAAGAAACCTGCGACATGATAAAAAATTCCTTGTTCAAGATTATCAGGATGTTTCCTGGATTTTTGTTGCGATAAAAAGGTAATAAAGAAACCGATTTGCCTGGATTAAGGTGACTAACGGTTAGGGTCATTTCATATAGAGCAAATAAATGAGTAACGAGGTGAAAAGTCGTCAATTTCATACAATGTCAAAGTTCTGTCAAAATTAAAAGATCTTGGTATGAAAATGTTGAGTTCGACATTATGTCTACAACCCGAGAATGGCCTCTAGATTATTTCCACTTTGATTATGATTGATGTATCGTGTATACAGCAACGATTGTCGAGTTCATAATATGGTTCTCGACGTGGCTGATTTCACGCAGTGATCCCGTTTGGTAGAAAGATATCTTTCAGACACAAATAGCACCATACCTACACTTTACAGTTCACATATCCTTGAAATTAGTAGATGTTTTGTAATCTTTGGTCCAAGTTCTGAGCTGCCTATTCGTCAGTTTTGCCATGATGATCGTTGTATTTGTGTAGCTACTATAGAATACAAAACGCGAATCTCCCAAAATGTTTCGTAAGCTGTTTGCTCGATGTGAAGTATCCCTAATGGAGGCTCGTGAAGTGATTGCATCGCAGCTGGTCGTGACGCCCCAGCGCCGCCCTGTGACACGACGCTTACAGAACAGGGCGAGGTCCAGACTTGCGGTTACGCAATATCGCATTTTTTCACCGAGTAAGAGCGCTGCCACACGGTCGTTGCGGCTGTGCTGCGTCGGCGCTGCGACGACGGAGCGACGACGGAGCGGCGACGCTCCGTAGTTCTACATACAAATCTGAACGACAAGCCACACGGCGATGCCGGTGCGTTGACGCCCGTGTGGCATGTCGTTTAGATTTGTATGTAGAGCTACGAAGTGTCACCGCTCCGTCGTCGCAGCGCCGACGCAGCGCAGCCGCAACGCCCGTGTGGTAGCGCCCTTAGCCCGGACTTGTTGGGCAATTTTCGCTGTATACGATTTGTCCTGGATGCTGGCTTCTTTGAATATTCAGGAATGTGTTATTACTACAAGAAAGCGTTAACCGATAGTTGCTCGTTGAAAGCCATGGCGGCGTTGAGCTCACCACTTCTTTATTCCTGCGATTGTGCAAAACACAATGAAAGGAGGCCCTTTGAGGATCTGCCTACCCCTTCGGGGAATGACGTGAGTTTATTTATGTATGTATGTACTTATCTAAATGTGTATCTAAAAGCGTAAAATAAACATACCTTCTCTGTGCTAACTAATATAGCACTCGGCTTTTCCGATAGCGGCCGATATTCTGAATTGAGTGTGGTTGGCTGGTGCAATCCCGTACAGTACACCGAAATGCATGTTTTTTCGAACTGGTAAATTTAAAAACACTTAATTAATACTTATAAAAACTTTTTTTTTCTAGAAGAACGTACCCAAGCTTGGTTCCAATAAAGATTTTTAGGTTTGCTCTACCATCTATACAGGATTTGCTTTCATAATTTGCACTATCATCCTCAGCCGATTGACGACAACTGCTTGACCTAGGCCTTGGCTCTTAGAATGCCACGACGAACTGTCTTTGAGCCGCCTTCATCCACCGACTACGTACGACCGTTACAATGTCAGTGGTGGCCGTCATAAAAACATAATGCTTCATTTTTGCACAAAAACATTCAGGTATCAAAAAAACTAAAACTATAGTAGTTTATGATACTGTTGCATAATAAGGGTTCTTAAAACACGAGTGTGAGTTAAAAAAACGAGCCGGAGGCGAGTTTATAATAGCATCTCCCCTCGACTGCTAAAATGGAAATTTGCAATATCTGTACTTACCTATTTACATGTTTGTATTAGATTATTATTTATAAGTATACCAAGCGTAGCGTGTGCTGTCTTGCATATTTTTGCTGATGTTTATTTACTTTTGACTACCTTCCTAAGGTTTTTAAGTTCTCATTTACTATGTATCAGCAACTCCTTGCTCCGAGGCACCACACAGGCGCTTCTCACCTAGTGGTAAGACGGACCATTTATGTAAGCCAAGCCGAGTTTGTTGCCTGATTCTTCTAGGCTTGGTCGCGTTGGAACAGGAGTAATTTAATTTTATATAAGACGATTCAAAATGATCCTTGTGATTTCAATGAATAAAGTTCTTTTTTACTTTGACTTTGACTTTGACATCACACGAGTGTTTTAAGACCAAATTATGAGCAGTTTCATACACTACTTTATCTAATCTCATGAAATAGGTAATATTATATTTTAAAGTCTTGGTAACATTTATTGTAATACCTTCTAGATTTCGCCGGTAAGAGGTTAATTTGTTCGTTGCATCTTCGATCATGTGTAAAATTTTCTTCAGTATCGCTACTGTCGTTTTCAGACATTTTTTAAAACAAAAACTAATTTGACAATGAAATTTGCGTAAAATTACAGCTTATATTTGCATTTATTTGTAAACGTTTAGCGCCAAAATCCATACACGCACGCGAGCGAGTTGCGCCGCGTCCACAGATTATGTATAGAAAAACTGCATTGCAACCTCCTTGATCCAAGTGAAGTTGTATCGTAATGGAAAAAAGTTATATTATTAAACAGTTGTTCATAGAAGAGCTGTACCGTAAGGCGTAATGTAATTTTTTAAATTTATTTCGATGGCATGTGTATAAAGACTGTCATTTTAGTTTTGTTTTTAGTTTTTTATCTTTATATTTCAGTATGAGAGTAGATAAAGGATTTAAACACGTCGCACACAGTATTCTCCGAGTCCTCTTTCTTACAAACTTTTCTCGCGAGTGCTAATAATAAAGTCCCGTGAGCCTGAGATAGGAAATATCAATAGAAGAATACTTTACTGCGCTATTTGGTTGCAAGGTACACGACGCGGGTGAGGGTGGCGGCGGAGCCGGAAAGCTCTTCAGTATATGCTTCAGCTTCTCACTGAAAATGATTTTAAAATGAGATAATATAGGCAACGTACACACACTATAACTGCCTTTGTTAGCGCTTAGAGCAAAAATTATGACATATGGCTTGCACGTTCTAGCATTGTTTCACTTCGCTACACATTGTTAAACATAAGCGTCTTTGCTCTAAGTGACTAATGAAGGCCTAGTTTAGAACGATTGTTTCACTTCACGTTGTTAAACGTTAGAACTTTTGCTCTAGACGACTATTTTCTAGAACGCTTGGTTTACTTCTCTACACGTTGGTAAACGTTAGCGCCTTTGCCCTAGGTAACTAGTGAAGGTGCCCAGTCTAGAACGTTTGTATCACTACGCTAAACACCAGGTGACTCGCATCGCATAATAAGCTCTAGGCGAGCTAACTGCCAGTGCGGGGGTGGCCCTAGCGACATGTATGCCTAATCTAGCGCCAAGCATGCATGTGACCATCCCCTAATTCTAGAACGTTCGTTGAATGGATAGCCAACCAGGCCTTTCGCTAGACATCTAGCCAAGCGAGCCAGCTACTGCGCAGTACCAACGTACCTTCATAAACGTCAATATCATAGCCAATTAATCTACCACCTGGTTTTTAGACACCCGCACTGCCGGCGCCAACACTCCTCGTCGGACTCATTTGAGGCTTGGCGGACTTGCAGTGTTGTGTACTTCTCTAACTGCTTGTGTTGCTTGCTCGATGAAGGGAGAGGGTCAGGTTCGTTATTCACTTGGGGAAATGTCATATTAAAGCATTATGTAGAGCCGTAGAGAAAAATCAGTAGTTTGGTAGTCCATTTGGAATCAATGTATATGAACTTTGGGTGAGGGAAAGAAAGCTTGCCCTTGGGGCTTGGGGATGTGGCGGAAACCCATAGTTTTCAAGTAAACAAAAAAAAATGTTTGGGGTTAAGTATGAAACATCACCTTTCTTATGGGGTAAATATTTAAATCATGCAGCATGAATTACTCAAGTGGGCCTTGCTCCGTGTAAAACTCCGAGTGGGCTCCTGCCAGAAGCTCTCGGATCGCCCCTGAGAACTTTTTATATACACTCTAAAGATGTCAGCATTTCACTAAACTTACTTGGATTTTTATTAGTTTCTTTTTTGTAACTACTTTATTCTTGCAGGTAATTTTGCACTTATTATTTATAGATGGAAATTGATTTTTGCCGAGTTCACATAACAGGAATGATTTAGAGGAAAAAACTAAAAAATATAATTGAAACTGTAAAAATGAAAGAAACACAACGACGCCCTAACATTTCCTAATTTACATTGTCAATGTATTTTTTTTAAACGTGTTGTTAAATTAAATTATAACTTTTACCAAAAAGGCTTAAGACTAGTTTACCTACTTTTACTTAGGTAGGTAGGTAAACTAGTTTTAAACCTATTTGGTAAAGGCTTTAGTTTGCAAACAACATCTTTGATTGCATTTATTAGTGCGTAAAACACTAATAAGTGCTATCTAAGATTTGTATCGTGCAATGGTGCTCCACCATAATGCATCGCATTTATATCCAACGACTTTTGGAAGCTTGTATCTATTCGGATACCCGTCACTGCCACATCTTCTAAAGCAAAAAAACTTATCACAACCATTTAAGCTTCGTAGATATTATTTAGGGCTGGCGATTAGGTGTGAAATATGAGTGAATGGGATTCGCACGGTTTGCGCGCTGACGCAGAAGTGTACGTGCTGTTACCTCACTAGGTATTGTTAGAAGATGGTGAGAAGAAGTGGCAATAATAGATTTTCATAAGCTCCCGTTACACAGTGGCTATAACTCTCCTTTTGCTTTGGTATAGTTGGTAAAAAGTAGAGTCCCCAGGTTATACCAAACCACCAGGTTACCAGGGGGTTAGATTAAAGACAAACATATAGCGATTTTAGTATTTACAGCAACTACAAAATTAATCATTTGGATTCAGAAAGTATCATTTGGAACTGATGAAGAAGACCACAAATGCCCACCGGAACACCTGAATGATAAGTATTTCACGGGTGGCGATAAGATATATCGATTGAGATATGTTAAGATAGTGAAAATAGATGGGGGTTTTCAAATTTGAATAAAATCGTTTTGTATATACGTTCCTTATGGCAAGGGCTTGCTTTTCTTCTTGCTAGCTTTTTAACGAACCCCTGAATATTAGATTTAACGAACGAATATTAGATTATAAAAGCGGCTTTTCAGTACGGAACCTTCAGGGCACGAGTCTCGCTCGCACACGTCCATTTTATTAATCTCAGTATTAATACGATGGTCCTACCCTACTGCTTTCTACTTAAATGTTAAATTAGTGTAAATATGATCGTCATCGTCACATAACAATTACCGGCGCGTGACTAGTACTTCTGTCCTAAAGTTACCGTACCTTAGTTACTGTCTTTACAACTATTAGGTAGGTACTTACTAGCAGTCCCGCCCGCGACCGTGGTGATTACATTCTCTTTGCCTGCGCGCAACGATCTCTAATACTCACATAGATATCGGGTCGGCGCAATAAAAACGTCTCGGTGAATTTAAGCTCACTTGAAAAGTGAGTTTGTATTTGATTTAGTTCGCTTCAAACAAAGCCAATGTAAACACGTGTCACAATGCCGCAATGTATATTTAAAAGTTGCAAAAATAATCCCCGAAAAAACAATTTAACGGCCGGAGTGTCTTACTTTCGTTAAGTACATGTAGAATAAGTTGTATTTTAAGCTTTAAACTAACAAAAAGTATGAAATTTTGATCAAAATTACCGATTTTAAACCACCGCTACAAATGTTTGGCAAACGTTGACGCAAAATTGTCTGTAACAGAACAGTAGATGCATGGAGTAGATTTGTATTGTAATAATTTGTTTTTACCAGAACTTTAAAAAATTTTAATACTACTTTTGTGTCTGTTTGTTGAACTCTCATCAGATACTTGGCTTTCCTTTTTTTTATTTTAGCTTTCCGAGCAATCCATTTACGCTACTGTTATTTAACCAAATCTTTGGTTAACAACCCCTTTACATCTATACCAACTGATAATGAGTACTCTCGCTTTGTTAAAATTTATGAACCAGAATCACTTATAGAACACATTATCGTAAAAAAACAGTACTTTTTCAAATTCTTTTATCATATTATAGGTATATTTCCCAAATATCAAATAAATGCCCAACCTACGGCAGGCGCCTGTACGCCCGCCCTCAAGCACTTTACGGTTTTTGTTGGAAAACTTTGATGGTCGATATCTTTTTTTATTATGAAACGAGACAAACGTAACAGAACATATATTTTTTATATTTGAGCTTTTTATAACTAGGGCTTCATTATCAGCCTGTAGGTACGCAGAATGGAAAATTTTTAATGTTGAGCTGTTTTAAACATTTTGGGTTTTGATCAAATTATTGCACTAAACTGTACTTGTATTATAAAGATTGTAAACATGAATATAAAGATGTGGAATTTAGTGATATTTTTATTTGTGACATCCAGCGATAGACATCTTGGCCAAAAACATAAACATACACATAAATATACACACAACAGAACGTTAATAAAATAACAAGTATATATACTATCAATATCAAACATACATGCCCAAAACATAAATAATTTTAACTTAACTTTAACGTGCATATTATAAATTATTTAAGTGATCAACGCGACTCCATACCTTCTGTAGTTAAATTTGAAGAAGCAAACAGAAGTGAAACCATGGAAACGGATGGATGTAGCTCGCAAGGTAATAACGGGAAAAAGAACTTTATTTGTAGCTCTTTAAGGTTGATTTCACACTAGTTGTTTTAACCTATGTCTTTTGATTTGACAAGTGACAGGAGTAATATAATTGCTTTGCTCGTTTTTTGTGACGAATGATCGTAAGTGTAAGATAATATTTTGAAGATTTGCTACTTTTTTGCTAGGTGTCATGGTTGTAATTAGGTTGAACTTAGAACTGTTTTAAAACTTTCATCTTTGTTCGTTAGTAAACAAATGTAGCTGTATAAGTATGTATCCATGCGGACAGTTTTTAGCTTTCATTTTGTACGTGACCCTGGATCTATTGTGAATTATAAGATCGTTGCCTGCGCGAGTAATTTTCGAAAGTCCCATGTATAATAAAAACTTTTTACAGTTCAATTTAGATTTATTTTTTTTTCTTTGGCGAACTTACTGCTACCTGCCAGTACCTGTAAAAAACAACATTTTAAAATTGCATCGGCTTTCAAATATTTTCAACGTCAAAATCGCGTTGTCGTAAGACTGAATTTGGCTCTATAATTTTTACATGCAAACTAACACCCCCTTCGTTAAGCCATAGATCACTTGATAGGTTTGTGTCAATCGGAGTACCTACCTACTTATTTTGGGCCTAGGAATGAATGAATATCACCGAGTGACTAAATACCATGGATGTATCGGCAAAATCAACGAATTCCAGGCGATTCACTGTTATTGATATCATTGTTTAGAGCATCTCTAGGTAAGTATCAAGAATCTCAGAATTTCACTCCTCAATGAATTTCAGTCCTAAATGAGTTCCATAAGTAATTTGCTGACATATAGCATATGTTTTTTTTTATATTCAAAAATCGTGCCACCTGATACCTGTCTCTCGATAGAGAGTATTATGTTCCTTAATAGTAGATTTCTATTGTCTGCATCAATTATATACTACTGATGATTCGGCTCGTAATTTTCGGGGTTTTCTGTTCTGTCAACATCAACTCATCTTTACTCACGTCTACGCCGTAGCTCCTTCTACGAAAGAACGAAGCACATGTGCTAAGTGAAGTTCATGGGTAGGTTAGATCAGATTTTGCATAGAAAAATCATGAAAAAAAAAAGAAAAATCGACCACGGTATAGTGCACCCAAACACTGCGAGTCATCAAAGCCTAACCTACACCGATTACAGAGTTTGTGCCGTGCGCGTGATTTCGAGTTGTGAATTTGCCTAATTCCCATTTCATGGCGCACAGTTATTTAGAGATAGCGGTAAATATTCCATACATTTCGCTCATTGTCACATGTCGCGCAACGTTACATCGCTGCCGTGAGAAGGAGCCCCAAACATTATTACCTTCGTGCAAAACTCACTCGAACTGCCATTACGTATATCTAACTGTCGGGGACTACACGTGCTTCACAAACTGATTACTTCAACTCTGTGAACAAAATGTAACATTGCAACAATACAACGGTTCCCTGTTATTTCGGCTGTTATGGTCATACCTGATCTACTTAGAGTTCAGATATTCGCAAAATATCTCCCATCTGAGTCATGAGTCTGTCACGAATTTCAAGATTATAATGTTAGCAATGGTTTTATACCGCGGTATATAATGTTGATTTGCCTCTAGTTAGTTTTAGTCGTGAACAGCTACCCGAGTAGGTATTTCTTTGTTGAATTACTGAGCTTAGTACCAAGGCATGGTCATTACAGCTCAATTAACATTTCATCGCGTCTCCGTGAAATTGTAGGCCGTAGGGTAAAATGTTTATTTATCGTGAAACGGCTTCGATTAGATTTATTCTCCGCTCAAGTTGTTTCTAATAAAGGGAGCAATTACCCGGTGTATTCACTGATTCGTTTCAAACATTCGGAGGGCTAAATTTGATTGACATCAATCAGCCCGGTGTTTTCGAGAAACAATGACCGACCACATTTTAGAGATTATGCAATCACGATTCCTCTTCCTCGCAATAGTGATCACCATCATCAGTCGTTAGACGTCCACTGTTGGACGAGGCCTCCCCATAGAATGCAATGAGGGATTTGCCCTAATCACACCGCTTGGCAGGCGGATTGGTGAGCGCAGTATGGTGTAGGCTGCCCATCCCCTGATCGGCTTTCACGACATTCACGGGAGGAGACGGAGGGGCCTATTCTTAGGCCATACTCACCACGGCAATACAATAGTATCTATTGGTATAGTTGTTGGATTTTGGATTTGAGCCTGGTAGTTTGCTAGTTTGTTGCTTGGCATGTCTCGTTTAGTTCGAAGACTGATATTTCGACACACATAGGAATTACCTACGTTCAAATTTGCTAAAGGTGTTTGTGTATAGTAATTTCATTATTCGATTCTCAGTTTTCAAGACAAAATTCATAGCATATTTCCGGAAGCTGCCGGGATGCGGAGATTGTAAAATACCCGGCGCTATGAGAACTCTTGATTAAAATAAAGCCTATAATGTATTCCACTTGAAAGCGAGTAAAGTTGCAGACAAGTAACGTGCAACTTAAGCTCAAACATTAGAATTTGATTTTAATCAATATTCAATTTCTTTTATAACCATCGTCTAACATAACAGTTTCAAAAAGAACCAAAGCGTTATCTAGCAAAAAATTAGAACATTAACAATGTACATTATACTTACTGTAATTTCCGTTCATCGTGGCATTCCAGAGGGGAGGCCTATGTCTAGCAGTGGACTTCTACAGGCTGAAGATGATGACTAGCTGAATACTGGAACACTAGACAACGTTGTAGGGCTGATGACCACCGGGCGCGTGTCGCGAATCACCGGTCATTCACTCACAATGGCGGGTTACTCATCTGTCATTACTGCATCGGAGATCTGAGCGAGCCGTGGAATATCGGAGACATTACAAAAGGAATGATTTATATATATCTAACGAGTAGACGATAATTACCTAGAAGAAGCTATAAGTAGGGAGGTAAAGTTATAACGGTATGTAAACTTTGAAGGAAAAGCCTTTGAGATAAATAATACTTAATAGAATGTAAAACTACTAAAGGCTATTAGCAAATAGATTTTCCAAAGAAAATAGCACAAGTTGGGAGAATGTACAACAAAAATAATTTAAACAAATCCAAGTACCTAAGTAAAGAGACAATCATGTCAAATGCCCATGTTGCACGTTGGGAACGATATTGTCAACTTTGTATATTTGGATCAGACGATTCAACTTGGTAGGTCCAACTTCGACAGAGGTCGCTAACTATATTGGCCTTATACAAAAGTTCAAAGTCACGCAGCGGGCTATGGAAAGAGCTATGCTAGGAGTTTCACAACGCAATAGAATCCGAAATCAAGAAATCCGTAGAAGAACCAAGATCACCGACATAGCTAACTTGCTAATTTTTAGCAAGTTGAAGTGGCAATGAGCAGGTCGTATAGCTCGCAGAACTGACAAGCACAAATCGGCCGAAGCAGTGTAGAAAGGCCTCTCTCGATGGACCAAGGATAAAGATCGCAAGAAGTCGGTAGATGAAGGCGGCTCAGGAACGTCCGTCGTGGCATTCTATGGGGGAGGCCTATGTCCAGCAGTGGAATTCTATTGACTCATGATGATGGTGATGAGTAAGTAAAGAGACACGAGCCAGAACTACTGAGAACACTATTATATTATACATAGACCCAATAAACAAAATTGAAGCAACGGCGGCGATGAGCTCACCGCTTGTCACGTCTATATTCCTGCGATTGTGGGCCCCACCGTGAAGCAGACAGAAGCCCTTTGAGGCTCCGCCTACTCCTTTAGGAAAAAGGCATCGTCCGGTTTGTGGTCGCCACTCGAGAACCAATAAATTATCAATAAAAAACACAATTAAAATAAAACAATCAATGCGACTCATTAACCAAAATACAAAGAACGGATAGCGAAACTAGACCACTTCATCATACGTGAATTCCTCTGACATACCTGTATGAAGGCACAAATACCATATTACATACTTACATTTTAAATTGAGCTTGTTAATAATCATCCAAGGTGAAATTTCGTGTTATATCGAAAATTAAACTGCTCAAACAATGGATGGATACAAGGTCATGCACACAATGGCGTGAGCTGTATAGTATGGTGATTTTGGAAATGTGAAGGTCAGAATTATTTCGATGGACGATGGATGATAAACCCTTCCTTCTTGTTAGCTACGATAAGCTATTTCACGGTGGTGAACACACTACTGTATTTTTACGTTACGCAGGTGTTGTAAATTGGATTTGGTTTAGGATGCTTTGTTTCATCGTCATCACGTAAGAAATCCGATAAGGGCTCCTTATATCTTTCATAGCTAAAATAGCTTTTGTCTTGTTTTGACGTATGCCATTCTACATCGGAGAGAACAAAACAAAAGCTATTTTAACTAAAATAGGTAAAAATGATTATGAATAAGGGGGTAACCCACTTATTCATAATTATTTTTTAAACCTTTGATAGTTAAAATAGCTTTTGTCTTGTTTTGACGTATGACATTTTACATTAAGAACAAAACATAAGCTATTTTAACTAAGATAGGTTTAAAAAATGATTATGAATAAGAGAAGAGTAAGAGAATAGGCGTGGCGGTAAATAGCATTTAGATAACTATAATGTCGAGTTATAATGATGAAACCCCTTTCATTACAAGTATCAAGATGTTGTAGTCGAGCTATAATGTCGAGACAGTGTTGCTAGCAACACAAATTCGGTAACAGCACTGTCACGCTCTTATCTCCTACGTCTATAACCTTTCTGCTCAGACTCTACCTGCAATGTTGGTGATCATTGGGACTCTATCAAACAAACTTCTTGCCGTGATGGGTCCGGCCTGAGAAAAGACCCCTCCATCTCCTCACGTGTCGTAAAACTCGACTGAGGGATTACACACGAGGATGGTCAGCAGGAACCACCGAGACCTGATCCACCTGAACTCAACACTAATACTGCGATCACCAATCCGCCTGTCAAGCGTTATGGTAATTCATTGTATTTTATGGGGGAGGCCTCGCCCAGCAGTGGCCGTCTAAAGGAACTATTCCCCTAAGGTACACTTTCCTCGTAGAGACACTTGTGATAAAAACTCGCTTTTGTTCCTGTAAAATGCACTTTCATCTAGTACAGCCAAACAGAAAAGATTTCAGTGTAAAGGCTGCTGATGATGAGGGTTATGTATAGGGTTTGAATAAAAGTTTTTAAAATATGTTTCACAAGTAATATTTAATTAACAAACCACGTTTTACATTTACGCTGTTCAAGCTTTTAGTCTGTGATTCTGCTATAGCGTCGTGAATACTTCAATATAAGCAGACGTTTGTCTAACTTAATCTAGCGCCAACGTAACTGGAACATTTTGGGAAAAATAAACCTAATTTGTACATAATGAGCAATTTGTTTAATTAATTAATATAGAATTGAATCAGGAATGCTAATTTTTATAAATACTTTTATATTGTAGTCCATTATCAAAGCAACATGGATCCAGTAAAGCGATAAGATTCTTGCTATTTAAAAAAAACACAGCCATGAACAATCAGAAAATTAAAAAAACTAATAGAATCAACAAAAAATATATTATATTGCTAGTCAGCCGATTACAAATGCGTTTGATTTCCTGTACATACACGACACTAACACGTAAAGACATCAAAATTGTGCTCAATATCTAATCTAAGCTCCCTATCTAAGACATGTTCCAATCATTGAGACTACCGTCTTATATTCATTCGTCCTAACTACAGTATATCGCTCGAGATCTATATTTCAAAAATATACTTCATTTTATTAGGAAAATATGCACAAAAGACATTTGATATACGTTGGTATTATTCATAGGTACTGTGAAAGCAGAGGCATGATACATTGGTAATCTATTTGGTGCAAGGTACTATACATAATGAGATCCTTAAGTATATTTTGTGTGTTAAAGTGTGTGAGGTAAGGATAGTGTATCTTCTGCCTAAGTACCTAGTAGTACTAGTAAGTATAGATATAGTAAATCTATCGACGGATTGTATTCAGTAATATAATGATTCTCATCTTTGGTAATAGTAGCGGCCTAAAAATGCGACTAATTCTTTCTGATTATAATTATATTGCTAGAGTTTGTACATTCGACAATTACGTAATACAAAGGGCCCATGCCGTCTTCGCGTTTCATTTGCTGCCCAAATTATAACTTTATAGTAAACTAGTGTCCGCCGACGGCTTCGCTCGCGTCAAACTGGGATATAAAGTATCTTATGACTCAATCCAAGTCATAATCTACCTGTGTAGCAATTTCATCGAAATCGGTTTAGTCGTGGCAAACAAACACCAAATACTTAAACATTCAAACTTTCGCATTTATAATATTAGTAGGATAGACTTAAGATGCTATCAGATTGTTTGCACACATGAAACGCGCTGAAGACAAGGACACGCCAATACAATATTAATTTTTATCACATTTTTACGAAGCACATCCAGAATTATTTTAACATTCAAAAAAACAGATCCGACACAAGACTACAATACAATGAATACGACACTGCAACTACTAAAATAATAATATCAACACAATGTTTAATAAGTCTTAAAATATGGCTAACTAGTTTTAATCTTGGCAATACTCTTGTATCTACAATAATCTAGCAAACAGCAGCCTTGATTTTGTCAATTTAAAATGTTACATCGCTAACACTGAAATATCTTTACATTTCTTAAGCCCAAACGATATTTTGTGCCAGCCTTTCATTCATATCTAAATAGAAGTGCTAGTATTTGTTAATTATATTGCCAATTTGATTACGTTTCCTCACGACAAATTCCACCACCTATCGCTGAGGTAATAAAACCTATTTATGCAACACTATCTTTAGTGGCAAGACCAATACTGGCAAAAAAATAGCTGGCATATAATTTACTTCCCAGACATTTGTCCTCTATTCTTTCGAATCGAAATCGAAAAAATCGAATCGATTAAACATGTACACATGATTATACAGTATACTTTTCAGTTTTAGTATAATATTAAAATTATAACAACCAAGAAAGAGACTAGCATGAATAATTCCGTAAAACAATAGTCAATACAAAGATATTTCTCAAGTCATTCATTTATATTGATGAACACGACACCGACAGTAAGATAATAGCGAAATAACAACTTTTACATGTTGCCATGTGAAGTTTGGGATTTCGACTGCGCTACTGCGACGTGACTTGTAGTTTCTGGCTAAATAAAAGAAACCACCTCAGTGTAGCCTCAGCCAGTATCAGCCAATGGAATGTATACCTGGCTACCTAGTGGAATCATACATCAGTCTCAGTTTTGCTGCTGGTACGCCGGCTTCTCCCTGCCGACCCCGGGCTCACCCAGTGAGGGCCACTCAACAGAAACTTTTTCACGTTATACTCCATCCTAGCTAAATCCTCGGGCGATATTTCCTTCTCGCTCTTTCCGTTGAATGCATCTCGAAAATCTTGCGCAGCTTTGTACGCTGCGGCATTGCTGCTATTCGCGTTGTCGTTGGATATTTCAGTGACAGTAGCATCACCAGATTCTACAGGGAAAATTGTTTCCTTGATCACGTTAGTGGCGATTTTAGTTACCGGTTGCTTTATTGCCTTATCAAGATTCTGGGTTGCGTTATGCACCCAGGATTTCTGAACCTCTTTGGAGTAAGATTTGGAGAATTTGCTGACTGGATGCGGCATATTCAGCGCTAGTTCGTTCAAAGTCTCGGTGAGTCTAGACAGCTTGCTGTCTCTTCTAGCTGCCCTGTTGACAAAGTTAACGTCCTCTTCTAGGGGATCGTTGTAATTATTATGTTGCTCCAAGTTTTTCTCGACCCACTCTGCCACTCTGAGCAATTGCTGTTTCTGTAACAATGCGGCGCTATCGTCACTCGACAGTGAACTCGTGCTTTGTTCATTCGTAAATGCCTTTTTATTTTCGTTCACCTTCAAATGCGTCTGTGTCAAATTCGGGTAAACATTGACAATAGGCGGTAGTGTTGGTTTCGTTGACGGTGTTTTTTTATCTAATTTTGGCAAATTGCCCTGAGGAGGTAGATCTTTGGAAATGCGAGTGTTTTCGAGAGAATGCAGTTGTGCCATTTCGATTTTACGTAAAGGCTTGCTGTACTGACTAGACAGTTTGTTTTGCTCGTAGCGATCGAAATTGAATATTTTGACATCGTGATTATCTGTGGGAGTTGTTACAGTAGTTGTGTTCAAGACATCAGGAGCTGGAACATTGTTATTATTTTGTATGTTGGTGATATCAACGTTGAATTCGCTCAGCAGGTTGTCGACCTCTGAAGTTGGATTGTGCTGGCTTCCAACGCTCTTGTTGTTATTATTCTCTGAGCTGTTGGAAAAGTTGTGCGTTTTTAGAGGTTGAAGCGGTGAGGAAGATACGTTTAGCAGCACGGGATTGATAGTCGCATTTTCGATGGTGAAATTAGGTTCTTTATAAGTGCTATCAACGTGCACATCGATAAGTGTGCTTTCCACGACTACGTTATCATTTTTGATGTCATCCTTGAGTTGGCTTTCATGTTTGTCCAAGAGGAAGTTATCAACATCATCAGTAAGTTCTTTGAATAGGGAACTCTCGTTGCATTTGCTTTGCCGTCTGTATAAGACAGGCGGAACATCTGGTTCGGCGTTATCGAGCAATATGTTTTTTGAGCCAGCTTGGAGACGCAAATGACAGAACCTAGGCCCCGGCCCCACTGCCGTGTTAGACTTATGATTGCTGACAGTTGATTTGGCTATGGATGACGTCCTGCTCATAGCTCCCATGGAACTCTGCGAGTTCTTTCGTAAACTTGCGTTATCTTCGCACTTCTCGCTCTTCGACTTAGTTTCTTTAGCAATCAGTGGTATATCTTTAGCCATGAGCAAGTCTTCCTGTGCTACGCTAAGAATGCTACCCTTGTGGCTCGATAAAGGCGTTCGTGTACGGTCACAAAGTTTATGATGGACCGCCGGCTCCATACTCATACCGTTACTCTTTCTAATATGCTTTAGATCTTCAATATTAATCACATCTTTTGGTATAGGTTGTGGAGCAACAATAGCATCCAATCCAATACTAATTTTGTCGTCTAGTTCAAAGTCATTTTTTACCGTAACACCAGTTTTGATTGAATTATCAATGGGCGCGACGTAAATGTCTTTTGGAAGTTCAGCAGATTGTTGGGGAATAATATAGAGGGGATTTACTATGTGGTTCGGGGATCTTTCATTGATGATTCTGATGCCATGTGGGGAGACACTTCCAATGCTCATATTCGAGTTGAGTGACTTCATTTCGGAGTTGCAGCTGAGACATAGAGAAGTCTTCATCTCTCCACTCAAGAATGTTTGCGTCGCAGTTGAGTAGTAGGTTTCATTGTAGCAGAAAGGTTTAGTCTGTGACTTATTACATGTGCATGTGTCACAATGTTTGGTCACAGTGTCCTGAATACTGTCTTCAAGTATTTTAGACATGAGTGAAGCAGAGATATTGAATTCGTACTCACTAGCGTCGAAAGTATCGAGGTCACCGTTGCCATTTTTCGACTGAGTGGTGCTTGGTGGTTTAGAAGTCTTGGACATCACGTATTGAGATACTCTCGCCTGCGTGTCTACAGGAAGCTGTAAAGTCAAGTTTAATTATTAACAAATTACCAAAATAGCAAGCTCTCGATTACGTTAGCAAAACAAGTTAGTTTTATAAAAATTATTATTCCATTAAAATTGAAAACAAAGGAACACTTAGGTATAGAAACGCATCAGTAGCAATGTTTTTTTTTTCAATCGTAAACTTGAATATTCATCTTCAGACTACTGAAGCCAGCAGAGGATGAACAAGAACTAGGACACTAATCCTAGTTCTCGTTCATCCTATGCTGGTCATCATCAGAACATGGATCCTGAAGTCTAATCTGGTGTCCTCGAAAGTTTACATTTTGAACTCAAACTAAAGGTGATGCAAAAATGCCTGAGTTGCCTTCAGAAAAAGTGTTGTGAGCAGATGATACTGGATACGGCTGCTCCAATTTCCACCAAATATATCTAAGAACCATCTCGCAATCACCATATTTCATACAAAAAAACCGCATTAAAATTATAGCACCCGTTCTGGTGCTATGAGGCCATAGACAAACACACTGACCTCAAACTTATTACACGCAATGGTGATCATTTTGAGTCTTGACAATGACAAACACATTAGCTGTGTTTATCATTGCCAACTTTTTATTCATTGCTAAGACTCAAAATCGCCAGTTGCGTTCTCCATTGCCTTTTGCTACTGTAGTCAGATCATCTTCAGAACAATGTAAAATCAGATTTGAATTTACATAATACCTAAATCTTATTCCATCCAACTAATAAAGGTGTTAGAGAGTGATGTTGAGTTGTGAGAGAGGCAAAAAAACATTTCAAAACAAGAGTTAACAAATAACTCCTGACGTTGACCAGCGCAGTGAGCAAATATCCAGCTGAGGCGCGAGAGGTGCGGGTTTGATTGGACAAATGTTTGCATGATCTACTAAAATCTGTTCTGGGTTGGGTGTTGTGGTACCATGGTACTAGTAGTTCTTGATATCTACGACACAGGGAATGCTAGTGTAAGATCACAACTATGCATTTAACTGAAAATAATAGCAGACAAGATATACAATACAAATTAAATTAATTTTTACTCACATTATCCAATTTCTGTGACACAAAATGATCTGGCTTGCATTGCAACAGCTGAATTGCCAAATTCATATCATTTTTGTACCTTTCCTGAAATTAAATGTAACATATTAATATATAAATCAATAGGTAGGTTTTATGTATTCATTTGAAAGTCTCATACATTCTCTTTCTGCAGCATGCTGTAGTTATGCTTAGACTCTGCCAGCCTCACCGACAGTGTGGCTATGTCTTTAGTCAGCTGACTCTTTTCACCTTTCATCTTATCAACCATTTGCAGCAACTTATCTTCTAGAACTTGGTTTAGTTTCTGTACTCTTTTGTGAGAGTCATACAATCTGAAAGTCCATTTAATTATATTAATTAGGGAGCACAACAATCATTATCACTGTTTTACTTTCACTTAGTTCCATTGTGATTTACACTAAACACATCTTACTAAGCAAGGAAAGGTTAGGTACTAAGGGTACCGGAGTGACGTGGCCACTGTATGACAAACCCCATACAAATAAAAAAAAATAAAAAAAAATTTAGTGGCATTAGTATATAAATAATATAATAGCTTACCTCTCGTATTTCTCTCTCCAAGAAGCTACTTGCTCCTCTAGATCATTGGCCCTGGAGGTGCTTTGAATGTACTCTCCCTCGAGGGCCACTATGTGCGAGTCTCGCTCAGCGAGGTGCTGCCGTAAGTGATCTACTTCCGCATGAAGATGCAACTCCTCCGCTCCATCACACTCCTACAGATTTGTGCAAATCGTAAACAAAACAAGCAGTGTACACCAGTTTAAATTTATAAATGCAAATTACAGTGATAAAACATCTAATAGTTTGATAAAATAGTTGTAATGTGAAAATCATAATTTGCAAACAAGAAATGAGAAGCATAGTGCATTCTGAGGTACATAGTAGATTCATATAGATCAAATTCAACCAGAAATTGGCCATTAAATTTTGCATTTTTTTTGCCATTTACACTTGCATAAGATACCATCTAAACAAGCATTAGCCATCTTTAGGACAAGATAAAGCTAAAATTAATGATGGCTGAGGATCTCCCCTTGAAGTGATCAACAAGGTAAAAATAAACAACGAATCTACAAGGTCAAATACAACTTTCACCTTTTTATTTCAAGGAATGAGCAATTAACTAGTAAAAGGAAGTAGAACATGAAATTTTAAAGGGTTCAAGCATTCTATAAGATAACATTACAGGGCTAATAGTAGAATTAAAATACAACCCTTCTACAAATATTTTGATGATAACGTAGCAAAACAACGCCAGGGATTTACCTTACAAGGGGACCTCATAGTACTCTCATCCATAGCTCAGTAAGCTTGATTCTACTTCACATATCACATAATTTATAGTCTGATCGAAAACGACGGCACACAAAGTGATTTTATTAGCTATTATTATCAATAAGCCACTGTTGGAAAAATAAAATAAAAAATCAATCTTGTCACACAATGAAATATTTACTTATTTTGATAGGCTTTTGCCTACTGCCACTGACTGATATTACTCATTCGAAGAGAACTATTAGAACATTTTCGTTAAGCACCTAAATATTTAGTGTAATTAATTATTAAGAAACAGGGATTTTCCAAAATTCCAAAAAAGAAAATTGGATTCACTGCGATTCTGTTCTGACATTCTGATGTGGCCCTATGACGTTTGGCGTAATTTGCTTGCTTGCTTGCACCCATCTTGCACCATTGCAATCACTCAAGCAATATTATTGCCACCGTCATAAATATATTGCTGTCACCGCTGTCAAATCAAATGCTGTGTCAAACCTTGGAGCAAGGAACAAAATGGAGCGGCAGTAACATTTATTTTGTATGAAAATTGCCCACCATTAGCTTGCCATTCCACCATTCATTTAATACTCTGTGACCTTTGATTGCCTTCATTCAAAGTTTTGTTTACTTTTTGTGTTTTCGTAAATTTTCACTATTTTATTAGCAAATACCTATAGTTTATACTACACAAGTTGGATTTCACAATGCCTGAGTGTAATATTGTGCATTGTGGTACGAGGCAAAGCCAGTATCAGCCTGGGCTGACTTTACACAAGTGCTTCAACAGTTTTCATTGAAATTGTAGTTTTGCTTCATTATTTTGTTCTAAATGTATGTTTCGTTAGTGAGCTTTAGAGTAAACATAAGGACGTTAGTGCCATTATTGTGTAAAATATTATTATTTCATAGTAATTCATTTGTTGCTTACAAGATTGTTTACAACTAGGGCTCGGTCGGGTAAATAGCCGACCCAATCCGACCCAAAAACCGACACGCCTTATTTATCAGAACAACCGCCCTGTGTGTCAAACCCTTAGAATAAGGACTGATTGCTTCAGTCTTTATTCTAAGGTCAAACCTTAGTTAGTATAATAATGACTAAAGCACCCTTAGAATAAGGACTGAAGCACGTCCTTATTCTAAGAAAGCACCATACTTACACGCCTTAGCCAGAGTTCCGGTGGCCATTTGTTCTTCATCAGTTCACCAATGATTCTTTCTGAATGCAAATGCTTGACTTGTTGCTGAAAATATCAAAATCGCTACTTATATGATATGCCTGTAATATTTGAGGAGTTCTCTAAATTCCTCATGGATTCCATCTTTAGAACTGGATTTTTAAAAAAATGTGACCAATCTGGAAATAAAAAAAGAATTTTCCAAATAGGTTTACAAACGACGGAGATATGAGGTAACAACATGGTAGTTAACAAGCATAAAAAAATAAAAAAATGCAAACAATTGAGAACCTCCTCCTTTTTTTAAAGTCGGTTAAAAAAACAAAATAACCCATATCAACTGACTATTATTATGTCGATGAGTGTAATACAAGTAAAATAAACGGTTTAGATTAGGTTATGTAAATAAAACATTAATAACATGCCTCTGGATTTTATTACAAACTTTGCCTTTTATTCCCAAAGGAACATGAAAAATAAAAATCACCAGATTTTTACACCTAAAGTATACCACCTGCTCGTGATAATTATATTCAGGCACGTCCTAAACAAAAAACAGAATTAGCTCGTCACGATCAGAAAGAAAACTATACCTACCGGAATAAGCATCTAAAATTATGCAAATGTGATGTCATGAGCGTACCTATCAGACATGGTACAAAATCGGTACCGTGAATCATATATGATTCAAGGGACAGGAATCCTGGTAGGGTAGGACAAGATACGTACTAACCTAATAGGTGCAAAGTAGGTATGTAGGTACCTACCTACTTACCTCACATCGCTTTGTAGTATGTTGTACCTGTCTACCTCCGATAAAATATCTATAACGCAAAGCTATAGGTACACAACTCTAAACGCGTGAATTTATATTTTGCAGTCCAAAATAACCCGGTAAAAATAAAATATTTATATGAGATTCGTCGAAACATTCTGCGCATACGCCGAGCAACAATCAGGTAGATCTATAGCTGCATAACGTACCTATACAAACGACGACGCCGACGCGGTGCACGTCTGTTGCTGACGAGGGGGCTATTTTGGGACACTGCTTCACGCTCGTGTCGAAGCTAGTCGGCACTTTGAGCCTTTGTATAATTAAAAACTTATCGGTCGTCGCCTATTTAAAATTACGTACCTAACCTCGATTAGATTTTGCGCGGATGAAAGTGCGCCTTGTTTATAAAAGTATTCCAAAATGGGAAGCGCACTCAGTAGTTCCGCAACTCCAGCGCGAAAACGCGATATAGAAGACATTACGAGTGAAAGTGAAATAATAAACACAGACGCAACCCTTGATAGCAACGAAGAGTTCCATGATGCAGCTGACGAAGATGAAACTCGAGCTAAAGCCATAGAAGAAGAGATGAACGAATTCAAAAAGCAACTAAGCATTAAGCGTTTTCAAAGACAAGAGATTTTGACGCGCCACAGAACTGAAAAGGAGGCTTTAGAAAAGTCTTTACAGGGTGAAAGGGCTTCTAAAGACAAGCTTTATGAAAACAATCAACAGCTTCGAGAGCTACTGAAAGGAAATCACATTGAAATTCCTGAAAATCTTCAAACTTCCACTGCTACGTCCGAGTTCGTAAATGAAATTCATGAAATGCGTAAAGGATTTGAGAAACTAAAATCTGATAACAATAAGTTGCGTCAGGATCTCGTTGATGCCAATAGCTCTCTGCAAAATGCATATTCCGACATGGCTGATCTGAATAATCAAAACACGGAATCTATCAAACATATTAATGCGCTGAAAGATGTGGTGGCGGTAAGTAGAACCATGATTGGTCTACGTGAAGAACAACTCAGCTTGGTAAGTTAATCTACCTACCTACTTCTACCACATATTAAAATTTTCAAACACATAACATTTGTCCCGCAGCCGGAATCGAACTCGAAACCTCTCGCATCTCAGCCGGCTACTCGCCCGCCGCGCTACAGGAGGTAAGGAGGTCGTCAAAACATTCTTACCACAAAAAATTGGTAGGTTAGGTAGTCATAGTTATTTGACCACAGAAATTGATCACAACCTTAGTTCATAAATAAAGCCAGGAGCAAAAAAATTCTGCAATATCAATAAATAAGGTCATACATTATATTATGATGACAATAGAATATTATTTTACACGTAATTAAACTCCGAGTCTAAAAACTCTCCAATTAGTAGAATTTAAAATAAAATTAATAATCTGCAAAATATATTATAAATTATAAATATATTCCTAGTCTATCTACCTAACGATGTAATTCCAAATTACGCGCAGTCTTTATTATTTGGTCTTTCCATATGCGAAATTAATTTCCTCAAATACTTTGTTGAACCAACGACCTGCAGTAAGCATTGTTGTTTCCGGTTAGGTAACACAAGACTCTAGGAACGCATCACTGAATCTTGACCGTATGTGTCAAGTCAACCAACTTTAGAAATCATTCATTTAAGTTAGTTGTTTCAGAAAGCATGACGTTCTTGATATTGAAACTACAAGACATTGATAATGACGACAAAATACTATCGTAACATTGTGACATAAAGCTGCAGCTATGTTTACGTAATGACTTGTTATATATAAACTATAAATGATCCGCTCTCTGATTCCAAAATATCTAACGTGTGTATTTATATACCTGTTGCAGCTGAAAAACAAGCTCAATGAGATTGAAAGATCTTTGAGTGATCGGGAAGCAAACATTCTCTCAACTGATCTAAGGCAAGAGTATGAGCGACAACTTCAAAATTTTCGTACTTTACGTGGACTTTATGAAGAGAGGGCCAACATTACTGAAGTGACACGACAGGGCCTAGTTCGGAACCTCGAAGCGCAAAAGGCTCTACTTAAAATTGAGGTACAGAAGTAAGTACAAGAGGTATACGAATGACCTATGTCCGATGACCACATTATAGTACTAGCCATAGTAGATACTAATAACCTAACTCACAAGGATAATAATTTCAGGAGCAGAGACCTCGCTGATAAAGTAGAAACACTTGAAGAAAAAGCTGAAAAATTAGAAGATATAATTGAGGATAAAAATATTGAAATATCTACGTATCAAGGTGAAACAAATAGAAAAAAAGCTGAAATGGCCGTCATAAACAAGGTTCGTAGGTATTAGGGTAGAAACAATAAATATCGTGAAACTTTCAAAAAGGTTCGGTACCTAATAAATAATCACAATAATACACATTTTATTTCAGGCCAAAGATCCATATCTTATGTTAGTAACAGAAAAAAATATTTTATTAAATAATAAAAAATATGTCATTTAAATAATGTGCTAAAAAGAAAATAGAAAAAATACCGGCATTAAATTAAAAACTACTTGAGCACTATCTTGAAGATCGGCTCAAGCACTGCCATCCATCCAGTGTCTCATGAAACATGATTATGTACAATATGTTTTAAGCAACCATATCCATAATCATCTGTCATATCCTCAGTTACTCAAGAGATCTGAGACTTAAATTATTTGACCCAAGAAAGGGGAGTTCCCTCGAGCTTTACTGGCAGAACAGAGTAGCTTTTATTACTATAAAAAGCATAAGTTCTACATACATTCTTGTTTTGTTTTAGCTATTCTCGCAAGTGTTATTGGGCTACAAAAGTAAACAAGATTTAGACAAATTAGTGCACCGCCTTGAAGAAAATCATGGACTTCTAACCCACATGGCTGAGAATGAAAATGATTCAGAAGCGTCCTCAGCTTTACCTAAACTTCTACTCGAATTAGTAAGTGAAGTTGATGAAATTGAAGAAGAAACATCGGAAAATGATGAAGAATCGGAGAAGCTTGAAGAATCTGTTCTGGCACCAGGTAAATAGAGATCTCACCAGGAGTGCCCTTTAAGTTAAAGGGCTTAAAAAATATTTTCTGGCAGAATTTATTCCTATTGTACCTAAGTACCTCAACTTTTTACTAACTGAATTAACTACCATGTTTTCAGAAACTTCACCCACCACATCCACAGCAGAAGAGATAGTCGAGAACCTACCTAAGGTTTGGCGAGTGCTCATGGAACTTTTAAGCCATCAAACTGTGGTCGAGGATACAACAGATAAGATAACAACTTGCTACAAGTTAGTAGAGACAAAATCAGGACCTGTTGAAGTGCCAAGCGTTAGTCAGACTTATATCAGACTTAAAGTAAGTGGTTTACCTACCCATTGCTTCTAAATAACATACATTGAGTATTATTATTGTTTTTACATATATACATAAACACACGTCTTTTTCCCCGAAGGAGTAGGCAGAACTTCAAAGGCCCTCATTTCACCGTGGGTTGCACTCGTAGATTTGTTGGGCAATTTTCATTGGTATAAGATTTGTCCTAGCTGCTGTTTTATTTATATGTTACTGGAAGAAAGCGTTAGCCGAGTTGGTCGTGGAAAGCAATCACGGCGATGGGCTCACATATTTTTTTTTCTCTTTGTTTAAAATAAATAAAATACGTAGCTAAGGAATACCAATTAATGTGATGGTTAATATAAATATTCTTCTTTCTTTTTCAGGATCTCATCGTAGAAAAATTGGGCTTGGTCAAAGAAGTGAATCGCACGAAACAGTTAAATTCTCACTTAGAAAATCGTTTGCAGGAACAAGAAAAGAGACTTTGTCTTGTTACAACAGAGCTAAGTAAAACATGGCATGTCGTCGGAAAGCTGAGGAGACACCATCATCAATTGCACACCCATGAAAAAATACTGAAATATGAATTGCAACAAAAAAGAAAACTACTCAATGAAATCAAAGAGGAACTAAAATACTGCCGAGAAAAATGGGACGAAGCACGTGCGAAAAATACTCAGTCTGAAAGAGACTGGAAAATACTCAGGGCTGAATTCACAAGCAGAAAAATGAAATCTGGGTCACCGTCGTTCAACAACTCCGGAGAAAGTGGCTACAGTGATGAAAGACCGTCTGATGAATCATCCGAGTCTAACGATGAAAGTGAATATGTCACAGAACATCCTTTTAGGTGTAAGAAAAAGATGAAGAAATCTTTAGAAACCATTTTAGATTCAAGTACAGATTTTAACTGCGCAGCTGAACGAGAAGATCCTGTAAGTGACATGCTAGATGTTGCCGATTTACCGCTTGACACACATGATGGTGATAACCACGGAGCGACAACTTCAGAGTGCAGCAAAAGTGAAAATTTTGTTAATAGTGAAAAGACTTGTGAAACAGAAGATGAAATTTGTGAAATAACTCACGACGATTCCTCAGTACAAGAACCTGCTTTTGGAGATCTGTTTTCAAACCATAGTGATCCGGAAAGTATCATAAGCAATACTGAAACTTCCGCATTCCAGTCAGAGCCCAACACATCATCTTTCATCACGCCATCAGATAATTTGCAGCCCACCGATCCTGCGGTTATTTTGATGAACATTCGGAAGCAAAATGAGAGGTTGGCTAAGAAAGACGAAAGATTACAGAACTTAGAAAAAAATAGTTCAGCACTATTGAAGAAAACTCAAGGAACTATCCAAATCAGTCAGGAAATAAGTAGCACATTAGACCACCTACTTAGCCGACACGCATCTGATTTATATAAACAAAACGCCGACACAGAAACGACAACATGTGCTGAAAAACCAGCATTGGTGGGAAATATTAATCAACAAGCTGATTCACTAAACACAAAATTAGAACAAAATAATGAAGAAAATGGCACAGCATCGATAACTGAAAATAATGAAGAAGAACTGAATTCAGTATCAAAAATTGAAAGTGTTGAAGACATAAAAGATAATGAGACAAACGCATCCATTTCTACAGATCCAGATACTCCATTGGTTGATTTCAAATTAATTATGGAAAATGTTGAAAGACAAAATGAGTTACTGGCAAAAAAAGACAAAAGCCTTGATTTACGGGAAAAGGGTTGTTCTGAGGTCGTAAACAATTTACCTTGTACATTGAGCACTGGTCAGCATGTGATAGAGAAACTAGATACTATGCACGATGATAACCAAGAAAAACATCCTGTTGAAGCATCAGGATCAAATTGCCTGACAGAATTTGACGACAGCATTGACAAAGAAAATGAACCAACTACTTCCACAGAAGCTGATCATGAAGCCAGATTCGCAGCTCGAGATTAAAAAGACTCGAGGAGCAAACTAAATCACTTGTGAACAAAGTAAATAAGACCAACTCGAAAGGGGTTAAGCTACACTACAAGCTTCAGGAACTGCATAACATATACGGCTCTGAAAACTCTCGAGCTGGAACGCCGTCAGAAGAAAACGCTGACAGAAGTAACGATTAAGAAAATGACCTTAGCGAAAAAAGTATCGACGAAGACCCGGACACAAATAATGAGTAACATAAAAATGCAATAAGTATATATTATTGTTCAAGAAAATAAAAAGCATGACTATTTTTTTTTAGTTACCTTGTTTACCGAATGTCTACAATTTCAAATAGATAATCAGGTACCGCTAATCACTTACAAGCAGCGCCATAGCTAAAGTCATGAGCGCCCAGTACCCCACTAGGCAGCACGAATAATTTACGTTACCAAGACGCTAACAAGACGATCGCAAATGTCAAATATTGGCCAATGACATCAGGGTAACTTGAAATCTTAGAAAGTTGATTGGTTCATATTTGACGTTTACTATCGTCTCGCTAGCGTCTCGATAACGTTAGATGTTCCTGCTTGGGCATCTGAGCAAGATTTGAATTTTGCGCCCCCCGAAACTAACTTTGTAGGAAGAGAAACCATGCAATAAAGTGCAATTTAAGTTATTGTACTGGCAGCCGCCGCCGCCGCCGTGGCCATTACTACGACGCTGCTTGAAAGCACTGCTAGACAACAATAATTGCCGTGTAATTAATTAACATAAATACAAAGCACACAAGATACAACACCACTCTACTTCATTAAGGTGGACTGGGTACTTAATAAAGATCAAATAAATAAATGCTGGAGACATTTCACACAACATTATCTAGCCCCAAGCTAAGCAGAGCTTGTGTTATGGGTACTACATAACTGATATACTTAATACAATATATTACATAGATAGATATTTTTTATTATAAGTACATAGAAAAATACCCAGAACACCCTGAACAAATATCTGCAGAGTGCAGATTGTACAAATATTTGTTCCGAGGCAGGAATCGAACCCGCAACCTCCTGCGTCGCAGGCGAACCTTCGCCCGCCGCGCCACAGAGATCGAGGTCTATCTGACCACCCGTAGGTATCTTTTTTTGTTAGGGAACACAGATTCAAATCTCCTAATTTAAATTCATACCAAAATTACAGCTAAACATAGACTGATAGGTATATTTTGTTAACTAACACTTCTACTAAGATCACTTGTAAGATTTTTATCCTTCCTAGACTTGACCTCGAATGTACAGGTGCCGTTGTCTTCCAAAACAGCCACTGACACTTGCTGTCTAAGTCTTCGCCGGATGTAGTCCTGTGTACTTAATAGTGTCCATATCGATAGTAAGAGCGTTTCGATCATCATCAGTCATTCATCACACTGATATGGATCACTAAAAAACATCAAAAAATATAGACAGACAGATAAAAAATACTTAACTTTGCAGTTAAGGCAGTGCCCCGACCAAACACGGCGTCAATTTTTTTCGGCGTCTGTTTTTTTCAAGCCTCTCTCCTCGTTAAATAAAGCAAGTAGAAAAAAAAAGTCACCACATATATTTAACATTTTGTCATCAAGTTCCACGATTGGTTTAATGATTTAACGTCGTAAGTACTCGACAATAAACCCATGAAAAAATTTTAATAAATCATGGTTTTGTACATCTTCTCTTAAGGTTCACGTTACTGAATTTTTTGGTTTACACAATTGGATAGTTAATTGAATAGTAGAATTATTACACGATTTTTTTTTTTTAAATCCGTGCGAATCTGGCTGTGCGCAAGGAGCGGACCAGTCAGCCGCCGGCTCTCGGACGGACGGTTAGATGGCAGTACTATAAGAACGGACTACATAGGTGTCACTAAAATAAATAATTTGAGATGTATTGTAGAGGCGAACACCACAAGGTCATTCGGTCAGGGTAGCGACTAAAGTATTTTTCCAAAACAAAAAAAAAATATTATAGAATGGACAGTCTTATCGCTTACACACTTGACATTAGTTAAACTGAAACATTTATGAAAGGGTCGAAATTGCTTGGTGTGCAAGTCAAGGTACAGTTTGTGGTTGGGGTGCAGCTGGCCGGAAATTACTCGATTTATGTTTTTAGTCAATCTGTGCCCCACCTTAGCATACCAAAAAAGTGAATTAGGAAGTAAATCTATTCCAGATGACCTAATGCATCTGGGGATTAAGTCTACTAAAGATTGAGACGTTTAACGGGTTTCTCAGAGTCATCCAATGCAGGTGCATTAAGTTTAAACTACTTATTTGTAGACTGAATACCCACCCATGTGATTCATTAAGAAGGGTAGATAAGGTAGGTAGGTATTGTACCACCTCGGATTTAAACACGGAGAAATCTCAAAGCATAAAAAAATATCCAAGATTGGAAAAACGCAAAGACATAGTTAGGTACGCAACTCCAAACGCGTGAATTTATATATCGCAACCGCTAGTCACGTCTAAAATAACCCGGTAAAAATAAAATATTGACAGAGATTCGTCGAAATAGTCTGCGTATACGCCGAGCAGCAATCTTGTAGATTCATAACTGCGTAACGTACCTACATGAGCGACGCCGACGCGACGCACGGTGGTGGCACGGCTGTTTGCTGACGAGGGGGCTATTTCGGGACACTGCTTCACGCTCGTGTCGAACCAAGTCGGCAGTCCTTTGTCTTATTAAAAACTTATCGGTCGTTACCTATATAAAATTGCGTATTCTCGGTTTAATTTTGCGCGAATGAAAGTGCGCCTTGTTTATAAAAGTATTCCAAAATGGGAAGCGCACTCAGTAGTTCCGCAACTCCGGCGCGAGGACGCGATTTCGAACACGTTATGAGTGAAAGTGAAACAATGACCACAGACGCTATCCTTGATACCGACGGCAATAATAGCAATGAAGAGTTCCATGATGCAGCTGACGAAGATGAAACTCGAGCTAAAGCCAAAGAAGAAGAGATGGACGAATTCAAAAAGCAACTTAGCATCAAGCGTGAACAAAGAAAAGAGATTTTGGCGCGCCACAGAACTGAAAAGGAGGCTTTAGAAAAGTCTCTACATGATGAACGGGCTTCTAAGGACAAGCTTTATGAAAACAATCAACAGCTTCGAGAGCTACTGAGAGCAAATAACATTGAAATCCCTGAAAATATTCGGTCTTCTACGGATACGTCCGAATTCACAAGTGCAATTCATGAAATGCGGGAAGGATTTGAGAAACTGAAATCTGACAATAATAAGTTGCGTCGAGATCTTGTGGATGCCAATAGCTCTCTGCAATGCGCATATTCTGATATCGCAGATCTGAATGCCCAAAACACGGAATTTATCAAACATATCAATGCACTGAAAGATGTGGTGGCGGTTAGCAGAACCATGATTGATCTACGTGAAGGACAACTCAATTTGGTAAGGTTACCTATACCTACCTCTTATTAAAATTTCAAAAGTATTCTAAGCACCAATAGCTAGGTAATTATTTTGACTCAAGACCACAAAAATTAATCACAGTAAATATAATACCACCTAAATTAGACCCTCGGTTCTTTCATAAAACGTAAGAAAATTCAACAGGCAGTCAGGAGTAGAAAAATGAATCGTTGCAATAAGGTCATACGTGATGATAATAGAAGATGATTTTGCATAACTCTCTCCACAGCTCATTACGTTATTTGGTAATTTTTATTTTGTCTATGTGACGGAACTAACATGTGGCCCACCCCCAGTTCATTACAAATGCAGTAGGTACTTCTTAGGTCACGTCTAAGTAGGACGCGCCCTACTTGGCATTGCACTGCGCCCGTGATCCTGAAACATTAAGATGAAAAGTCTCATATGTGCCTGTAATTTCACCGGCACCCATACCCGGAACACAGCAATGCGAGCAGAAATAGGTATGGTAATAGTGCTTGGACGAAGTTTTTCATAAGAAATTCTACGACTACTTAGTTTTTTAGCAAAGTATAAAATAATAATCTATCTAGTCTGCAGAATATATTTATACCTATTTGCCTACATAAGTAGAAGGTAGAAAGTAGTAGGTAAAAAGTAGATAAGTACTTCAAATTACGCGCGGTGTGCTTTATTATTTCGGAAGACTAGTGCGAAAATAATTTCCCCAAATGCTTTGTTGAGCCAACGACCTGCAGTAAACATTGTGTCGTTCCCGGTCAGGGACCGCAAGACTCTCTAGGAACGCATTCCCTTAATTTGTTGGCACTGAATCTTGACTGTATGCCAACCAACTTTAGACATAATTAATTTATATAAGTTGTTCCAGAAAGTATAACGTTCTTGATATTGAAACTACACGACATTGATAATGACGACAAAATACTATCGTAACATTGTGACATAAAGCTGCAGCTATGTTTACGTAATGACTTATAGAAATATTCCGCTATCTGATTCCAAAATATCTAACATGTGTATTTTTATACCTGCTGCAGCTGAAAAACAAGCTCAATGAGATCGAAAGATCTATGAGTGATCGGGAAGCAAACATTCTTTCAACTGATCTGAGGCAAGAGTACGAGCGACAACTTCAAAATATTCGTACTTTACGTGGACTCTATGAACAGAGGGCCAGCATTGCTGAAGTAACACGACAGGGCCTAGTTCGGAACCTCGAAGCGCAAAATGCTCTACTTCAAGCCGAAGTACAGAAGTAAGTACAATAATTAATTACCTATGACCGATGGCCACCTTAGGTATAGTAAGTACGTATATTAGCCGTAGCAGATAATAATATCGTAACTAACAAGGATCATCTTTTCAGGAGCAAGGACCTCGCTGACAAAGTGGAAACACTTGAAGAAAAAGCGGAAAAATTAGAAAATATAATTGAAGATAAAAATATTGAAATATCTACGTATCAAGATGAAACAAATGGAACAAAAGCTGAAATGACCGTCGTAAACAAGGTTCGTAGGTAACAACAAGTAGAAGGAGAGTAGGTAGTAACAATAAATATCGTGAAACTTTCAAAAAGGTTAGGTAGCTGCCTACTAATAATAACAAATACTTCCATTTTATATCCGACCAAAGATCCATAAGTACTTTGTAAAATAATAATAACTTATAATTATGTTAGTATAATAATTTGCTACAAAAATAAAATGTGAAATAGGTACCTACATAAAATTAAAAACTACTTGGGCACTATCCTAAAGATCGACACAAACACTCCTGAAACATGAGTAAGGTACCTACACGTCTTCAGTAACAACGGTCAAAAGGCTGTTGGAGATCCCGCACATGCAGCTCATCAGGGATGCCGTTCTTTTTCGCATTATTGCAAAGAAGTCATCAGTCCTCGCGTCTGCAAATACACTATAGAAATGCGGCCGCCTGAACAGCATCCTGAAACCGTTGTTGCATTGGATTCGCCAAGGCCGCGACGTGTCCGGCCTGTGAATAGACTCATCCGTCTCCTCAGATGGATGTCGTAAAAGCCAACAAAGGGATTACACCAGAGGGCTTGGTGTACACTACACGGATTTTAAATCACCACAATATAATGGCCAATATATTGCACACGCAGTCAGTGCCCTACGTTCCGGGATCTCCACATCCCATTCATCTGCATGGCCGCAATGTTTGACCTTGAGCTCTTCTGGCAGAACAGAGCTTTAATTTTATGCCTATGCATACATTCATAACATAACATACATTCTTCATTCTTGTTTTGTTTTAGCTTTTCTCGCAAGTGTTATTGGGTTACAAAACCAAACAAGATTTGGACAAACTAGTGCACCGCCTTGAAGAAAATCATGAACTACTAACGCACATGGCTGAGAATGAAAATGATTCAGAAGCGTCCTCAGCTTTACCTAAACTTCTACTCGAATTAGTAAGTGAAGTTGATGATATTGAAGAAGAAAAATCAGAAAATGATGAAGAATTGGAGAAGCTTGAAGAATCTGTTCTAGCACCAGGTAAATATAGATATCACCATAGAGTGATAACTAAAAGGGTTTCAAGAATATTTTCTGGCAGACTTTTATTCCTATAGTAAGGACCTAAACTTTTTTACTTACTGAATTAACTAGGTACCATGTTTTCAGAAACTTCACCCACCACATCCACAGCAAAAGAGATAGTCGAGAACCTACCTAAGGTTTGGCGAGTACTCATGGAACTTTTAAGCCATCAAGCTGTGGTCGAGGATACAACAGAAAAGATAACAACTTGCTACAAATTAGTAGAGACAAAATCAGGACCTGTTGAAGTGCCAAGCGTCAGTCAGACTTATATCAGACTTAAAGTAAGTGGTTTACCTACTCATTGCTTTTGAATTTACATACATTTCAGCATTATTATTGTTTTTATTTGCAGTTTAATCGCTTCGTAGGTACCTGTTTTTTGAAAATTAGTTTTTCACTAATTTCACATAAATAGTATTTTCATGTGCCAGATATTATGCACAAGACCGAGATATGTGGAGAAATCAAAGGGATGCTTTTGCCCAGCAATGAGATATTGCAACCTTATCGTATGTAATCGTAGTATTTCAATTGAATTCGTTCATAAACGTATACTGCTGCAATTTACAATACACCTAATTAATGGGAAATTTAGCGCTGAGACAATTTTATAATGATAAGAAATAAAACATGTCTCAGGAATACTTATTAATGTACTGGCTAATATAAACATTCTTCTATCTTTTTCAGGATCTCATCGTGGAAAAATTGGGTTTGGTCAAAGAAGTGAATCGCATGAAACAGCTAAATTCTCACTTAGAAAATCGTTTGCAAGAACAAGAAAAGAGACTTTGTCTTGTTACAACAGAGCTAGGAAAAACATGGCACGTAGTCGGAAAGCTGAGGAAACACCATTATCAATTGCACACCCATGAAAAAATACTGAAATATGAATTGCAACAAAAAAGAAAACTTCTCAATGAACTCAAAGAAGAACTAAAATACTGCCGAGAAAAATGGGACGAAGCACGGGAGAAAAATACTCAGTCTGAAAGAGACTGGAAAATACTTAGGGCTGAATTCACAAGCAGAAAAATGAAATCTGGGTCACCGTCGTTCAACAACTCTGGAGAAAGTGGATACAGTGATGAAAGACCGTCTGATGAATCATCCGAGTCTAACGATGAAAGTGAATATGTCACAGAACATCCTTTTAGGTGTAAGAAAAAGATGAAGAAATCTTTTGAAACCATTTTAGATTCAAGTACAGATTTTAACTGCGCAGCCGAACGAGAAGATCCTGTGAGTGACATGCTAGATGTTGCCGATTTGCCGCTTGACACACATGATGGTGATAACCACGGAGCGACGATTTCAGAGTGCAGCAAAAGCGAAAATTTTGTTAATAGTGAAAATACTTGTGAAACAGAAGATGAAATTTGTGAAATAACTCACGACGATTCCTTAGTACAAGAGCCTGCTTTTGAAGATGTGTTTACTAATCATAGTGATCCTGAAAGTATAATAAGCAATACTGAAACTTCCACGTTGCAGTCAGAGCCCAACACATCATCTTTCATCACGCCATCAAATAATTTGCAGCCCACCGATCCTGCGGTTATTTTAATGAACATTCGGAAACAAAATGAGAGGTTGGCTAAGAAAGACGAAAGATTACAGAACTTAGAAAACAACAGTTCAGCACTATTGAAGAAAACTCAAGGAACTATCCAAATCAGTCAGGAAATAAGTAGCACATTAGACCACCTACTCAGCCGTCAAACATCCGATTTATGTAAACAAAACATCGACTCAGAAACGGAAACATATGCTGAAAAATCAGCAGCGACGGGAAATAGCAATTTACAAGCTGATTCACTAAACACAAAATTAGAAGAAAATGGCACAGCATCGATAACTGAAAATAATGAAGAAGAACTGAATTCAGTATCAAAAATTGAAAACCAACCATTTAATTTAAGTGATGAAGACATAAACGATAATGATACAAACGCATCCATTTCTACAGATCCAGAAACACCATTGGTTGATTTCAAAACAATCATGGAAAATGTTGAAAGACAAAATGAGTTACTAGCTAAAAAAGATAAAAGCCTTGATTTACTGGAAAAGGGTTGTTCTGACGTCGTTAACAATTTAGCTTGTACATTGAGCACAGGTCAGCATTTGATAGAGAAACTAGATAATATGCACGATGATAATCAAGAAAAACATCCTGTTGAAGCATCAGGACCAAATTGTCTGACAGAATTTGATGACAGCATTGACAAAGAAAGTGAACCAACAACTTCCACAGAAGCTGACCATGAAGCCAGATTCGCAGCTCGTGACATTCGCCTAAAAAGGCTCGAGGAGCAAACTAAATCACTTGTAAACAAAGTAAATAAGACCAACTCGAAAGGGGTCAAGCTAAACTACAAGCTTCAGGAACTGCATAACATATACGGCTCTGAAAACTCTCGAGCTGGTACGCCGTCAGAAGATAACACAGACAGAAGTAACGATGAAGACAATGACGTTAGCGAAAAAAGTATCGACGAAGACCCGGATACAAATAACGAGTAAATAAAAATGCAATGCCATTTTACAAGGAAATAAAAAGCATGACTCATATTTATATATTTATTTACTAAGGCACCTGTATTACACCGATATGTATATAATTGCAAATAGATAGTTTAATCAGGTACCGCAAATCACTTGCAAGCGCTGCAAACAACCACAATTGCCATATGGAATAATATACAAAGCACACAAAGATTTCATACACTACATGATCATCTATTTTATACAAATCTTCGCAAAATCCTACTTAATACTTAATATTATATTATGTACAAAAATTCTAACTCAATTCAATGTTTGGAGTGATATATTATGACCCACATAGTTAAGCTATTTTTATCCTGGTACACGCGAAGCCACGGTCGGATACTACGAATATATAACATACAACACCACACCACTTCCATAAGTGGACTGGGTATTTAGGTAAAGATACTTATAAAACACAGATTCAAAACTCCTTATCAAATTCTCTTCTTATAAATCTAATAAGCCTCAAACACTAAACATATACTTATCTATATATTTCGTTATTTAACATTAAGATCATTTGTGAGATTTGTTCTCCACCCCTTCTTTCACAGTCTTGACCTCGAATGTTCTGGTGCCGTTGTCTTCCAAAACAGCCACCGACACATGCCTGGTCTTGTCCAAGTCTTTGCCGGGTGGAGTCCTGTACAGGAACAGGGCCCATATCGACAGTAAGAGCATTTCGATCATCATCAAACTGTTCTGGATCACTGAAAAACAAAAAAAAATTATAGACAGATAGATAGAAAATATTTTATTTCACACGACGGACCCACACTAGGATCATGTTGATCATCAGAACAACGAGTACCACAGTACCACCATCACCCAGATATTTGCATTTTTTTCCCGCAGCTGGAATTGAACCCGCACCTCTTGCGTCTCAGCCGGCTACTCACCTGCCACGTCACCGAGGATTAGTTATAACAAAACATTCTTGAATTGTTGAAAGGATCGAGATCGTTTGATGTGAAAGTCAAGCTTAGTACGTTGGGGCACAAAACATGCATAGTATTATGTGGTTGGGGTGCCAAGTTTTTATCATAAATCTAACTAATAGCTGGCCATAAAATTCAACCGCTGCGCGCTATTGGATCGAATCAACAGCATTTTGTGCCTTGAACTCCAAGTTTCAGGAAAAACCTACTTACTGGCCTTCGTAATAAGAACTACTTATATGCTTAATACTCAAAGACAGAGAATTATAGGTACTTGGGGTACATTGAAGTACCTAGTACAGTCGGATCATTTAGTGTTCCGCCCATGGAAAGCCCGTTGAGAACAAAAATAGAAGTGGGCTAGTAGCTGGCTGAGACGCAAGAGGTGCGGGTTCGATTTCCGCTGCGTGACAAATGGTTGCATGTTCTACAAATATTTGTTCTGGGTCTGGGTGTTGTGGTATATGGTACTCGTAGTTCCTTGATACCCACAACATAGGGAATCCATGTGACTGTGGGTATTATATTGGAACCCAGAAAAGGGACTTCAAAAGTAAAGTAGATACTTCGGAGCGACCCTATACTCTGTACCAACGAAGCGCTCTCCAGAAATGAAAACGGCTTTGGCTAAATCTTTGGCTTTTAGCTGTCTACTCTGTAGATCAGCGTCAGTTGAAGAGTGTATGATAAAAAATTGTATCCTGGAAAACATTATCATCACAGTCCACCGCTGGATGAGGCCTTCCCCATAAAATGCAATGGAGGTATTTGCCATAATCATGACGCTTGGCAGGCAGATTGGTGATCGTATTGGTGTTAAATACTCAGGTACTCTGCTGCCCATCCCCTGGTGTAATCCCTGAGTCAGCTTTAAAGACATCCATGGGAGGAGACCAGGGGCGGATCTATATAAGGACTTTTTGGGCCCAGGGCCCCGTCGATATGAAGGGCTCCCAGCCCCCATAGAAGACAAAATTGTCAATAAAGTGAAATTTAAAAAAAACTAAAATTTTAAAAATTTCCATCGTAAGTTTGGCAACCCCGATATCAATTAAATCAAACCCAATTAAACCGAGACCATAAAATAAAATGTATTATTGTCTCCTTTTTGCCTGTACCGTGAAGGTACGTAGTGCATACTATCGAAACCAGTTTTTTTGTCAAAATGTCAATTAAGTAGTAGATAAATTAGACAGGCCCCCGAGTAGTACTAGCCCAGAGCCCCACAAACTCACGGTCCGCGCATGGAGGAGACGGAGGCGGACGGATTCTTCTGACCGGACACACCAATAGCAATGCTGCTGAAATGCTCGCCACATCATAATGAAAGCTTGAAAACTTACTGTTGGTAAAGACTGAGGGGTTCAAAGGCATGATGCAAGGCAAGTGTGCGATCTCCGGTAGTGCTTTAGCGAAGCCGCATTGCAGTTTGACGATCAGCAGTACAAGTTGCAGCGCAAAGAAACGCGGTCGAATGTTGTGGCCGGCCGTTGCCGCGGCGCGGACTGTCATTATGACGCCCCACACGCCTGAGAGAATAGACGCAGCAATGAAGGGCTGGATATACGTGAAACATGCCAGGTATAAACGCTGAAATAACAAAAAATTGTGGTCAATAACAAAAACCAATAGCCATACTCTGTTAGTTAGTAAAGTGCATCACACACGTAGCAGATGCGGTAATATTTTATATGCGTATAAAAACTTATCGCATCTGAAGGTATCACATACGTAGCAGATGCGATAATATACGAAAATGATACATTCACGCGGAAACCTTCAAACTGTCTACGCTAGTTTCTTGGTGCGGATTGTATACACAGATATCATCTGTCCATCTTTTGATATATGTCGGTGCCTACAGATACTTGACGGTAACATATAAGTGATCTGCTACTTGTGTGTTGCTCCTTGAGTTTAGTATTGAGAACGATATGGACAGATACGCGCTCAGATATAGATATCTTACCGCATCTGCTACGTGTGTGACACACTTAAATGTCTTGTTAAATCTAACCATTGGTAAAGGTGACAGATAATCATTTAAAACACCTGTCAAAAAGCATTGGTTAGGCTTAACAGTTGTTTAACGGTCTGGGGGCTTAGTACGGGTTTTGATAGTTTACGAAACTATATGAAGTTTCGTTTCCATCCATACATTTACTTGTAGCGCCCCTAGCGAAACCGAGAAGAAAACTAAGGACGCTGTCAGTAAATGTATTGGATGGAAACGAAACTTTATATAGTTTCGTAAACTATCAAAACCTGTACTAAGCCCCCTGTATGTAGGAAACGGCAGACGCAATGTAGAAAGGCTCCATCCATAGAAAGAGTCATTATATTATTACCTAACGGTTTCAGGAAGTCGAATCGTGGTCGTGTGTCTAGAAATCTTCTACCTAGCTTATGATGATTATAATGATGAAATATAATGTCGTCTTACTAAGGTTGGCTGCGACACCACAGTAAAGGAAATCACAGTATGCTTTGCCCATAACAATCCTATACGTATCAAACGAGCAATATTTATATGTAAAGGTACCTAAGTATATATTATAAGTATATGTTTTGAGATCTCGAAAACGGCTCTAACGATTTCGATGAAATTTGCTATATGGGGGTTTTTGGGGGCGAAAAATCGATCTATAGCTAGGTTTCATTTCTGGGAAAACGAGTTTTTCAGAGTTTTCCGAGCAAAGCTCCAAAGCTCGGTCACCCGTACTGTACGTCTAGTATGGGTTTGATAGTTTTCGAAAACTATATGAAGTTACGTTTTCCTTCATACATTTACTGACAGCGTCCTTCGTTTTCTTCTCGGTTTCGCTAGGGGCGCTGCAAGTAAATGTATGGAAGGAAACGAAACTTCATATAGTTTCGAAAACTATAAAAACCCGTACTAAGCTCACTGGTATTACTTAATTAGACAATAACATTTTACCAATGTTATTATTATTATTAATTATATTTAACTTACCATGTCCTCAGCTGACAAAACTAAAATGAGAGTGTAGAGGATGCCTTGTACCACCGGCATCTGCAGAACAAGATATCTCAGCCAAGTGAGATGTCTCCTGAAACAAACAGATAATAAGTGGGTAAGTAGGTAGGTACATAAAGCCGTATATAATATACCAAGGTGTACCCGGCCTTGAATAGACCCGTTTTCCGCCCGGGGATGTCCTAAAAGCCAAAGGGGTCTACACCAGCAGGGCGATTCTAAAGCGTCGGAAACGTTTCCGATCGGATTCGTTAGTTTTTCATTTCGATGCGGTAGGTAAGTAACTAAAACAATTTTCTTTAGTAAAACACAGTAAAAAACAATAAATATTGTATATTACTGTGTTTTACTAGAGAAAATGTTAGAAAATCGTTTAACTTACTTACCACGTCAAAATGAAAAACTAACGAATCCGATCTGAAACGTTTCCGACGTTTTAGAATCGCCCTGCAGGGCACAATTTTACTACATCGTTGTACTGTGTCGTAGTTCCTGATACCCACGACTCGGGAATCCTAGTGTGGGATCAGTACTCTTGAAAACTGTTCCACGCAATCCAATTCCAATCTCAATCCAGTTTCAACGCTTGTTTGGCACTCTTGAACCAAATCGAGTTTGAAATCGAGATAGAGCACGCGATTGACTTTGCGTGAAGAAAAACAGAGACAGAAAGTCGATTTCACTTAGTTCCATAGAATTCCACTCCTAATTGTGCGCTAGTATTGAATTCAAGAGTACCAAATTACCAAGGAATCTAGTACACTCTGACGACAAATGACACTAAATCCTGAATTAGGATCGAGTTGAGTGTCAAGAGTAGCCCTGCAGGATTATGTATGCGACTGTTGAGTGTTAAGTTGAGTTGTTAAGTTATAAGTAAATCAAGAAAATAAAAAATAATTACAACATCTGAAATGAAGAGGTTGATGTTGATAGAGTCATTTTTACCTTCAGTACTAAATAGCAAGGCATACTTTCACAAATTACATATATTAGAGTTACACCACTGTAATTATTTAGTATTCTGCGTTTCCGTACACATCGTTCATTACCAATGCTGTTATTAAGGGATAGCTAAATAGACACACCTTGGTGTTATCATTTACCTACGATCTGAAAGGGCGCACCTCACCTAATGGGTGGTTGAGTGCCGACAAAATTATATTCCCATCAATCTTATCAACAACCACCTGTCATTTTATTTCTACGGTCATTTATTTTGTATAACCTACTAACTTATTCATGAAGTCTTGGTACTAAGAGTTACAGCTACAGAAAATGTAGAGTTGGTTGTAGGCACAAAATACAAAAGCGCAGTGTAAAAATTAAACTTTTAATCGCTTTACTTACTTGTGACGTAGGTAGACGATAGAGCGTCTCGCCCCTCTACCCTTTTACTTGGCACTTGACACAAGCTTGACATTCGAAAACGGTCCTTGTGCTTTTATTTTGACGTAATCGAATTGTGGGGCATTCAGTGCTTAGTACGGGTTTTGATAGTTTACGAAACTATATGAAGTTTCGTTTCCTTCCATACATTTATTACTTGCAGCACCCCTAGCGAAAACGAGAAGAAAACCACGGTCGCTGTCAGTAAATGTATTGGATGGAAACGAAACTTCATATATAGTTTTGTAAACTATCAAAACCCATAATTAGGCCCCAGACGCTCTTTACCTCTACACGTTCATCCATCAGAACATCCATTCAATGCATCCATCTGAGTACACTGCGATCACCAATCCGCCTGCCAAGCGTGGTGATTGATTGTGGCAAATTCACCCATTAAATTCGAGGAGGCCACGTTCAGCGGTGGACATTAACAGTCTGATGATGATGATGATGATGATAATAGAAGTACCTACTTCACCACGCCTATAATGTTTTACTATTAAAACATAATATGTCCCTTTATATCTACCTAGGCAGTGTAATACTTGGAGTGATTTTCCCCGTTTCATTTACGGGTAAAGTTAGGTAGGTACCTATACCTACTCTGATTTTTAATCTTAGACAGTTTTTGAAAGAAATGTCAAGATATGCCACTGTGTGTTTAAGACACATATGATACACATACATGACACTTATACACACAGCACAGTGACATTTCTTTGTTTACAAAAATTGTCTAAGATTAAAAAAAAAAAAAAAAAAAAATATATATATATATTATTATTATTTAAATTAATAAATAATAAATAAATAAAAAAAATATAGGTAAATATAGGTAAAAAGTATAGGTAGTTCTTGATCATAGTTTGAAGACAGGATCGTGAATAAAATAATCGCAAGACATTAGACATTAGACACGCACGAAGGTTTTGCTTGATAATAAAGTTGGTCAAGTAATAATTATTAATAAGTATATTTGTACCTAACGAATTGCCTTCGATATCCAGGACGTCTACAATGCCGATTTGATAGGTATTGTAGTAAAATTATTTTAGTATTTTATCTCGGAATTAGTAAGTTGAAGTGGGAATGGGCAGGTCTTATAGCTCGCAGAACTGACAACCGTTAGGGAATAAAGGTTCTCGAGTGACTTCCACAAACCGGACGACGAGGAAAGCCCTTCGCTCGATGGACTCTAAAGACATTTATATACATATACGAGAAAAAGATAATTATAAATAAAAAAAAACCTATACCTAAATATAATTAATAATTTCGTAAGCTTCTAGTAAGTGATGCAAAACTGTTTCATGAATAGCAAGGTCAAGGTCTACTTAGGTAATTATACAATAAATCTTGCATGTTAATGCAAAATGGAAACAATGCAACAGGGCTCAATACTGAAGGACAATTCCAGATCAGAACATTTAAGGTTCCCACGTACACCTCGTAACTTTATTACGCTTCAACAATCAAAAATTTTTCTGGTTCATTTATTCAACAATCTAAAAAACTGAATAGATACTTACCTTAAGTATAGTAAGTGTCTTTTAAGTCTTATCCGATTATTATCTACAAAAGTTTGTGAAGATCTGACTTCATCATCATCATCACCAGCCTGTTTACGTCCACTGCTGGAAGAGGCCTCCCTCATTAAATACAATAAGAGGGGTTTACCATAATCACCACGCTTGGCAGCCACATTGATAATCGCAGTTTGGTTGTTAAATACTCAGGTGAATGCAGCTGTACATCCCCTGCTGTAACCCCTTAGTATGGCTTTTTGTTACATCCACGAGAGGAATCTGACGGAGGAGGAGATCTTACTTGTAGTTCTTAAATTAACACCTGAACTCGCAACTTTCTTGACTCCAAGGGAAGAAATTACGTTTTTTCTTTCCGGCTAGGTCTAGTTTTTAACTTCTAACTACTAATTAACTATTATTATTATTATTATAATCGTAAAAGACTTATAAAGGATATTCCAGATTTTTTAGACCATTAACCAGAAAAAAATAGACAGAGTTGAAGCGTAGGTAATTCAGCCGATAAATTAGACGTGGGAACCTTAAATGCAAATGCATTGTAAATGTTACAAGGTGGACATATTTTTACATTTATTTCTAGGAACAATAACCAACTAGGCTTTAATTAGGTGCCTTAGTACTTCTTTGTACTTACTTACTTAATGCTTATTAATTTGATGTGGTCTTTGTACAATCAATATACTGCCGTTTAATAATTAAACCAGTGGGCAGATTAGACTTTAAATTAAATACAAAAAGACATGTTTTTGTTAGACAATATGAGTACATAGTTATGGTACGTAGTACGTACTACCGTAACCGCATCCATCAATGTCGGTCACAAATGTTCGGAAGAAGCTACTAATAGCTAAGTACCCACAACACAGGTTTTCCTAGCTAGCGCGTACCTACTTGCAAATTAAATTCATCGCCAACATTGAATTGTTCTAATACGAGTAATTACTGTATAGATTTTAATATAATATGTATACTAGGTAAGTACCTTTAAAGCCGGGTATTCATTAGGCAAGTTCGGGCATTTGTTGCCTAATGAATACCCGGCTAAACATTGTGAAACACGGATGATAAACCGTGTTTATATGTTACCTAATGAATACCCGGCTTAATTTGTTAAGATTGTTTCACATAACGATTTGTAACAGAAAATCAACTTTTTATACTTTTGAACTTTTTTTGTCAAAATAAAGAAATAAAATATAGTTAACTGTGGTTAATGTAATAGATTTTAATATAATATGGTACTATAGGTAAGTACCTTTAATTTGTTAAGACTGTTTCACACAATGTTTAGTAACAGAAAATCAACTTTTTATACTTTTGAACTTTTTTTGACAAAACAAAGAAATAACATCTATAATACACATACACATAGCCAGGGTATTATAGGTATATAGGAAGAGCACATTCTAGAGAAAGTAACATCTACCATCTTCAAGTTCCTAGTTATTGTTTCCAAGCTATTTGTATGCTGTGAGCTTCAATAGATTTAGTTAATACGGCGCTGGTGCCAACAACAGGAAACCACTTACATAATAAGGAAATAACATAGGCTGTCGATAGAAATAGGCACGATATTCAGAGTGACTATAAATACGTTCACTGACTCTACACAAATATAAACTTCGCATGTAGTTTGGTTAAATTACATGCCTCTGGGTTAAATACCAAATTAGTTTTAAGTTGAAACCTTTAATCGTTGCTGAGGTAAAGGTTCTTGACAGACGGACAGATAGTCAGATAGACAGACTGATAGACGTACAAAAAAGTGTTAGATTTTTGCTGTTTAGGTACGGAACCCAAAAAGAGCCTAAGTACTGAAGTCAGTAGTCTGTACGGAAAGAGACGTGGGAGATGACGCCTCTGCAATAGGTACGGCTACGGTCGTGTCACGTGAGAATGGGGACCACAGAGGCCGAAGTCTGAGTTTTACCAAGCAATTTACACGTAGGTAGACACACGCAATTTACACGGATTTTTGTATGGAGTCGCCGATAACCGCCCTGAGATCCGTGTTACACTACACCATACTTCCGTGTCAATTCCTTGTTAAAACTCATACTTCGGTCTCTGAAAAAAACGTCAGCAGGGGCATTAGTCGTATGATATCAAACCACGATCATTTAAATTCTACGCCTATTCAGTTCGAAGAGTTGACTTACTTCTGCAGGGTAGGCTTCGGGATAGCGCAACATGGCCAACAACAGCACGGCAGCACTCTCGTATCCAGTCGAGCACCACCCGATGTTCTAAAATAGTCAAACAAAGCGATCAATCAAAATGATACTTGCGTTACTATCAAATTAAAAGAAGCATTCCCAAAAACCTAAACCAGAGTGCTTTGAAATAGAGTACTAAAACAAAAATATGCCTCATTAAAATGATGGATCTCGTAGTTCTTAAGATAAATGCTATGATTTATGAGGACGTCGTGGACGAGAGCAAATTAGATCTTAACGGAATATCTGAATCATTCTGCATTCATTTAGCATTACTAACACTAATTTTAATTAGAAAGTAATCTAAAAACGAATCTATAACGAATATTCTTTGTTATGGTAGAGTCTAAATTATGGCACCTTTTCCCAATTCTAAAACAAATGGTTTGACAGGTTGGGTGTTTCAATTGAACACCCAACTTCAGACTACGGCCCCTGTAGTGTAGAGATCAAATCGTGCCTTGCTATAGATAGATAAATGCTAGGGATCACTGGCGAACACCTGACGCCAACGGAGCCTTTAGTTGAGTTTTGACACAGACGTATCGATGTAGTGACACGTAGTAACACGAATTTTTGATAGTTGTCGAAACTATCAATTCGATAGTATCAAAACTCGTACTGCGCCCCCAGACGTGTTCTCGACACGTCGCGACGTTCGGCGTCGTCAAAATGACCTTTTAATGAACAAAATATTTATGACTTTGAGTGGGTGTTGTGTAAACTTGTGTACCTATATCTTATGAACTTAATTATGGTTAACAGCTCTCCATAACGAATTAAATAAATTGAATGGATTACAAACAATGAGGCAATATTACCTACATAATGAACTTAGATATGATATCTAACGCAATAAAATTAATTTAATCGCTCTTGCAATGGTTTTTTGGTTAAGATCCTACTTCACGATAAACCTGTAATGTACACCTATAGTGAGAAATTTGCCAATATAGGCGAGTGAAAATAACCACCTTAACTTACATTTATGTATGGAAGATGTTGCAACTCTTACCTAACAAACTGGTCAGCGCCTCCGCACTCCGCGATGATCATTGAATATAGATGGTACATGGCTATCATCACGACCTCTTGAGCGATCGCCTCAGCCAGCAGTCTCGCTCTCGGCAGGACCACTGCGAGGAACGCAGCTGTTGAAACAAGCTGGAAGAAAAAGCGTATCAAGTTTGTCACAAAGTAACATAAGCATAACACCCAACAGTCACATACATAGTCCAGCGGGGCGATTCTAAAACGTCGGAAACGTTTCCGATCGGATTCGTTAGTTTTTCATTTAAATGTGGTAAGTAACTAAATTAATTTTCTCTAGTAAAACACTGTAATATACAATATTTATTGTATTTTACTGTGTTTTACTAGAGAAAATTGTTGTAGTTACTTACCACATCGAAATGAAAAACTAACGAATCCGATCGGAAACGTTTCCGACGTTTTAGAATCGCCCTGCTGATCCCACACTATAGGATTCCCTGTGTCGTGGGTATGAGGAACTACGAGTCCATGGTACCATACCACCCAAACCCGGAACAAATATTTGCAGATCATGCAAACATTTGTCAACTATGTAAAATTATGTCGTTTTGACGGTCCAAACAGATCACAAATTTACACTAAATATATTTTTTGGATGATGAAAGACCCCTTACCTTTGCCTTCCTCTCTTCTAACCTATATCGCAGTCAGTGACGGATTAACCCTTAATGAAATTAAGCAATTGCCTAGGGCATCACGTCTGGGGGGGCACCAGAAGCACAAAAAAAACCGTCCTTAGGTCATCACGTCTCACTCTCACGTCACCAAAAACCACACCAAAAAAAGTTTCTAGGACTAATTTGAAAATTCGCGCGTTTTAAGTTGACATAGAGTCCGACCTAGAGTCATAACCTCGATCCCGCTTGCCAACTCGCTGCCCGCTAGTGCATTCGGCAATTTGAATGCACCAGAATTGCGATCAGCCAATCACAAACCACCCCTTCCCCGAGGGCCCCCCACCTGGCGCCCCCGAAAATCCACTTCCCACTTCACAATCATAATACTCCACTTGTAAGGTACGTTACATCTCATCATCTTATTTTACAAACAACTAATGTTTTTAGGGGGTAAAGGTTTAAAGACTGATTCTAGTTGACATACGGATAGGGGGGCTCCCAGGCGTGAATTGCTTAGGGCATCAAGTAGTCTTAATCCGTCACTGATCGCAGTAGATCTAACTAACTTTAATGTCTACTTCGCACTATGACTAGTCATAACACGACTTAGTCCCTCTACACATTAGGTACACCGAGACAAATAAAAAAGGGTAAGTAGCACTGCAGCGTGCCCTCGCATCTCCCACACCTATTTTCTCTCCGGACGACATCAGAAAATACAGAAACCGGGTTTACTCCCATTTTCTGTATATAGTGATAAGACCACTAAGGTGTGCACCATGATGTTCTAATTCCGTTCATGATTCAGAACTTGCAAATTCCTGAGAGGAAAAACCATGCTCGCAATTAACTTCTTAGATTGGAGTCAACTCATTGAATCATTATTTCCGCTAAATGTGTCTTGTGACGAATTTACCTTATATTTTTCGATGACGAAATTACCATAGGATGAAAGACTCATTCATAACCCATTGTTACAAATAAGCTTTGTTTCCAACTCAACTTGTACGCGTATTGGCTAGAAGGTTTTTATTCCCATCATCATCCACAGCCCGATTTCACCAATAGGTCTCTGATCATGCCACCCACCACAAATTCTTCATCAAAATTACGGGGCACTATCAGAAGAAATCAACCAATGACTAATTCAGCAGTGACTCATTTTCATGACGGCCAACGATTGTTTTATTTACTGCTTGATAATCAAAAAATCCCTTTTAATATCAATGTAGGTAGAGTCAATGCCGTGGTGTGTCCGGCCTAAGATATACCTCTAATTGACTCATCTTTCTTCGTGGATGTCGTAAGAGCCGACTAAGGGGTTGTATGAGGAGATGGGCAGCATTCACCTGAGTACTTAACACTAATACTGCAATCACCATGAAGGCCTCGTCCAGCAGTGGACATCTAACGGCTGATGATGTAGAGTCAATTAGGTCAAGAACAAAAATACAACTAACGGACCAAACGTTGATTACGACAAAAATTTATTCAAAGAGATTATGGCGCAATTATTGGCGTCGTAACATTTCACAAAGGTTTCTTGTTTCAAGTCAGCAGTGAGTGGTAGCGTATCTATCGTCTACTACTGAACACGCCTTCTCATCTTAAGGTTGAAGTTTTAATGGATACAAGCCTGAACTGAGTCTTGTCTTGTGTAAGTTACCGTTGCTCCAAAAAAGAAGCTCAAACGGAAAACCACGAAATATTTTTTACACAGTACCAAAAATCATGGGATATATCGACTGCCTACAAATCCTCGTTACTGAACCCTGTTGTAGCAGTCTCTCAAGGAACCCAAGCAGCATGAGCACCGAAACGGTTTTGTCGACGGAAGAGTGGAGAAAATTACATTTAAATGTAGACTGGCTAACATTTCTACAGTCTCGAGAATATGAATGAAGTGAAAGAGAAGTTTATTTCTGTCTCTACGTTGTCAAGCAGGACGGACATAATTTTGTAGGTATCTTTGACATTTAGGTCTGTGTCTATCCTCGGAAGAGAAGACTTGGAAATGTTGCTGATGGGAAACATGATGATAAATGTTCACTAGATTTCTTGGAATTTATTGTTTTCTGCGTATATAGCTGTGGTTTGCTGTATCTAAAACAATTTCACAAACTAGAGTCGACCTTGCTATGTCGCTCGCTATTTGCAGGGTGTCGCAGGGTTTCGCAGTGTCATCACTAAAATAGCTCCAAAAACACTGTCAACCAATTACCAAAGTAAAGTAATTTGATAGCGATATTATACCTGCGTTGTTTACTTTTAATTAGAACACCGGAATTTGAAATCTATTACCTCCTTTTTACCTAGTACCTTTTTAGTGGGGAGAAAGTTTGGTATCTATTGTGGCGGAAATTACATTTTGTCCTAGATACATACTTTCATTTGTTTTACAGGTTTTGATAAAAGCCAAATACCTAGGTAAGTACAGTACCAAATTAATTAAAAAGTAAATAAGTAGGCAGAAGTATGTACCTAAGAAGATACTGGTAAAATGTAGTAGGAGTTACTTAATTTATTAGAATGAGTTTTAAAACCTGTCCGTAAAAAACTTCAGAACAATAATAGCCTAGAACACGGAAGAAATTAAATAGTTATAAAACATTATGGTTTTTGTTACTTTTTATTGCCTTTGTTGAATAATATTAGTGTTTCGTTGCGCGTGTCGCGTGGCTATGACCACGAGGGGGCTATTTCCTTACAGCTTACTTACTAACAGCCTTTCTTTTTTTTACTAACAGCCTTTCTTTCATTTGGGCATAGTACCTACTATATATATTCTGTGATTTAGGCGAGTCACTCAACATAAAAAAATATTGTGTTCACCGAATCCACGTCAGTTAGTTTTTTTGTAAAATGGTATTATTAAAGTGAGTGGTAACAATAGAGTTACTTCGTATTACTTATTTATATAAGCCTACGTCCCGCACTCCCGCGACAGTAATTTTTTTTATACTTAATAGTTATCAAAGAGACGGTCACGAGTTCAATCTCTGGTTGGTAATTTTTGGGATGTCATAAAATGTTAATCATTTACAATTCAGTAACTACATTGCTATGTAGGAGTATTGGACGAGTTGGTGATACAGTTTTATCTTTATGTGAAATAACTAATTTTTTTCGTAATCAAAATAGTTAAGTATGTGTGCTCGACCAGGCATTGAAGTCATGACCGTTGTTTACTAGCTAATAAGAACATCATAGGAGAAATTTAAGAATTTTGTGTCGGCTCTTCTCCATTTTGAATGACCTAAATTCCCCTCAGTATCTGAAGTAGTACTTTTTTATCCGAAACCCACGAGTTTAATCTGAGGTCCAACGATACACTCCACCTGGCAACTGCAGTGCATGCTTCTACTTTTCGTGGCCACTCTTTCGAAGTGGTGGCATTGGGTTCATGGAATGAACCCTCTGAATATTAAAAAGTAATCCCGCCTCTATCATGTTCATGAGTTCGTTTTAATATTTCTACTACCTACTTATAACACCCAACAGTCACATACCTAGATACATATCCTGATAACTTACATATATACCTATATAAACACACATATATATATTTAGTATAATAATATACCTATATCTTTATTATTATTATAATATAGTATGTAAGTTAGTTTAAAAGCAATCTTTTGTATTAAATTTAGAGCACGCCAACCACTGTTTTCATCGTCTTGGATGACTGGCAGAAAATGGTCCTCCATTTGTACAATTTTAGTTGGACAATAAATCAGCGCTCTATGAAATATGCGTAAGACTCTACTAGGTAAAACCCTTCGTAACCTGTGAGTTAAAGTGCTTGGTATTTTATGAAAGTAAGTGTTGTAGATTCCACTGACACCATAGCGCCTTGGACATTCTCAGCTCAGTTAAAATAGGTATAGTGGGGCGAGGTGCTGCAATCGTCGTCTCATTGCATCACAATCCGAGCTAAGTTTGCGTAATAATGACCCGCGTAACATACCGCAGCATGTTTACATAAAAATAAACACGTAAACAGATTTTTGACTGAGAATACAGGATTAACATAGCTCTCAGAATTCAAGTTGAAATGGCAATGTCCAGGCCGCATAGCTCGCAGAACTAACAATCGCACACAACACACGCAACAGAACTAATGGTTCTGGAGCTCCACGAACTAGTCCCTGATACCCACGACATAGGGAATCCTAGTGTGGGATTATGACTCTGTATCTATGTTATGGGTGTTATTAGCAAACGGCAATGGGAAACGCAACAATGGGAATCATTTTAGCAGCCTTAGCGCTATCTAAATATGAAACTTGAATAGGGGAAACTTCTTGACCTAAATATTCCTCCTTTCAAGTTTTAAAAGATTTATCCAGCTCCAAGGATGCCATAATTATCCCCATTTTTGCATTCCCCATTGCCATTTTCTACTGTCATTTGGGGGGGTAGGACGACTGTAAGACGGCCCCCACTCGTAAGACCGAGAAGTCAATGAATGGAAGCGGCTCAAGATCGTTAATTGTGGCATTCTTTGAAAGGCCAACAGTGAACTTTTTTCGTCTTATTGATGATACCATAGAGCTAAGTATCCATTTAGAAAGGTTACAGTGTCATACATGGAATGTTCCAAAATCTGTTTCAGACATCGTTTTATCCCTCGGTTTTGGCAGGGAACCTCTAATGTAGTAAGGTAACCTACATAGCACCGATAGCTCTGATCACTACAGAAGCCAGAAGTGAGCACCGTTGATAAGAACTTACTGGGTATACAGCCAACACGACGCCAACATTAACTGAGCACTGCTTCCAATGTCGAAGTGCTGAGCGCAGAGTGAAGATATACAGCACATACGTCACAAGCAGCACTAGTAGCTCCACGGACCATAGCGCCCAGGCGTATGACTGAAGAGCTGTTAACAAAAAAAAGTTAATAAATAGGTTAAGGTGCCTAATGTGGCAGTGGCGGTCAGGTTTTTTTTTTGATATGCTTCTATTTTCAACCCTGTCATAAATAGAACATTATTCACTGAGGGGAGAAAGTGACCGATTCCCAACGAATCGAGGTGGGGATCGCACTTTCTTCCGAGTGATATATTGTGCTTTATACTATACAGGAAGAAAATAATAGTACTTTCTAACATAGAATACGAAGACCACAAGGTACTTTTCCACAAAAACAAGACATAAAACCATATAAAACATTTTCAGAAAAAGAAAGAGCATTTTTCTCGCTTTTTCACTGTAAAAAATCATCATAGGTCTTACACAAAACTTAAAAAAAAGTTTTTTTGATGTTCTTGTGGATACAAAATTAAAGCACATTTTTCTCGCTTTTCCACTGAAAAAAATCATCATAGGTCACAAAACTTAAAAAAAAAAAAACGGTTGTCTGTAAAGTCGGTTTACTGACGATAGTTCAACGTGTCAACGTCGTTATTGTGCTTCTTTGTCGCTCGTTCCGCGCTCGCGCGCATGCGGCGTTACCGCATGCGCTTCGCGCATGCGCATATATATAGCATATATAGCGCATGTGCTAAGCGCATGCGCATGCACATAGCGCATGCAGTGACGTGAGTGCAGCGTCACCGCATGCGTTTTGCGAGGTGACGCATGACGAGGTAACGACGTATGACGAGGTAACGACGCATTAGCCATGTTTTTTCGAGCGTGCAGCCGGCTCCATCGATTTATAAGACGTTTACACGTCAAAAAAATGATTTTTCTTGTGGACGCAAATTGAAAATTATATCATTAAAACAAAAGAAAGCGCGGCGCGCGAGTTTCACTTGTTAGTTTTTTTTTTTTAAACTGCCTTAATTTTCCGGAAACTTAAGCGGCCAGTACCATTTTGCGAGCTTGGTGATAAAAAAATATTTGGGCATAAAACAGCACGTTATCAATGGATTTACCCACAGTTTTTTTCCCACTCAGCACGTTAACAATGGGATTTTCACTTTACACTTTTCCCTCCAGCACATATACACTCGAGAGCAATGAATCCGGGTCACTTAAAGAATGTTAAAAATCTCGGAAACTAAAAATGATAGATTAATGCAATAAATTGTATTTAATAGACAATGTAATACTCCTTAAATGAAGGTAAAAAAAATATGAGTCACCATACATTTTATTAACACAAAATTACATAAAGAAAAAAACTGCTGATCTCTCCTTAAAACAAAAATAGGAAACATGAAATTTTTTAACTTTATTACGATTTTCTTGAATTTTAATACTTCGTATTGCCTCCTCGTGCTTCCATTACTGCGTTTACGCAGAAAAAAAACAACAAAAAAACAGAAATCAAACAATGATAAATGACAGATTACAAACAAAAGCAAAACCAAATGCTGTAATTTCGTAGTTCCATCTTCGAAAGTGGCCCTTTTTCAAATTTGATTTTTTTATGATATAACTTTACAATAACTAAGAAGTTTTAATACCTTCATTTAAGGAGTATTACATTGTCTATTAAATACAATTTATTGCATTAACCTAGCATTTTTAGTTTCCGAGATTTTTAGGATTCTTTAAGTGACCCGGATTCATTGCTCTCGAGTGTATTTGTACAACAATAATGACGTACTCTCCCTCATTTTTTTTTATATTCTATTTTGTTGGTCAATCTTATTAACTATTAACTTAGTACTACTTATAAACCCTCAATTAAAAAGAGGGATGTTAGGTAGGTATAAGTTTGACCATAGCTTGTTTGTTGTCTGTGGCCTCTCATAGCTTCGGAACGGGTGCTCTGATTTCAATGCGGTTCAATGGTGTTCTCAAGATGGTTCTTAGCTATGTTTGGTGAGAAGTTTTTATTAACGATAAGACCGGTAAAAAAAAGACTTGTCAGTTAGATCGAAAGAGAAGAGGTTTTTCCAGGAGTAAAAAACGAGATTACCATTTCCATGACAGACTGATGCTCCTCCTCCATTCGGTAGTTGATGGTCGTTGATGGTTCCTCCATCAACGTTTTCGGTGCTGCTATGTCCGAGCGTCATAGCCCAGGGGTGCGATTTTTGAGTTTCAGCGAGTGCCTTTCCACCAGAGGTGAGTGAGGATGCGTATCGAGGGATGTGTTTGTTCCAATTCCAAACCAATTCATTTATCTAGCCTCGCTTAGCGCATCTCCACATCTTTGCAGCGTTCTACAGCCTCGCTACGCATCCTCGCACCGCTCATCTACCTCGCAATGCATCTTTGGTGGCAACGCAGCCAAAACGTCAGTAAAATTGCCGATTATCCCCAAGTTTCAAATTTCTATTATGAAACTCATTAGTGACTGAACTTGTTATACCTTTGATATCAATACAGATGCCTCCTTCAGTAAATTTCCTGGAAAACAGGGATTTGCGGCCTTTTTAATGATATGTAGTCATTCAGAACATGTAGACATTAAAAAAACGCACCCCAGATAGCTACCTTAGCGTGTTGCAAAGGATTTGTTTATAACACCGGTGACAGTACGTAGTTTGTTCTCGTGTAACACCTGTGTACCTACCAACCAACTCCAGGTGCCTTTATAGACATCGAAGGAGCGTTTGACAAAACCTCATTCACTAGCATACATCAAGCACTGGAGGGATATGGCGTCGCTCCAACGCTTGCAGAGTGGATAGACAATATGCTGAAATACAGAGCTATACAGTTCACAGTCAACACGACCACCAGAGGCATAGTGGCCAGAGGCTGCCCACAGGGCGGTGTTCTCTCGCCACTTTTATGGAGCATAGTCGTAGACGAGCTCATCCGAAAACTGAATGGCCGCGGGCTATTCACGGTGGGATACGCAGATGACCTTGCCATTCTTGCGACGGGATGCTTCGAAAATATCTTATGCGACCTCATTAGCTCTGCCTTTAGAACAATCGAAACCTGGTGTACAAGCCATGGTTTATCAGTTAACCCTACAAAAACTGAACTCATTATGTTCACACACAAAAGAAACTTAAGGAATCTTAGACTCCCGAAGCTATTCAACACTGAAATAAGATTAACCAACGAAGTCAAGTATCTAGGGGTCATACTGGATAACAAACTTCTATGGAATAAGCACCTTGACCACAAACTACAACGAGCATGTGCAGCTTTCTTTCAATGTAGCAGAATGCTCGGGAAAACTTGGGGGCTTTCTCCAAAAATAACATTGTGGCTTTACACAGCCGTAATTAGACCGACACTTACATACGGAGCAATCGTATGGAGGACCAGAACTGAACTAAGCACCGTGATTACTAAGCTGCAGCGATTTCAGAGACTCGCATGCTCTGCAATCACGGGCTGCATGAGAACAACACCGACAGCCGCCCTTGAGACCATTCTGGGCCTACCGCCGCTCGACTTCTTCATACAGCAGGAAGCAACCATGGCCGCTATCAGACTCAAGCACCTAGGATTGTGGGGAAATACTAGGAGTTTGCACGCATCCATCCTAGACAGAGCGATAACTTACGAACCGCTATTAGCCGCCCCGTGTGATAAGATCCGTAAACAACACATATTTCGGAAACACTACCACATACAGCTCTACGAAGACCTAAGAGATCAATCAGGAATCAGCGAGGTCCGTGTCTACACTGATGGCTCAAAAACCATACAGGGAACTGGCGCTGGAATACACTCGCTTGATCTCAACATTAATATATCATTAACGCTAGGCACACACAGTTCTATTTTCCAATGTGAATGCGTGGCCATCACCGAAGCCGCCACCGCAATGAGCAGGAGAGGGATCACAGACTACAATGTAAGGATCCTCTCCGACAGCTCAGCAACTCCAAGCTCGTTTACGAATGTCACCTGGCCCAGCTCAGTGCCCAGTAGCAGCTCAACGTGAACAAATCCTCAACAACCCGACGTCACTCCCCCCCCCCCCCCCAGGAAACTTCTGTGCTTCTGGACGGAGTTAGGCTGGCTAACTATCTAGCTAGTTTACTCTCACGCATAATGGACCATCCATAGAGTTCGAATGCGGAAAAGGGAGTTCTTTAACATTAACATTAACCTGTGTACCTATCTTATGTGAATATATCTATATATAATCTTTAGATATAAACTGGATAAAACTGTGTTTCTTGCCCAATCAACACTACCACTCGTTCTTCCAAAACACTTAAGCTCTATCTATTTCCTAATCCTGCACTATTTTATATCTACTACTATCATACTAATGAGTGTCCTAGGTAAACAAAATACTGATTGCAAATTACTACGTATAGTGTGTCAGTAAACCTACTAGGTACTACCTACCGCCCGCCACAATCATATGTGATGATATCAGCACGTCTAGTACGGGTGTTGATAGTTTTCAAAAACTATATGAAGTTTCGTTTCCTTCCATACATTTACTGACAGCATCCTTAGTTTTCTTCTCGTTTTTGCTAGGGGCGCTGCAAGTAAATGTATGGAAACAAACAAAACTTCATATAGTTTCGTAAACTATCAAAACCCGTACTAAGCCTCCAGGCGTCAAACGATTAATGAGGCCCGAAGGCTTAGGTTTGATTTCACCAACAAATAACAGGCGATTAAACAACTGTTAAGTCTAACCAATGCTTTTTGACAGGTGTTTTCATAGATTATCTGTCACCTTGACCAATGGTTAGATTTAACAAGACATTTACTAACTAACAGAGTATGGTGAAATTGGCTCTTAGTCAATCAACATCATAAAATGAATAAAAATCTATTGTTATGCAATGTTATTGTTTATGCTCATTATTCTCAACAAGTCGCGAAATGCAAAAGTACAGTCAAGATGGCAAATGCACAAGCAGTACAACGCCAAAAAAAAAAGTAAAAAAAAAAAGAAGAAATTTGTGTCTATTTTCACCGACCAATACATATTTTACGAGGAGCTCTATGCATTTCAAACTTAAAAGTTTATATTACAAACAGTAAGATTCGTCATGCCTATAGCATCAAATGCGTCCGTTTGATTAATTTGTGAAATTATATTACTTACTTACTTAGCTTAGTGTTTTGTGCCTAATAAAGTTAAAAAGTCTGAAAGAAAATGTAGCAGCCTCCTCATTTTCATTCAATAACAGAAAGGAACGTCCCAATTGTGCGCTAGTTGCCACTTTACTCATGGTATCTTCTTCATCAGCCGGTAGATAAGACCATCCACTGCTGGATGAGGCCTCCCCGCATAGTATGCATAGCGTGCAATGGGGGGATTTACCATAATCACCACGCTTGGCAGGCGATTTGAAAAATAAATAAACAAAAAACGCAAAATTTACATAAAAATCAAAATAAAAAAACCACACCTTTCTCAAAATATGTGTACTTATACTATGTAAAGATACGACCTATACGAAAAAGCAAAAATAAAATACCTACCAGAATTATACTCTGAACAATGTGTAAAACTAGCTTAACATGCGTGAACACAATATCATACAGTAATATAGGTAAGCCTACTAGCCACTATTCTGAAATAACTTTAACTCACATACCTACTAATGTTACCTTGTCATACAAGAAGCGGTTAAAATCACTCAGGTCTCACTAAAGAATCTTACCTAAGTATAATAGGATTTGTTTGTACCAACATAGTCTTTCATGATTACGAATTTGCGATCGATATAACGTAAGAAGAAACAGAGCTTGAAAGCATGCAACACGAATGCAACAATAATGCATGAATGGGCATAGTATTAGAACACCACAAATACTTTTTTCCTTTACTAACTTTATTTTAATCTTTCTTGTTTCGAGGCGCACAGTCGTGTAGGTATCTGAAATTCGTGGCGCAATAAATTTATCCTAACATCAACTAACATCAGGCAGGGTGTAGAACCACAAACAAAGAAAAATAATACCCTACTTCCTGGTTCCGTACCCAAAGGGTAAAACGGACCCTATTACTAAGGCTCCGCTGTCCGTCCGTCCGTCCGTCTGTCACCAGGCTGTATCTCATGAACCGGCGTGATAGTTAGACAGTTGAAGTTTCCACAGATGATGTATTTCTGTTGCCTCTATAACAACAAATACTAAAAAACAGAATATAATAAATATTTAAGGGAGCTTCCATACAACAAACGTAATTTTTTTGCCGTTTTTATAGATAATGGTACGGAACGGAACCCCTCGTACGCGAGTCCGACTCGCACTTGGCCTGTTTATTTGTTATTTAACCTATTGTGTCCCGCTCGCTGCTGGTGCAATTTTAAGCATATTGGGTTCAAACTGCCCAAGACGAAGACAGGCTTTATTCCAGAGGAGTAGCATACTCTACTTTTCACACCTGCGAATGTCTGCGAGACAATAAAAAGCCAGAGCTTGTTTTGATTTTTGCGGTAGTAGATTATTAATAATCTCTAAAGCGTCTGTTTTTATAAACTCTGGAGTAAAATCACTATCGCTCGTACGCTAGTAATATATAATGTCAATGATCGCACGAGATTTTTTATCAACATGAATATTGCAATAAAATTCACTGAGTCTTTTGTTTCACATTCTTTGCAAACGCACCTTTTTCTTTTTTTTTTGAGTTCTGCTTATGGTGGCCAGTTCGATTTTCGAACAAACCTCTTTACTTAGAGTTTTCCACGAGTTTCCACTCGAATTTGACGTTCCAAATTCAAATCACTTTATTCCCTAGGGATTTTGTACAACTTTACCTGCTCGACAATGTCTAATTACATATCATACAACCTCAACGTAAAGTTAAGCATTGTCTCTCTAGGGATATAAAGTTGTATGAAACTCCCTAGGGATTAAAGTGATTTGAATTTGGAACATCAAATTCGTGTGGAAACTCGTGGAAAACTCCAAGTAAAAAATGCCCATTGGCATTGAAAAGAGGTTTGTTTGAAAATCGAACTGGCCACCAAAAGCAGAGCTTAGAAAAAAAAGAAATAAGCGCGATTTTAAAGAATGTGAAACAAAAGAGATGTTAGGTTAGGGCTGTGTTTTTCAGTGAAATTTATTGCAAAATTCTAGTAATATATAATTATGTCAAAGGCAATATAATTGTTAACAAAAAATGTCGAGCGATAATGATTCTACTCCAGAGTTCATCAAAACAGACGATACTTATTTTATGGAGCCCTGGCTTTTTATTGTCTCGCAGTAGGTGTGAAAAGTAGAGTATGCTCCTCTGGAATAAAGCCTGTCTTCGTCTTGGGCAGCTTGAACCCCTCGCTTCACTCAGGACTCTATATAACTCTGTCAATTCTATATTACTGAAAACGATTTAGGTGACTTCTCATTCACGAAACGGCCCCCCAATGAAGGTAGCGTAAGGGGTGTGCTGCAACTTCACTAAGCGCTACGCCCCCGGCTTATGCCTTCAACACTTCCACTCTTGGAGCATAGGTTTCGCTCTTGCGCCTCCACCCTCAGCCAGCCGGTTTTAGTACTATACTTATAAATCTGTGCAGCCGGCTTAGCTAAGCCGAGGGTAAGGGATCTCTGTTGACCACAGACAGGGAGTAATGGCGCGCGGAGCTCCACGGTGTCTCCACTCACCGAAGCGTGCGTGCGGTATTATCATTTTTAACCGACTTCCCCAAAAAAGGAGGAGGTTCTCAATTCGGTTGTATTTTTTTTTTTTTTTTTAATTTTGTTACCGCATATCTCCTGCGTTTATGAACCGATTTGGAAAATTCTTTTTATGTTTGAATAGATATACTTCCAGATTGGTCCCATTTTTTTCAGAATCCAAATCTGATGATGGAATCCATGAGGAATTGAGGGAACTCCTCAAATATTGTAGGCATATATATATGGCGATTTTACTATTTTCAACAACAAACCAAGCATTTGCATTCAAAAAGTATAATAATCCTTTCACCACTATGGTTCTTTCATCATTTTTTTTTCAACAAATATTTTTTCGAATAAAATGGCGGAAGTCGGTTTTTTAAATGAAAAGTTATTATTTTTATTCTTTCTTTAAATAAAGATCATTCATTGTTTTCCGACATCAAAATAAGTAAAAACTTTGGCAGTTTTTTTACAAGGCTTTCGGCTTTCTGTGCCTACCTATATATACTTATCTGTAGAACAGAGACCGGTTAGCCCGGTACCTTTGCTTGCTCTATTTCTTTAGCTGTTCGAAACTAAAGCTATATCTACTAGGTATATTATACAACATTAAAAAGTCCCAATCGCTCAAAGTTTGGAAAGTGGCATAGACTACTGCACGCACGCCCTTGACTTTATTGGATGAGTTGAGTAACCCCTCGAGTTCGAAATTTGAGGCCAACAAGTCACAAAGCGGCCCTTTTTGACAACTTGAGAAACCTTGTACCTACGAAGGTACCTAGTTTCTCAAGTAGGTACCTAGTTCGTATTAAGAATCACCCTACCGCGTTTTTATGCCCATAAAAACTAAATGCCACGGTGAACACTTTTGGCGTGATTGTTAATAATTAATAAAATTGTGAAAATGAAATCATTATCATCAGCTGGTTGACATCCACTGCTGGACGAAGACTCCATCTAATGCAATGTGGATTTGCCTTCGTCACTCTTGGCAAATGGATTAGTGATCGCAGTGTTGAGTGTTGGTGGTGTATCCTATTCGGGTTATAGCGGGCGATTCTAAAATGTCGGAAACGTTTCCGATCGGATTCGTTAGTTTTTCATTTCGATGTGGTAACTAAAACAATTTTCTCTAGTAAAACACAGTAATATACAATATGTATTGTTTTTTTACTGTGTTTTACTAGAGGAAATTGTTTCAGTTACTTACCATACCACATCGAAATGAAAAACTAACGAATCCGATCGGAAACGTTTCCGATGATTTAGAATCGCTCTGCTAGTCGGGTTTCCTTATACGGGAAAAGACGGAGCCCCTGGTCTAAGAACAAGTAGGACTCACCACGGCCAGCCAAAAAGTGAAATCAATTCTTGTAGATTTTCAAATCAAATCAAAATGTTTGATCCATGTTGTACAAATGGATAAGTTACAGTTTCAACATAAGCCCGGGTTGGGCACTGGCAATATAAGTAACATTTCTAGGTGGTAAACATTATTTGCTACAATTTATTTTATACTGTTATGGTTTCACAAATGCATTACGTAGGTAGTATATGCATATCTTGAATACTTAATTAGAAAACCGCGCTATACCTAACTTACCAACAAACAAAGTTTGTGATATAATTGTGATTATAATATGTGTCATTAAAAGGGTGTGTTTGTTTATATAAATAAGGTAACTAGCCTTTTCATAAGTAATATAACATAACACCAAATAAATTGAAAATGAACAGAGCCTGTAACCTACTTATGTGGTTTAAAATATTAAATGAAAATTTACCTGCTAAATATGTTCCAAAATCTGGTTGAATTGTGTAGCTATGGCACAACAGCGTCGTATTTATTGCGTTATTCATTTTAGGAATGGGTTTTTCTGCACTTATGTGGCGGGCAGCAAGGACCCTGCTGTCGCTGCTTGCTTCACTGAATATATCCATTTTCGCAGAATATTTATTTTGCTAATTCAGTGGTCGAAATAAACTTAAGTTTAATTTATAACATCGCGATAAACCACCTTTACGAGATTTTAAGAAGTTCGCGCGCATTCCAAGTGACGTAACGATCGACTAGTGAGGCCAAAGCATTTGTGTATACTGAGTGACTGAACGAAACGGACCGGACGCACAGAGACTGACTGACTGCCAGTGCGCTAGACGCCAACGCGGGCGGCAAAAATCGTAGCCATACCATCACCAATGTACCATACCTACCATTCAAAATCATGGAAGCCGTGTGCTGTGTTGCTTGCGTTCACTTTCTTTCGAGTCGACATTTTATAGGGCCGTCTAGCGTCTGCGCCAAACTAGAGGGTGTTTTAAATACGATAATGTTGTCCTCGATGACAAATACAATACTAAAGCGAGGCAAAGGCATTGAATTGTTTAGTGACTCACTAAACAATTCAATGCCTTTGCCTCGCTTTAAAGTACGGTTTCGGTATTATCTTATCGATTTTCGTCTGACTTGATAATAATCTTGATTAATACCTACGTACGCTAGGTAGGTACCTACAGCCAGATAGAGTTTAGATATTTCGTAAGTACCTATTCTACATAGGTGTACCTAGGGATCTGTCAAGGCTGATTTTTTATATGTTGCACTAGTTTGGTAAGCAATTGTTTGAAGTTGGACCAATGATAATATTTATAATGATAATAATAATAATATTGTTTTAAATACTCATTCAAGCACACTATAAGAATTAGAGGGTTCCCAACGAGTAATAACGAGTAGTTACTGATAGATCCCTTGGTTATGGTCCTTTGTACTTTGGAGTTAGGTACAGAACCTTTTCGAATTACTAATAGATCCTGTGACGAACTTGCTATTGCAGTAGCACAGTCAGCTAAAATTCAAAGAGTAATGATATTGGAATATCTTTCATAAGAAAAAGTTGTTTTGGCTCAATATTTGTAAATTCAAGTTCTCGAATGAAAAATTTTAAATGAAATTTCTCGAATGAAAAACCTCGAATGAAAAATCTCGAATTAAATTAAGTAGTTACTGGAAAAAAACTCTTTTCAAATTTCTCGAATAAAAAATCTCAAATTAAATTTCTCTAATGAGAAATCTTTAATTAAATTTCTCGAATAAAAAAATCTAATTAAATTTGTAGAATAAAAAAAAATTAATTCAATTTCTCGAATGAAATATCTCGAATTAAATTTTGTCGAATTTATCTCGTCTAAAAAAATCACAAATTAATGAAAAATTCTAGAAATTTTGTTCAAAATTTCTAGAATGAAGTTTCTTAAATTCAATATCACAAATTAAATTTCTAGAATGAAACTCGTATGCAAAATCTTAAGTTAAATATAATCATCATCAATCCTAACATAATGCATAGTAAATAATTGATATTCATACGAAACTTGGAATTCAAGATTTTTCATTCTAGATTTTTCGTTCGAGATACCTTTTCGTTCAAGATTTTTCGTTCGAGATTTTTTCATTAGAGATTTATCATTTGAGTGTTTTCGTTCGAGATTTTCATTAATAATAATAATAATAATTTGTTTATTAATCAGATTTCACACAGATTACTATTTTATTCAAATGTCATCCATTTTGTTAGCAATTACGTCTTAAAAATAATATTAGTAAGTATACAAAATTATAATAAATAGCAAACATATTAATTTAAATTCAGTCACATTAAAAGTAGTCAATATATAATTATGTCAGGTACTTATTGAGTCACAAGCTGGGCGACTGGCTGATGATTCGAAACCCAGTGAGCTATAATGCCGGAATTAAAATTAAAATGGTCTGCCACAACGGCCAGCATGCTGTTAGAACTATCGCGGACGCGACTCATCATTGATAAAATAGAATAGAATAGAAAACACTTTATTGCACACTACATTAAAAATTAAAACATTAAAAACAATCATAATTATAGTTATACGTATGGAAGTACAATGGGCGGTCTTATCGCTAAGAGCGATCTCTTCCAGACAACCTTGGGATGGACTGGAATTGATGAGAACGAACCAGGACGGTGGTGTAAAACCAATAAAAGTATATGCATACATACGTTGTAATCAATAAAATAAAAATACCTATATAACTTAACTACACATACATAATACATATAAATACATAAAAATACAAATAAAATATATCTATATATATATATATATATATATATGTCTCTATGTCAGAATCATCACACATATCCTAAGTAACCCAGTGACCCAAGTACTTAAACCACTTAACCCAAGTGAGAGGAGCTCCCCCTAGTGAGACCGGAGAGACAGCATAAGTCTTGCTTCCGGCCTTGAACAACATTACCTCACTCTTCTTAGTATTATACTTGAACCCATGAGTCACCGAATAGGATTCACAAATATCCAGCAACCGCCTGAGAACACTGATTGAAGGGCTCAGCAGAACCATGTCGTCTGCGTAGCTCATGTTGTTAACAACGGTACCGTTAATCGAGCATCCGACTTTAGTTCTGCTGAGCTCCTCAATCAAACGATTGATGTACAGATTGAAGAGCCTTGGGGATATGATCCCCCCTGCCTCACACCGCACCTCAATACATACTCATCGGAATACGAGCCCGCCCATCGAACCATGTTGCTTTGATTTTCATACCAGTATTTAAATATATACACCAGATCTTTTGGCAGACTAGTATCACACAACAATTTTTCTCAAAGCACGTTATACGAGACGAGGTCAAATGCCTTTGACAAGTCCAAGAAGCAAGCATAAACGGGCATTTTTTTGCTGGTATAATATTGAACAGTATGCTTGAGACTCAAAATAGCTGACTCTGTCGATAGCCCAGGCTGGAACCCAAACTGCGAATCACTCAAGCTTAAGTGTCTTCTTAGATGTTTATCAAGCAGACCGTCCAATACTATTGCAATAATAGTCGCCAGCGAAATAGGTCTGTAATTGGAATTGCTGACAAGTCCAATTACAGACCTATTTCGCCTATATATATTTATTTTTATTATGCCTCTGAAGGCATCGCCTGTTCTGTTTTTTATAATAGGAACTACAACAGTTCGCATAAGATCCAATGGTAGATAAGAGTGTGCAATACCAAAGTTATACAACATGGCCAATACTCTTGGTAAGTGACACCCCGCATAAAGTAGGGGGGGGTATTGCCTATTAAACTGGTAATCGCTTTTCATTACAATTTTGAAGTACAATGCGCTGCATGTTTTAGCTTTTTTTTCAAGAGCAGAAATATTCTAAACATAAAGCGCAATGTACCTTAAAATTGTATTCGAAAGCGATTACCGTTTGATAGACAATACGGGGGCTGGTGCCCATCATGCCCGGGTGATTTGCCACGTTTCATATCTCTAATAACAGCACTAACATCTTTAGCAGTAATATGAACATGTGCATCGGGCAGACCTTTCTCAGCAACTGGCACCCGAAGAGATGCACTGTCTAACAACGGATTGACTTGAAAATGCTTCTTAAACACATTAGCGATACTAACCGGATCACTTACACCATTCATGCTCACAGGCAAGCTCGCCCGCGGATTAAGCTTATTAGTGTGCTTCCAAAAACCACCAAAGTCTTTAGCAGAGTGATGTGTGGCCAAAATGTCCATTTGTATCTGCTGCTGATTATTCTGACACCACTTCAACCTGGACTTGAGGCTTTTCTGGTTGCACGCATTATATCATATGTCCGTATGTGAGCTTCCCACACTCAGCCCACATTTGAAAAGCATGACGAGCCTCCCCATGAGCCTGCCGGACATGTTTGTTCCAGCCAACAACACGGGCTCGTTTCCTAGAATTGCTCTCAGCACAACATGAAACTGCTGCACTACTCAATATGCTAACAATTTTTTTGTACATATTATTTATGATGGCATGGTGCTCTTGATCACAGCACATTTTACCACTACATTTAATAAGTACATCAGGAAAATCTACATCCTTTAATAAATTGTTACATGTCATTCTATATTCCTCAATTTGATGGTCATTTCGGTTTCCCCATATAACTTTATTACATGAGATGATTAGAGATTTTTTATTTGAGATTTTTTCATTCGGGGTTTTTCATGCAAGATAATTAATTCGAGATTTTTAGTTCATTTGAGATTTTTCATTCAAGATTTTTCGTACAAGATTTTTCATACGAGATTTTCCATTTGAAATTTTTCGTTCAATGATTTTCATTAGAGATTTTTCATTTGAAATTTTTCACTCAAGATTTTTTATTTGAGATTTTAATTCGTGATTTCTTTTTAAATTTAATTGATATTATATTTTAACATGCATAAAGGTAGATATTTGGTTTTTTGACTGTACCAAACTTCTACAAAAACCCACACGGGATCTATTAGTAACAAATACCCTCCGTCCCATAAAATAATCATTTTGAACAGATCCCTTGGTCACAGTCACAGTCACAGGATCTATCAGCAACAAAATTGTAAGCATAAGATGGCATAAGGGATATATTAGTACAAGGGATCATTTGCTATACAAGATCCGTGTAGTGCTTCTTTTTTGCTTCCACACGCCCGTTGCTTTGTTACATTTGATTTGTTGACAAGGACCTCTGAGGACATCAACTCGATTCAAATTTTTACTTGCGTTTTTCTAGCAGTTTTCTAGAATTTAGATTCAATTACCGTACCTATACTCAGTGGCGGATTAAGACTACTTGATGCCCTAAGCGATCACGCCTGTGGGCCCCCCTATCCGTATGTCAACTTTACCCCCTAAAAACATTAGTTGTTTGTAAAATAAGATGATGAGATGTAACGTACCTTAGAAGTGGAGTAGGTGCGACAACAATAAAAAACAACACATAATTATATTTATTTATTGAAATGCGCCTTGCGGCTTTACGACTCTAGGTCTGACTCTATGTCAACCTAAAACGCGCGAATTTTCAAATTAGTCCTAGAAACTTTTTTTTGTGTGGTTTTTGGTGACGTGAGAGAGACGTGATGACCTAAGGACGGTTTTTTTTGTGCTTCTTCTGGTGCCCCCCCAGACGTGATGCCCTAGGCAATTGCTTAATTTGATTAAGGGTTAATCCGTCACTGCCTATACTACCTATCCGTATACTTAGCGACCCCCATAATGAGTAGTATACTAGTTTTATTTATATCCAATTAAATAAATCTCTATTATAGAAGTAAACATCGTTCGCTAGAGCGAGAAAGACTACTCACACCACCCCATGCTCTCAGAATAATGACAAGCACTGTAATTATTCTGAGCGCCCGCGCCACCATGCTTTAGTCACTTGGACGAATTATCACAATCACAATTGTGAATTGTTGTTGAATTGTGATAATTCGTCCAAGTTTAGTCATTATTCTGAAGCGCCACCCCACGCCAACCAGCCACGGCCGGACGGACAGAACATGTACTAAACTGCCGCTACTCCACGCTAGATGGCGTAAGCTAGTTTCCCGTGCTTATTTTTTTTAGGGTACCTCAATTCAAAATTGGAAACCCTAAGAATAATATTTCAATAATATCACAATTATAATTAAACTATATATATATATAATTGAATTTAAAATTATAATTTTGTCGTTCGCTTTTGTTTGTAACTATTAGGTACTACGATAAAATAACTCTCTCTAAATTTATAAAATCTCTCGTAAAATCCTTGTATTTATTATGCATATCCCCATATTAAACACTTATCAGGGTTAATAAGATAAAACATTTTTGTTAGTAGGTACCTACCTATGTACCTACATTATCTAAATTATCTAATATACTTAGGCGACATGGTTGTCTGGCCCTGAATTTATTTATAGGAATACGTACGTAGCTACGTACCTAACTTCCAAAATACCGAGTTTCATAGAAATCCTTTTTATTTCATTATCAGTCCACTACCTAGACATAAGGCCTTAGACGTTTGAATGCCACGACGAACGGCCTTCGGCCGCCTCCATCCACTGATTTCCTGCTACTTTTATAATGAGTGGTGCTTCGTACACTGCGTCGGCGCGTCGTCCGGTTTGTGGTCGCCACTCAAGAACCTTGTAACTGAATTATACCAACTTTGAACTATATTAATTTGTTAGGTACTTAAAAAGTTAAATTCAATAACGACTGAAATTATTTTTTTAAGTAGACTTACCAACAACTACAACTTTAACAACTGTTGTTATTGACCACCAAAATTAATTTGTGTCGTTATCCAATATAACTTTTGAGACTGTCACTTTTTAAATAGGTACCTACCTATCGTTTTAGCAAGTAATTATGCAAGGAAAAATAATAACTACGCAAATGTATTATCTTTATTTGAAGGTCATGAAAGAGGAAGTCAGTGGCCTAATAATAATTCAAGCTACTTATGCAAACAGCCAGACGCACAGTGGGTATATTATTTTCATGTTTAGGGTTCAGTGTTGAAGAAATACACGTGGTATTTATTGTGATGGTAGGTACAATAGTACCTACCTAACCTATAATAAAACAATGATATTACCTATCCGTAGGAATTTCAGTTGGGAAAAGCAATACTTATATAAAAAAATATTATGAACTCATTTTTACTGTGCGTAAATATAAATAGATATGCACCTACTTAACTACCTAACCTAGTGGTTCAGCACTGAGACTGACTGTCTATGATGAAACCTCGTAAGCCCTGTACCCTTTTATAATCTAAAAAAAACAAGGCCTATAATCCCCTTATTCATCATCTTTTAAATCATTTTTTAAACCTATTTTAGTTAAAAAATGTTTTATTTTGTTTTGAAATACCTAAGTATGACATTTTACATCAGAGAGAAACAGACAAAAGCTATTTTAACTAAAATAGGTTTAAAATATGATTATGAATAAGGTCCTAAAAGTATATTGTAAACCTATTAATAGGTAAGTATATCTGAAAAAACAAGAACCATAGTGAATAGGGAATATAAAGAACTCTACCAACAGTTATTTAAAATAAAGGTAAATTCAAAGAACACAACAACAACAAACTTTGTTAGTAGTAGAACTTCTTGTGAAAGAGTTCGTCCGGGGAAGTACTACCACCGTACCTATTTCTGCCGCCAAGCAGTAGTGTTCGCATTGCTATGTTTCGGTTTGAAGGGTACGGGTGCCGGTGAAATTACAGGCACATGAGACTTTTCATCTTTATGTCTCAGGGTCGGCAGCGCACGTGTGATGCCTCTGGTGTTACAGGCGTTCATAGGCTACGGTAACTGCTTTCCATCTGGTGGGCCGTAAGCTTGTCTGCTTGCCTGGGCTTGTTTTTTTTTTTTTTTTATGCTACTTAAAAAAAAAGCAGCATAAAAAAAAAAAAAAAAAAACATAACACCACTTCAAAGGACATGAATTCTAAGCCCTTTTGGACCTTAATGTCACTACAGCCACAGGGCAGATTTAGCTCAACCGATTCTGTTTGTAGATAATTATGTACCAAAGTACCTGTTAACTACCCACCTAGGTACCAAATTTCATGATCAGATCAGTTATCTTCTGATAAACATTAAAAACATTCAACGCTGAGACTTCGCATCATTGGTTATATTTCTTTTGCAGTTTTATTAAGAATATATTACAAACAAAAAAAGAATATTTTAATGTACAACTGATATACCTATGCATGTAGTGTGTGTTGTGTATTGCCTCGTTATAGTTGTTTAGGATTCGAGGTATTATGAGTGTTATAAAATTAAATAATTGGTATCTATTCTACCATACTTACTCAGGGAAACATACATTTAGTTAGTGTTATTATAATGATGACTAACTCTTGACACGTACCTTCGTATATTGTTAACGGACTTGTAAAATTGTTTGTCTGTTTGCAAGGTAAGTACCTGAGTACTAAATTATATATGAATGTCTTCACTGATCTTGGACTAAGCCGGGACCTTAGTCCAAGATCAGCGTACCAGAAACCGTTGGAAGGTTTTTGAAGCTGTTCTCAAAAAACATTTATGTTCCAAACTCTCAATTGCTTTAGGCTACCACATGCTGATGTTATCATTAATCCTTTCCACAAAAAACCCCTGACCATCCCATAAAGATCATAATACCTTCTTGGCTTGAAGTTCACCTGGAATAACATCCACTTTCAGTTGAGTTATTACGGTTCTTCTAATACAGAAACACAGTCGATTGAGAAGCGATTTTCCTTGAGAGATCATCTTACGTATACCTAGTACGTTTATAGTACTTCAGTCTTCTATACTTATAAAAATAGCCTGAGTTTTTGCTCTTCTTAAAAAAGTAATCATTGAAAGCAAGCAGCGGACGCACTACCTATTTAAAAGTCAATGACTTTATTTGGAGATTGTTAAGAGATTTAGATCACTTAACCGTAATGAACTTACATCATTTAAAACCTTTGGCAATGAATAACATTATAATTTAAAAGAAACGATTTTGCTCAAAACGATTTTACTAGGTATCCATTTAGACGACAAACAGCTAAGCAAAACGAATATAAAATCATCAGGCAGAACGGGTTAATCATAGACTGGAAAAAAACAGAGGGCAATGTCCGTTTTTGTTTGACTGGTTCACCGAAAAATAACACCTACTTACTTCTTTTACATAGGTACACCTTCCTACACCAAATAGGTACATTTTTGCCCCTGTCCATGATCTTTGCGTCTGAATAATAAGTTATTTAATTATGGGAATAATTAATTTTAGCTTGCAAAATAGTTTGGTTCTTCATTGAAAGTTCATTAGTAATTACGTGTTAAAAATTTTCTTAATTGGTGAAATAGGGCTTTTGAACTTTTTATACTTACACAAGTAAGTATGTATATGTTTTTTTCGATGAATGATGGATTCGGTTCTAATGGTATGTTGTATTATCTCATGAGTTCCTTACAGTTATTATTAATCTATAAGTACCCAAACAATTTGATTACAATTTATGGGATAAGTATCTTAACAAACAATACGTTTTACTATTAACTGTGCAAAATATTTGTGAGGTTAGTCGGCAGTCAAACCAAACTACCTACTACATGCGAAGATTACACCGTTGGTTTGGTTTGTGTTTATTTACGTACTCATCGTATTGTTTGTATACAGCCCGGCACGACTGCGCATCTGAGTACGTCATCACCCCTCCCCTTTACCCCCGCAGAGACCCGTATTTCCTACACGCTGGATCGAGCTGCCTGCTACTCGCTCATTCATTCGGCATTCGCAAACGTTGCTGCGCGCAGTCAATTTGCTCTGTGCTGGTGAGACATCTAGTCGTTCTGTGAAATCTAACTGCAATTTACTCGTGTTATCGTTCGCTATGTTAAAAGAAAAGTCAAGATACGATCATCGCCACACATCCCAAGGTGATGGACGCCCATTAGCCTCTAGCAGGCTACCTGCTATTGATGAACTCACCCTTGGCCTAAAACAAAAGCTTCACCTCCAGGCTCGTGCCAGAGTAGCACCTTACTACAACATTAGAAAGCAAGAACCAGTTGATCTTGTGGAAAGATTGCTGGAAGAGCGTGCCCTTGTTGCTGAAGCTGTGCGGAGGTTGCAAGAAAAGAAACAACCATGTCATGAAATATCTGTGGATTCATAATTTATAAACAAAACATTTTAGTTGTGAAAGTGCGGATCGTATTGTGAAATCGCTTGTGTGTAAGAAACGTGTCGGATTACAATGGACGGTGCTATATGCGGAGAGCGTGTAAGAAAGAGACAGCCTAGTATGACGTGTCCTAACAACACGAGTCACGAGAAGGAATCAAAATGGCCGCTCATACTCGACAAATTCTACAATCATAATATTATTCTTCGTTAAAGAGTGACCTTAGCAGATCATTATCAACGTACTGAATGACGCAACAATCCTTACTTACATAATGTTACATTATTTGTCTTAATTTAACGTTGAATTTAGTCAGTCTTAAACATTTCCATTAAAAATTAACTTCATAGTGATGAAGAACTTCCAGCTTTAATTACTATGTAACGGTCCCTTTTTGACTTGTTTAAAGTACGAAAGTAACCAAATATTAAAGAAAAGCTTCATTCAACTTGTTATTGTGTACAATCTACATTTTATTGTAAACAGGCTGTTCCATATAGTATTTTAATTTTACATAATCTAAATGTAAACAATACCTACAAACTTAACTATGTATGTGCCGACATTCAAAGTTAACTTATATTTACCGTGATTCAATTCTTAGCCAATTGACTGTATTACTAATAAGTTAAAGTTATGTCAAAAGTGATTGTAGAGCTAACAGTACTTAGACTGTATTAAGTACAGTTACTTCCTCGCATGTACCTACCTAGTTGTTAAGGAAAAATCCACCAGAGCGTACTTACGCACAATGCGATTTCAGAGAATACCTACCTACATGTCGTGTTTGACTTTGTGCAACGTAGACAAATTGTAGGCATTAGGATAATTTATATTATAATAATACTTAATTCCTACTTTATAATTATTTGATTTATAAATCAATGTAGCAATTACGTACAATGGTACCAAAATTGGTATAAAAATCAATGTAATAATACATGTGTGCATGTTTTAGTGCATTTTGTGATTTTTAGATAGTTAATTTTATTGTCGATCTTGTGATTTAGATAAGAAATAAATGGATTAAACTTCAGACTAATTTTATTGCTTGACTTTAGAAATTTTAATTGGTTATTGAAGTTATAGGTTAGTAACACTTTATTGAAGTCATCCTAAATTTGAGAATAGGTGTACCTACTATTTATAGTATGTACCTACTTGCCTAGCAGATACTATAAAATTTTGAAATAGTGTCTACTTACTGTAAAACTATGTAGGTGACTAGAACTTGTTCAAGATATTATATTTTAAATTCAAAATATTTCAGATCCTTTTCAATGTTTTGAAAGCTATCATTTCATAGACACTAGTCAAATTTAATAAACTAATCGATCGTTCGACTAGGTATTTCCCCCCTCCCCCCAGTTCAAGGATTTTCTATGTAGCTCGCTCGCGCTCTTGAGTACCTAGCTGTTAAAATACGTAGGAACCTAATAATATAAATAGTAGGTTAGTAGAAATATATTATGTATAGCTAGGTACTATCGTTTTCAGGTACTTTATGAATAATCGAACAAACGTACCTACCTACAGGTAAAGAATAATCGAACGAACGTTCAAAATTTGAAATGGTTCCGTATACCCAATTTAGTATTAGTTTAATATAGCGTTAGTCTAGTGTTGGTTTAGTATTCATTTTATTAAGAAATAACGAAATAAATAAATAACTTCACGATTTTAGATCATTTCGTTCGAGACATCTAGCGGTGAGTAGCCGGCACGAGCTTGTTTGTTTGAACCTTGTTTGATTGAACAGCTGTTGATGTTGTGGTGAGGTCTGTCAGTTTTGTTTCACTTTAGAAATAAATAAATGTTTTGTTTCCTTCGTCCATGGTGTGTGAACCTTTCCTTCCTTGTTCCACACGTGGAAAATATTAGTATTTCAGAACCTCTATCCTAGTCTAATGCATGAGTTGAGTTGAGTGAGTGAGACACAGTCACTGATACTGATACTGATAATCACTGATATACGTTTTTGACTCAGTCTTGCGGTTCTTTCTTCTATTTGGACGAATTCTTTCTTAATCAATTTAGATTACTAATTGTTTTCAAAAAAGTAGGCATAGCAGTAGTACCTACAGATAAACTCTCATTCATTAATTATTCCTATGAAGTAGGTAAGATTGAAAACCACGTTGTTTGTTCACATTTTGTAATATTTTTTTGATTTTTGAAAGATTTGTTTATGTCTACTGCTCGGCCTGCCTTCTTCCCAATATATTTCTTCAATATATTTAAAATAACAATTTTACATGTCCTAAGTACATAAATCATAATTTCTAAATGCAATTTTTTAGAAGTTTTACAAATATCATAAGTCTAAAGTGTTTACAAACATACATTCCGTACTACCGCTGTTTTGCTCGTCATTTTGGTGCCTCCGTAATTCTGCCGCCAGTTCGTCGTAATCATTATCAATTACGCTTATCACTTTCAAACAATAAATACTTATTGGAGCAGAGGCAATCGTTTACTCAATCGGAGAAAATGGCAGCGACGTGGTCGATGGGCCCGGGGACTCTTCAAGTCCCGCTATCTTTGTTTTCTAAGAACAGAAACCGATTAGCAGAGTTGTTGAAAAGTGGCCAAGTTGTGGTTCTACAAGGAGGAGATGAAGTTAGCTTCTATGACACCGATGTGCAATATAATACTTTCAGACAGGTAAGACAAAGTTGTAGATTAGATACTGTACACTGTACAGCAATAATTATTGCCTAAAAATAAAATATTACAGTTTAATATATTTAACAGGATGGCATAAATTAGTAGTTAAAGGACAGCTGTCATATTTAGTTTATTTCTATTATAATGTTGAAAAACCCTATGATTATCCTCATGCATACCTAAATTACATTCATACCCGAAGGCTGTCCAGTTGAGATTGCTACTCAACGATAAGACCAGCCATTGTATAAACATTAGTAACCATTTTCTAGTTATAATTTCTATTTTTACGCTCCATATTATCCCATAATCATATGTGGTGATTATGGCAATTCCCCCCATTGTATTTTGTGGGGGAGGCTTTGTCCAGCAGTGGACGTTTAAAGACTGCTGATGATGATGATGGTGATGATGATATCTTATAAGATCTATCTTGAATTAGAATTCAATCAAAGGCAAACAAACAATGTAGTATTGCTATGTAATGTAGTTTGCTGTTACTCACTAGCATACGCCCATGGCTTCGCTTGCATGTCACCTGGGTCAAAAATTATTCTGGGTATAATCTATCTCCGTACCTACCAAAGTAATGATAACAAAGAAATGTCAAAATATGCCACTGTGTGTATAAGTGTCATGTATGTGTATCATGTGTGTCTTTGACAAAAAATGTCTAAGATTAAAAATCAGAGTATATAGATAGATCAATGACATTGTAACGGTAATAGGATGATGGTTAATGACACCTTCATTAACCATCATCCTATAACCATTACAATGTCATTGAGATGATCAATGGCTAGAGAAAATTCACCGTGAAGTTATGTAGAGACTCATGTCTAGCAGTGTATAAACTGATGATGAACTCATACTCCTACTTTCACTTGTAGGAGTCCTACTTCACTTGGGTGTGCGGGGTCCGAGAGCCAGGCTGCTACTTCGCCCTGGACGTGGCCACTACAAAAGGACACCTTTTTGTACCACGTCTCCCTGAAGAGTATGAGGTGTGGATGGGGAAGCTGCTCAGTTGTGAAGACTTCAAGAAGATTTATGCCATTGATGAAGTACATTATGTTGATGAGGTAACAGCAAACAGCTTTGTAAATTATTTTATACTTATGCTTCAGCAATGCCCCTGGTGTTGCAGATCTCAATAATAATAATGTTTTTTCAGGCTTATTATATGTACAGAACCTAAACAATAAGCCCATAAAATAAAATACTTACATCTAATTCTAATTGAAAATGGGGGAGATAAGATCTGCACTGACTTCTGCATTGGGGTGTATTGTGCATTGTCCCCCTGCTAACTCTACCCCAGCCAGCCCAACTCCTTAAAATATTAAGGAGAGTTAGCAGGGGGACAATGCACAATACACCCCAATGCAGAACGGAGAAGGACTCTGGGTTGATGGCAGCACTGTTCCAGTGTTCCCGAATGAGTAACTGTATCAGCTCCTGTTCTATATCTATATATATATGTTCTATATCTATATATATGTTCTGTTCTATATATTACTTATATATATTTGTATGGAATTATGTGTCTCGCCGCCATTCGAAACAAATATCTCGCACGAACACATTTGATGGTAGAGGCCGTAGTCCAAGTTCTTAGCCAACAATTTATACGAACGTATGGTGTAGTGTAGTGTAACACGGATTTTGTATGGAGTGGAGACACTGACATTGCTAAGCACCTAGCGTTGTCACTTTGTGAACCTCAATTTCCATACAAAAATCCATGTTACTCAATCCTGGTGTAATCCCTTAGTCGCATCCACGGGATGAGACGGAGGGGTATATTCTTAGGCCGGACACATACCACGGCATTGCAGGCCTAAAATTAACTTCCTGAAATTCACTCCCTTTGTGCAAAAATTCCCCATTTATGAAGAGTGATGGTGATCGTTTACCACTTGGAGAGGGTTTGCCTCTAAATAGCAAAAATACACTTTTGCAATAAAAGTACTAAACAGAGCTATATAATTGTTAAAAACCAATGAAATATGTGCAGATTATCAATAAATCAATCATAACTGGAAATAAACAAGTAGGTAGGTACTTACATTGTGTAATGTAGGTAAGTAAATATTAATGTTTCGACGCACAATACATGCTTATATTTAATATTTATTATTAAAAACATGCGCGTGGGTTACATCACACTGATAAGATACTGATACAACTCTGTACATACCTACTTTGCAAATCTGTGATACCAATGTATTACGATAATAGTGATAGATATTAACCAAGGCCTCTTTACCATGTGACCACTATTTTCATACAAAAATAACCACATAACAGTATCGTACACAGACCTTAGGCCTTACCATGAGCTCTTATCAAAACCTAGAGTACAAAATATCTGTTCCGTGATGCCCGCATCTATATCTTAAGGCACAGTAGCAGAAGGTCTTCTGCGATTAAAGTTATACAATGATGGCGAATGTCAACGAGAAACCGATATTTTGTACTGAATAGTTTTTTAACTGAATCGCTATAAGAGCTTATTTTATTTTATTTGTTTTTTATTTTATTTTTACTTATTTGGAAAACAAACAGCGTATGAACAAGAATGGTAACAATCCGTATAGAAACGCATTTGCTAAACAGTTTTCACTCATAGTAATATGTTTCACTTATGTTTAGGCCTCTGATCCCACACTAGGATTCCCTGTCGCAGGTTTTAACTTCGAGCGCCTACCATGGTACCATAAAACCCAGACACAACAAATATTTGTAGAACATACAAACATTTGTCCCGCAGCGGGAATCGAACCTCTTGCGTCTCAGCCGGCTACTCGCCCGCTGCGCCACTGAGGTCGTAGGAGTATGCTAGCACTGCGTGTGTTGGGTATACCTATGTAGCATAGGAAGCCAGTTGTTTCCGGGTGTTGTTGAAGAAGGCTCTCCACTCGATGGACTAAAGACATTATAAACGTCGCAGGAATTCGGTGGATGGAGGCGGCTCAAGACCGTTCGTCGTGGCATTCTAGGGGGGAGCCCTATGTCCAGCAGTGGACTAGTACAGGCTGATGATGATGATGTTCGCTGTGTGACCTCTGTGGCGCGGCGGGCCAGTAGCCGGCTGAGATGCAAGAAGTTGTGGGTTCGATTCCCGCTGCGGGACAAATGTTTGCATGATCTGCAAATATTTGTTACGGGGTCTAGATGTTAGGGTACCATGGTACTCGTAGTTCCGGATACCCACGACACAGGGAATCCTAGTGTGGGATCAGGACTATGTTTGTGACTGTTGGGCGTTATGTTATGTACTTTGTTATATGTAGATTCAACTGATGAGCTCTAAATATGCAACATTTTAAATTTAAATTTAATTCTTGAAACCAAAGTAAGATTTCAAAAAGCTATCTATTAAAAGTTATTCGAAAACTGAATCTATCACAAGTAATATTTTAAACCTACTACCAAGACTCGCGGTGCTAGGCTACACCTACGTTTGTATGAAAATGTTGGTCATAGTGGGTCCGTAAAGTGCATTTTTTATTTTATTGTATTGCTTATTTTTCAGCTACAAGATGTATTGACCAGCTTACAACCCGAGACTCTACTAACATTGGTAAGATATATTTTAGTCTATAGTTTTAAGGGAAAAAAAGAAAAATCAGGTCTAAAAAGTCATGTCACAAAAGCTATACATGCTTTCGTGGCTTTTGAGCGAGGGCTTTTTTATGCTAGGGCGGATGTTTGGGTGGAGAGGGTCTTAGCGTGAGGGTAAGAGGGTGTGTGGGGGATATAGAGATGATAATATACTTAATAAAAGATAACATTAAACAAGACAAAGTTTTAAAATAATTATATTGTTGAGTGGCGACCACAAACCGGACGACGCAGTGTATGTAGGAAGCTCGATGGACCAAGGACATTTTAAAGGTTGCAGAAACTCGGTGGATGGATGCGGCTCAAGATTGTTCGTTGTGGCGCGGCGGGCGAAAATTCGGTTGCGGGTTCGATTCCCGCCTCGGAACAAATATTTGTACAATCTGCAGATATTTGTTCAGGGTGTTCTGGGTATTTTCTATGTATAATAAAAAATATCTCTATATATCTATGTAATGTTTAATGTATTAAGTATATCAGGCATCTAGTACCCATAACACAAGCTCTGCTTAGCTTGGGGCTAAATAATGTTGTGTGAAATGTCTAGCATTTATTTATTCAATGTGGGAGGGCTATTTCCAGCAGGGGTCTTGTAAAAGCTGATGATGATGCTGATGATGAATAATATTGTTTGCAGAGTGGTCCAAATACTGACAGTGGTCTGACTGCCAAAGAAGCTGTGTTTGAAGGAATCAATGAGTAAGTTTGTGATTTTATCAGGCCGTAGTCTGGCCTTAGAATAGACCCCTCGGTCTCCTCCTATGGATGGCTTAACAGTCGACTAGGGATTATACCAGGGGGTGGGCAGCAGCATCCACCTGAGTATACAACACGAATACTGCGATCACCAATTCGCCTGCCAAGCGTGGTGATTATGGCAAATCCCCCCCATCGCATTTGGGGGAGACCTCGTCCAGCATTGAACGTCTAAATACTGCTGATGATGATGAAAATGAAGATTTTTATTTTGCAATACCATCTGCTTATTGGAATACTAACTGTTAACACATCTGTCTAGCCAATATAGCTGCCAGATCTTACTATCTCGTATCTTTCTACAAACCAGTCAATAATGTACATTGTACGTGTTCTGGGTATTTTCTATGTATGATAAAAAATATCTATCTATGTTATGTGTCAATCAGTTATCTAGTACCCATAACACAAGCTCTGCTTAGCCTGGTACTAGATAATGTTGTGTGAAATGTCCAGCATTTATTTATTATTATTATTTATAGGCCTCCTCCATAGAATACCATGACGAACAGTCTCGAGCCGCCTCCATCCACTGACGTGCAACCGTTACGATGTCATCGGTTCATCGAGTGGAGGGCCGTTCTATAATGCGTCGTCAGCATCGACTGGCGGTTGTCGATTCTGAGAGCTATATGGCCATAATATTGCCACTTGAACTTAATAATTCTTAATGCGTATATTAAAATAAAAATTGTTGTTTCAGTTTCAAGGTGGACAATGAAACACTATTCCCCATCATTGCTGAACTGTAAGTATCATCATCATCGGCCGTTAGACGTTTACTGTTAAACACAAATTTCATCGAAATCGTTAGAGCCATTTTGGAGATCTCAAAACATGTATATAATATAATATATACATACAATAGTAGTAGAACTTCTTGTGAAAGAGTTCGTCCGGGGAAGTACTACCACCGTACCTATTTCTGCCGCCAACCAGTAGTGTTCGCATTGCTGTGTTTCGGTTTGAAGGGTTACGGGTGCCGGTGAAATTACAGGCTCATGAGACTTTTCATCTTTATGTCTCAGGGTCGGCAGCGCGCGTGTGATGTCTCTGGTGTTACAGGCGTTCATAGGCTACGGTAACTGCTTTCCATCTGGTGGGCCGTAAGCTTGTCTGCTTACCAAGTAGCATAAAAAAATACAAATAAGTAGGTATAATAAAGTTATAGTGTAGATTTTATACAATCGAACGTGTTTATTTGTTATTTAATTCTATTACAATACTGTAATGGCAATGTGACCTTTACAGCTTAGTGCATTATACCTTTAACATAAATATTGTTTTCCTATTATTGGAAAACAATATTTATTTAGTTCCCTTTGTCCATAATCTCTATAATAGTGTAGTTAATAACCATATCAAAGTGTGATTTCCCCATAAAAACAATGTCATAATTAGTCGAAAACATGAAATAAACAATAGTAAGGAAATATAACGAATGAATCATGTAGGTTTTTAGGTCATAGCTCATAGGTGTGTAAACAATTTTATGAAAGTCTATTTTTGTATAAAACTGGTTTGTTTTTGTTTACAGTCGTGTTGTCAAAACACCAGAGGAAATTGAAGTTATGCGATACGTTTGTAAGATATCTTCAGAGGCACACAAACAGGTAAATACAAAACTGATGATTGCGTAAAAAGAAATTGTGAACTACTGACCTCGATTTGCAACAATTTAAAGCAAGTACGTGCAGCGCCATCTGGCGTCGAGTAGTAATCTGTTTAAAAACTTCTACGGTATCAATTGGTCAAGTGCGTGTCGAGCATTGCACGAGTGTTCTGTAACTTGAAAAGTGTCAGTTTTTTTTAAACAGACTAAAGTGTTACTTTTACCAAAAAAACTTTGAGACTTTAAGTTTTGAGTATGGTAATTTGTTTCAATCGCTCATGTTATAATGGGATAAAAAGTAACCAACATCTCAATCCAGGGCTAATTCTCGTTTTTCATTCAAATAGGGTCGAATTCTGACAAAAATATCTAATGTCTCTAGTTCCGAGAATTGACCCACAGGTCATAAGTATAGGTATAGGGTATAGGTACATAGATAGATATCTATGTATCACTTCATCGAAATCGGTCCAGTCGTCGGCATTATTGAAGTAAAAAAGCAAACATTCAAACTTACGTTTATTCCAATCTTTCCTACCAACAGTTCTATAGTCTAACTGTTTGGACAAAATTATTCCAAACTGTTAGCCTGACCTGTCGGACAGATTGGAATTTGGATTTTCGCTCAGTTTTGTTCCATATAGTACTACCGCAAGTGAAGTAGGTACACGCTTATAACTCTGCCCGGCAGCCATATTTGGATGTTACAACCCTGCCTGGTAGGAAGTGTGGAAGTTTTTGAGCATGCTACCCAATTCTACCGTATTAAGAATACTTCTAAGTGCAGTCATCTCCTAGGCCGGATCTCGTAATTACCTACTATGTTATTATAAACACAAAAAAACTTTTCCTTGGGATTTCGATACACTTTTGAATTTGAATGTTCGTAGGAAACGATAATAGGTAGGTTTCGTTGAAAACCAACCAAAGTTACCTACCATTATCTCCTAATATGGAATGAAACAATGCAACATTTCACAAGATAATAATAGATCCCAGATGATAGCAATCAGGCCAAATCAAGTAGTATAACTTCTATTGATGATTTCAGGTGATGCTTTATACCAAGCCCGGTCGCATGGAATACCAATGCGAGTCAATATTCCTTGATTACTGCTACCGCATCGGTGGATGTCGTCACGTGTCGTACACTTGTATCTGCGGCTCTGGAGACAACTGCGCCACGCTGCATTACGGACACGCGGCCGCACCTAACGCTAAACTAGTCAACGACGGCGATATGTGGTGAGTTTACCTCGCACTCTTAAGTTAATGTTAAAGAACTCCCTTTTCCACATTCGAACTCTATGGATGGTCCCTTATGCATGAGAATTAACTGGCTAGATCTAGATCAGCCTTTCCCAAAGTGGGCGATAACGCCCCCTTGTGGGCGCTGGAGGCCTAAAGGGCAGTAAGAGACCCATAAAAAAAATGGTCGGTGCGCTCAGCAGGGCGATTCTAAAACGTCGGAAACGTTTCCTATCGGATTCGTTAGTTTTTCATTTCGGTGTGGTAAGTTACAATTTTCTAACAATTTTTTCTAGTAAAACACAGTAATATAACAATATTTATTGTTTTTTTCTGTGTTTTACTAGAGAAAATTGTTTTATTAACTTACCATATCGAAATGAAAAACTAACGAATCTGATCGGAAACGTTTCCGACATTTTAGAATCGCCCTGCTGGTCTCAAGTTAACTCTTGCGGGTTATAGTAAAAGTCTCGTTTAGAATGAATGTTTAACTCTCCGCTAATATAGCTTACAATAATTAATTTAATTCGAAGTTATAGTGCTTTTTAAGTAGATGAAAAAATGGGGGCGCTAAAAAATAATTTATTCTCAAAGTAGACAAAATAAGATTGGGAACCCCTGATCTAGATAGTTAGCCAGCCTAACTCCGTCCAGAAGCACAGAAGCTTCCTGGGGTCTTCGCAGGCTTTGCAGAGTGATTTCGGGTCACCTACTTCACACTCTTTTTACTCTAATGTAATTAGCTAGAAGATTCGATATGCCTTGATTACGGCCACCGCATCAGCGTGTGTCTTTACGTGTCGTACTCTGTATTGGGCTTCATTTGGCTTGGGGACTCATATAATGTTCAATTAGCCAAAGACGGCGATATGACCTAGTCAGTTCAATTTAACCTCCCAGGCGATACATGGTCAGTTTTCTCCAACCTCCCAGGAGTCCTAGGTGATAGTTAGTTCACTTCGATCTCTCAGGCGATATGTGGTCAAAGTCAAAAGTCTTATAAACTAAAAATAACCCCTGTTCCAATGCGACTTAGAAGAATCAGGGCAACAAACACGGCTTGACTTTTATTTGATGATCCTTCCTACTACTAGGTGGGAAGCGCCTGTGTATCATAGGTGCAATTTTAGTCATCAATGAGTTTCAGATGTATAGAAATTTGGAAATTGTCGAATAAACGGCAAATTTTACTGACTTTTAGTCACTCGTGTACGAGACCGTATATACGCGCGGCTTAGACGTAGGTTTTGATTGATAGATATTTTGGGATAAATCGAGTTTGGTCCTAGAGCTAACTTTAAGCTAATTGATGGATAATGCTGATAATGAGTGTGGCTCGATAGCTAGCCGAATATGCACTGACAAGGTAAAGCGCGCGATGCATCGAAGATGCCTCGCGCGACCAAAATTGCTAACTGTGTTCGAACTGCATCGAACAACTCGATGAATTTTTTAAAATCGCACCCCTGAACGAACTCAAGGAGCTTTCTTCAGCAACCTTTAGACGTACACTGCTGGACAAAGCTCCCTCCATAGAATGCAATTTGCCATAAACACCAAGCTTGGCAGGCGAATTGGTGATTGCAGTATTGGTGTTGAGTATTCAGATAGATGCTGATGCCCACCTCCTGGTGTAATAATACAATAATAATCATCCTCACCATCATGAACCTGTAGAAGTCCACTGCTGGGCATAGGCCTCCCCTTAGAATACCACGACGAACGGTCTTGAGCCGCCTCCATCCACTGACATCCTGCGATGTTTCGAGTGGAGGGTCTTCAACAAAATAGCATAACACTCAATAGTCACATACATACTCCTGATCCCACACTAGGATTCTGTGTCGTGGGTATCAGGAACTACGAGTACCATAGTACCATAACACCGAGAACATATATTTGCAGATCATACAAACATTTGTCCCGCAGCGGGAATCGAACCCGCAACCTCTTGCATCTCAGCCGGATACTCGCCCGCCGCCCCACAGAGGTCTTCAAAACACAATAATACACACTAAAACAGTTTTTTTTTTAATGCTGCAGTCTTTACGACATGGGCGGTAACTACGCGGGCTATGCAGCCGACATCACGTGCTCGTTCCCGGCCAGCGGCAAGTTCACTGCGGACCAGCAACTAGTCTACGAGGCCGTGCTGGCAGCTAGAGACGCGGTTATCAGGTAACAATATGGCAACATGCTACAATATTGAATAGGCGAACAAATATAACAGTAACAATTCCGCTCTTCTCCAACGAAAACAGAAAAAATTCGACACGTGTTTCGCCTCTCAACGAAGCATCCCACAGGAAACAAATGACTCACTGTACGTTAGGACAATAAAGAAACAAAAACAACGCAAAAAAAAAACACCGCAGCCATGTTCCTTCGCCGAACGCCGATCAGGAAGTACAACATATGACAACATGTACAATGGTATTGAATCTCATCTGGGGTGCGATTAAGTAACTCTGTTGCTATCGGTTTCAATGCTGTTTCTATTTGAAATCTAGAAATATTTTCTGTATGGAATAGTGTAATCCTTTTCCCAGGTTGCTGGGAAACCCGGCAGCTTTTGAGCAGGCAACCGAATTCCATTATCTGGCTTTCATTGAAATCTGATCAGAATCCAGATGAGTGCTGTCATCTCTCAGGCTGGATCTGTTACTAATAGGATAAATCGCCCTGCTGATTAAAAATGTTGATTTTTTGGAACAAAATAATTATTAACGCTACCTATTATGATAGATTCAACTTTTAAATGGCAACCCAACATAAGCATCAAGATCTTGTAGTCGAGCTATAACGTCAGTGTTGCTAACAAAACAAAATCGGTAATCAAGGTTCGTAACACGAACTACGAACCTTAATTACCGATTTTTTTAAACAATTAACTAGCTAATTTTTAGAGAGTTGAAACGTAATTCATCAGAGAAGTTCGAAGTGTACGTGGGTACATAAAAACTTTGCCACGCGCTTAACTCCCACGACCATTCTCTTACCGCACAGTCTCTAGTTCCTAATGAAATTCACCTGCTTTTGAATGTCTCTCAGAGAGGCGAAACCAGGAGTATTATGGACAGATATGCACTTGACGGCCAACCGAGTCATGCTCGAGCATCTGAAGAAAGGCGGCCTTCTAAAGGGCGATGTCGACCAAATGATCGAGGTAAACATCTTTCCATCAGATTATTCATGTCTATTGGCGTCATACACAGGCTCAAAGTCGCGCAGTGGGTTAACTATACGTGAATCCGAAACGAGGAGATCCGTAATGGGGGTTTAGTGTGTTAACGATTAAAGTAGAATCAAAATGATTCATATTTTTCTGTATTTTTTACCTACAAGTGCCAATCCGCCTGCCAAGCGTGGCAAATTCGTCCAGCAGTGGATACTATCTACCGGCTGATAAAGAACAAAGACGTGTAAAAAAATATATCTCCCAATGCAATAACAATTAAGTTATTTAGCACGCGGGATGCAGTGACTATTATTTAATCTGTGACGCGGGGGTAACCAATTGAGTACCTAATGCCGACTTTAGTCTTAGCTTTGCCGTCTGTACATCGATTACTGGTCCGATTGGGATCATTTTTCTCTACTGTGTTAAGTGAATTATACAACTGGTATAAAGGCGTATGAAAGTCTACTATTGTTTCAGTATTAGCTACAGAAGTAATGATCCAGTTGTTTGTTTGTAGCACGGCGTGAACGGCATACTCCAGCCGCACGGACTGGGTCACCTCCTGGGGCTGGACGTGCACGACGTAGGAGGCTACCTGGCGCACTGCCCGCCGCGCGCCGCCGGGGGCGCCCTCGCGCGGCTACGGACCGCGCGGCCCCTGCTGCCCAACATGGCACTCACCATAGAGCCGGGCTGCTACTTCATACCAAGGGTAGGTAACTGCCTCACGGCCCACAGCGTGCCCCCTTGCTGCTACGGATCGCGCGCCCCCTGCTGCCTCACATGGGACTAACCATCGAGTCAGGCTGCCTCACATGGGACTAACCATCGAGTCAGGCTGCCTCACATGGGACTAACCATCGAGTCAGGCTGCCTCACATGGGACTAACCGTCGAGTCAGACTGCCTCACATGGGACTTACCATCGAGTCAGGCTGCCTCACATGGGACTAACCATCGAGTCAGACTGCCTCACATGGGACTAACCATCGTGGCAGGCTGCTACTTCATACCGAGGGTAGTTTTCTGCCGCACTGCCCCCACGCGGCTACGGACCGTACGTCCATGTGAAAATATCCTGTTAAAATACGCATGTAGGTACCCGAGTATTTGTTCTGGGTCTGTGTGTTGGTGGTACCATGATTACTCATAATTCCTGATACAGCGGGTCTATGTATGCGAGTGGTGAGTGTTATGTTATTTCTGTGATAGCTGCTGGATGCTGCAAAGAACAATCCAGCGCAGTCGCAGTTCTTCAACTGGGAGAGAGTTGATGCATTCCGCGGCTTCGGAGGAGTGCGCATAGAGGACGACGTGCTCATCACCGAGGATGGTGTCCTGAACATGACTAGCGTGCCGAGAACGTAAGTCTCATAGTCTCATGCTAGTAAAACGCTTTTTGCAATACTAACTTCAACATCCCGCTGCACCCCCTTAGGAGGTGAAAATCGGAAATTTATTTCTTAGTGCACCCTAAGACCATAGAAGGAATGTACTGTCCTAATTTCAGGGTCCATTGACTTACGGTTTAGGCTGTGCGTTGAAAGTCAGCGCAACGATTTTATATTTATATTGATTCCCGAGACAGAACAATCCAGCACAGTTGCTAGCAGGGTGGCCTGCTAATTCAATCCAGGCGGGCATTCTCTGAAAAATCTCGTGCACAAGATACGAGATGTGACGACATCTGTCATAGAATACGGGCCCTGTAGGTTAGAATACATCTAGATCCAAATGACTGCAGGCTCTTAGGCCCTGGCACACGGGCGTTGCGGCTGCTGCGTAGCGACGACGACGCAACGCATTGTATCTAGAACTACGGAGCGGTGACGCCCAGCCGCAACGCCCGTGTGGCAGCGCTCTTAGTCCGATCTTGTAATGGCCCTGCCTGTTTTCAATTGACACCGATTCCTAGTAATCCTATATAAACCCAAACTATTTCTTTATAGTGTGGCTGAAATTGAAGAATTCATGGCAAATGGAGCAAACTTCAAAGAGTTCAACAGCGTTAGCAATTCGTTGAAATAACGGTAAACAACTGCATCTTTGTATTGGAATCTGACGCTACAATATAACATGAGAATCGGTGATATATTTGTAAGATAAAAATAATCATATAAGTATTTAATGCTTTGAGCCAAATTTTATAAAACATTTATGAATTATTTATTAGATAAATAAATGATGATTCATGTAATATCAAGATTTGTTGTTATTTCTAAAGAAACCGTAAATATTCCTTGGTTATTTGCGGTACTGGTAAATTGTTGAGTATCTCTAGGAATTGTTGAGTTGTTTTGATCACCCCATCTTTTGCCTTTATTATGTCTCTCACTTTGAGCCTGCTTAGATGTTTCAATGATGGCACGAAGCAGGCGCGATACTCTGCAACTGTCATCTCACAGTTGCTATCAATCTTGTATAATAATTTATTTTGTACCTGCAAGAAAATATCATAGATATTCAAAAAAATCTACTTGCTAATGCTATGTTAATGGCCTTGGTTCTTCCATGGATCCCTTAATTTCAGATTCTATCATGTAGATTGTATAACTCTTAGCATAGCTATCTGGATAGTGGCCTAGAGCTTGTAAATTACTGTTGGTGGATTGATTGCAGTTTAAAACCGTGCGTCTTGGCTTTCTATGGCGGGAGATCTATGTCCAGCAGTGAATGACTAAAGAGTGATGAAAATGATTTCAAAAATTTGTTAGGAAATCTTTTTTTTTCAATCAGTACCAAAATAAACAAAGTGATATTCTTTTGTACTTGGCATTGTACTGCGTTCACCCTGAGAAAAAGATGGAAAGTCTCATGTTCCTGTAATTTTACTGGCACCCATAGCTTTCAAACCGGAACACAAAAAAAGAATCATCAAAACCAATGCATAAATTGACGGAGTAATCGCGTAACATACATACAAAAAAAACATATGGGTCGAATAGAGAACCTCCTTCGTTTGAAGTCTGTTAAATATGCAAGCACTTTATACTTCTTAGCAGCAAAAATAGGTATTGTAGTAGTACTTTTTCGAAAATAAAAACACTACTGCTGGTGGCTATTTTATGAATGATATAGAAGAATCTCATAATCCCCAATGACATGCCTTTGATCTTGGTGAGATTTTTGAGAGAACTTTTTGATTTTTCCAATAAAACACCACTGGTGGGGCTTTCGGGAATGATCCTTCACAACAAGCTCTACTACAACTATACGAAATTGACTTACTAGCAACGGCATTCTATCCAGCATCTCGTTATTTGCTGCAACCTCAATGATAGACCCTGGATCACAGTACAGACTGTATGGTATCATAAGCATTAAGGTGCTCGGGTCAAAAGATAGTGAAGCGTGGAATGCATCAGTAATGCGTGGGCTTTTATCTGCAGTACTGCAGTGGTCCACATTGCACCCATGTTGTATAAGTATGGCAAAAACCTGATGTCACAAAAATATTGAAGTACATTGTAATTAAATTTTAGGATACAACCAAAAATATATGAATAGAACAAAATACAAACTTACTTCATGAAAACATACACTGTGGTTGCAATAATGAATATAAGCCAAAGGTGGAAACTCAGTTGGTTCCAGAGCATTAACAGAGACTCCTCTCTTAAGAAACAGGTTGAAATATTCTTTAAATGTTTCACAAGACCTCTTGTAAATGTGTTCACAAATATTAAAATAAGCATTCAGTGGTGCATGAGTCAGATAAGAGGGTTTGAATTCATCAATAGTCTCGGCATAAGATTCTGGGCAAGGCTCTATAAACTTAAAAAACTTTGGCCCAAGATCACTAGTCAATAATGCTTTTAGAATATCAAAGGCATAATAATGTGGCTTACAAGCTCTGCACACTATGTTTGCATTTATGACATCTTTGTCTGTCACTGACAGAAGCTTGCTAAAGACAGGACTATAGCCAATGTCGATAGCAACATCCAGTGCCAACTTATCATTATTATTCTTCAAATTGGGATTAGCTCCGTTATCTAATAAAAAATATACAACATATTCACTATTACCCCGCAGTGCAATCATTAAAGGGGTTTCTCCTGCGGCAGTTCTCTGATTAACATCAATATTGTAATATATTATGTTTGCAACAGATTGTAAGGAAGTTCCAGCACATGCTAAGTGGAATGGAGTAAATAGTTGCTTATTTTGAATTTGAGGGTTGGCCCCTGCACTTAGTAACAACTTAACAGCTTCCGGTTGTTTCCCTAGACATGCTTCATGCAATGGAGTGTCACCATCAAAGTCTTGATAATCAATGATTGCCCCATGGTTTATTAGTAACTGTATTAACTCAACTCTTCCTTGTTCACTAACTACGTGTAACGGGGTTGCACCTTCTGTGCTGCAATACATAGCTATGTTCCTAACAGTTTCCAACATCACTGTGATCGTTTTTAGAGAGCAGCGATTTCGGCAGGCAAGATATAAAGCAGTGTGGCCTTCATGGGTTCTAGAGAGAGGCCTACTATCAGGGTGTTTTAGTATAAGTATTAAGCATTCATAGCTATCACTATTTGCTGCTTCGTGTAAGCATGTCCACCCTCTGTTGTCTACGCAGTTTGGGTTGATTCTCTTCAGTAACCGACGCACATTTGAAACATCATTATTTCTTGCTGCCAAGTTTAAAGAATTAGAAGTTGTAGGATTATGGGAACTAAAATCCATTTTGTACCTTTTGTTATTTCTTAAATCCTCAACTTAATTCTCAATTCTCAGTCAGGCACATAATAGTGGAAAACAAACTGAAGGATACTATTTTCTATTGCTCAGATTGGCGTAAATGTGCGTAATATTTATTTATTTTCTGCTTGTTTTGGTTGGTTGGTGCAACTTCTTTTTTCTTTTTTTTTATTAATGGCATCTGAGGATGTACTCAATTTTGCCAATGTCAAGTAACAGATTTATCAAATAATGTCAAGTCGTCAAGTCATGTTCTAGTAAATCGATGGCACTGGCGCCACTAAAGCCATAAAACAAGAAGTCAAGTCAAGTCAGTTAACTAGAATGTTCCTGAACAATTTCCACCCTTAGAAAAGACACGCAATACACTTATTTTATTTAAATTCACTACCATGTGCTTTTTGTACGCTACACCGGTTAAAATGCCACCAAAATTACACAATATAACTCAAATAAATCACTAGAAATTAAATAAAATAAAAACGGACGACGTCTCCTTTCGAAAGAGCAGAAAAGTCCTAGTGCTACTTCACTTGGTATAATATATTCGCCAATAATCGCAAATGTAAGAGAGTGGCACTGGCACGCACTTAAAAACATAAGATAAAGTGACGTGTCATGTTAACTGTCAACAAAACAAAGTGTCAAAGTTCAAAAACCCGCTTAAAATATGCTCTAGTCATTATTTTAGGAAAGCCCGCCCGCTCCTCATTCCAAGTCGCGCGCGAAGCCACGAAACGTGAGCACAATACAATGAGGGTACTTGTACTAATATTTATTCTGTGATGAGGGTCTCTATTACTCGTTAGAAGGGGCGTAGCCAGGGTGGGGGGTTTTGGGGGTTCAAACCCCTCCCGTAATATTCAAAATGTTGACAAAATGTGATACTTTTTGAAGAAACACCAGTGTGGTGAATGTATTGTATTAACATTTTTGTTGTTTAATTTTCTTGAAACCCCCCTAAATAAAATTTATTTATTTACAGAGAGTTTTTCCAGAGAGTTTTATCTGTTTTGCGGTCTCAGTTGGGGGCGAACCACTAGTGGTAAGTATAGAAGGAAACGACGTTTAATGAAAAATATAGATTTATTAAAATATGTTAATGTTGTCTTGTTTTTGTTAAATGTGTTATTGTATAGTTGTTATATTCAGCGTTCATCATTTAGTTATGCTTGATTTAATACATTTTATTAGGTAGCTATGTACCTAGTTTATTCACTGTTCTAAGAGTGAAGAGAGCAGCAAAAAGCTACATAGATACTGGTGAGCGCAGCGAACAAGGCGCGGGGCGGGGTGCGCGCCCCGGCGCGGCGTTAGAAAAGAAACCTAAACAAATTGAACCACTGTAACGCATTTGACGCGAAATTTGAATCGTCAAAAAATCGGATAAACGTCGAACAGGCCAGACACGATTTTTCGTGAATAAAGACAAAAAGCTGGGCTGGGCATGTCCCTAAAATATAATAGTAACTAGGTACCTTACGTCTTTTCTACCCCATAGCGCGCTTGAGTTACATTCAAGAAACTTAGGTAACTATTTACCCATAGAGGAGTTATCTAACAGTAAGACCTACAGACATAAATAAATACATGCATGAAGGTACCTACTTACTTATGATTTAATCTTTAAACAAATTAGTGCTAAAGCTAAATAAATTAAGAAACACCTCTTTTCATCAAATTCAAAGAGGAGCATAAACCATTGGTAGGACTTTTACAATATCAAGTACACATTAATTATGTACACTGTCTAGCTAGTATATCAGTAGGAGCAACGCATGCAATAGCACGGTGCGGTCAAAAACGCCCATCAGCCGAAAAAAGGTTCATAAGTATTCTTTGTAATGAACTCTTCTTGCCTAGTTACGTGGGTAGAACACCGTTCGGAAAATTGAGTGGCGAGACTTTTTTAACTCTAGGCAGAGAGTTGGCGCGAGGCGAGTGTGGCAAGCGCGGGCGTGGTGAGTGTGGCGAGCGGGGTGGTTGTGGCGAGCGCGGCGAGTGAAGCGAGCGTGGCGATCGCGAGCAGCGAGCCGCGGGGTACGGCCTCGGACGGAGCTCCTCCGCACTGCGGAACGTGGTACGCGTCACACGGCGCCTGTAGAGCGATGTCACTGATGACTCTTGAAGGAGACACCTGAAACATCACATCATGTTAAGAGGAGGTTACCGGTAGGGCGCTTACGCCCTTTTGTATGCGAACGAAGTTTGTTTTACTATGTATCAGCAACTCCTTGCTCCGAGGCACCACACAGGCGCTTCTCATCTAGTGGTAAGACGGACCATTTTTGTAAGCCAAGCCGTGTTTGTTGCCTGATTCTTCTAGGCTTGGTCGCGTTGGAACAGGAGTAATTTTAGTTTATAAGACGATTCAAAATGATCCTTGTGATTTCAATGAATAAAATTATTTTTGACTTTTGACTTTGCTTCTATTTTGACTATTATTTCATCAAACTCCATGAAATTTTGTACACATGATCAGTACACTAATTTACTTTAATACTAATACTTTTTTTTTAATTTAGTATTTGGTAACCATAGGTACCATTTTATAAAAACTAACGCACCACAAGCCAAATTAGAAGCAAACATCGTTCGAGTGCAAAAAAAAAGCGTACGCTTACCTAAGCTCCCTTTTGCTAGTTACCGGTGGCGCGGCAGTGAGTAGCCGGCTGAGATGCATGCAAGAGGTTGCGGGTTCGATTCCCGCTGCGGGTCAAATGTTTGTATGATCTGTAAATATTTGCTTCGGGTCTGGGTGCTATGGCACCATAGTACTCGTAGTTCCTGATACCCACGACACAGGGAATCCTAGTGTGGATCAAGAATACGTATGTGACTGTTGGGTGTTAATAACTGCGTGCGTATTAGGTACGCACGCGTATATCCGGATGTCTTACTTCTCCAAGTCTGTCAACAGTTGTTTGGGGGTCGAGGCGGCCAAAGGGCGCGCGCGGCCGAGCTTGGCTCGCGTTGACTGCAACATCTCCTGCGTCACTAACGGCTGTTGCATAGCCGACTTTGTGCGGATCGGGTTGTCCTGTTCAATTCAAACTAGTTTTAGTACAGCTCATTATGAAAGAGTTCGTTTATCTCGCCTGCTTGGCGGCCGAAATAGGTCAAAGGGTTAATAAGTAGGCATATCCAGCGTAGCGTGTGCTGTCTTATAAACGTTTACTGATTCCTTTTTACTTTTGACTACCTACCTACCCTTTTACACAGGCGCTTCCCACCTAGTACCTAGTAAGACGGATCATCAAATTCAAACGTTTTTTTTAACTATATGGCAAAGTCAAAAGTCAGCAAAGCCAAGCAGTGTTTGCTGTCGGATTCTTCTAGGCTTGGTATTTTATAAGACGATTCAAACAGACCTTTGTGATTTCAATGAATAAAATAGCTTTGCTTTGATTGGTTATATTTATGTATATGTACTAACTAATATAAGTACTTATTTTTTCCTCTAGTAGATTCGGAGAAAAAAGGCTGCGACCCTAGAAGTTTATTTATTTATTTATTTTATTTTTAAAGTTTTGGGAAAACTTACAGCTAGGTGGATACAATAGAGTAGGGTGATTTATAAATACATGCAGCTAAGTTGCTCCATGTTGTTTGTTTCGTTGAAGAACCAACTTTTTGACCTTAGACCTTAGCCTCACCTCTCGGAACTAAGCGAGGTTGAAGTGACTTGGACATAATATCTATTAGCTCGCAGAACAAACAACCTCTGGGGAACAAAGGTTGTCGAGTGGCGACCACGAACCGGGAAGACGTGTGTAGGACAAAACCCTTACTAGATGGACCGATTACATTTTAACGGGTGCAGGAAGTCGGTGGATGGAACCGGCTCAAGACGTGGCATTCTATGGGGGAGGCCTATTATGGTACCCTGAGGTCCAACAGTGGAAGTTACAGACATTTACGGATGATCATGGTGACATGCCCAAAAGTGATGAAAATGATAACGTGTGGAGGGCTACAGCATCGAGCACAAATAGTATAGAACTAAAACAAATTCACACGAGTCCTACGACTTCTTCCTTCTGTGAAAACCACTGAGTGTGTAGTTAGAGGATGGAGTGTTGGAGGGTGTTTTCATCAATCAAGGCACCTAGTTGAGATGCGTATAATTTTTACTCCAAATTCCTTTACCTTAGCCTTCCTCAGTTTCACGTTAGCGATATCCTGCGGCGTGATGGTGAGCCTTGGCGCGATAATCCGCGGCGGCGCGGAGCCGCAGCGCGGAATCGTGTTCGATCGCACCAGCGAAGCCGGTGGTGGTGGAGGTGGGGGCGGGGGTGGTGGTGGCGGTGGTGGGGGCGCACTCATGGGCTTGGGCTGTATCGATTGGCATCTGAAAGAGGTTCTTGGAGGTCAGAATAATGAACGAATAAAGCATGGAAATCGCAATCAAGCACTAAAAATATCACTCCACGTAAATTTTGCCTTGGAAGGCGCGGAGGCAAAATTTGAATTTTGCGCCCCCTAAATCTTATTTTTTAGGAAGAGAAACTATACAAGGTTTGCGCCCCTGGCAGCCGCCCCCGTGGCCAGCCCCTAGCTACGACACTGGGTCAAACAATCTGGATAGGGTATCAAGAAAGTGGATGAATTTGAGGGGTTATTCCCAGTCCTCCGATCGGAACTCCGATTGGTAGGAGGAGCGGGATTTTTTTTCCCATTCCTCGGATTGAGCATCTAATAATCATTGTACAGTCAAAAAGAAAAAGTGCAAAATAGATTAAATAAAATTATTATTATTTGATGTATTCATCTGTTCACTATACTTAATCACTGTATTCACCCAGAACACCCTAAACAAAAATTTCTGCAGATCGTACAAATATTTGTTCCGAGGCGGGAATCGAACCCGCAACCTCCTGCGTCGCAGGCGCAGCCCAACCTTAGCCCGCCGCGCCATAGGGGTCGTCAGGGTCGTCGTTTTTTGTATGGTATTACAGAGTTTTTCAACAACGAGTGCACTACTTAGACTAGACCTAACAAGAAACAGATCACGTCTAGCGAAACAGTCCCGTCTGATCAAGATAACAGACAGGACTAGCTAAACAAAAATTAAGTACTTTCTGATTTGCGTGTCTAATCAAAAATCATCCCGAATGATGAACAAAAAATATTGAATGAAAAATCTCGAACGAATGATCTCGAATGAATGACGAATGAGTTGCCTGATGGAAATCATTTTCCTAATTTTTAGGGCAATTTCCAAAAAGTTGGAAAATCAAAATTCTGATGATGCAGAACCATTTCGAGTACCCCGAGATGCTGCCTGATGGAAATAATTTTTAGGGTAATTTCCAAAAAGTTGGAAAATCAAAATTCTGATGATGCAGAACCATTTCAAGTACCCCAAAATGTTGCCTGATGGAAATAATTTTCCCCATTTTTAGGGTAATTTCCAAAAAGTTGGAAAATCTAAATTCTGATGATGCAGAACCATTTCGAGTACCACGAGATGCTGCCTGATGGAAATAATTTTCCCCATTTTTAGGGTAATTTCCAAAAAGTTGGAAAATCAAAATTCTGATGATGCAGAACCATTTCAAGTACCCCAAAATGTTGCCTGATGGAAATAATTTTCCCCATTTTTAGGGTAATTTCCAAAAAGTTGGAAAATCAAAATTCTGATGATGCAGAACCATTTCAAGTACCCCAAAATGTTGCCTGATGGAAATGATTTTCCCCATTTTTAGGGTAATTTCCAAAAAGGAAAATCAATATTCTGATGATGCAGAACCATTTCAAGTACCCCAAAATGTTGCCTGATGGAAATAATTTTCCCCATTTTTAGGGTAATTTCCAAAAAGTTGGAAAATCTAAATTCTGATGATGCAGAACCATTTCGAGTACCACGAGATGCTGCCTGATGGAAATAATTTTCCCCATTTTTAGGGTAATTTCCAAAAAGGAAAATCAATATTCTGATGATGCAGAACCATTTCAAGTACCCCAAAATGTTGCCTGATGGAAATAATTTTCCCCATTTTTAGGGTAATTTCCAAAAAGTTGGAAAATCTAAATTCTGATGATGCAGAACCATTTCGAGTACCACGAGATGCTGCCTGATGGAAATAATTTTCCCCATTTTTAGGGTAATTTCCAAAAAGTTGGAAAATCAAAATTCTGATGATGCAGAACCATTTCGAGTACCCCAAAATGTTGCCTGATGGAAATAATTTACCCCATTTTTAGAGTAATTTCCAAAAAGTTCGAAAATCAAAATTCTGATGTATGAGTTATAAAACATATCGCTACCCTAAAATCATTACCCTTAAAATGGGGAAAATTTATTTGACCAGGCAACACTTCAGGATACTGGTAATAGTTCTGTATAAACACAATTTCGACATTTAGAAATTACCCTAAAAATGGGGATTTTTTTACCAGGCAGCATCTCGGGGTACTCGAAATGGTTCTGCATCATCAGAATTTTGATTTTCCAACTTTTTGGAAATTACTCTAAAAATGGGGAAAATTATTTCCATCAGGAAACATTTTGGTGTACTCGAAATGGTTCTGCATCATCAGAATTTTGATTTTCCAACTTTCTGGAAATTACCCTAAAAATGGGGAAAATTATTTCCATCAGGCAACATTTTGGGGTACTCGAAATGGTTCTGCATCATCAGAATTTGGATTTTCATTTTTTTTAGAAATTATCCTTAATATGGGGAAAATTATTTCCATCAGGCAACATTTTGGAGTACTCAAAATGGTTCTGTATAATCAGAATTTTGATATTGCTAGCTTTGGTGAAATTACCCTAAAAATGGGGAAAACTTATTGGACCAGGCAACACCTCAGGGTACTTGCTATGTTCCTGTATAAACAGAATTTTGATATGCCAACTTTTGTGAAATTACCTTAAAAATGAGGAAACTTACTCCTAGGGTTGCCAGCTAAACAATCAAAAAAGTCAAATTTCTTTGTACGGACGGAGACACTGCTCAATCGCGATTTTTCATTCGAGATTTTTCATTCGTGATCGTTTATTCATTCATTTCATTGTTGTGTGTTAATATTATCCATTTTGCTTTTTATTTGATCCAATGGCCGCGACGGTCAAGATTCTTGACCGTCGCATCTTGACTCAAGATGATATAATATGTAAGTAGGTATCAGTCAGGAAGTAACTACCTAATAAAAATTGATAATTTTATTACACTGTACCTACTTCACTCACGGTAGGTAGTTGTTGAAGGAACAAAACTGGGCGAAAATCCAAATTCCAATCTGTCCGACAAGTCAGGCTAACAGTTTGGAGTAATTTTGTTCAAACAGTTTGATCATCAAACTGTTGGTAGGACAGTTTAGAATAAACTAAAAATACAGTATATGGCATTGACTGTACTTTTGGCGAAATAAACTAAGTGATAAAAACAAAAACCATTCAATCGGAGGAACGGGAAAAAAAAATCCCGCTCCTCCTACCAATCGGAGTTCCGATCGGAGGACTGGGAATAACCCAATTTGAGCATCTCAAATCAAACTGATAACTAAGTTACACAGGTAAAAATCAAATTCAAACACAATCTGAAACTAGTTCTTAGTTTCGTTTAGCAATAAACTCTGTCAATTAAGAAAGGCTGACGTCACTTTACCTGAGCTTACCCTCGAGTTCTTCGATCTTGGACATCATAATTTTCATGGTATCTTTAAGATCATCATTTTCTTGAGCCAACTTCGCCTGTCTCTGATCCACTTTTTCCACTAATTTTCTCAGTTCTTTTATCTCTTCGGCAGGCGCAGGACCCTCTCTCTTTGGTTTACAGGATTCGCAGGCGATAGGCTCGCGATGTGGCTCATTATAAAGGCTTGTGATCGACTGAAACCCCTGAAAAAATACGAGTTACCCTAAGTAGCAGAAGATTCCATACACTAGTTAGGCAACTACGGCCCTTAGGCCGTAGTTGCCTAAGTTGTTGTTGTTGTATGGCCCTGCGATTTAGTCTTGCGATACAAACTCGAACTCATCGTTCCATTGTCAGTTATAGAAGATTCCATACACTAGCTAGACTTATTAGACAACTACGGCCTAAGATGGCCCTGCGATTTAGTCTTGCGAAGTTTGCGATACAAACTCGAACTCATCGTTCCATTGTCAGTAATACTTGACAGTTTCATCAAAACCTGGGGGGGTAATTGCCTATCAAACTGGTAATCGCTTTTGATTACAATTTTGTAGTACATTGCGCCGCGTGTTTTAGCTTCTTTTCCATAAGCAGAAATATTCTAAACATAAAGCGCAATGTAACGTAAAATCGTATTCGAAAGCGATTAGCAGTTTGATAGACAATACGGGGGCCGTTCAGTAGCTTTTGCGTGAAAAAGTAACAAACAAACATCCATCCATCCAACCTCACTGTAAACTTTTACATTTAGGTACTTACCTATAAATGACTGATACTTTTTTCCCAATTTTCTAGTTTTCAATTGTATGAACACGTTTAGGTACCTTATGTGTGACTTTTTTTCCTACTCTGCTCGAGTTTAATTGTCATAGGTATACGGACAACTTCATAAAGGCTTGAGAATTTTTATCGTAAGCATGATTAAATTGCATCGCATAGTCGCACGACCGCTTCTGGTGGCCAATGAGGACGATGCCTTGGTATGCTTATTGTATCATCATCATCAGCAGGCTTTTAGAGCAGCCCCAGTATTGTCTAACAAACTGGTAATCGCTTTAAATTACGATTTCGCAGTACATTGCGCCGCATGCTTCAGCTTATTGTCACAAACAGAAATATTCAAAACATAAAGAGCAATGTACAGTAAAATCAGAATCGAAAGCGATTATCAGTTCGTCAATAAAGGGGCAGGTTAGATTAGGTAAGGACGTCCACTGCTGGACGAGGCCACTCCCATAAAATACAATGGGGAGAATTGCCATTGTAGGTATAGGTACCAGCACTGGATGTCTATCGGCTGATGAAGAAGAACTATGTAAAGCCTATTATGTAAGCATAAGATTACCTTTTTACCGATCCAGGTACAGAGCTCTATAATGTTCCAAGCTTTCGCCTTGATTTTTCGACGGTGATTCCTCTCCTTGAGCGGCGTCTCACCTGACAACATAAACCATTCCACATCACTCAACAACGGCAATGCCATGTCCAGACCACATTCAATTTCCACTTCCAATTTTACACTATTTTCTTTAGCACCCATAACCTTGTTATTGGTACGTAGTAAACAAGTTTGAAACCGTCCGGCCGTTAGAACGAAAAACTAAATAGTGGCTTGGGTTGCAACGGCGACAGAGGATGATGTCACGAGCTATATTAGCCAGCTGACTTGATTGAGACGAGATGTTTTGAATAAAAAGTCTTATCAATAATGTCTTAATGATAATAAAGTTCAAATTACTACTTACAATAACTTGTAGTAGGTAAGGTACCGAATCCATCTATAGGTCATCTTAGGTGAGTTTTCGTAGTAGAGAACAATTGGATCGGAAATGAGATGTACTCGTCTACCTAATCTGGAAACTAGTAGTGTGTTTGAAGTTCTAGGACATGGGTAAATCTATGATATTACCCATGTAAGTAAATATCAGTGCATTGCAACTAGTTTCGAACCCGCACTCATCCAATATAAAAGCGCCGGACTTCCTTATCGGTTCATTGACTGATACTGTTACTGATGATAAAATCCTACCTATAATAGTTTTATAGTACCTACTTTAAGTACCTAGTAATATAACCCACCTGGTGTACCGATTTCCAAATTATTATTCTTGAGAATTGTACTCTTCCGTGATCGTTGAAGCGCCTCTCGAAATAAATTGGAATCTGATTTCATACGTCTCTTTCGTACTTTGAATGAACTATTGCTATTAATTGATTTGAAGGATGTTTCAGAACTGCTTGATAGCAAGCTCGGAGAGAGAGATGCTCCTATCGATAGTTTATTCTCATCGTCAGTCAGGTCAGAATTGCTTGATGTACAGGATTCTGTACCTTTCGTCTTTTTCCAGGGCCTTAGTTCCCCGTTGTCCTGCATACTTTCCCGTCTGAGACGCTTGCCCAGACGCTTTTCACGGTCATCTGAAGCTGAATCATTTATTATATTGAATTCTTTGCTAAAAGAAAGACTCATGTCGACAATACTGCAGTTCAGGGGCAGAGTCACAAACTCTTCCGTCTGAGTGGAGCTGCTCGTCACATTTCCATGGCTGCATTTTTCGGGGTTGTCATCAGTAATCATGATACTCACAAATGGAGGTGTCTTGTTATTATTAATTATTTGATTGAATGCACCATAACTGTGATCCCACGATGTATTATTTGGATCTCGTTGTGTCCATTTTCTTATAAGCTCAATAGAGTTATTTTTGTCTTCAGAAGTGTTGATTACTTTAAAGTCACAAAAAGACATCTTACTTCACTTTTCATGTCATAAAAAGAAGTTTTTATTATTATTACAATAATAATATAAAAGTATGTTAAAAGTACTTATTGTTGAGTTCTTATTGATGAGCGTCAACAATGAAACTAAAAGTTGTGAAATTCCATGTTTTTTTTACAAGTACCCTCACTCGGTGTGTCTAGAACTTTTAGCAGGTAGGTAAGTTCAAAGAAAATTAATGGTAAGTTGTGTTAGTAGTAGGTAGACAAGGATAATTGTAGATATAGGTGCCTAACTACTATATTATACCTACAGCCATTGACTTATTAAGTTTACATAAAATATATAAATAGTCAGAAAAAAAAACTGCTCCAATCGTGCCTTTTTGGAGACGTTTTGACTCATTTTTGACTACTCTTCATTTAGCACTCGATTTCCAGCAATCACTCTCTTTTTGATATCTTTTTCACGCTTCCCATCTCTCGTAAAAGCTCGTAAACAATGTCCCTAGTTAGACAAACTCTTTCACTTGTTCCACACTCCAGCACCGATCTTATTAAAATTAAATTATAATAAATATTATTATTATTAAAGGTTGCCTGGAATAAATCGCTCTCAGCGATAAGGCTGCCCATTGACCCCAACAGTAATCATGTTAGTCCATCAACTACACCTCAGAATAACTTATTACTCTGAGGACTACACAGCGTAGTGGTCGATGCACGGTCGATGCATGATTTTGTTAATTTTTGTTCCTTGCTCCAAGGGTCGATGTGATAATCAGTTACCCTAGCCGACTTCTAGCCGACCTTGATTGAGTAGCTATGTCAAACTTAGAGAATTCTCTAAGATGTCAAATGGCCAGTCAAGAGCTACCTACCCTTGACTGAAACTTGGAGGAATAAAAGACTGAAATGGTACATACAGCTGCTGCATGGAAGATGTATTTCTTTTACTCTATAATAATCTAAAAAAAAATTTTTTATACTAAAATCTGAGTATTCCTTCTTCCATGAGCTGCTGCTTAGCTTAGCTGCTGCTATTATAGTCTATGAATGAACTTTGATTTTCGATCTATCCAACTCTACTAGTCTGTGGTTTGAGGATAACAACCAGGGCTGCCAACCATACGAGGTTCCTCGTACAAATGCGAATTTTTTGGGCTTCCGTGTGCTCTAGTCATTATTCTAAGGTAAAGTTTGACGTGGAAACTGTTAACGGCACAATTCTTGCTGCAGAGAACACAAAAGGTCCAGCGCGTGCTGGAAACAGCGTCAATTTTGAACCCACGAAAGAATACAGCCGTAACGAAAAACTACACGGCAATAAAATAAAAACGATTCCAGTGAGGATGTTCCAGATTTCTAATAAATAAAGATGGATACCATGACTCATAAGTAGTTACAACATCGTAGGTACTCATTATATAGTCACATTATGTAAAGTGTAATTATGCTACACAAAATGTACTTAGCACATTATTATTTAGATTTTTTGTCTTAAGTTACTTATCAACTATTTTGAATAGGTATGTGATATTTTTTTAGTAGAAAACTTGCTATTGATTATTTCATAGTGTAAATCGTCCTAAATTAAATCGTGCCTAATTTTTAGTTTACTTTATTCCGACTTATAAGGACTGCTGAATTGTACGAGGATTGAGATCCAAAATACGAACGAGGTTTTTACCTGCTTCTGCACGAGGAAAAAAGATCTACGCTACGGTTGGCAGCCCTGAAAACACCACACACTACAAACAAAACAAGTGAAGTGGTTTGGTTACCATGGTTACAGAAATGTAGAGATAGTATTTATTTTCTTCTCTATGAATTCTATAATTTTGAATAGTTGATTCTATTACGTTTGCGTTACTTGGTGGTAACTTGTGTAAGCAAAAAAAAATCACTATAAAGGGCCTCAACAAAAACGCAGCGATTTTTCTCTGGGTGCTCAAGCAAGGCTGCTACTGCCAAGCCAGATCCAGTAATCCACAGCAAACCAAACACATGATTATTTGCTAATTTTATAGTAATTAAAAAATGAGATATGCACTAAAAAAGAAAATTCTATTTTTCGGAGTAGTCATAGTTCTGATGATATTATTGCACCCCGACATGAACGCGCGACGCAGGTACTACGAGTTCATCGAAAAGGATAGTATTTTGGATTATCTTCATGAAGAGACTGCGGAGAATTTCACCAGTATTGCTGTAAGCGATTGCGACTATAGTGATGTAATATATGACGGTACAATGTTGTCGATCAGCTTGGTTGATGGCGATTTGCTCGAAGGTCATCGAATAAAGGAAGGCGGGGAGTATGCCCCTCAAGATTGCAAACCAAAATTTAGTACAGCGATTATTGTGCCCTACCGGTAAACACCTACCTACTCAATTTCCCATACAGTTATATTATTTCACCACTTACCTACCATAAAATTACTGGGTTTTACAGAGACAGAGCTGAGCAATTACGTGGTTTTTTAGTGTATATGCATACATTTTTCCGGAGGCAAAAAATCCACTACCGCATCTATGTGATAGAGCAAGTAGATTCACAACCTTTCAATAGAGCCAAACTGTTGAATATCGGTGCCATGGCAGCAATGAAGGCAGGGTACCCTTGCCTTGTGTTGCATGATGTGGACCTGCTCCCACTGCGACCAGCCAACCTGTACTCCTGTACTGTATGCCCAAGACTCATGGCATCAAGCATCAACCAGCTTAGGTGTTTACCAAAGAAATATAATCACGTAGATCATCACAGTAAGCTTGTTTTTTGTATGTGTGTTAAGCTTGTTATATTTAGATAAGCCAGCGATTGTGTCACTACATTCTGTACATAACTAATGCAATTTGTGCCTCACTATCTATCTCACAATCACAATGGCTATAGTTAGTTGTTTTTAATCATTCAATTATGCTAAACAAGACTTTGCATTCATTGTTTTTGATCAAAAAAAAATTAATATACCTACCTAAATCCGTAATTCTGTAACAGGTTTCTCCTACCATACTTGAACCTCTTTGGTGGTGTCATAGCAATGATAACGAAGCAATACCAAGCTGTAAATGGAATGAGTAATGAGTATTTTGGCTGGGCTGGAGAAGATGATGACTTTTACTCAAGAATTGAGACCTATGACCTAAAGCTGTGCAGGTTTGAACCTGAAACTAGCAGGTATCATATGTTCAACCACAGGTCATTGAAAGGGTAAGTTTGATTACTAAATTGTGTAAGTACCTAAGGCCCATATTCCAGAACTATGCTCAAGCATGAAATTAGACCTGAGCATAGGTTTGATGATAGTTTTTTATTAAAACCTGTCAAGAAATCTATGCTTAAATCTCCATTTAGTTTAAGTTTAGTTTTGGAATATGGGTCAGAAAGGGGAAGACCTTTGCAAACTTATTCTGACTAAAACAGAAATGTTCTGAAGGCCAGAGGCCTTACCATGAGCATTCACTCTTATAGCGATTCAGTTCTAAAACTATTCAGTACAAAATATGGGTTTGTTGTCCCCCATCAGTGAATAACTTTAATCGCAGAAGTCTATAGACCTTCTGCTACTGTCCCTTTAAATATAGCTGCGGACATCACGGAAACGATATTTTGTACTGAATAGTTTTTTAACTGGTAAGACCTCTGGTCAAGATTTGATGTTTCATCATTTCATCATCAGCCGGTAGACGTCCACTGCTGGACGAGGTCTCGCCATAGAATAGGGGGGATTTGACATAATCACCATGGCTGGCAGGCAGATTTGTGATCGCAGAATTGATGTTAAGTTCTCAAATGGATGCTTCTACCCATCCTCTAGCACCATCCCTTAGTCGCCTTTTACAACTTCCACGAGATGTTGGAGGGGTCCTTTTCTTAGGCTGAGACCACCACAGCGAAGCCCTTTTCATATTTCAATAAATGGGACCATGATTATTTAAGAGAGTTGAGCTTTACAAAGTGTTGTTTAGAACACACATCTGTCAATGTCGCAGCACAAATGATGAACAAGCCTGTTTCCCATTATGCTCTTCTCTTCTAGGGAAAGAAGAAACCAATTGACTGTTGGTAAGACAAGAATAGCTATGGATGGCTTGAGCTCCCTAAAATATACAGAAGTGGCAACTGTACTCCATCCACTATTTACTCATATCATGGTTGACTTGTAGCATATCCTTTTTAAACGACTTCAAAAAAAGGAGGAGGTTCTCAATTTGGTTGTATTTGTTTTTTTTATGTTTGTTAGATTTCCGTCGTTTATAAACCGATTTGGAAAATTATTTTTTTATTTGAATGGATTGCAGATTGGTCCTATTTTTTTCAAAATCCTGTTCTGATGATGGAATCTATGAGGAATTGAGGGAACTCCTCAAATATTACAGGCATAGGTACATATAGCAATTTTGACATTTTTAGCAATACGTCAAGCATTTGGATTCAGAAAGTACAATTTGGTGGAGTGGAACTGATGAAGAAGACCACAAATGCCCAACGGAACTCCTCAATAAGAAGTGTTTCAAGGGTGGCAACAAGATATCTCGATTAAGATAGCTAAGCGACTGTAAAAAGCAAAGTTAAATTAATAATTTTGATGAAAATGTACCATCGAACTGGAAGGTAGGCACCGGAACTCTGTCATAAAACAATGTATCCCAAACACGGCTAGTTTGGGATTGTCATGAGATGCACTCTGGCTATAAATAATTTTAATGGTAATATCGCCTGATCTGAAAATTAAGCCGGAAGAATGGCATCAGCAGTCCCGTCATAAAACAATATAATCCTAACCGTGTTTGGGCTCATTGGAATCGCCATGAGATGCACTCTGGCTATGAATGATTTTAATGGTAATAACCCGCGTTCAAATTGCGCTACTTGAATCGTATTTTATGGGTGGCCTTGTACTTATAAGTAGAAATTTGTGCAGAAACTGTATAGGCGTGGGAGATGTGGATGTTGCAGTGCTCGGTTACTAATTTTGTCTAGCAACACTGTCTCGTCATTGTAGCTAGATGTTATTGTACTTTTACTTATTGAAAATCATAGGTGAAATATGAAAACCTAATCCTCACAGAATCTAAAGATTTTCTTATATCACAATAATATCAAATTTATGCTTTAGGAATTTTAAAATAACCTGTCACTTTTGCAGGTCTGCTTTTGCTGTCTTTTGTTTGATCAAAGTACCATACAAATTACACATCAGTGATTGTAAAGCAAATGAACAACAAATCCTGTTTTTGTTAAAATACATTGTTATATTGCTATAGATCTCAATACATTAGTAGATTCATCATTATCATCATCAGCTCACAAAGTCCGCTGCTGGACATAGACCTCCCCCATATAATGCCACGTAAGCGCGTTTACCATATTTGATTATTGATTCAAATTATATTAAATGGTATTGGGGGCAAACCCCCCGTTTGCTATTATCAGCACGCTTGCGGATTGGTGATTGCAGTATTGGAACAGGAGTAATTTTAATTTATAAGACGATTCAAAATGATCTTTGTGATTTTAATGAATAAAATTCTATTGATTTGATTTAGTGTTAAATACTAGGTGGTTGCTGCTGCCCATCCCCTGGTGTAATCCCTTAGTTGGCTATTACGACATCCATTGGAGGAGGGAGGGGTCTTTTGAAGGCCAGACACACCTGCTCACGATTAGTAGCCGATTAGATTAGGGGCTACTACCCTTAGGTTAGGAGTAAGCTAGAATTCGTTATTAAACAGTAATACTAGGTAATGTTAATTGCTGTCAGCAGAGCAATAGATACGTAAGTTTTATTCTACATTGTGATGCGCTTGTTCCTGTCCATATTTTAAAATACAAAGTACAACACTTGATAGATAGTACCTATCTAATAATTTTATCAGAATATTGGAAGTAGTTTTATAGTTAATTAAGGAGTTTATAAACAATATACAAAAATTATTATTATTTATGCCTCTGAACAAATATTTGTACAATATGCAGATATTTGTTCAGGGTGTTCTGGGTATTTTCTATGTATAATAAAAAATATCTATCTATGTAATATTATTGTATTAAGTATATCAGTTATCTAGTACCCTTAACACAAGCTCTGCTTAGCTTGGGCTAGATAATGTTGTGTGAAAGGTCTCCAGCATTTATTTATTTATTTTAATAATTTTTAAGGCCGTATTCATTAGGCAACATTTGTTAATAAACTGTTTAGACGTGTTTATTAACAAGTTTACCATAAACACTGTTTCTGAAACTTGGCAGTCCACACTTGTCAATTGTTGCTAGGATGTCGCCCGAGGTAGTATGTTGAACCACACTACTTTCATGTTTATAAACTCGCGCTACACATGTCCACACCTTGACTTTTGCTTATAAACTAGATGTTTCGTCTTGCTCTCCACTCGAAGTGGAGAACCCGGCAACATGTTTAATAACCAATGATTCATCACCTTTGTTTATAAACAGTGTTTATTAACAAATGTTGCCTAATGAATACCCGGCTTTAAATGAAAGGAATTGTAATTTGAGATGTACATATCAAGAGTGTTTGTTGTTGGTTGTGTGTGTGATCAATCAAAGTGTTTTTTGGTTTTTCACAGGTCAATTAATAAAAATACATTTTCATAAATACATATTTTATTTGGCATTATAATATTTCACAGCAAATGGTCCCAAACCACACAGAATTGATTGATAGTACAAGTGAATAAATAAATGTGACTTCTCTGTACAAACATTTTGCAGTGAATTTCTCGACATAAGTACAAAAAGGAGCTATTTACAAGGTAGGTATACCATTATTAAACAATGTGAAATTATTGACAAGTAGTAAACATCTTACACTAAAATTATGGTAAGAACATTAAATTACATTTTTAGAAATTAACAATTAATTACCTGTAATACAATAGAATACTGATAATAATGCCTGTAAATAATACATATAGTTTACATACTATTATATAGGTATATGTATAATCAAATCGTGGATCAATTAGTAAAAAGGCCTAGGAAGTGTTTTAAATATCAACAGTAATTATTAGTACATACTTAACACAAATCCAATAAAAATTTAAACAGCACCTATAAAATCAATAAAAACTATATTTTTGCACCTTAACCCAATCACATTTTTAAGCCAAACTTAGAGTTTCTAAACCTAACGTAATGAATAAAAACCACGCACATAAATTGTCATAAAAATTGCATAAGTTATAATATCTTCTTACAGTTCGGGTACAGGCGGGCGAAGGTTCGCCTGTGACGCAGGAGGTTGCGGGTTCGATCCCCGCCGCGGAACAAATATTTGTGCGATCTGCAGATAATTGTTCCGGGTGTTCTGGGTATTTTCTATGTATAATAAAAATATCTATGTAACGTATATATTATATTACGTATGTCAGTTATCTAGTTGCCATAATACAAGCTCTGCTTAGCTTGGGGCTAGATAATGTTGTGTGAAATGTCCAGCATTATTAATTTATTTATTATTATTAGTTCAGCTGATATAACTAGCCCGCCCGCAGTTAAGCTTTTGGCTGTGCAATAGATTTCTAGGAACTTAATTGTCTATGCACATACTAACGGCTAAACTGTAGCTTGTAGCCCCTCAAAACACCAACCGTACTGTTCTTAGAGCTGTATTCCAGCCCTCCTATTCCCTAACTGAAAGTCACTCAGTGAATAACGTTTACAAGTAAAATTACCATCAATTGACAATTCTTAATGATAACTATGAGCAATTGATGGTAATTTTACTTGTCAAACGTTAGTCACGTGACTTTCAGTTAGCCATAGGGAGGCAGAACTACACTCCAAACTGAATAGAGAAGCATATATTTTTTGACAGAGCTCAATTATTTTGAATATTAAGATCTGTCAAAAAATATATGCTTCTACTACTAAACCACTGGTTAACTGTTACTAAACCTATCTGATCACGATTTACGTTCGAGCATAGTTCTGGATACACCAAGTAGTAGTATTTATCCAAAATGGTCTATGAAACTGATTGACAAAATCGTGGCAACAACCCACATACGATAAGTGAAGTGAACAAGCCTTGTTTAGATAATCACTGAGATGAATTTATTATTTTTTAAACTAAAATTACCAGCCACTTAGTTGTAAACAAGTCTTATCATTGAAATGCACGACAATATTATTGAATCGGAATAAAGTCTCTCAAACTGATGAGTACACCTATTAATTATTTACAGAGATAGAACCTATCTGTTCCCACAAGCTGAGAGACTTGTATGTAGGTAATACAATGGACAATAATAACATTACCTACAATTTTCTTTTGTTTCTTTTACCGTTTTAGCAAATGACAAATTCACAGAGTTCGTACTTGTTATCTTGCAATGCGCATTTAAATTCACAAAGAAAGTAGGTACTTACATTAAATGTAAGTATCTACCTACTTTCAAGAATATATTATTCAAATGCAACCTAATTTCAAAGTACCAATCATTGATGTTTCAATATAAAAGCATAAACATTACATTCTTTGAGAGTGTATTGCATATTATGAGTAGGTACCGTAAAACCGTTACTTTAACCCTAAGCCCAAGGGCGCACTGGCGGCCACCGAAATGTATGCATTTTATCATCAGTGCACGCACTTGGTCGCAAGCGGCTGATGATATCATGCATACATTTCGGTGGCCGCCAGTGCGCGCTTGGGCTAAGAGGTAACTATGGCCCAAATCGGGAAAAGTTTGATTTCACACGAATCATGACAGATTCGTGAAATCATTCCGGGGCAAGCACAGGACCTGCAATCTGTCAATTTAAGTAGAAACTACGAGCAGAAATTACGCTCACACCGCAAGGCGGGAAGTTCAAACTTGGGCCAAAGTTACCTCTTAGGGTTAAAGTAACCCGGTTTGACGGTACCAATTTTTTTTTATATTTTTTGTCACATTAGTTTTATTACTTACCAAAAGATTTTGTAATAGTCCTTACCAAATACATTTTCTCAAAAGTATTTGTGTTTATCAAGGTCTCAACACAAGCATACTCACTAAGCCTAGTACAAATGCAAATACTAGCTTGAGATTGGAACCAATGTGGACCCATTCAGGCAACTGGGATTTTGCCACTAGTTCCGGCTGAGTTGGTAGAAGCAAAGCGGTTATACAGCATATGCTCACTGCCACGGCAACAATGTTCACTGGTTGGGGCTCCCTGGAAGTACACAAGAAACCATTTAAAATACACTTATCATTTATCAAAGTGTAAGGAATATTGGAGATTGGAGGGTGCTGCAGTGCATAATTTTGTTTTGTTAGCAGCATTGTCTCATCTTTAAAGACTAAGCTACAAGATTATACAAGAAATAATAACTTAAAAATGGCTGGATTTGGTTATCATAAAATAAAAATCTATTTATAATAAAATAATATACAAAGAATAAAACACATCAAATATTTTTTTTTAAATAATAATAAATAAAATTGACTGGATTTGGTTGCCATGTGAGAATCTAATTTATAAAAATACTAGTTCTATTTTTCACTGTGCCTGTTTGCTTTCTGCACAACTTTACAACCAAATAACACCTACTGCCTGAGCATAGATCTATCTGTGTCATTCACAATAATAAATATTGTACAAATGAAGGAGATTTCCTATGCTTTGTGTATTTTTAAAGTGAGTCATGTTTCTACTTCAACTATTTCCTTTTTAACAAAATCTGGAATGATGCCAACATTCTTATTATGTGCAAACAATCCACATTTAATTTGCAAAGGCATTTGGAAATAATTACCATCTGTTTTATTGTTATTCATACAAAGTTCACTATTTGTTTTTGAACCAACGGAAATCCAAATTATCCTTGGACAACAAACTCCTCCTCTACAAATGCATTTTAAAACCAGTATGGTCCTATGGAGCTGAGCTGTGGGGTACAGCGGCAAATTCAAATCTGGAAATTCTCCAACGCTTCCAATCCAAAATGCTGCGCATGATAGCGAATGCTCCATGGTACATCACAAATTGTCAACTACACCTAGACCTAGGGGTGCCAACAGTCAAAGAAGACATTTGCAACAAACTGAAGTCTTATGCCAAACGAATGGAGCAACACCCTAACCAGCTTGCAAACAGTCTCATGAGGACGTCCACAACCTTCAAAAGGATAGAGAGGAGAGCCCCTCAAGATCTTATCTAGTACTTACTAGTGAAGCAGAATCATGGAGAAAAAAAGGAAAGAAGAAATAAAGGAGAGTTCAAAAAAAAAAAATTTTTTTGAGTAACATTTTTCCATGTTATCCATGTTTAATTACCTTGTGCTTGTAGCGCAGACTCTTTTCCGCAACTAGGCCACCAGTGGGCCCTTTTAATGTTTAATTACCTACTTGAACCTACTTTCTTAGGTGTCTTTGTTAGATTTTTTTATTCCTGACGGACCTCTTACCTATAGTGTGATGTATGCGGATGGTTGCAAGTGACTCTAGAATGATCTTCAGTAGGTCTAACTGGAGTAGCCCTTGACACAATTGGATGGAAACTGTCTCCGTAACTCTCTGTATTTATGCTTGATGGTTCACCATCAAGTAGTTTTGTGGGTATGTCCCTTTTACCCAGAGCCTGAAAGAATGGTTTTCACAACATTACAGATAACATTTTATACATGTGTTTTGTTTACAAAATACAGATTTAACTTTCAATGCACTTTAAAATTGTTATTTGTAATCTCCAATCAGTAGGAAGTTGATTGCACCTAAACAAAACTTTCTAAGAGCCCCCAATCCCAGCCTTGGCAATGTCCCCCTGTACAACCCCTACTCTACAGCCAGCCCAGTTCCTTGAAGTAACGGAGCAGGACTTTGATGGCAGCACTGTTGACGTATATCTAAAGGCGTTGAGGATGACAAGCAGGATCCAAGTAGCTCCAGCAGATCCATCAGTGGGGTGTTGAAGTTTGAATGGAAAAAATCGACAAAGACGAAGTTCCACTAGTATTTACTAATATCTTTTCACAACTGGATTGTTCAGGAGATCTGAGGATAACCTTCACGGGAACTAAAGTTGTGAACCATCGTTTTTAAGGGACTCATTCACGGCTGCCTATGTGTATCTATGAATGACATTGATAATAATATATCTATTAATAAAACGTATGTAGTTAAATACCTGCTGAGTGTTACTATCATACATAGTAATCCTGAATTTGTCAATTGCATCACAATGTGTAACAGATGGTTGTGTATATCTGACTACAATATCAATGCAGCTCTGTGGGGCAATCACGCCTTCAGGGTCGATCACTGTGAACTTGTTTGGGGACGTACACAACACTAAAAGTAAAAGTTTATTTAAATAAACCTCGAATATTTCCACACACCATCATGAATGAACACACACCATGCATACCTTTGAAGTTTACAGAGAAATCGTAGGGATTATAAACGGTTAACAGCTGTTTATGTGTATGTCGGGCGTTTAAATAGAACTCCAAGGATACAGGAAATACGAAAACGGGAAAATTTTTCATTCTTTACAGATCTTGCAAAATATTATCAAAATAAAAACAGTTTAGGAGACGAATTCAGTCTGACGATTTAGCGAAAAAACATTTTATTTGCGATGATGTCCACAAACAAGAGGACGTACGACGTACTGAAGATGACAAGTTGAAAACTATGACATGTGACACATGACACCACATGCCACAAAGACCATTTTTTGTTTTATTCATCCAAGAAACATACTAGCTAGGTTGTACGTAGACGTACAATGATGTGTAATAATTTTACGATTACAATAATGATAGGCACCTCTACGCTTCCGTCACTCACAGCCGCTCAGGCTCATGAATCTAAAATACTTCTTACACTAGGGATTTACTCTAGTGCGAACATCCGCAGGGCTGTTCTCTATCTCGCGTCAGGTTTGCAACAGGCGTAATACAGGGCTATCGAACGGTAACTTTTGCAGTGGGTACTGTCGTAAAAATTCCTTTCTTTTGTATGATAAATGGGATATTAGGTCCATGGAGAAAAGCGACGCCAATTGCAAGTTAGACATGTCGCGAGATAATATGGGGGCCGCCGGCCGACTCGCAATACCTTGCGACTAGCGCTAATAATAATAATATTACGGATAGTACCGCTCTGGCATCTACTCCACAGAGTATTTTTACATACTTTTACCAAGGATTTTTTTTACTAATGACTTTTACTTACTGAAATATACTTTTAGAAACTACTCGCTAGGAACGTTCTCTAGGCAAGGAGTACCAAAAATTCCTTGTCTCTAGGTCGCGTCGTTTCACCAAGATGCCTTCCTTCCTGCTTCGGTGAGTTCTGTTGGTCTATCTTGGCGTTACTCCAACTTCCCTCACGGGGCTACCTAGTCGCCCTGTAGTATATAGACGAACGTTGGAAGGCCATTCATGGGTAGTGAAGGTATGGCATTGAGGTGGATGTAGTGGCAACAATCGGTACATTTATCTTTTACTGCCAGCGCCAAAATTAAGTTTTGACTACAGCATAGTCTCTATGGACGCGTAAAACAGTAATAGTACAGTACAGTGTAAGCGTTTAGCACCCTTTGTTACGGAACTCTTAGAAGAACAAATCTACTGCCCTGTTTATTTTTATTGTACGACACCCAGCTAATGGGCGCTCCGGTGCAGCTACGCCTTAGCTATGCATGTGTGATCACAACTTATTGATTTAGTTCCTCGAAGCGCCACGGCCAACTTATAATGAGGGGTTTTCACGGCTGTTTCAAATCATGTTTTCAGCATTGAAAATAGATGGCGCTGCTCTGCACCTAGCTGTCAAGTGTCAAAATAAGGTTAAATTTCAACATCAACAACGTAGATAACATATTTTCGTTTCGCGGTATTTATTTTTGCCTACTTCTAAAAACACCACGCAATCACAAGCGCACACTCAAGAAGCAAACACACAGAATAACATGACTAAATAGCTATAATCTAGTTATATAATAGCTTAGTACGCGTACACCACAGATAATTCATTTGACAATCTTGGCAGCTAGAGTTGAGTCAGCGCCATCTATCGAACCAATTTGAACTACTTTTTTTTTTATCGAAGATGCAAAGCTCTCATTGCGACACTGCAACTACTTAGGCGGAAGTTACTTCTAATTATTACTACAAATCCTTCGTTGGAAGTTGGATGGAACGCGACCTTCGTAGTCGTAGAGAAGGTGGCCGTTATTTTATTTACTCAAATGTAAGCATTTAAGTTGACAAAATAACAATTAATAAAATAAGGTGGACAATCTAACATTTTATTTTGTGCCAGTATTTTTATAAGTATTGGTAAATCTACAAAATCTATTTAAGCAAAACCAAAATCAGTCCCTTTTTTGGTTTCAAATCTTCGCCCTCTTTCCAAAACTATAAAGCCTATAAAGCTATACTTGAGGATTTTACCGGTGACCTCCTTCCTCGAAAGCTTGAAGCATGAATGTTCCTTTCGGCTTCTAGGTGACTAAAAAAGGATTTTACGAAATTCAACCCTAAGAGGATAAAAAGGATTGTTTAAAGCAAGTATGAAACATGTTAGACGGCCAAATGGAATCTTACTTCAACGAGTTACAGCATATTTTACATTGAAATTCGATTTGGAAGCCGATGCTATTTTGAAAAGTAGCAAGTCTATTATACATAAATTAGTTTTTTTGCACAAGGGGGGTATGTACCAATGTTTGGTTATAGAAAAACAATATAAGATCGGAATTTAAATGTGAAAACTTGTTATACTATGGTACTTTTGAAAATTACTCGCAGTTAGTTTACTTTAAATTCTTCAGTTTACTTTACTAGTTATACAAACTAACTTACGTACATATTTTGCTGGATGTCCTTAAACTAAAATAAATAATGAACGACTTTGCTCGGGAACAAAGCGCGTAAGTTGATTGCTCCCAGCTGGATCATGATTCTCCTTACGATGGAATTTTCATCTTAAGATCCTTTATAGTTTTTCTGTAGAGATAAACATGTTGCTTGTATTATTGGTAAGGGTATAGCATGGCCACAGCTGGGTCCTCAGTCTCGAATGTGATGAGTACTTCTTTGAATTTGTCGAGTAGCTGCATGAGTTGGGATCGACTCACATTCTCCATGAACATTATCTCTTCTAAATGCTGCTCGCCGCGGAGGTATCCTGAAAACATACATTTTAATTAGCTTAATTATTTATTACAAATAATTTTGAAATATACAGGATGTAAAAGGACAGCTCCCGAATACTGAAGGTACCGGTAAAGCTACCTATGCCATAGCTATATAAAATAGCGGCGAGTTCAGTGCTCATCGGCCGCGTGAGTTCTACGCTCCCGGTCAGCTGATCGACGCGCAGCGCTAATATTTCTTATGTGGTTTTAATGTGTTTTTAATGATGGAAATTAGGTTTTTGTGTTCCTTCTATTATGTTTTATGGATATTGATAAAGAAAACACGAAAAAAGCGGCCTAAGAGTAAGCAGTTTTTTTCGTGTTTCTTCAGCTTAAATATTTTCAGAATCATGGTCTGAATGCACTGTTTCAGTTTTCGGGAGTAGTCTTTTTACACCCGTTATAAGATTTATCAACGATTTCCATGTTGCAGCAGGCGAGTAACTAGGACGCAAGAGGTGTGGGTTCGATTATGTCTGATTGAGCCTGGGTGCTGTGGTATATGGTACTTGAAGATTCTGATACACACACTTGGCACAGGGAATGCTAGTGTGGGATCAGGACTTCTTTATCGGCCGGTAGACCGCCACTGCTCCTTCCCCATATCATGCATAGCATACAATCCATAGCATACAATGGAGGGAGTTGCCATAATCGCCACGCTTGGCAGGCGGATTAGTGATCGCAGTGTTAAGTACTCAGGTGGATGCTGCTGCCGATCTCCTGGCGTAATCCCTTAGCCACCTTTAACGATAAACACCACAGGAGTTGGAGGAGTCCTTTTCTTAGGCTGAGACTACCACGGCTCGCGGAACGTACGCATAGCCAACTAAATGTGCTAACATGTAACTGCTAATGTGTAACTATTGAGCGGGGCCAAGACGGGTTTGCAGAAGCTACTTCTATCCAGCTCTCTATTATCGATGCCTTCGGACACACTTCAACGGTGTTGCCACCAACCCAAAGTCCTGAGGCCCAATTCTCTAATTTTAAAACATTCCAGTCACAATATAATCTCGTGTCAGTCGCACTGTCTCGTATAGTAACTATTACTTAATCTTCGCGTATACATGCAAAGATTAAGTAATAGTTACTATATAGGTGACAGCTGACTGTGCGACTGAGACGAGATTATACTGCGAATTGAATGTTTTTAAATTAGAGAATTGGGCCTCAGCTCCGTTACTTTAAGGAGCTGGGCTGGCTGGGGTAGGGTTAGCATAGGGGGACAATGCACAATACACCCCACAGCGGGACGTCAGTGCAGGTCTTAACACTCCCACTTAGAATTAGATTAGAATTAGCTAACTAAATGTGATTTACCCCTCGAATATAAACGCAACAAAACATTTTTTTTTGTGTGTTGCTGTCAATATTGTTGAAATAGCCTAAGTTTACATCTATGTAATTTTGATTGGTCAAAATTTACTTTCAAAAGAGGGCAACCATATCCAATTCTTGAATGGAAAATATTTTATTTTATTTTTTACTTATTTGGAAAACAAACAGCGTATGCACAAGAATGGTAACAGTCAATATAGAAACGCATTTGCTAAACAGATAGATATTTAAATGAAAACTGTTTTGATATATTCCAAGTTAGGATGTCTCGAGAACGTGTCGAGGAGCGACTAGTTGGAGGGTGGCTCGGTCTGGATGCATGCGTCCACTAAGTCGCCAGGGTGACCAAGAAGTACCAGCACCATGAGGAACGAACCTTTCTTATGCAACTGAGCCAGCAGAAGTAGGTCGTCGGGGTTCTCCGCAGCTGGTATGTTGTCCAGCGCGACGCGTTCGTCCCTCGAGAACGTGTCGAGGAGCGACTCTGTGGAAGGCGGCTCGGTGGGGATGCGGCACGCGTCCACCACGTCGCAGCTAGCGGGCACGTTCCACACTGTCGGTGGTTGGAAGCTGCAAGCAAGGTAAGAATGTATGAGTACAGTGCCGTGGTGTTTCTGGCCTGAGAAACCGGCTGATCCATCTTATCAAGTATAAGATAATACAATTTTCGGACTAACGATGCGTTTTTTATCTCCGTAGGTACATGGTACTCCGTAGGTTTTTGTTTGGAAAGGTTATTGTTTGCATAATTAATAGCTTATACCGATCTATACTTGAGAAGTGCGATTTTTCCCAGAGCATTGCTTGGGAATTGGGATTTCCTCCAGCTGTTTGGACCTAGCTGGATAATTTTCTCACCCTGCAAAACCCCTATTTGGTGAATGTCATCAAAATCGTTAAAGCAGTTTTCATCTCATTTTACCTTTTTTTATGTAAATACAGATGTTTCATTCATTTTATGATGTCTCACCATGGAAACTGTGCTATCTCATCATCACCATCAGTTTGGAGTTAGTTCCTGGCGGGTGATTACGTAATTCTGTTGCTAATGATTTCAATGTTATTTCTATTGGAAATAACGTTTATGCGATTACCTAATTTACGCAGTCCAAATCTAAGTTATCTTTTTAAGCAAAATGCGTAAATTTGGTAGTCGCAAGAGCGTCATTTCGAAAAGAAACAGCATTGAAATCGATTGAAGCCAATAGCAACATGGTTACGTAATCACCCGCCTCAAGTTAGTCGGCCTTATTACAGAACATGGACTAAATCTGAATTTAGTCCAGGCGTACTAGTCTAGGATTAAATATCGACATTAGGCATATGCGCCTTTAAATACGAAAGCAGATGGTTTGTTTTCCGAAATCAATTCTCGCACTACTTCGCACCAAAGTATCAAACTGACGGATTGTGTCACATGACAATTGAGATGTCCAAATTCTTACCTCTAACAAGCAATCAACTGTCAATTTATAGACCATTGCTAAACTAGGGGGCTGCCTGGTTTTAGATAAACCAGAGATAGTCCAAGCTTATGTAATTTTTGGCATATCTAGCTCGAAAGTTGCTTCTGGAAAACAAACCATCTGCTTTTGTATTACAGTCGTATATACGCTAGGTCGATATTTAAGCCTAGACTGGTAGTCCTGGTTTAAACCCAGACTAAGGGCATTTTCTATAATAACACCCAGTGTGTTTAAGAGGACCATGTCTTCTGGATGATAGATTAGGATTGATATTTGTGAATTGATAAAAATAATTGGGATTTGCCTCTCATACCCTCAAGTAGAATATCCTCACAGGATATATGAGGATATCCTCCATGGGGACTAAAATCAGTGTGCATAAAATTGATTGTATACCTCATTTCACTTTGCAATTTCAGATTCAGCGATACTCCATTTTTCTTCTCAGTTACCATCCCATTAGTCTTGATTCGCGGCGGTACGTCCTGATCACTCTCGAACTTGTCATCATCACTACTTGTATCCCTATTCGAGGAATGCTCACTCTCCTTCAATGACAAATCCGATAGCCGCGACGGGAGACTTTTAACCTTAATGTCTGGTTCACCGTTCACTTGTTGTGTCACATTTTTACTAACACCGCTGTTAGCATTGTTAGAAATACCACTGTCTACTGAATTCGCGTGTAGTTTTTTCGTATCACTATTTTCGGTTTCACTGTTCACATTTGCACTTTTCGTTTTGGCTATACCGTCTACTACATCTACACCGTCATCAAATGAATGGTTTGCCGAGTCAACTTCATGGAATTTGCCATACTTTGTGTAATCTGACTCAATAACTATAGGTTTTGTGTGGGAAAAATCGGTTTGGTTTAAATTATTTTCTGTAGGGTAGTCTTCGTCGGAATCGTTGAATACGTTGGTGCTTTCTCGAGGCTCGACCGGCTCGGGCACATTGAGACCGGTTTGATTGAGCGATGAGAATGACACGTTGCATGATTGGTTGTAAATGTCAATGTGTTTCTCGCAGTAATATTCCTTGCCATCTGTAATAGATATAGATATTTATAGACACGCTTTATTCCCTGAAGGTTACCCCTCAATGGCCTCTTTACTGTGGGACGCATCAGCAGCCTTTAGACGTCCACTGCTGGATGAGGCCTCCCCCATAAAATACAATGGGGGAATTGCAATCACTACGCATGGCAGGCGGATTTGTGATTGGTGCTAAGTGGTGTAACCATATAATTTTATAAGAAACTAACGCACCACGGGTCTATTTATTAGTGTATTGGCCATGTGTGCAAATTTTCATGGAGTTTGAAGAAATAATAGCCAAATTAGAAGAAAACCGCGTTCGTGTGCAAAATGGTGTATGCATGGCGTAAACTGTGACCGCCTCCTACCGCTCTTAAAAGACGCCAACGTCACGCATTGCCTGAATATAATAGATAGATTGATTAACACTTTATTGATCACCACAGAAACAATAAACAAGTAATATTACTAAAGAAAGGCAATACAATGCGATCTCTTCCAGGCAACCTTTGGATGGAACGAAATGAGCAACGCTGTAATAGACTGCGGTGTACCTACAAAGCAAAACTAAGAAGTATTCTAAATTAATTAAAATATATAAGAAGTTATGAAAAATATTGACTAATACCTACCTAAGTATAATCCTAATACTTATATATTCACATAATAAACTAATACATATTATATACGAAGATAACTGTAACAATGAAAGAAAACCAATAATTACATAATATGCTTAAATAACGCTAGGTAGAGATGCGACTAATAGGTAGTGCTGTTTAACTTTTATCATCATCATCATTATCAGCCGGGGAGTATTCACTGCTGGCAAGTGGTAGTGGCAAGTAGAAATTAATGAAATTAAATATATTTATTCAACAACACACACAACAGATATGAAGAAGAAAGGAAAGCATAGAAACTACAAACAAACCATTATATTATCATCATGTAGAAGTCCACTGCTGGACATAGGCCTCTCCTTTAGAATGTGACGACGAGCCGTCTCCATCCACCGATTTCCTGCGACCTTTATAATGTCTAGTCCCCCAGTTGGGGAATAAAAGGTTCTCGAGTGGCTCACTGAACGAACGACGCAATAAAGGAAAGCACCTTTCGCGATGGATAATGGTACATCTGGGACGGAGGGGGAATACCTTCCATCTTCTTTATTCTTCTTGTGATGGATATCTTTAATAAACAATGGTACCAATTAGGCCGCTCTGTGCGATGCGTGTGTACTGTGTAGAACCAAACAGGCCCTGTCTCAGCATAATGCTGCTCCACCTAAGCATGTTGGATTATAGTTAGTGATTAAGATAAGTTACCTGTCGATCGTCCCCAGTGCGGCGAGTTGAACTGCACATACGTGTGTAGCTGCAGAAGGAGACGACGCTGCAGAAGCCACGCCACGCAGCGCGCCAGCCGCGCGCCACCACCGCCGCCGAACGCGCCGCGAGACACGTACCAGAGCGGGGCGGGTAGCGAGAACTCGCTTAGCATCTGTCGAACAAAACAATTTCAAAGCATGTCCTAGAAAGTGTTTATAAGAACATTGAACGACGCTCTTCTTAACCGACTTCAAAAAAAGGAGGAGGTTTTCAATTCGGTTGTATTTTTTTTATGTGTATTAACCTCAAACTTCGTTATTTATTAACCGATTTGGAAAATTCTTTTTTTATTTGATGGGATATACTTCCAGATTGGTCCCTGGGTTAAAAACCCAGTTCTGATTATGGAATCCTTGAGGAATTGAGACATACAGCAACAAGTACATATAGCAATTAGGGTATTTTCAGCAACAAGTTATTGTTTTTTATACCTTTAGAAAATAAAAACATGCAGATAGCCGAATTCAATGACGGAAGTCGGTTTTTTAATGAAAAGTTATCTTAGGTACAATAACCATGGATGTAAAATACATACACAAGCTCTATTTTCAACACTTTTGACGAATGGTCATCATCATTTATAGAAATCCACTTCTGGATATAGGCCTCCTCTATAGACTGAAAAAACGGACCATCTCGGCCCAAATGCCCATAAAAAAGTAAGATATAAAAATAATAATAAACATGGCGGAAACACATCTTGTTAATCAATAGGAAACTTAAAATAAGTATAAAGGTTCTCAAGTGACAACCATAAAACGGATGACGCAATAGAGGAAGTCCCTCTCGATGGACTAAGGACATTACAAAGGTAGCCGGAAGTTGATGGATGAAGGCGGCTCAAGAAAGTCGTGGCATTCTATGGGGGAGGCCTATGCCCAGCGGACAGTGGACATCTACTGGCTGATGATGATGATGACTCGCGTAGTTTATCGTGGCGTGTAGAGCATGCATCTGAATAATCAACCCCAATACTGTCACCAGTCCGCCTGCCAAGCGTGGTTATTTTTAGCAATGGACGTCTAAAGGCAGCTTATGATGATGATGATTAGTGATGAAAATTTAATATGTTTAACTCTGGTAAAAGATTAAATGCACTCTCGAACTTAACAAACCACGACGAACCGCCTTGAGCCGCCTCATACCGTCGACTTTTAAAATGTTTAGGAATCTTCAAGTCCAAACTGTACCAATACTTTTTGTCATTGCAAAATGTTGAACAAAATTGAACGCTTATGTTATTTATTTTTAAATTGTAATGTTTATGGTAGGTTATAATAATATATATACATATATATGTATAATAAATATATTAATATGTAAGGTATATTTCTAGTTAATTTAAGCAGGTAAGTAATTATGTTTTCACACCACCTGCTCGACAATGTCCAATTACAAATCATGCAACCTCAACGTAAAGTACAGCATTGTCTCTCTAGGGATATAAAGTTGTATGAAACTCCCTAGGGATTAAAGTGATTTGAATTTAGAACGTCAAATTCGTGTTGGAAACTCGTGGAAAACTCTGAGTAAAAAAATGCCCATATGGCATTGTAAAGAGGTTTGTTCGAAAATCGAACTGGCCACTATAGCAAAACTCGAAAAAAAAAGAAATAGGCGCGATTTTAAAGAATGTGAAACAAAAGAGATGTTTGGTGCTGTGATTTTCAGTGAATTTTATTGCAATATTTTTGTAATATAATATTATGTCAGTGACAATATTAGTGTTAACAAAAAATGTCGAGCGATAATGATTCTACTCCAGAGTTTATCAAAACAGACGATACTTATTTTTAATGGAGCCCTGGCCTTTTATTGCCTCGCAGTAGGTGTGAAAAGTAGAGTATGCTCCTCTGGAATAAAGCCTGTCTTCGTCTTGGGCAGCTTGAACCCCTCGCTTCACTCAGGACTCTATATAACTCCCTCGCTACACTCGGGAGTTAACTTTAGAGTCCCTCGTTAAGCTCAGGGTTCAATATGCCGCCCGCGACATAAGACACTGCTTTATTCCCTTAGTGCATAATCTACTATAACTTTATAGTCTCGATATGTATTATTTGCCTATAGCACTACTACTCACTCTACATTACACAAAGGTTAGCTGGAAGAAAATGCTAATTAGGATTAAGTTCGCCTATGTACTTGTTTTTTTTTTGTCTTGTGCAATAAAGTATTTTCTATCTATCTATCTATCCAATTAATAGATACTAACCTGTAATAAGCATAGACCGGGGAATTCCTTAGTGAACTCCTCGACTAGGGGCGAGTGGATATGCACGTTAGCACCGGGCGCAACCACGTACACATTGCCTTCGCACAGAGGGAATATAACAGTCGCTTTGGCCCAGTACACCAAGTGGCCGGTTAGTTGAGAAACCTGGAACAAATTTATATATTTATTAGAATATCAGCAGCGAATACAGTTTCGTAGTATTGTTACTTATCTTATGATATAAAACCGGGGCAAGTGCGAGTCGGACTAGCGTGAAGAGGGTTTCATACAAGTAGGCATAGTAACCACTAGACCAATTAACTTAGTAGTCAATTAACACAATTTTATATATATCTTCTCATTACGAGTATTTTGCGTTTCCCGTAGGAATTTGAAGACTTAGGGTTTTTATTTAGGTTTTCCTGCAAAGTATGTGTAAGTCCCAATATTCCATACAGTTTTTCAACATTTTTGGCTCAGTAGTTTCGGAGATATTTATATTTGGCTCAGGGAACGGTAAATTTTCGCTTTGATATACTAAGGGCCTTATTCATAATCATTTTTTAAACCTGTTTTAGTTAAAATAGCTTTTGTCTTGTTCTCTCTGATGTAAAATGTCATACGTCAAAACAAGACAAAAGATATTTGAACTAAAATAGGTTTCAAAAATGATTATGAATAAGGGGTAAGCATTTAAAAATTATAAAAACTAGATCTATCATGCATGACGCAAATAAAAACTTGTGTCAAATACATAAGCTTTTATTTCTTTATTTTCTAGTTGCCCCCCAAAATTAACCCCCGAATGATACGTCCGTGATTGTGTTAACTAACTCTATATATGTATCAAATTTCAGCTCCAGTAGGTCGGAGAAAATAGGCTGTGACAGACAGGCAGACCTGAGTGATTCTATAATGGCTCCGTTAAGCCACGGAACCCTAAAAAATTAAGAGTCCATCGGTTCATCTGCTCTAGAGCTATGAGCCAGACACAAAACAAAAACCCCCTTTTTTTTGGAGTTACAATGGGAAATTAAAATGAAGAGTTTACCTGTTTGAGTGTTAAATCAGCCTCGATGGCGAGTGTTTGCAGACTCTTGAGAGGGCTGTACAGTTTGATCAGTCTTAGCAGCGCTGAGCTGCCGTCCAGCGGTATTGAATCCAGCAGTTCGTTTGGATTCACCTGCAAAATGAAATGTTAGATACAGTTGCTGCCACGAGACGTGCGCACGGAATGGGGGCGCGAGTAGCCAATGGTCCACAACGTTCGACTGATCCACTAATCATGCGTCGCACAGTATGATAAATGCTTAGTACTTTGTCGTTTCTTAGTAGTAAGTTATTTTCAACCAACTTCACCAAACGGAGGAGGTTCTCAATTCGGTTGTTTTTTTTTTTTTTTGTTACCTCGTTTCTCCGTCTTTTATAAACCGATTTGGAAAATTCTTTTTTTATTTGAATAGAAATCCAGAAATGGTCCCATTTTTTTCAAAATCCAGTTCTGGTGATGGAATCCATGAGGAATTGAGGGAACTCCTCTTGAATTGAGGGAATATTGAATATAGCTATTTTGATATATTCAGCAACAAATCAAGCATTTGCATTCAGAAAGTATCATAACCCTTTTCACCACTCTGGTTTTTTCACCATCAACATATCATCCAGATATTTAGTCGAATAAAATGGCGGAAGTCTGTTTTTAAAATGAAAAGTTATTGGTTCGTCTATAGATCTCCTATTGATATGCAAAGGTTTTATCGTGCGCCGCATTTTTGAAAAAAAAAACATAACACGCAACATTATGGTCACCATTACGCCAAAAAGTTCAAACCCTTTCATAAAAATCTGTTCAGCCATTACGCAGTGTTAGAATATCAAACAAACTTCTAAACCTCCAAACTTGTGTTCATAATAATAGTAAGATTTTGATAATCTAATCTGAAACATTTTCTGCCCTGAAAATAGAACTTGTGGTATTAGATTTTCTTTTCTTTCCCAGCAGCATAGCTAACACAAAAATACAAAGTGAAATAGTAATTACCAAGAGAAGAATACCATGATAAGGCCTAAGCTTCCCCAAGCATTTGTCTATGGTTTCTGGCTCGATGATCAGTCCCCGGTTGTGTATCTGGTGCGCTTTGTGCGGCAGGCAGAACGAGAGCAACACCCAGTTATTTATCGTCACTTGGACTATACCTGAATCAATGAAAAAAATATGTCAAACACTCTTTGGGTTCCTCAACGCGAGTGGCACAGCTAACTAAATTGACGATCCATACATAAACACATGCCTTTTTGCCCAAAGGGGTAGGCAGAGCCTCAATGGGCCTCTTTTCACCGTGGATTGCACAGTCGCAGGAGTATAGACGTGACAAGTGGTGTGCTCATCGCCGCCATTGCTTTCCACGACCAACTCGACTAACGCTCTCTTCCAGTAATAACACACTCCTAAATAAGCCAGCGGCCAGGACAAAATCTTATACTAACGAAAGTTGCCCAACAAGTCCGGGTAAATTGGAATAAAAATGCAATAACAGCACACCTTGCTTATGTAGCTGTTATGATGTACTGGGTACTTTAGCTATATAAATTTAAGTGTCCATAATGGACTAGCTCTATTTTGACAACCTCGGGTTGATGGACGGCTGGCTCTGATTCAATTACGATTGAATTTTTTCGAGTTTATACGGAAGCACTGGTTCACCGAGCATCACATATTCTAGTTTTGCTTACCAGTGCTACTAAGCTCTTCGAACACCGCTTTCATGGCTCTTGCCAGAGAGCTGCGCTGTAGGATTAGATGAAAGGCCGACTTGGGTTCTTCGACGTGAGTGGTGGAGGACACAGAGTGACGTAGATTGTCTTCCTCGTCGTCATTTTCGCCGTTCATTTCGCTGTCTAGAGAGGATACTTCGTCGTGTGCGGCTAGCTGAAGAGGAATACATGACAGTAAAAGTGCTGATTGTTGAAAACGCGTCAAAATTTTCAGCTTAAGTTAGACGTGTGTAACTAAATGTTTATAAAATAAACTAATGGTTCGCCCCAAACCTCTCGCATCGCAGTCTCGGAGACCTCGGGCTTCGAGTATTAAACGCGATGTAGATAAATACTTTTTACCTTCTAACCACTCCAAAAACATTTAGAAAAATAATAGTTTTTCATTTTATATGTTACTTGTACAGTACAAATTTCTCTTCAATTTTTGACTTTTCCCTGTATATGTGTCACAAAACCTGCCACCAACGGTGAAAAGAGGCCCTTTGAGGCTCTGCCTACCACACATACATACAATGATTTGCCAAAGTTAAGTCTAAAAACTCGCTTTGCTTGTTCAATTACTACTAAAGCTTCACTTGATTTTTTATATAAATAAATAAATGCTGGACATTTCACACAACATTATCTAGCCCCAAGTTAAGCAGAGCTTGTGTTATGGGTACTAGATAACTGATATACTTAATATAATACATTACATAGATAGATATTTTTTTTATTATACATAGAAAATACCCAGAACACCCTGAACAAATATCTGCAGATCGTACAAATATTTGTTCCGAGGCGGGAATCGAACCCACAAACTCCTGCGTGGCAGGCGAACCTTCGCCCGCCGCGCCACAGAGGTCGTCATACTTACCTACAAAAACATTCACAATACTTTTACTATACGAGTTATGTAACATAATAATATATACATATGAGTATTCATTATAAAAGGAGTAATATTTATTTACCATAATTTTCATTTCTTCATTCAAATATGAGCAACTTTTCTCCTCATGTCTCAGTGCAATTCCTAGTCTTTTACTCAGATCATAGTAGCATTTCACTGTAATCATACGAAAAAGTAAGTCATATTCATATCATTTATTCACCGTAAGAACACTGGGAGCACTTGGTTTTGTTATGGTGTACATACATTTTAGCGGCCGCACATAAGCCTTGTCAGATAATAATGAATTAATTCTAAATATACCTATATAAAATCATTATGTCATACACATTACATACACAAAACCTTCAAAACAATATTTTTTATGAAAACAACACAAACAAACTAAACAAAAAACAAATTATAACAAAGTTATGTGTTGCAGTAGAATAATAAAAATTTCTACCGAAACATTTTTGTACTTAATTATTATTTTATTTATTTTTTCGGCTGTAAAGGGGCCTTGTCAAATAGTGAAAATACAAACAATAAAAATTTAATTAAATCAAGAAAATTATAAGTGAGTCAATAATTCATATAATCATATTTCTTGCTTATTGAGTAAGAAATATCAACCAAGACATGTCATAGGGTATGATAATGACATTAATATGTCTATTCTACATAACAGGGCAACAAAAACACCAGTTGCACTGCAACATACCGTAAACATGATATTGCCAATTGTTGCCATTGTTTTGTTTTTTTTTTTTTTTTCTTTTGTTTGTCGGCTTTTGAACATAATGTTCATGACAGCATCAACAGAAAAAAAATACTTACTTCTAAAATACATAACAACATAAAAAAAAAACTAAGTACAATTGATAACAAAAAATAAACTAATAAACTAATCAACAGAATGTACCAACCTATAAATACAATGTGCTTCGTTAGAATTTGGAAAAACTAAAATACTTTGGAAAACTCCAATATTAACAATGTTAATCCCTACTTCCCTTAAAACCTTCTGCCTTTCAACTTGATTCCGGACACATTCCATCAAGACATGGTACACGTCTTCTGGCTTCTCGCATACTTCGCAATTTGGAGATGAAACTTTTCTCATTAAATATGCGAATGCCATTGTTATGTTTAAAAGTAAACATTACTATTAGGAGGTTAGCCATTAGAATGCTTGATGAAGCTTCTCTCATTGATTGCAATGTGGTATTTGCCATAATCACCACTCTTGGCAGGCATATTGGTGGTCACAGTATTGGTGTTGCATACTCAGGTGGATGCTGCTGCCCATTCCCTGAGGCCCAATTCTCTAATTTAAAAACATTCAATTCGCAGTATAATCTTGTCTCAGTCGCACTGTCACGTATAGTAACTATTACTTAATCTTCACGTTTCTTGCAAAGAATATGTAATAGTTACTATACGAGATAGTGCGACTGAAACGAGATTATATTGTGACTGGAATGTTTTTAAATTAGAGAATTGGGCCTCTGGTGTTATTCCTTAGTAAGTTTTTATAAATTTATTTATTTATTTTTTATTTATTTCACAACAAAATCCACAGCTCTTAGAAATACTTAGAGAATTTATGTAGGGAGATGGCATGCTCAACTTCTTGTACTAAATTATTTCTGCCACTTTTTGCGGGAGGCGAGGTAAACACGTACAGCACACATTTACTTACTCACGCACACTCATGCAGAAAGTTGAGGCGTGTCTATAAACGCACACGGAAATAAAAGCTGTCACACAAACATAAAACAAGCACACAAATAAATAATTTCTGTAATTACACTATTGTTTAGTTGCACACTAGCGCAAAAACTAGTGATGGGGTGTAAAAGACTGAATGTAATTAAGATTATTCATTGTCTATTGATCTTGTATGTTTATTATGTTTGAATGGGTGAATTGATTCATATTGATCAAAACTAATCGCGTAACAAACATACAAAAAAACATAGTCAGTTAAAATTGATTTTTAGGATTTAAGAGGTCACCGGGTCCTATTGCACCCGAACGAAGTTTGCTTCTATTTTGGCTATTATTTCTTCAAACTCCATAGTGTGAAGAAATAATAGCCAAAATAGAGAAATTAGAAAATTTAGAACTACGAGTACCTGGTACCATAACACCCAGACCCGGAACAAATATTTGTAGATATTAGTGTACTGATCATGAATATTTCATGGGAAATATTCATGATCAGTACACTAATATCTAGACCTGCGGTGCGTTGGTTTCTTATAAAATTATGTGGTTTCCAAATCACACGCATCAGGCATGTATGATCTGCAAATATTTGTTCCGGGTCTGGGTGCTATGGTATCAGGTACTCGTAGTTCCTGATAGGTACCTACGATACAGGGAATCCTAGTGTGGGATCAAGACTACGTATGTGACTGTTAAGTGTTAAAAAAAACAATATTTTGGCTCCTGCTCGGAATGGATGTAAGGTTGGGTCCCGTGGTATTAAGGAGCTCCTCCTCATTGACATGGCCATCAGACAGAAGGTCACGAGGAGCAAGGGAAACCTCTCGACTGCTTGTATAGATTATAACAAGGTCTATGATTCGGTGCCTTATACATGGATTTAACAATTATTATAAACTGGGATTAAGACATTTTATATTGTATTTTTTAATGAAAATATAAGCTATTGGTTTTAAAATGGATCAATTTATTGTTAAGAAAATGTATTTTCGTGGATTTGCTTTCATACGAAACGAGATTCGAATATCCGAATACTTTTGCATACCTGCCTTATTTCATATTGTGATTGACGAAATAACCCTAAAACCGAAAAAAAAAAACGGTTGTCTGTAAAGTCGGTTTACTGACGATAGTTCAACGTGTCAACGTCGTTATTGTGCTTCTTTGTCGCTCGTTCTGCGCTCGCGCGCATGCGGCGTTACCGCATGTGCTTAGCGCATGCGCATATATATATATATATATATATATATGCGCATAGCGCATGCGATATATATATATATAGCATATATAGCGCATGCGCTCTGCGTTATGCGTTATATATATGCGCATAGCGCATGCGATATATATATATATATCACATGCGCTATGCGCATGCGCATATATATAGCATATATAGCGCATGCGCTTCGCGCATGCAGCGTCACCGCATGCGTTTTGCGAGGTGACGCATGACGAGGTAACGACGCATTAGTCATGTTTTTTCGAGCGTGCAGCCGGCTCCATCGATTTATAAGACGTTAACACGTCAAAAACGAAAATATAACCCTCTTAAATAACCTTACAACCCCTTTTAACCCCAAAAACAGCTATATAATCAAGCCCATTTAACCTATATTTTAGGCTGGTATTGAACGATGTAGGTAGGTATTGATATTTTCTTTGGAATCAGCTTTTTTGACATGTTAACGTCTTATAAATCGATGGAGCCGGCTGCACGCTCGAAAAAACATGACTAATGCGTCGTTACCTCGTCATACGTCGTTACCTCGTCATGCGTCACCTCGCAAAACGCATGCGGTGACACTGCATGCGCATGCGCATAGCGCATGCGATATATATATATATATGCTATATTTATATATATATATGCGCATGCGGTAACGCCGCATGCGCGCGAGCGCGGAACGAGCGACAAAGAAGCACAATAACGACGTTGACACGTTGAACTATCGTCAGTAATCCGACTTTACAGACAACCGTTTTTTTTTACAGCTTTGAGATCGTTTTTTCGGCCTGAAAACTCCCTATCCTGTTAATTTCATAATAATCGTTGCAGCCTCTTTCGTTCATTCATTCGTTCGTTGTTTTCACATCACTTGTCCCCGTACCAAGAAATTACGTATCGTTATTTCTGTCGTAAGCTTGCAGTAAGAAAATATATTTTACGGTGAAATTAATGGCTTAATTGTGTTGTAAAATACTTAAATGTGATAAGAAACTCCATATTTTGTTAAATTTTATGTTTCCGACCGCCATTTACACGTAACCACAGCACAACCAACCATTTTTAGGAGCTCCGTATAGCGACAGGTATGAACGCAGAATGGCAAACGATCGTGGCTAAACTAGTTTTTATAAACTGACACGAACGACCGTTCATGTACTTCGGCAGAGGGGAAAGCGTATGCTTGCCATCTCCCTACTATAAATTCTCTAAGTAGAAATAAGATATTAAACCAATGCTCCAAACCGACAGCCAATAACGGATTTACATTATAATTAATAGAACAAACCAACAGTTATCAAGTAGACATTTAGTATAGGTATGTATGTATAACATTTAGACGACTTCAGAGGCACGCCAGGCAAGTAGCCCGCCGAGATGCGAGAGATTGCGGGTTCGAATCCCGCTGCAAGTCAAATATTTATACGAAACAAAAAAAAAAAAAAAAAAAAAACCCTTTCCTGGTATGGATGCTCTGGCACCATAGTACCCACTCGCATAGTTCCTGAAAAAACCCACAACACAGGGAATCCCAGTGCGGGATCAGGACAACGTATGTGACTGCAGGGTAATATGTTACATTATGCCTTAGAGAATTTATGTAGGGAGATGGCATGCTCAACTTCTTGTACTAAATTATTTCTGCCACTTTTTGCGGGAGGCGAGGTAAACACGTACAGCACACATTTACTTACTCACGCACACTCATGCAGAAAGTTGAGGCGTGTCTATAAACGCACACGGAAATAAAAGATGTCACACAAACATAAAACAAGCACACAAATAAATAATTTCTGTAATTACACTATTGGTTAGTTGCACACTAGCGCAAAAACTAGTGATGGGGTGTAAAAGACTGAATGTAATTAAGATTATTCATTGTCTATTGATCTTGTCTATGGATGTATGTTTATTATGTTTGAATGGGTGAATTGATTCATATTGATCAAAACTAATCGCGTAACAAACATACAAAAAAAAGATAGTCAGTTAAAATTGTTTTTTAGGATTTAAGAGGTCACCTGTAGGACGCGTACGTCCTTTTGCACGCGAACGAAGTTTGCTTCCTTTTTGGCTATTATTTCTTCAAACTCCATGAATTTTTTTATTCATGATCAGTACACTAATATCTAGACCCGTGGTGTGTTGGTTTCGTATAAAATTATATGGTTTCCAAATCACACGCATCAGGCATGTATGATCTGCAAATATTTGTTCCGGGTCTGGGTGTTATGGTATCAGGTACTCGTAGTTCCTGATAGGCACCTATACGATACAGGGAATCCTAGTGTGGGATCAAGACTACGTATGTGACTATTGAGTGTTAAAAAAAACAATATTTTGGCTCCTGCTCGGAATGGATGTAAGGTTGGGTCCCGTTGTATTAAGGAGCTCCTCTTCATTGACATGGCCATCAGATAGAAGGTCAGGAGGAGCAAGGGAAACCTCTCGGCTGCTTGTATAGATTATAAGAAGGTCTATGATTCGGTGGCAAATACATGGATTTAACAATTATTATAAGCTGGGATTAAGACATTTTATATTGTATTTTTTTATGAAAATAAAAGCTATTGGTTTTGAAATGGATCAATTTATTGTTAAGAAAATGTATTTTCGTGGATTTGCTTTTTTCATACGAAACGAGATTCGAATATCCGAATACTTTTGCATACTGCCTTATTTCATATTGTGATTGACGAAATAACCCTAAAACTGAAAAAAAAAACGAAAATACAACCCTCTTAAATAACCTTACAACCCCTTTTAACCCCAAAAACAGCTATATAATCAAGCCCATTTAACCTATATTTTTGGCTGGTATTGAACGATGTAGGTAGGTATTGATATTTTCTTTGAAATCAGGTTTTTTTTTACAGCTTTGAGATCGTTTTTTCGGCCTGAAATCTCCCCATCCTGTTAATTTCATAAAAATCGTTGCAGCCTCTTTCGTTCATTCATTCGTTCGTTGTTTTCACATCACTTGTCCCCGTACCAAGAAATTACGTATCGTTATTTCTGTCGTAAGCTTGCAGTAAGAAAATATATTTTACGGTGAAATTAATGGTTTAATTGTGTTGTCAATTACTTAAATGTGATAAGAAACTCCATATTTTGTTAAATTGTATGTTTCCGACCGCCATTTACACGAAACCACAGCACAAACAACCATTTTTAGGAGCTCCGTATAGCGACAGGTATGAACGCAGAATGGCGAACGATCGTGGCTAAACTAGTTTTTATAAACTGACACGAACGACCGTTCATGTACTTCGGCAGAGGGGAAAGCGTATGCTTGCCATCTCCCTACTATAAATTCTCTAAGCATTATGCCATACATAAAAATAATGATGTACATCAACTTACCAATAGAGTGGCTAGCAGATGCCTGCAGAGCAAACACAATATTGGTCACAATGCTAGCAGCCGTATCATCCTTGTTAGTCCGATAAGGGAGCAGGGTTGGGTGGCCCACAAACCTCACATCATTCACTTTAAGCTCAAACTTTCTGTTGCAAAGCTCAGCTTTCACAGCAAAGAGAGTAGAGAGCATCTCATCTGTGAAACCACTCAGTTGACCTGAAAAGATGCATGCAAATAATTATGGAATTCTGACCAATTTATATATATAATCAAAGTAAAAATCAGTGTAAAAATCCATACAATGTTCCAATGGCCCGACCTGTATTTTAATCAATAATGCAAGTAGTGGAAAAATACAATTCCTTTTCCTTCATTATTCCCTGCCTTACGGATAGCACCCACACTTCCAAAATGTTATGTATGGAAGTTTCCCGTTGAACTTCTCTTGCTCATAGAAAAGAGTAGTAGGTACCTATATGTTCCTTGATTTGTTTAGACTGTGTATATTTTTTTGTGGTATTGCATTCAGTGTTTTGAAGGCACAAAATGTAGGTTTTATTAAAAGCTTCAAAAACTGACCTTTGCTAATGTTTGACATCTGGGACTGAGGATTCTGTAGCAGGTCCTCTGTGGAGGTGATTGCATAGGGATTGTGTCGACCACATTTCTTCTGTTTATTCTCATCTTTGTTCTCAGTGGTGTATGGATACCTGAACAGTAGTCTATCGCCCTTACTGTCGGATTTCACAAAGAATATGTTCAAAGGATTTACTTCCATTATTGGTGATACGAATTATCTACGCTATCAATGTGGAATAGTAAACAATGTCTTGATAGAGATATTGAAACAAAATACATGGATTTCGAGTCATAAAATTAACTTTACTGCACATTTTCTTCCTTCTACGCACTTGATAATAAAAGTTTACGAACAGTTTACAACAGACCACCGCGTTAGAAATGTTCTAAGACAAACACGGCACGAGCAAGAACAGAACAATCCATCCAAGAATTTCTTGTTTTTTCTTTCTTGGAAATACCATAACACAGATTAAAATAAAACGGATAAGTGCGAGCGAGACTCGCGCCCTGAGGGTTCCGTACCATAGAACAACATTTGTTCCGTACTCAACTGTAAAGCCGCCATTAGATGCATGGTACCGGTGCGGTGCGGTCTTGGGCGAATTGTGATAATTCGTCCAAGGGTGCGGTGGTGGTCACACGCACGCACACGGTTGAGTAGTTACTGAGGGTTGCCAAGTTAAATTTAATAATAATCAACAACATTTTATTTGACGACCTCTGTGGCGCGCGGCGCCAGCGAGTAACCGGCTGAGATGCGAGAGGTTGCGGGTTTGATTCCCGCTGCGGGACAAATGTTTGTATAATCTGCCGGTCTGGGTGCTAAGGTACAATGGTACTCGTAGTTCCTGATACCCATGACACAGGGAATCCTAGTGTAGGATCATGACTATGTACGTTTTTACTACGCTGACTGTTTGCGCCTGGAAACGGCTGCAGCAAATTCTACAACATAGATAGCGTTACACTTTACACTACATAATATGAACCATTTCAGGAACACCCATCTTTCATACAAAAAAAACATACACACTTTCTACACATCTCTAAGATTTACCATGTCATGTTAGCTAAAATCTTAGAGCTAAATTAATATGGTACCTCAGAATAAAGACTATGGTACCGTCATGGAAGTAATAAGTACTACGTACAACGTAGTACTTATTACTAAATTAATTAAATTAATTAATTAAATTAATTAATTTAATTACTTCCATGGGTACCGTATGTGACCTGTCAGCGAGTTGACTACGCCAATTATTGTCAATGTCAATTGTCAGTCAAAAATATTGAAAGCGACAAGTTTAGTTGAATTGGATCAATCAACTTCAAGTTAGAGAAAGAAAATCCATCCCCGTTGGATTGGGTTGGGAATCAGAAAATCCGAAAAAAGCCGTACATAATATTTGACGCGAAATTTATCAGGAAAATGGCTAGCAAAATTGAAAACAACATTAAAGTGAACCCGGAAAAAGTTCGCTTAGAAACTGATCAAGGTATCATTGAGAGCGAAGAGAGAAAATGGGGCTTGCCACTGAAAGAAGTGTACAAACACGGATTCGCATTTTACAAAGGTGTGTTTTTATAAAATTCTGGTAATAATATCTTGCTCAGTTCCTGCTGAAACAAGAGAGAACTCACAAACAAGTAAAAGAACCCATATCGATCTACACTAGATAATGATTTATTTCCAGTGCTGTCTTGACACTCATCCATCAACTTTTTCACAGAAAAAGAAGGCAAAGCAATCCATCTGAGCTACGAAGATAGGTTGAAATTGGTAGCATTCACACAGCAGACAGCTCACGGACCTCTTGATGTGAATTCTGCACCTCCGCTGGGAGTTTTAGATGTGATTGGTCGAGACCGGAGGGCGGCATGGCAAGCTTTGGGTCGAATTTCGCAGATCCAAGCTATGGCTGGATTTGTTCATACTTTGGACAGGTAAATATCAGTTCTGTTCATTACTTGTTGTTTTTCTTTGTTATCCTGCATTTGGTTTAAACCAGGTTGACGTTAAATGTGACTGTTGGTAAAGGAACCAGTGGGGTTAAAGGATTCAGTGTACCTTGTGGTGGTTCCTTTGATGCATGCACTTGTCATTTGTCTTTGAATATTCAGTTTTAGTACATGCTGGTACCACCAGTAATACCATTAAAACTATGAGGTTATTTAACAATCTCAGTAACTTTATTGGCAATTACCGTGTAAAACAATAAAATTGGTGTTATTGCATAGTGCAATTTTTCTTGCTAAAAATAAAAGTGATTCCGTAAATCTCAGTTAAAAATGATTAATTTGAATACAATTATCACAATTATTTTATGCATGGAACTTACTTCATGGTTTCTGACTTCTAGTAGAAGCTTAAGAAAAATAATAAAAATTTATATTTCCAGACTCTGTCCATTATTCAAACCAAATTTAGAGGCCATCCTAAAAGACTTTGAGGACAAAAAGCAACAGCAGTAAGTTGAATTCATTAATCACTGTGATGTCGTTAGATTAATTTGTTATACTAGAATTCTGAATCATGTTTGTATCTGTGGAGTGTGTTTATATTGATAGTGTTAGTTTCAAGTACCTAGTCTCGGAGATATCATTTCTTTTGTTATCTTAGATGTAGAATAGTATCAGACCTTTATCAGAACAGATTAAACTTACTTTAGCATTGTTACATAGGCAGGTATATAGTTCTGAGATATCTAGGTGGTGTGTACCTGCACTGACTTCCTGTTGATGTGGGGTATGAGTAAAACATCACAGTAAAAGTAAAAAAATAAGCAAAATTTGATCTTTGAAACATCAGATCACTGATGTGGTTGGTCTTTGAAATATCTGATCACTGATGTGGAGCACTATTTGGAATCACAGGCTAAAAAAGGAAGAGGAAGAAAGGTCCCATTTGGAGTTACAGAACAGAATAATTGAAGAGACACAGAAACAGCAAAGCAACAAAATGTCAGAAGAACAACAAGTGTAAGTGAATCACAGAACTTTAAAAAACTCAACAAAAATATTACATTAATGAACCAATATTGAATGGCTCAGCATCTTGAGCTTCTAGAGATGCCTCAACGGTGGAAATAGTCAGTCAAAAAAAGTCAATACATTTTATATGAATTTTCTCTTCACAAATATTTTCTGTTTCCTGTGAGTATCCAAAATCAGATTTAGTTTACTTGCGCTACACGTCCGTTATCGGGTAGGTAGACAGAGTAGGGTGCTCTATATCTTCTTCATCAGCTAGTAGACATCCACTGCTGGAATGAGTCCTCTTCCATAGCATGCATAGCGTGCAATGGGGGGATTTGCAATAATCACCATGCTTGGCAGGCGGATTGGTGATTGCAGTTTGGTGTAAAGTACTCAGGTAAATGCTGCTGCCCATCCCCTTGTGTAATCCCTAAGTCGCCTTTTTCGATATCCAGTTATAGTTGGAGGTGTCCTATTCATAGGCCGAGACTACCATGGCTCAACTCTGAATATAAACCAAATTTAAACTTTTTCGGTTTGTAGATTCGGAGAAAATAGGCTTTGACAGAAAAACAGGCAAGCACGAGAGAGTTTATAATAGTTTCGTTGGTACCTTTTGAGGTACAGAACCCTAAATAATATGGGGATATTTTACACTTTTATATTTTTTCATTCTTATGGTTGCATTAAAATTCACGCCAAAAGTGATTAATATTTTAGTGCATGCTCAGGATACATGGAACTGTAAACCTAACTATGATAATACAGTTTGTGGGCTGTTTAGACTATTAGAGGTAGAGTTTTCTTTCCTTGTTAGGCTCAATTCACACCGAGATGTCAGAGGCAGGCAGTGCAGCAGGCCCAGTGCTAAAATTGACGCAGCATTTTAAACTTTCTCGTCATTACTGTACTGTATCGCTTGAGGGGCTCGAAAGGGTCGCGTCCTTGTCGCTTCCTCTACCCACCACCCGCATTCTGCGTTGGTTGCGTCGCCCACCCATGCAGTGTCGTATTGAGAATAGGCGGCTCGCCGCGATTGACCACCTTCGCTTGGCTTCTTTGCCTTGCGTGCCGGCTATTGCCGGCCGCTGCCATCTCAGTGCAAAATGAGCCTAAAGGGTCAAGCTACATTGCATCTCGTTAAGTCACACTTTGTGCTGGCTGTCATATACATTGGGAGCATAATTTATATAAGATGACATTGGATCGCGATCGTACTGAGCCGGCCGGTATACGCGTGCGATCGCGTCCAATATATATAGTGCAGCTACACAGGGCACGCTGCTATGTTTTGTACATTGTTTGAAAAAAGACATCATCTCTTCAAATAACAATATCAATAAACTTCCAGACAAAGAATAAAAGACGCACTCAACGCGCAAACCTATGACCAATTCCTGCAATACTCCCAACAACAGTACCCGGGCAACTTCGACCAGCAAGCGATACTCATACGTCAGTTGCAAGACCAGCATTATCAGCAGTACATACAACAGTTAGCTGCTGACCAGAGACTGGCCAATTCTACTATTGGGACCGAGGAAAAGGAGATTATTATTGATAACAAAGAGGTGGTGACCGATTGTAATCTGAATGAAACTGAGATTGCTGTTTTGGATAATAAGTGAGTTAATTAACAAATTAGCAAAGCTACCACGTATGGATTGCTTACTACTACGCAAAAAGTGGGCATGTGCCAAATATACATAATGTTTGAACTTCTGACTACCGCCTGGCGCAGGGGTAACCACAGTTAGCTTGTGAAATTATAATCAATTGACCAAAATTACCAGCTCGTGCACACTAAATCACTATTCAACATCACTATTAAAAACACTAATTACCATTATCATGTTGTATACTGCATGATGTAGACTGCATACCAATAGCTTAGCCACACCTACCTACGAGCAGTAGTATAATATCTTCACGAATCTGGGTAAAGATCAAAAGATTGACCTTAGGAATTATAGTCACGAGCTTGTTTATATATATTCCATTATTACAATTTTCGACAACCTCCTTGGTCCGGCGGGTGATTAATCAACTGAGACGCAAGAGATCCGGGTTCGATTCCTTGCTGCGGGACAAATGTTTGCATGATCTGCAAATATTTGTTCGGGGTCTGGGTGTTATGGTACCATGGTATATAGTTCCTGATAACCACGACACAGGGAATCCTAGTGTGGTACCATGTATGTGACTTTTGGGTCTTATGTTGTAATTTAATTTAGAACACATCTCAGACTCAGATTGGTAGACAATATGTACACGACCCTGTGTAAGAATCTTGCATCATCGTAGGTAACAAATTCATGCACGAATTTATTTCATTCACAACTAAGGGAGTTTTTTTTACAATTGTACCTAATTTTTGTTTTCTTAGGTCATTGACGACCTCAGAGAAAATAGACACAGAAATCATCACTGAAGAATGCAAAGTGGAAGAAGAATCAGAAAGTGAAGGTGGGACACAACTTTTCGTAGTTGGTGTTTTTTTTATTAAATCTTTTAATTTTAGCTTGGTACAGGCTCGCCGTCTATTCAATAATTGGTTGGCTTCTGAAGCCAGACGCGACATTCACCGGTGCCGTAAGTCAATGGCCGCGAATTTTAAGAACGTTGCTATATTTGAAGCCAGAGAAGCGAGTCAATTCAATTTTAAAAGTTCATTGCTCACATCAATTTGTCGTAATTAGTACAAATCGATGTACCTCAGAAGCAAGTACCTGAGGGCGTATTACGAGTTTTGCATTGCAACAATCGATTTGCGAGTCGTGAGGTTTCAACGTGACTTACGTAGTAACTATTAATGAATCTGTGCTGTTTCTATCGACTGCGCGACACACAATGATGAATAGTTACTATGTAAGTCACGGTAAAAGCTCACGACTCGCAAATCGATTGTTGCAATACAACACTCGTAATAGGCCCTCTGTTGCGTGTGGCCGCCACCGGTCACATCATCATCAGCCGACAGACGTCTACTGCTGGAAGAGGCTTCCCCTATAGAATACGATGAGCAGATTTCCCACAATCAATGCTTGGCTGGTGGATTGGTGATCGCAGTATTAGTGTTGTGTACTCAGGTGGACGCTGCTGCCTATCCCCTGGTGTTATCCCTTAGTCGGCTTTTACGACATCCATTGAAGGAGTCGGAGGTGTCTATTCTTAGCCCGGACACACCACGGACACAAGTGTGCGGTGATTCCCAAAATGTCTGAGAAGTTGAGTCCGTAGCTTGTCGCAGGCCACAGACAAAACACTCAGGCCCAAGGCTCCAAGGAAACTGCTCCGCTTGGTAAGCACCAAGCGAAGTACGAGCTAAATATCGTTTAATGGTCACACTAACGCTTAGGAGCCGCGCTGTCCCGTAGCATTACTATTAGTCACACAGTAAGTCTCTGAGTGAACGGACTCATTGGCGTGACAAATAGGTGTCAGTATGTCTAGTTCAGGGGGCTTGGTACGGGTTTTGATAGTTTTCGAAACTATATGAAGTTTCGTTTCCATTCAATACATTTACTGGGGGCTTAGTATAGGTTTTGATAGTTTACGAAACTATATGAAGTTTCGTTTCCATCCAATGCATTTACTGACAGCGTCCTTATTTTTCTTCTCGTTTTCGCTAGCGGCGCTGCGAGTAAATGTATGGAAGGAAACGAAACTTCATATAGTTTCGAAAACTATCAAAACCCGTACTAAGCCCCCTGACAGCGTCCTTAGTTTTCTTCTCGTTTTCGCTAGGGGCGCTGCAAGTAAATGTATGGAAGGAAACGAAACTTCATAATAGTTTCGTAAACTATCAAAACCTGTACTAAACCCCCAGCATGCCCTAAGCGCTTATAGTCACGCTGCTAGCCAAGCGAAGCTCCTGGCCTGTGTGGCTTGGGCCAGAGAACGCTGCACAGTATTAGAAAACCTTTCAGATGTTTTCCCGATAGTAGAAGATGCCCGCATGTGGACGCGCGCCGACATTCAAGCGTTCAAGGACTCCGCGCAGGCGGCGGGCGGCAAGCTCCACGTGGGGCACGGCGAGACAATCACCGTGCGCGTGCCGACGCATCACCGAGCGCGCTGCCTGTGCTGGGAGTTCGCGACAGACAACTACGATATAGGTAACTAAATTAATAAATAAATAAATGCTGGACATTTCACACAACATTATCTAGCCCCAAGCTAAGCAGAGCTTGTGTTATGGGTACTGATAACTGTTGAGACCCATGAGGTTAATATACAATACATTACCATAAAGTTTTTTTTTATTATACATAGAAAAATACCCATAACACCCTGAGCAATTATCTGCAGATCATACAAATATTTGTTCAGAGGCGGGAATCGAACCCGCAACCTCCTGCGGCGAGCCTTCGCCCGCCGCGCCACAGAGGTCGTCACTGAGTGATATTTTATAGCAATTTGAGCAACTTTATACTTTAATAACTGGCCAAGTGTGTGTCGGACCACGTCTAGTGTAGGCTTCAGAAGTTAAGTCGTAATTTTTTCAACATAACTCGAGAAATGGCTCTAGATACACCAATGATCAGTCCATTGAGTGAGAGCCGTCCAACACTGCGTCATCCGGTACCAAGAACCCTACCATAATCTAATTCTATTGAAAATGGGGGAGATAAGATCTGCACTGACTTCCCGCATTGGGGTGTATTGTACATTGTCCCCCTGCTAACTCTACCCCAGCCAGCCCAACTCCTTAAAATAACGGAGAAGGATCTCTGGGTTGATGGCAGCACTGTTCCAGTATTCCCGAATGAGTAATGGATGAGGTTAAACAGGACTCTATCAGCTCCCGGAGTCCGGCTCTTTTCCTGGCTTCACACCCTACCCTACCATAAGAACTATAAGAAGTTGACGTTTCTTTTCTTTGTAATTGGTGCTAGTAGATACCTGTGTAAACCACAATAACATTTACAATTTAATTAGGTTTCGGACTATACTTCGAGTGGCTCAAGTCGCCGACTAGCGAAGTTACAGTAGTCGTGTCCGAGAGCGACGAGGAAGATGAAATTGAAGACGAAGCGTACGAGAGCGAAGGTGAGGGGCAACCAAGAACCATCATCATGATCATCAGCCTATTGAAGTCTACTGCTGGCCTATGGCCTCCCCAAGGCCAACTTTTTTGTATGCTACTTGGCAATCATTTAAGCATACAGCCTATCTGATGGAAAGTAGTAACCGTAGCATATGTACGCCTGCAACACCAGAAGCATCACACGCGCGCTGTAGACCCTCGAGACACAAAGATGAAAAGTCTCGTGTGCCTGTAATTTCACCGGCACCCGTAACCTCCAAACCGAAACATGCGAGCACTACTGATTGGCGGCAGAAATAGGTGGTAAATACGGTGGTAGTACTTCCATATTATCATGGCGAACTCTTTCACAAGAAGTTCACAACTAACAAAACTATGTCCAGCAGGATCGCCATAATCACTATGCTTGATACGAGGATTGCTGATCGCAGTATTGATGTTAAGTGCTCAAATGGATGCTGCTTCCATGTAAACCTTTTGTCAGCTTTACGGCATCCATTGGAGGAGAAGAAGGGTCTATTATTAGAGTGGACGCCGGATACACGAACCAAGAATAAGATTTATGAGGTAGTGGCTTAGGGACACTACTATCTGGTATTAATCTGGATACGAAAAGCTATCTATAGATCGTGTTTTAATAGCTTACCTATGTTTTATCGTGTAAAGCGGCATGTCGTTTGGTTAATACACACTTGTCATTTGACCGTGATCATGACAGCACGGTCACGGCACCTAGTACTACTACCTATATATAAGCATCAACTAGTTTTGAAATTTGTACTTATTTTTTGAATAAATATATTATTATTAATACAAAACAACACACGCTGAAAATAAGCTGTAAACAGCTTTTAAATAATTTAATGTTAGCAGCGAGAGATCCTCAATCCTTTTCGGAATAATAGAAATAACTTTGTTATGATTTCCAGAAGCTATACACAGCAGTAGCGACCCAGAGATAGGTGACTCCACGCGAGCGCTCAAGACAAGCCGCCCGCCGCTCAGCCAAGTCGTCCCCATTTACCGTCGCGACAGTCACAATGAAGTAAGTAAGCTGTAAATAACAGTAGCGACCCATAGATAAGTGACTCCACACATGCGCTCAAAACAAGCCGCCAGCCAAGTCGTCCCCATTTACCGACAGTCACAATGTCACAAGTTTACTTTCAAATATTGCTTCTTTTATTTATATTGTTCTAAAAAGTACTTTGGCACCTTGACGGTAGAAAAGAACCAGAGGACCGTTTACGAGTTTTGCATTGCAACAATCACTTTGCGAATCGTGAGTGTTCAACGTGACTTACGTAGTAACTACTTATGAATCTGTGCTGTTTCTATCGTCTGCGCGGCACAGAATGATGAATAGTTATTACGTAAGTCACGTTGAATACTCACGCCTCGCAAATTGATTGTTGCAATGCAAAACTCGTAATAGGCCCTCAGTTTGGTGAAGTTTCAGTACTTACGCCCCGCAGGGGCGGCTCCTTGCATGCACATAAATTACTTATTTTAAGTATGAACCTTCCAAGTTAGTTTTTATTTCTATTGTTGTTAACTGCTGTCTCATAGTCGGAACAAATAGAACAGCTAGTTTGTAGGGGTGCCCTATAAAGGCACCTACAAAGGCAAGGCCGAAGAAAGGAGGGTCTCATAATAAAATAAAATAAATAAATGCTGGACAACATTTCACACAACATTATCTAGCCCCAAGCTAAGCAGAGCTTGTGTTATGGCAACTAGATAACTAATATACTTAATACAATACATTAAATAGATAGATATTTTTTATTATACATAGAAAATAGCCAGAACACCCGGAACAATTAACTGCAGATCGTACAAATATTTGTTCCGAGGCGGGAATCAAACCCGGAATCTCCTGTGTCGCAGGCGAACCTTCGCCCGCCGCGCCACAGAGGTTGTCAAATTACGACTCATTACGAAAGATGTCTTAACCTGAGTTTATATACTTTTTTTTATTTACTAGTTTTCCCCCCAAATCAGAATTCATTTATTGACGCTATACATCCGTGATTGGATCACCTAATTCTATATTATGTACAAAATTTCAACTTTTTTGGTCTTGTAGATTCGGAGAAAATCCGCTGTGACATACAGACGGACACCTGCGTGATCCTATAATGGTTCCGTTGGTACCTTTTAAGGCCGAAACCCTGAGGGTCGTGGATTTTTTTATTTATAATTTTATTGTTACAGGTATATGCTGGATCGCACACTTACCCAGGCGAGGGGGTTTATCTACTGAAATTCGATAACACATACAGTCTGTGGCGATCTAAATCACTTTACTACAAAGTATACTACACAGAGTAAACGCATTCCTAGGGCTAACGCCCACTGTAGCATGGCAGGCTTGTTTTAGTCGCGGCTATATAAGCGAAATGCTTTTCATGCAAAATCAAAAATTACATGCATAAGAATTATGGTTTGATGGAGGAACTATTTGTTGTACTTTGCGTGTCTTGCATTGGTAGAATACGGCCCGTAATTGTATAGATCATGACAAAATGAACGTTACCATGTAAATCACATAATAAATTATTCGATTATAGAACCAGCTCTATAGGAAACTGATACATACAGAGTAAAAAACAAAAAATACTTAGCGCTTTAGAAATAGTATCTCAAACTAGACTTATAATGAAAGCCGCAGAGTTTAGAACTACTTGCAGATCAAAGACCTTATTTGAGAAAAACTCCCGATATGTATATTACATGTGAACAAGCTAAATTAAACTTTACTCGTAATGCTGATATCTTGCCACATTGAGATGTTTTTATGCTATAATCGGCCCTTATCAGCTTACATTTCGGATGGACTTTAAATATATCTGCGGTTGAGGTTATCTCTGAAGCCACCAAAATAAATTGCGAGGAACAAAAATATGGTGTCGGCCGGAAGTGCACGTTTTACTGTTTTTTTTTCATACAGCTCTTCGTATGAATGTCTAAACGTTTCTTCCAAGCCTCACAGAAACTCTAAGGAAGACTAAATGATTGAATCCTGCTCAGATTCAACACCTCTATACGTAAACAAACTTACATGTATGTATGTAACCAAACATGTATGATAATTATTATTATATTTTTATGGATTTGGGGCAATAAATGAGGTGTAGTACGGAGGTAAATAATAATAAACGGGTAAAAAAAGAAAACATTGAATTTATTCAAATAAAAAAGAAACGTTTATCGCTGTCTATTTAATGTAGAAATACTAGTTATGTAATGAAAAATGTATTTGTGTAAATATCTTATGATGAGATAGGTCTCGAAAATAATGCTTTAATTGCTTGGTTTATTTATTTGTGAGGGTTTTTTTAGGGGAGGCCTATGTTTATGTGTAATTCTACAGGCAATGTATTTGTAAATTTGATTTATTTCACTGTTGGCTTTACGTTTTTTTTTAATTCACATATTAATAATGTTTGTTCATCCATGTCAGTCTTCTATGGACTAAAAGTCTTAGAATTACTCTGTTTTCTTTTAAAAAGTTTATTGTGCCATTCGTTTATTTGTCTATGTACTTAATTGATGTAAATGATATAATGCCCTATGTTATCAAAAATATTTAATATTGTTGCATTGTTTGTTTGTAGTCTATCTAAATACTATTTATACCTAGTTACAATGTACTGAACATGAAATTTTATAGCATATACGCCCGCGAATTCATCCGTGTGGAGTTTCTGCACTTGTAAATTTCAGAAATTCCTTTCTTAGTAAACCCTAGACCACAATAGTAATGTATCTTGGTCTCTAGGACTTACGGTTTAGCGTTTGTGCGTTGATAGTGAGTTAGTCAAGCAACGTTTTATTTATACCCATACCCACTAACTTCTATCTCATAATTGTTTCGTTAGAGTTCTTAATTTGATTTTTATAATTCACTATATAAAAAACATTTTTACTGAATAAAGTATTATGTACTTACTAGAAATAAAAAAGTTGTAGGTACGTCATTATTATTTTATTTGTATGTTGTCGTGTCGTAAAATGCAAATGTTAGTGTCTGGAAGTTGATGTTGAGTGGGTAGAATTTATGCTGCAAATCACGGGAATTTATTTATTTTGCAGAAAACTGCAGAGAATCGAACTTAAATAACTGTTAAAAAAATATTGCAAAGTTTGTATAATTTTATATGTAATTCTATGTTTATAATAAAAGTATTATCGATAGCATTTACCTTCGTGTATTAATGTTAGTTTCTTAAATGAATACTAATCAAATTCCTGTAACGATAAGTTCATTCATATTTAATTTATATTCCTTTCAAAATATTTGTATGTATCTAGTCTTGTCCGAATATTATCAAAATGATTACAAAACTACAAAAAATCTCCTATCGTACTTGAGTTCATACTTTCAGAAAAAAAGTGTTATCTTTATGTTGAATGTAATGTACTACAATATGGTAAATAAATAAAATTAAAAATTGCTTATTAGTTTTAATCATCTATAACACGAGACAGACGTATTTTATTTAGTGTGTAAGTGTAGTGTTTGCCTCTGATAATGTCTATCAAGAGTGGATGGGGATTTTCTAAACGCTTGTTGAGGTAACTATTAATATAGTATGGTAATAGAATTTACTTGAATATACACTAGCTGGAAAATTTCTTGCATTTTTGGTGTCTGTTCTCTCGATAGTGTTCTGCACAGATTTATAAGTATAGTACTAAAGGTGTTCTGTGTTTGTAGGAGTGACCCAGAGAACATTTCTCCATTTTTTTCTTGCGTCAATTACCAAGATTTGTCAATGTAAGCGGAGATTTTCGTTCGTAACTTTTGGAATGTAGGCACTACTAACATTTGTGAATAGGGTCGCCTAACAACAAAACTGAGAATTTTGTTGTAGGTACCTACTCTGAACGTACATTTACATTCATAACCATCGATCGAGTCAATCGACATCATTGCATTTGATATAGTTCAAGGATTTATTAGTCTAAAGGGGTCTAAAGATTTTGTTAACACTTGAATATACTTGAGTTTAATTCCTCCATTTATTTCCTCCGAGAAAGGTACCCGTTTTTTTTATTCCTCCAAGTCTGAGGCCGTCTGATGGTCTATCTGTCACTGTCAGTTGCCAACACAGCTGCGCAACAAAAATCAGTGATGTTTTTTTTTATTTTGGTTTGACTGAAAGTTTGAAAAATTATTAGAAAATGTTACAACGCGTAATTCACAGCAGTTTTGAATTTAAAATATGCAGTAGAAAATCTAATATCCTTTTGAGAGTTCCGACAAACAGTAAATTGTGTTATCAATGTGGGAGCAGGTTATATTCTCGTTCCAGAGTACCAGCCTTTCTAAACTATTACGAAAGAAGCTTCCCTAACAGAAATGGTTTATTTAATATCAGACTACGGTATTACACGAGCCAAGTGGATGCTCAGAAGAAGAATGAACACATTGAAACTAGAAAAGATAAATCAACTTTGACTACCTCAAAAAAGATAAATGTAAAGTTAAAGCCAACGGAATTGAGAAGACTCTTTAGTTTAGCGGAGCCTGAAAAATGGACGTTGACAAGTAAGTAACCCGTCTATAGTTGGTAGCTTTAAAATTGATCTTGAAAGCCAGCAATATCATAAGTATCCATAAGTACCCAACCATACAGAAAATTCACTTTAATTGTTCCTAAATGTTTCAGGTGCAATTGGTTTTCTTGTTATATCATCTAGTGTGACCATGGCAGTGCCATTTTCTCTTGGCAAGGTGCTAGACATAATATACGGCAGCACAGGTGACTTGGGCGCTGCTCGGGAGAAGCTTGATTCCTTATGCCTCATGTTGTGTGGAGTTTTCTTGCTCGGAGGACTTTGTAACTTTGGAAGGGTCTACTTGATGTCTATATCAGGTAAGTTGTAGTCATAATTATGACTACAACTGTGGGGCGGTGGGTGAGTTGCCGGCTGAGATGCGAGAAGTGCGGGTTCGATTCCTGCTGCGGGACAAATGTTTGCATGATCTGCAAATATTTGTTCTGGGTATGGGTGTTGTAGTACGATGGTACTTGTACTTCCTGATACAAACCCACACAGGGAATCCTACTATGAAATCAGGACTATGTGTTGGGTGTTATGTTATGTTTTACAAGAAATCTCTGGAGATTTTGTAACACATGATTTTGATACAATTATCTGTGATGATAAAATAAGTGATATTCTTACATCACATCACATAATCATCAGCTGGTAGACATCCACTGCTGGACCTCTATTATAGGTTGACACAACAAACGGTCTTGAGCCGCCTCCATCCACTGCCCTCCTGGGGCCTATTCAGTATTGTTGGTCTATTGAGTGAGGGCAATCCCCTCCTCTTCGTCTTATAGTTCATGGTTGCCATTGCCACTCGAAAACATTGATTCCCCTACAGTTGTCATTTATGAGTTATATGGCCTGCCTATTGCCACTTTGACCGCATTAATAATAAATAAATAAATAAACATAAATAAATAAACTGGACATTTCACACAGCATTATCTAGCCCCAAGCTAAGCAGAGCTTGTGTTATGGGTACTAGATAACTGATATACTTGATACAATACATTATATAAATAGATTTTTTATTATGCATAGAAAAATACCCAGAACACCCTGAACAAATATCTGCAATTCGTACAAATATTTGTTCCGAGGCGGGAATCGAACCTGCAACCTCGTGCATCGCAGGCGAACCTTCGCCCGCCGCGCCACAGAGGTTGTCGAACATTATAGTTTTTTTGTGTCTGGTGTAGTTTGTTATCAATAAAATCTATCTGATTATTGAAGTATCAAATACAAACAAAATATTGGAGTGGGTAACTCAAAATCAATTCTTGTTATCTTTAAGGTGATATCATTTGTTTAAAAAAAGTTGCATGTATTGTATAAAAAAACTACTGTGACCTTCCAATAATATTCTTCATATCATTCTTACTTTTTCTCGTGTTTTTAGCAAAACAGTTGTATTAGTTTTTGTTGATTATGCTAAACTTACAATTAACTGACTTGAAAACTCATTTGCAATTATGTTTCCCTATTTAACCTTGTACTATTTATTGTAATTCTAGTAATTAATTTATGCACATATACACACTAGCGAAGTTAGTGCCTAATGAGGACAGTAAAAATCTAATTAAAACGTTATTTAGTTCTAGGTACTAATAACATAACACCCAACAGTCACATACATAGTCTGCTCTCACACTAGGATTCCCTGCGTTGTGGGTATCAGGAACTACAAGTGCCATGGTACCACAACATCCAGACCCGGAACAAATATTTGCAGTTCAAGCAAACATTTGTTTGCATACACAAAACACAAAATAAAACAGACAAATGGGAGTGAGACTCGTACTCTGAGGGCTCTGATCCGTAAATTATTTCGGAATCATCAGAACCCATTTCGAGTTTCAGACAATTTTTCCTACAAACTTCACCATACCATTTTAAAAAGTTGAAATTAATCAATTTTATACTTTTCCTTTTTTTATGTCACAAAGCCTCCTAGCATTCCAAATTTCAGAATTGTGAGGTCACTGGAAGTATCCAAAGAAGTTTTTCATACATCATGCAATTTCCATACAAAAATTTAACATTCATTGCCATTCTTTTTAATTGCTTAGAAGCAAGAGTAGAAGTTAGAGTTTGAGTTAGAAGCTTCATTTTACTATACTTACTACTAGCACTATATAAGTATAGAGTCTTTTATATTTGGTGTAAATGTTAAGTTGATACCTGTAGATGTTTCTGATAAAAATAACCTTGACAGATAGACAGACAACATAGTGATCCTATAGGGATAGGGTCTCTTTTTTCCTGTTGAGGTACGAACCCTAAAAACTAGAAAATAATTACTGTTTTAGGATTTAAAGACATGAACTTAAAAATTGTTCAAAGGTGCTTGTCAGGTGTAGACATGATATATCGGTATATTATTTACATACTCAAGTATTTTAATATTATTTTATCTTAATTTATCTAAGGCATGACCGAGGCTATAATTTCACCGTTGATAAGTTGCATCTGGACAGATCTAATAACTCGTCATTGATGATCTGCCCCCCTATTCCCTATCTTGAAAGTCACTCAGTGACCAACGTTTGACAAGTAAAATTACCATCAATTGAGAATTCTTCATAATATTTTTTTTTTATGATGGTTATTCTTCTTGTCAAACGTTAGTCACTGAGTGACTTTCAGCTAGGGAATAGATCTTTTGATCTTTTTTACGTTTGCTATTTGCTATTTATTTGGTAGTTGTGCTATGTGGAATCAGAGTAGTTTCTGAGTTCCCTACGGCTCAACCAGATGGGCATAGTAGTTGTGCCAAGGGTCCGGGTTGCGTCGTTGGTAACTCAGTTGTGTCGAAGGGAATCATAAATACCCACGGCACAACCAGTTGAGCATAGTAGTTGTGCCATGGGTCCGGAAGGATAATGTACAGTCTAAAAGATACACGCAAGAAGTTTAAAATTTCATCAGAAATGAAAAAGTACAAAATAATATATTCCAGGTCAAAGAATGACCCAGAACCTCCGTAAGCAAGTTTACGGTGCTATACTCCGCCAGGAAGCCGCTTGGTTCGGAAATACGTCGACAGGCGAGCTAGTGAACAGGCTGTCGGCCGACACGCAGCTGGTCGGTCGTAATCTGAGTCAGAACGTCAGCGATGGTCTGAGGTCCCTGTTCATGGTCGCAGCTGGAACTGGAATGATGGTAAGCAAGTCTAAAGTGCTATGAGCTGTTTGGTTCGGCAAGACACCCACTGCAAACTAGTAAAGAGGCGGACACAGCTAGCAAGGCGATTATATTCTCTGAATCAGCTTGGTTCGATAGTGACCAACAATACCTACTCAGATTCCTGTTCTTTAAAAGTAAGTAGTGTGTTAGTAGTAGAACTTCTTGTGAAAGATTTCGTCCGGGGAAGTACTACCACCGTACCTATTTCTGCCGCCAAGCAGTAGTGTTCGCATTGCTGTGTTTCGGTTTGAAGGGTACGGGTGCCGGTGAAATTACAGGCACATGAGACTTTTCATCTTTACGTCTCAGGGTCGGCAGCGCGCGTGTGTCTGGCGTTACAGGCGTTCATAGGCTACGGTAACTGCTTTCCATCTGGTAGGCCGTAAGCTTGTCTGCTTGCCAAGTAGCCAAAAAAAAAGAAAAAAAAAAGAAATCGAATTCGAGCTTTAATCTAAGCTTTATAGGTCACATGTTAACTGATAGACATTAGTTCAGAAATATGTTCGTTCATATTCAAAATCCTAGAAGTGGCAATGGGCAGATTGGGCAGGTTATATAGCTCGGAAAACGGATGAGGAATAAAGGTTCTCGAGTGGCGACCACGAACCGGACGGCGCAGTGTAAGAAGGACCTAGCAGGAAGTCGGTAGATGGAGGCGGCTCAAGACCATTCGTAGTTGCATTCTGTGGGGGAGGCCTATCTCCAGCGCAGTGTACTTCTAAGGGCTGCTGATGATGAAGTGGACAACGAAAAGAGGGGGCGGAATTGTTGCTATATATTTGTTCGTCTATTCAATATTATGTATGTACTGTTAGAGAAAATATTGAAAAAAAAAACTTGTTTTCTTTCTTTCAGTTCTACATGTCACCAAATCTGGCTATGATTGGTCTATGTGTGGTGCCGCCCGTGTCAGTGTTAGCTGTGATATACGGGAGATTCGTGCGAGGCATCACCAGGCAACTGCAAGATTCCCTCGCGGAAACTAGCGAGGTAAGTGGTGGCCAGCGGCCTCGCTAGCGTACTACCGGGTTCAAAATTAACCTATCTGTCAGTTCAAATCATAGCATAACTCTTTATTAAATTTTGAAATGAAATAACTGATTTCGTAGTTATAATAATTTGAATGATTAGTCTACAATCTTCTCTCTAGTTTAGAAAAAAAAACAGAGGTTATCAATAACCTCTGTCTGTTGTCTGTAAGTAGAAGATGTCACTAAAATCATCTCAGTTTTTATCTAAATAAATGCTTACGTACCTAATGAAAGATTGACTAGGTACATAAAAAAGGCGAGGGTGAATTATGCATCTAAAGCTGGGCATTCTCAGTCAACTCCTATCGGCTGAAGTCAAATGGATGGATGCCAATAAATAAGACCACTCATGGCTTTACTCCAAATGGCTTTTATTTCTCGGTCTCTGCTCATCTTTCTGCTGCGATTGTGGTCTGTGGATTATGGCGGGTACGTATACGTATAAGTGTACCTATGAGTCGTCATCGCGCCAAAGTTTTAATTAAAGATTTGACAATCACGGTCAAATTTTGGCTGTATATCACGCCATTTGACGCGATGGACTGTCCGTAAACCTGTTACTATGTTGTAATAAGAATAAAAATCCGTTGTATCCAAATTTTTGACGTAAAATACCTGAATACCTATTATATATCGTTGACCTAAGTACAGCCAGAACATTATTTATTTGCCCCAACTCAATGAATAGTCAGCTTTTGAAAATGTATATTGTTTCTTTGTTACAGCTAGCAGAAGAGAAAATTTCAAACGTTAAGACTGTAAAAGCATTTAGTAAGGAAGCGAAAGAGTGTGAATCGTACGGACACAGGATTGAAAAAGTTTTGCAGCTGGCCTACAAGGAGTCTTTGGCTGTTGGGAGTTTCTATGCTACGGTAAGTTTACATTATGTGCATGAACATGATCAGCCCATAAAGTTCCCACTGCTGGGACTGTTAGTGAATGGGCTTTACAATTAGCACACCAGCCAAATGCTGCAGGTGGATGATTAGCTTGTGGTCCATCTGATGTTAAGCGGTAACTCCATCCCATTACAAATGCAATATCTTAAGTCACGTCCACTTAGGACGCCCTACTGAGCATTGCTGTGGTGTCTCCTGCCTAAAAATAGCTCCCTCATTCTCCTCCCGTGGATTACTAAAAGCCTTACTAAAGGATAACACCAGGGGATGGGCAGCAGCATCTACCTGAATACTTAACACCAAACTGCAATCACCAATCCGCCTGCCAGGCGTGGTGATTATAGCAAATCCCCCCCATAGTGTTCAATGGGGGAGGCTTCGTCCAGCAGTGGACGTAAACAGGCTAGTGATGGTGACTTAGCATTGCACTGCACCCATCATCCTGAGACATAAAGATGAAAAGTCTTATGTGCCTGTAATTTCACCGGCACCCATAAACTTCAAACCGGAAAATAGCAATGCGAGCACTACTGCTTGGCGACAAAACTAGGTATGGTGGTAGTACTTCCCCGGAAAAACTCATTCACAAGAAGCTCTACTACTAGCAACGCTTCGCAAGTTGCATGCTGTTGAATTTTTAGTTCAAGGGCAGGCTTATTTCTTCATGTTTTTTTTCCACAGTTTTGAGCATGTGTTAAAGGTCACGTACATCTTTTGAGTGGAAAAATCCATACATAAGCTGAAAACCGCGCAACGGACTATGGAGAGAGCTAAGCTTAGAGTCAAAACTAGAAAATCCTGAGGACCAAAATCAAATCAAATCAAATATTTTTCCCCAGTAGGATGCTACGACGAACATTCTTGAGCCGCCTCCATCCACCGACCGTTACAAAGTTGGTCAATCGCCGTGACGTGAGTGGCCGTCCTACACTGCGTCGTCCAATTCAGGATCGCCATTTGAGAACCTTTATTCCCCAAACTTTCGTTTATCATGTTTGTTTCATCGAAAATAATCCAATTTCTGACCTAACTTGTTTACATTATAGACAGGTTTAGCTGGCAACACAATAATAATCCTAGTACTATACTATGGAGGCGGCATGGTCGCAACGGAGCAGCTGACCGTCGGGAACCTCACGTCATTCCTTCTGTACGCCGCGTACGTCGGTATTAGCATCGGTGGACTGAGCAGTTTCTATACGGAGCTGAACAAAGGCATAGGAGCCGCGACTAGACTGTGGGACATCATTGATAGGGAGCCTACCATTCCAGTTATAGGTAAGTAATTTATTCCCATATATTTCTTATTGGTAGAGCCAGATAGAGCAATTGACAGTTGGGGATCTTACATCATTCCTTCTTTTTTTGTTTCCTTTATACATTTACTGACAGCGTCCTTAGTTTTCTTCTCGTTTTCGCTAGGGGCGCTGCAATTATATGTATGGAAGGAAACGAAACTTCATATAGTTTCGAAAACTATCAAAACTCGTACTAAGCCCTCTTTATGCCGCGTACGTCAGTGCTTTGGCGTACTGAGCAGTTTACTAGCAGCACTGTCTAGTCATATGCCCTTGTTCAGCTCCGAACAAGGGCATAGGAGTCGCGACTAGATTGTGGGACATTATTGATGGGTACCATTCTAGTTATAGGACTAATGCAGTAAAATTTAAACTCTACTTAGTGTCGTCTGTCACTGTTTGCCATTACCCAGTGGTAAGAGATGGCAATACTGTAAGCGTTGTTTTACTTTTGACAGATTTCTATAAATCCTCCTCCTCGTTTATTTAAGTATTGATAATTTTCAGGTGGCCTAAAACCGGCAAACAGGCCTAAAGGCGAAATAATCCTAGAAAATATCCACTATTCGTATAACAACCAGCCTCTTATTAAGGGGTTAAACCTACATCTACATCCTGGGAAGTCAATAGCTTTAGTGGGAAGGTCTGGATGCGGGAAGAGTACTGTGGCGTCTCTAATACTGAGGCTATACGACCCGGAACAAGGGAGGATATTACTGGATGGAGTGGATATAAGGGAGTTAGATCCCGTCTGGTTGAGAAGCCATGTTGGCTATGTTAGTCAGGTATGTTCACTGAGGCCCAATTCTCTTTTTTAAAAATGGATAAATTACAATATAATCTCGTATCAGTCGCACATACGAAGATTAAGTAATAGTTACTACGTGACAGTGCGACTAACACGAGATTATATTGTAATTAAACCGTTTTTAAAATAAGAGAATTTGGCCTCTGGTCTGTGCGGAAAGAGAATGGATGTGAGAGATGAGAGCGTGGCTTTTGATTGTATTTTCATTTTTAACTAGCTACGCCCCGCGGTTTCACCCGCGTGAACAATGATGAAAATGATGTTGATGATGATGATGAAAAGTAGCCTATGTGCTAATCTAGGGTTTAAGGTATCTCCATTCCAAATTTCACTCAAATCCGTTCAGCCGTTTAAGCGTGAAGAAGTACAGGTCGAGCAACGTGTTATGAGCGCTGACCTTTAATGCGCAGTAGTAATTTTTTGGGCCTGTTTAGCAGGGGGAAAGAGGCGCTACGAGAGAGGCAGCCTACCGTACCTTCCCGTACCGCGCGCCCCGCACTCGCGTCTCGCGCTTCCTAGATACAAACGCGCACACATGTACACATGAGCAATCAACCAACCCCACCAATTTCGCCGAGCGCTCATAACTCGTTGCGCGACCTATAACCCTTCTATCACTTCGTCATTTATTACACATTTGAAAATTATTTTTTTATTTGATAGGATATACTTCCAGGTTTGTCCCTGGGTTAAAAACCCAGTTCTGATGATGAAATCCTTGAGGAATTGAGGGAACTCCTTAAATGTTATAGGCATAAATATAGCAATTTGGTTATTTTCAGCAACAAGTTATTGTTTTTATACCTTTAGAAAATAAAAACATGCACATAGCCGAATTCAATGGCGGAAGTCGATTTTTGAATGAAAACTTATTTCATTTATTATATAAGTGGTTTTTTTGTTACAGGAGCCTGTGTTATTCAGCGGAACAATCAAAGATAATATTTTATATGGAGCAGACGATGACTACCAAGAGATCGACGATAGTAGTGTAAGTTCCCTTTAGCATTTTAGTGCTATGTTAGTAAAGTCATAATCAATATCAGTCACGTATCGCACGACCATCCTAAGCACGTGTACTTAGCTTCGCTTTGTATAAACATAATGTAGGTGGCAGCACACAAAGCACCACACGAAGGATAGGATAGGTAGGATTCCCTGTATCGTGGGTATCAGGAACTACGACTACCATGGCAAGTAGAATAGTAAAGAATGTGGTGTATAGTCGTAATTTTTCTAAAATGATATCAAGCCACGATAACTCCAATTCTAGTCATGATCCCACACTAGGGTAGTACTCTCCTTAGTCTGTGCTAGTATTCCCTGTGTCGTGGGTATCAGGAACTACAAGTACCATGGTACCTCAGCACCCCGACCCGGAACAATTATTTGCAGATCATACAAACATTAAATTTGTCCCGCAGCGGGAATCGAATCCGCAACCTCTCGCATCTCAGCCGGGTACGCGCCCGCCGCGCCACAGAGGTCGTCAAAGCAATGCCCGTGCGTGACTCGTGAGATTACCGTCGAGAACATACTAATTGGTATATTTTATTGATAGGACGAACCAGACTGGAAGAAAGCAGCCCGAACAGCGCACTTACACGAGCTGGTATTAGCGACGCACGACGGCTGGAACAGAGAAGTGGGCGCCAGAGGCGGACAGTTGAGCGGCGGTCAGAAACAACGCGTCGCCATTGCCCGAGCTATTGTCAAGGTGAGCTAGAGTGCACGCTGTTAGCTCACACGAGCTATTCGTATTTACACAACAGAAAAGTGGGCGCCAGAGGTGAACAGAAATACGCGTTACCACAATAGGCGTCATAGCCCGGGCTAGTGTCAAGGTGAGCTAGAGTGCACGCTGTTAGCTCACACGAGCTATTCGTATTTACACAACAGAGAAGTGGGCGCCAGAGGTGAACAGAAAAACGCGTTACCACAATAGGCGTCATAGCCCGGGCTATTGTCAAAGTGAGCTAGAGTGCACGCTGTTAGCTCACACGAGCTATTCTTATTTACACACAATGGCACGATGGACGTAACAGAGAAGTGGGCGGCAAAGATGGACAGAAAAACGCGTCACCAAAATAGGCGTCGTAGCCCGGGCTATTGTCAAGCAATAAATAAATACAAATACAATTAATACAATACAAACAGAGTTGAGCACATCGTTATACAGTTGACATGAAATAGAAGTTACTTCTCTCTGTCCCTCTGTCCCTCTGTCTCTACTTATGTCTGTCACTGTCACATATATATGCTACATGCGTGCTATTAGAGAGAGACGAACAAAGGTAAGCACTAGTACGTGCTAACATCTATTTATCTTGGCCTAATGCTCATACTGTTGTCTGCAATGGCTTACGGCACTAAAACGTGGTCACTTACTATTGTCCTCAAACACAAAGTAGTGCAGCGCGCTATGGAGAGAGCTATGCTCGGTGATTCATTAAGTGAAAGAATCCGAAACGAGGAGATCTGTATAAGAACCAAGATCACCGACATAGATCTCAGGATTAGCAAGTTGAAGTGGCAATGGGCAAGTCATATAGCTCGCAGAACTGACAACTGTTGGGGAATAAAGGTTTTCGAGTGGCGACCACAAACAGGACGACGCAGAAAGTCGGTGGATGGAGGTGGCTTAATACAGTTTGTCATAGCATTCTATGGGGGAGGCTTATGTTCAGCAGTAGACTTCTAGGCTGATGATGATGATGACTTGTCACTTTCACCAACCACTTATTAGGTCTTATAGGTTACGAGACAAACTATACTCTGATTTTTAATTTCAGTAAATTTTTGTAAACAAACAAATGTCAAGATATGCCACTGTGAGTATAAGTGTCATGATTGTGTAGCATACGTGTAAATTCTCATATGACACACATTCATGACACTTATACACACAGTGGCATATCTTGACATTTGTTTGTTTACAAAAACTGACTGAAATTAAAAATCAGGGTATAGTCTCAAATTTGACAGTTGTTCCAATTAAAACCTGTCAATTTGACTAACGTTACTTGCCCCGCAAATTATTATTATAAATAATAACAAGTATTGGTTGTGAAAATGGGCATTAGCCTATCAAGCATTGATATGAATCACGATAGCTGACTATTAAATCGTACCTTCGTACCGGACATATCAACTGCATTATATTTATCAGGGATTTAATTATGTGATCATAGTAATTAAGTGCTTGTAGTCAAATAGAACGTACATATCTATCTATAGATAATGAAAATGTACTCTATTGTAACATATTAGAGCATACATTCCTTCTATTTTATTTTATGATGGGTCTTAGTAGACTGCCTCTTTCGTTATCTATAGCTATCTATAGATAACGAAGGAGCAAAGGTTCAGTACTAAAGATTGTGAAATCCCCAAAGCGATGTTTGAGTGCATGACAGGAAGGTGATTATGCTATCCATGTTATAGTATCTTTATGGCTTGTTGTTGTTTTGTTAGTAGTAGAACTTGTTGTGAAAGAGTTCGTCCAGGGAAATACTACCACCGTATCTATTTCTGCCGCCAAGCAGTGGTGCTCGCATTGCTGTGTTTCGGTTTGAAGGGATTGCCGGTGAAATTATAGGCACATGAGGCTTTTCATCTTTATGTATCAGGGTCGGCAACGCGCGTGTGATGCCTCTGGTGTCGCAGGCGTCCATAGGCTTCGGTAACTGCTTTTCATCAGGTGGGCCGTATGGTTGTTGGCTTGCCAAGTAGTATTAAATAACATTTCATTTAAAAAACCGACTTCCGCCATTGTATTCGACTAAATAATTTTGGATGGAAAAAAAATTATGAAAGAACCATAGTGGTGAAAGGATTATGATACTTTCTGAATGCAAATGCTTGGTGTCTTGCTGAAAATATCAAAATCGCCATATGTATGCCTACAATATTTGAGGAGTTCCCTCAATTCCTCATGGATCCCATCATCAGAACTGGATTCTGAAAAAATGGGACCAATCTGGAAGTATATCTATACAAATAAAAAAAGAATTTTCCAAATTGGTTCATAAACGCCGGAGATATGCGGTAACATACATTAAAAAAAAAAAAAAAATTACAACCGAATTGAGAACCTCCTCCTTTTTTGGGAAGTCGGTTAAAAAATAAAATTGTAAAACATGACTATATATTTTTAGTCTGTATGTAATTTTATGAGCCGTGGTAGTCTCGGCCTAAGAATAGGACTCCTCCAACTCCTCCTGTGGATGTTTAAAAGGCGATGAAGTGGGTATGCCAGGGAATGGGCAGCAGTATCCACCTGAGTACTCAACACAAATACTGTGATCACCAATCCGCCTGCCAACCGTGGTGATCATGGCAATTCCCCCCATTGTATTTGATGGGAGGGCCTCGTCCATCAGTAGACGCCTAAAGGCTGCTGATGATGATGATGAAGGTTTATTCACTTATAACTGATGATGATCTTGCATATTTGGTCCGGGTACCATGGTACTCTGGTTCCTGATTCCTAGTGTGGGATCAGCCCCCCAATAACAGTAGCAAATGGCAATGGGGAACGCAACAATGGCGATCATTTTGTCAGGCTTGGCTAATTCCAGTAAGAAATTTTATTCATTGAAAGCACAAGGATCATTTTTAATCATCTTATTATGACTGTCTACAATTTGTATCTAATTTATTTATTTTTACAATTTGAATTACGGACTTAATTTATATTAAGTCTTAAGTAATTACTTAAGTTATATAATTACTAGTTGCGCCCCGCGGTTTCACCCGCGTGAATAATGATGAAAATTGATGATGATGATGATGATGATGAAAAGTAGCCTATGTGTTAATCCGGGGCGTAAAGTATCTCTATTCCAAATTTCACTCAAATCCATTCAGTAGTTTTTACGTGGAAGAGTAACAAACATCCATACTCACAAACTTTCGCGTTTATAATATTAGTAGGATCATTTATCCCTTCATACATTTTTTTGAAGCATTGTGATACTTATAGATACTTTATCTGTTCGATTGACATGTAAATGTTTTATTTACCAATATATTAATTATTCTGATCATTATTCCAAATCTTTTGTATCTTGAAAGGAGGGATATTTAGGTCAAGAAGTTTCCCCTATTCAAGTTTCATAAGATTTAGAGTGTGCTAAAGGCTGCCAAAGAAATCCCCATTGTTGCGTTCCCCATTGCAACGTGCTACTTTAATTGGGGGACAGGACTATGTATGTGACTATGTTATGTTATTTTAACTTTATTTTGTTTCAGAACCCAAAAATCCTCATACTGGACGAAGCTACCTCAGCGCTAGACGCATATTCCGAATACCTCGTTGACAAAGCGCTCAAAGAAATCAGCAAAGACAGAACGGTGCTCACGATAGCACACAGATTAAGCACTATACAATCCGCCGACGAAGTGGCAGTACTCGAGAATGGTATTGTAATAGAGAAAGGGTCTTATCCAGAATTAATGGCGAAACAGGACGGCTTCTTCAGGGAACTCATAACGCATCAAACGTTTGCAAAGACTAAGAGAGACTTGCAGCAGACAACGTAGTGATTTTTTTTGTTATTTAAATTAACGGTTGTTGATTTTATTTAAATTATTGTTATTTAAATTTATTTGGGTAATTTAGGACAATTTTGATGGTTTTAATCGCGAATCGCCTCTATTTTTTGATGAGTCTTTCGGATAGAGTTGGCTTCGACCATTATTTTATATTTTGAACTGACAAATGTAGTTCTAATAATTCTCCGGAAGTCATTATAAATAATTGTATATAAATAAGAACACAATATTTCCTGTTATGTTTTTAATAGAGGACAATAATTACTAATTTATGTTTGTACATTTATAAATACAACATTTGTTTTGTGATAGACGATGATGCCATGGGACAAAATGTGTGAGTAAAACATTAAGGGCCTTATTCTTAATCATTTTTTATGCCTATTTTAGTTAAAACAGCTTTTGTTTTCTTCTCTCTGATGTAAAATGTCATACGTGAAAACAAGACAAAACATATTTTAACTAAAATAGGTTTAAAAAATGATTATGAATAAGGCCCTAAATATCTCACTTTTTTAGTACAGGTTAAAAATAATTTAAATCAACGAGGGATCGGGTGAAGGATTCGTAACAAAAAATATAGTTGTTGTTATTTTATTTACTAGTTTTATTTGATGAACTATAAAATTATCGTGAAGCAAAGGTTAGCATAGTAATTATTGTTGACATAGTACCCGTAAGCTGTTTGTATTTTTGATCTGTCTCGATTATAAATGGCCTTTAGTTTTGTTTCAAGGATGTAATCCTAATAATATTATGAATGTAAAAGTTTGTGAGGATGGATGGATGGATGAATAGATGGATGGATGGATGAATAGATGGATTGATGGATTGATGTTTGTTACTCTTTCACGCAAAAACTACTAAACAGATTTTGATGAAACTGTACAGCTTTGCAACTTTATAGTTTATACATCAAAATAACATATAGGCTATAATTTATAGTAGAGGTTCCACAAGGGCGGAGCCTATAGAGATTCCATGCGGATAAAGCCGCGAGCAAATGCTAGTTTCTTATATAGGTACCTTGCACTTTGTCTAATATTTTTTGTAAATACTTAAATTACTTTTTCAGACAGAAAGATGCTCTGTTAGTCTTTACCTAGCTATAAAATTATAATTTTGGAATTTTAGACTTATACTTGCTATTAGGGTGCCTCAAATTAGTTTTGGTGTTAGTTTTGGCATGAAATTTCTTATACTTTTTCAGCCCGAAAGATGTTGACTGAGACATTATCAAAGCTATAATGTAAGTAAATCATGTTCTTCCATAGCTAAAGCTATTATAAAGTTGAAACTTTGCAATTTTAGACTTTATCTGTTACATAACTGCACGTGCCTCAAATTAGTATTCAGTTTTATGAAATCGAGGTCAGCCCTTCATCCGCATACATAGCAAATGCCGCCGCGCGTCTCATTCAATACTACGTCACGCTGATAAAAGATAGAACGGTGAGTAATTTTATTTGTTGGTGCTTTTCATAAATACTAGTTCAAATATATATATATATGAGTTTGGACCTTGCCCCCGCAGGGAACGCGACAAAACAAAACAAGCTCGAAGTATCCGTACTGTACCGTCATTAGCGTGCGAACGTTACGCGAGAGCACACCTTCGTTAAACATGTCTCTGAAAGTTTTACGCGGCAATGTTGCGCGGCAAATTATAAAATGCACGAAAAATGAAAAGAGAAAGTCAAATAGTGTTACTAACTGTCTTTTGAGTAGATGCCTGGCTACTCAAATAGCACCGGCTCCGGACTGTAAGCTGCTGAACTCACCGTGGGGTGAAATACAAGTTGGAAAGGAAACATTGACTGACTACGTTTTCTCCGACATCGAGCTTTGGGCAGACAAGCCCTCAGTGGTAATTTTTTTTATTATATTCTATTTAATATTGCCTTATGCATAATTTATATATTTTTCTAATAAGATCGTTCAGTTCATCCGTCGGCCCCTACCGTCCTGTCTGTCATAGCGTTATTACCTTACTAAATAGTTATGAATAAATAAATAATTATTTAATAGCATATGAACCAAAATGCACGGAATTTATAGCATTTTGGTTTTTTGGTTAGATGTAGTAGATAAACTATGGGGCTGGGAACTATGGGGTATATACCTAATTCACCTGGGGTAATCTGGACACTACATTTTATTTTTTTGTGAATTTTTTGTCACTTAATAGAGAGGTGAATATTTCTTTTTGGCGCACCCTGTTTTTGGCATATCGTTAAAAAATATTGTTAGATTTGGTAGTGTTTTACTCATTATCATTATCATCATAATCAGCAGCATTTAGATGTCCACTGCTGGATCTCTCCATATAATACAATAGTGGTAATTGCCATAATCACCACGCTTGGCAGGCGGATTGGTTATCGCAGTATTGGTGTTGAGTACTCAGGTGGATGTGAAATCCCTTAGAGGATTTTACGACATCTACGAATAAGATATTACTATATGAATAAACATTATAGAAGAGACACTGGTGCTTTTGACTCACTTAAAGTCGCGCTAAATTCAGCGAGGAGCAGCAGGTGCACGCACCGTGCGTCGTCTTCTCGATGCCCGCAGTTTACTATTCGGTTACGGATTACGGTTACTGTCAAAAAAAGTGGTCTAAGTTTCTTCCGAATGCCATGTATTTTTTTTGCTCCATCTCATTATGAAGGCAATTGTACCAACCAAAACATTGAATCAATTTTTCCACGTTTTTGAGGAGTTAAGTGGTTCACGTTTACAGTGGTATATTTTGAATTTGTGAACTACACAACTGCCAATGTCAAGATGACACGCTATTTGTAATAATTAATAACAAATTATTTAGTGCCATTATTTTTGCATCACCTGTATTTACAGTATTCATCTTCGGCATCGGGACACGCACAAAATGCACAAATACACGCATGTAATGTACGTACACGTAGGTATGTACGCGAGTACGTATGGCCATTCTATTTGGTTATTAATTTTTCTTATGATATTTCCTATATATAAATGCAAATAAAACGCAACAGAACCGCAAGCAAAATAAATCAGTAGGTACCTAATCAAGCATCCTCAACAATGCACTGCACCAATCAATTAAAAACATGAATTGTGCAGTACCATAATGACGAGTACAAAGTTCAGTGGGCTTCAGTTTTATACGGACATGATACTAGGGCGTATAAATAGTTCTCATTTGAAGGGCGAGGCTAGTTGTCACGATGCTTGGCACCAGTCGAGATAATTATGGGGAAGTTGTGTAAGTAATACCTACTTCTGTTATGTAAACAAATTTATGTTGAAAGTTCCTTGCCTCTTAGCCTCCCAAACGATATGATTTCGCGTTTTTTATTTCCTGCATCATGATTGTTTTGTATGCGTTCCACACACATTTTCTTAATGATGTTTAGGGATGTTTTATTGCCTCTAGATATTTGGTCCTATAAAGACAAGATTTTTTTTACCATAGGCCTAGGCATATGACTGAAACAGGTAGAGAAAGCGACTGCGATTCAGCAAAAATCAAATCATTTATTTGCTGCAAATAGGGTTACCTACAAAGTTTTTTAAATTATTCCCAAACGTACCATTTTACGCATGCGAATTACTATGATAAATTGAACCTACAGTTGTACACAAACGCATCCAATTCATTGATTTATCAATGTTCCAATGCGTTAATTTTGTGAATAGATATATGAGATCAGGGACACGTGGGTTTCTCTATCGTTTAATATCCAATTTCCTTCTGAAAACGGAATATTATCAAGAATAATTCAGCATATCCAATGAATGCTAAGGCGTATCTGTAAATAATTGTTTTAAATTTAAACTCGGTACTAAATTAATTTAAAATTAAAACTCGAAAAAAGTGTGCTTGTACCAATAACATTGTGAGGACTTGCCTCTGACTACCTTTAGTAGACTAACCTCACTGTTCTGAGTTGTCGTCTAAGGTTGCCTTAGCCGTTTAGGGTCCGTGGTCGTTTAATAGTCGCCCGGCACCATGGGTGTATTTATTCTTCCATGCCCGGCACTACAACTAGCTGTCCTAGAATACAAGTTTATAACTTATCTCATGAAATAAACATCAAGATGTTTTGTAAAATTCAAAAACCGATTCCCCTGTTACTTTGAAGTTTGTTTTGGTAGTATATCTTTATCAATGTGACTTCACAATGCTATGACCAAAGAGCAATATACGTACAAAGATGCTTGATGTAAAGCCTTTTATCACTTTTATGACTCTTTTTAAACTATAAATACCAACCTACCTATAATAGCTATGATAAGAATAGATAGTAGATAATCTCGCTACATTGGTACCTTCGAACAACACACGCTCCCGTGTATCAAAGGTCTATTACTAAAGCACCACACCGTGCGGAATCCGGGGAATATCTGCTACCGGGGCCGATGACAAAAAAAGTATCATCTGCCCCAGGGAACAAATCACCAGGACCGATTAAACTTATTTTGCCATACTTACCTACCGGGCCGGACCTGCCCCAAAATTACAGTAGCAAACGGCAATAGGGAACGCATCATTGGAGAACATTTTGGCAGCCTTATAAACCGGGAAACTTCTTGCACTAGATATTTTTTTTTATTCCTTTCATGTTTCAAAAGATTTGGACGACGGATTTGGATATTTGGGGACGGGGTGGATATGGGCCTAAACAATCCCTAAGATACCTCTTTCACAATTTGCTTTTGACCCATTTATTTATCAGTTGTTTATAACGTAAATTCTATTTCGACTATCATCTACTAATCGAGTTGTACCTCGTGCCAAATACTTTATCTTCAAGTTTACGAGATATTTCAATATCATATTGCTACTGGACTATGGACTTCGGTCGGTATTTTTATAACAAAGGCTACCAACCTACCAAGGTATATCCTGGTGAGAGCGATCGACCTTTGGAAATAATGCTATAAGTAGCCTATACCTACTTCACTTTTTATCATCACGATAGTGCTAATTAAAAATTGTGTAAATTTTTATGCATACCTATTAGGTATGCTAGCGCGCCCACCATGTACCTGGATGAAGGCGGCCAATAGGTAATTTATGGGAGGGCTATGACCAATGGACTTCCTTGGTTGATGATGATGATAATATTATTTTAGGGTATATTTAACAGCAGGCATTGACTGACTGTAGATTTTGCAGATTTGTTTGTATACTTTTCTAGTTAGATATTAATAATACACATAATTATTGTATTAAAGCGTTCCATGAGCGTTGTATACGGCCATGGTGGTCTCGGCCTAAGAATAGGACTCCTATTAGACCCAGAATGCAGAGGCAGCTGCAGCATCCATCTGAGTACTTGACACCAATAGTGCGTTCACCAATCCGCTTACCAAGCCTGATTAGGGCAAATCTTTATTTTTAATAATAACGCGTCTTCCAGCTAATGAAGAAGATGAAAGCGTACTGGATATCATAAACATTTAAATCCGTAAGTTCTCAATTATCATGTTTGTATTGACAAACATGATAATTGATAACTTACGGATTGTGACTCGTCGTGAGTCGCGCTTGATCAAAGTCCTCTGTTTGTACTTTGGCCTGTGGCCTTACATAGGTGTAAGGCCACTGCACAGATATGTAACATTCAGCAAACTGCACCTTAGGTACCTACTTCATAGTGTGTGTAGTTATATTGAGTGAGTGGAACGTAATTACATTTTCATCAAGAGTTGTATACAATGGGCCTATTGAACTTTGAAACCTGTTCGCACTGAATGCAGGACCACTTTCAATTAAGCGCATATAGGTAGGTACTTACGTAAAACTACCTATATAGTAACTAACTGCACTTAAGGTAGCGCAGTATCATCATCATTAGCCTGTAGAAGTCCACTGCTGGATATAAGCGTCCCTCAGCATAGAATACCACATGCCACGACGGTCTTGAGCTACCTTCTTCCACCTTCCTGCTACCTTTACAATATAGTCGTCGGGCAGGCCTTCCAAACACTGCATCGTCATCCGGTTTGTGGAAATGGAGTGCAGTTTATTTGTACTTATCCTTTTCACGACAAACGTCCCGGTATAGGCACCTAAATAGAGAGCCTATTACGAGTTTTGCATTGCAACAATCACTTTGCGAGTTGTGAGTATTCAACGTGACTTACGTAGAAACTATTTAGGTACGAATCTGTGCTGTTTCTATCAACTGCGCGGCACAGAATGATGAATAGTTACCAAGTAAGTCACGTTGAATACTCACGCACGACTCGCAAAGTGATTGTTGCAATGCAAAACTCGTAATAGGCCCTCAGATTTAAAATGTTTGCTTTTAGCAAAGAAACTGACACGAGACTTGTTTCGTGAAAAGGATGCCTTTACAAGAAGAGAAGAGACGTTCATTGTATTTGAACTGTAATTGTACTGAAAGTCTTCCACGAAACAACTGTATTTCTTCCCCAGACATGTGGCTCATCAGGCCGTGGGTACGACTACGGAATGATGCGACTGATGATCGAGCGCTGCGCCACATCACTAGCGGGTCCCCTACGACTGAAGCCCGGCGAGCGGGTAGGAATTATCCTGCCGAATCTTCCTGAATTCACGGTGTTGGTACACGGAGCCATGAGAGCTGGACTTACTGTCACATTCGCCAACCCGCTTTACACTGCAGGTAACGTTAACCCCACGTATTAGCTTGTTATTTGTGCGACATACCTACGGCGTTAATTTACGGCTGCAACCCGGCGATCGGATATGTTTCATCTTGCCGAACCCTCCTGAATTCACGGTCCTCATAGTACGTACCGAGGTACTTACTATGAGAACTGGTGAATTATTATATTTCTAACCTGTTTCACCTTACTGCTGGACAAAGGTCTCGCACAAACTCTTCAAAATATCTCTATCCTTCGACATCTCCCACCATCATCCATCGAAGGTGTCGAGATCGTTCTTCCAACGCTTTCTTGTCCGTCCACGGCGCGGCGTCGCCTTCCGTCAGGCTGCCAAGGTGTTACGGTGTTCGCCCATTTGACTGGCGAATATGATAGCAATATCATATCGCCAATCGCTCTATACGGCCGGTGGTGCTTTTCCTACGTAATTGTTTGTCGTGCTCTCGGTCCCCTGTGCCTGGCGGCTCAAACTCATGGGCAACCCATGCTCCGTTCGCGCCGGTATACCGGAGTGAAAAGCACTAAAAACAGTGTTGTTGCCAAGTTGAGCGAAATTTGAAGATCGTGAGAACGTGACAACAATGTAATAAAAGCTAAGCATATCATAGCCATACTCACAAACGCCTTGTTATAAATAGTGAGGAGCAGCAAAAACATGATAAGTAACAGAAGATGCAGGCGAGCGAAGTTAGCCGCGGAAATTCTTAGTTTTAGGAGCGAAGGTCAGCGAAGATGTGTGACGGAAACTAATGACAAGCGTAGCGAGTCTCAAAATGTTAGTGTTTTCAAGAGCAAAGAACATAACCATAAACATGGCTGGAATCATACCGTCATTTGTATGTGTTCATGCGTTTCGGTAACTAACGAAACAGAGTAGGTATCTTAGGTATACCTAGGCGTATGTAACTATCTGTTATTAAAAACCTATTTCTGTCTCCAGAGGAGGTGAGGCGTCAATTCACGGACTGCGACGTGAAATGTATCGCGACTATTGAGATGTTCATGCCGATCGCACAGGAGGTTGGAAAAGCGCTGAAGGATTACAAGGGCACCATCTGGGTGGGAGGGAACGATGATAAGGCACAGGGTAAGAAAGCTACTGATCCAAAGATCGCGTGTTTCAATCTGAGGGAGTATGAATTCGGGTTTTGCAACACTAGATACGTAATTGCTAAATGCACCAAACATAGCAGAAACCGGCGTGTCCCAGAAATAAAAACTCTTAAAGCGTGACTTCTAAATTTACACTAGGCTCGAGTAGAGGACGCTAACATTCTTCAATCGTGAAAACAGTTTATTTCATGGTCTGAACTTGAAAATGAAATCAGCTTATACCTATACCTATATGTTTGGATGTAATTCATAATTACGTGGTCATAATCGCTAATCAAAACAATTAATTCCCTAAATAAAAAAAACACTTACTTATAATCCACAAAATTTATGTAGTTAAGTACAAAACTTGGAAGGGCATAGCATTCCAATCCAAATTAAATCGAGATGTATTTTTATAGCCCAGTTTGTGCAGTTCCATATCTCAGTATAGCATTATGAAACCTGCTTCTGCTCATAGGTATTTAATCCCTTTAAGGAATCTAGAAAAACCTGTTTACTTTCATATCACACCAGATATGTTGGGTACCTAGTAGGCTCAGGTTGCAAATACAGAAAACCGCAACCAGATGGGATATAAGCTCATTGAGCGTTTCCAGTCTGAAAGATAAATAACTTCTTAGTACCTATCAAGTTACATGTCGGTCTGGCTTACCAATTAAGTAATTTATTCGTATACATTGGACCACAAGTTAAAATTCATGATACCATTTATAAACGCCGGCGCATCGTCGCTATCGCCCGCGGCTACCCATCAGTTGCGTGTATCCAAACTCTGTGTATGAGTGCTGATCGACTTGCGCCGCAACATAGTGCGGACTAATAGAATATTATGACGGATAAAATCAGCTAAAGTTCAACGAAACTGCAAATAAAAAACCTAATAACCTACCATCATCAATCTTTAGTCACTAGGTCGGTTGATAGGTTTTTTGCCTAGGCCGCTGACTCAATACACATTTTGCACGACTGTTAAGCGAAGAATTCAGTCCTACGTGTCTGTGTACTATTCAGGTGTTGGCTCATACACAGTGTTTGGATGTACGCCGCTTTTGAAGAGGTAGAAAGATCTGACACCTGGCTTTTAGAAATAGATTTTGCTAGATAGATGGTTTGCTAACCACGTGCTGAATGCATACTACCTACATAGGCAAAATGGGCATGGGCCAAGCATGGTTTGCCTTGCCTATGACTACCCCCTAGCTAGTGGCACATCCCCACGGATCTGAGTAAGTTTCTTAAACATAGTATAGCCCTACGTACAACGTACCCCTATTAAATTGACCACAACCCCTTTAAAAAATAAAATCCAGCTGTAGGAGAAAATAAGGTTTTTTATTTGAATAAATACTCTGTCAAAAAGATAAAATATTATGTGTTGTTAATTAATGTGATGGGCTTGTTTCTTGCCGCAAATTGAGTTGGTTTTAGGAGCAATTTTTGACAATTTCAATCTTATTTCGTATTCGGCATTAAGTTAATTTACGAATTTAGTATTTTTCTTTTTTACGCGCGTATTTGAGCTTTTTTTTCAAAGTCAGAAATGTTCAAAACATATACTTATACTTAGGTAGCGCAATGTACATCTAAAATCGTAATCGAAAGCTTTTAATGTTAGGTAAAACTTATTTAAATTTTAAATTATTTTTAATCAATTTTATTTAAATTATTTAAACTTATTCATTTAAACGTTCTTAAATAAGGGTTGTTATAAGGGTTGGGGGTTGTTATAAGGGTTGGGGGTTGTTATAAGGGTGCCGGTGTGAAACTCCATTTTCTCGTAAGTTGTCACGGAATAAGTTAAGTTAATAAGTTGTTAACAGAAAATTCAGAGTTCGGGATAATATTCCTTCAGATCTGTCAATGTAGCCAGCACTTTGATATTTCGTCAAGATGTGGAGCTGATACCATTGGAAAATGATTAGCATAAGATTAATGATAAGAAAACTATTATAAAATGCCGTCCTACGCCCTCAGAATGTGTACCAATAACTTACCAGTACCTAACAATTTCCTTGGTACATAAACAAATAGGTATATTGCATAAGTAATTTGTTTTTGTAATAATGACACGTTTTCGAAAGTCCTATTTGACGACACAATATGTTTTTTACTTTCGACAGGGGTCTACGGCCTGCAATCGCTCCTAATGGCGGATCACAAAGCCGACCTTCCTGATGTCAGTGCTGATGACGTCTGCCTAATCCCGTACTCCAGTGGTACCACGGGTATGCCCAAAGGCGTGATGCTGACCCATAAGAACCTAGTTAGCAACTTGAAGCAGGTTCAATGCGCTAAGATGATGAAGTATGAAGGAGCGAAGGGTAAGTTTGAACCAGACTTGGCTGTAAGCTGCCATTGCGATAATGTTGATCGCGTCGGGGTCACCTAGTGTTTTGTCTACAACCATTTATCTCTAACGGCTTAGCTGATTGTGATGCAATAGTTTTGAGATACCTACGTTTTGTTGAAAGAATGTTATAGTTTTGTATAAGTTCGAGAAAGATTTCTCAGATAGCTCTATAGATTTTATCGCCATAAGTCATATGATGTAAATAGCGGAATGTATTATAAACGGAAGAAAGCTAACGTTTCTTAAAAAAAAAACGCTTTCTTCTTTGATTTGCTTTCTTTCTTTTTTTTCGGTTAACGCCTTGTTGGTTTTGGAAAGCAATGGCGGCGATGAGCTCACCACTTGTCACGTCTATTTTCCTGCGACTGTGCAACTGCACTTCAGAGGTTCATGGAACGTTTTAATCGCCACTATGGGCGGATAAAGGGAAAGTCGTGGGTTTTAAAAAATAAAACAAATTTTCTTCAGGTAAAGGTGACACGATTCTGACCGTGCCTCCTTTCTTTCACATCTACGGTTTCAACGGAGTCCTCAACTACAACCTCGCTCTCGGCTACCATGTCGTCACAACGCCCAGGTACACACAGCAACCAGCTAAAATAAACAGTCACCATCATACTGTAGAAGTCCACTGACATCGGCTGCCCAAATAGAATGCCACGAAAAACGGTCTAAAGCCGCCTCCATCCACAGACTTCCAGCGACCTTAACAATGCCGTCGGTCCATCGAGATTACACCTTCCTACAATGTTTAGTCCGGTTGATGGTCGCAACTCGAGAACCTTTATTACCCAACGGTTATTGTCAGTTCCGCGAGCTATGACCTACCCATTGTCACAACTTGCTAATTATTAAAGCTATGTCGATGATCTTTGTTATTCTACCGTTCTCCTGGTTTCGGTTTCTATCGCGTACTTATACCTTTAGTATCATAGCCAGCTACGTGAATTATTTAAAGTAGATACCTGAGTGACTGAACTTTAAAAATTCGGTAAAACGCGTTGTCCCAGAGATGAAACCTTAGATCGATTTTTTGCCCCCAAAAATCGCCAAAACTTACCAAATTTCATCGAAATCGTTAGTCGTTTTCGAGATCTCAAAACATATAAGATGATATATACGTGTTGATATATATATAACATATCAACAGCGGTTTTGAATAGGTACTTACTAATTTCATCTTCATCAACAGACAGACCAAAGCTTTTTTTTAAATGTAAGTAGGTATAGATTAATTTTTAATAGTATTGGGATACTATTAAATACAATACTAGGTACTTATAATTATCACTAGAAACGGGATATTTACCATGATTTTTGAGCATTATTGATTCCCGATATTCCGGCACAGTTTCATGCGCCATGATCACGGGTAAACTAACGGCTAACGGGTTTTTACCCGTGATCATGGCGCATGAAACTGTGCCGAAATATCGGGAATCAATAATGCTCAAAAATCATGGTAAATATCCCGTTTCTAGTGATAATTATGTTAATAACCATGATAGTTTCAAAAGTAATACTTACTACTGTTAAATATATAGGGTAGGTAGATAATTACATTAAAAAAAAAAACTTTGGTCTGTCTGTAGATGAAGATGAAATTAGTATTTAGAACCGCGTGTTGATCAAGTGATTTTAAAAACTACCAGCAGATACTTAACCATCGAGGAGTTCCGTTATCCACCTTCCATTTCTATCAGATCAGCTCACTGTCACCATAATATTGTTTTGTCGACCTCACAGGATAACGGAAACTACGGCAAAATTGACTCGTAATTTTATCCACACAAATATCGGTTATACTTACCTAAAGCAGTCACATGGAGGCCAAGAGATTGTTGACCTCAGCATAAACTGCTAGTCCAATGGTCAGACCGCAGACGACATTGTAAGTAAATGTCAGAGCGACAAAAATAGCGTTAGGTACAGAGAAGAATTTACTACAGGATTTTATAGAGCAAGCAACGAAAGCTAGGAATATGCCGCCAACATTATTATATACCTAAATATTTATAATTATTGATTGTATTGTACGGCCCAGTGTAGGAATGCGCTCCTCTCGATGGACCTAGGACATTATAAAGGTCTTAGGAAGTCAGTGGATGGAGGCGGCTCAAGACCCTCAGTTTGTGGGATGTCAGCCGTGGACTTCTACAGCCTGATGATGATATATATATATAATTATAATTGTTATATTTTATAGATATTTTATTTGTTAAATTATTGTAGATACTTGTATGAGGTAAGTATAGGTAGGTATAAAGCTATACTTAATTGTTAGAGATCTCGAAAACGGCTCTGGCAATTCGATGAAATTTGCTATAGGTATATGTTTTTGGGGACTTAAAATCGATCTAGCTAGGTTTCATCTCTGAGAAAACGCGTTTTCCGTGTTTTCCGAGCAAAGCTCGGTCACCCAGGGTACTGTGACCTATTATGAGTAGTGTATGTTAGTATCAACATTTTTTATGAGTCATGGAAATGAAGAGGCTTTATTATTGTTATATTATTATTTCTAGATACTGCGTTTTGTGATGTTCAGGCTACATTGTAACGGTGGTAGACGGGTCAGGAGACAAAAATAGCGTTAGTGTTTTGCGATAACTGCCGATTTGTTTACCAATGGACTTTGACGTTAGGGAATCTGTCATTGTTTTAATTATGTGTAGGTAGGTAATTATTAGTAGTTTATTATCCGACTTCCCAAAAAAGGAGGAGGTTCTACATTCGGTTGTATTTTTTTTTTATGTTTGTTACCGCATATCTCCGGCGTTTATGAACCGATTTGTCTTTTTTTTTTATTTGAATAGATATACTTCCAGATTGGTCCCATTTTTTTCAGAACCCAGTTCTGATGATGGAATCCATGCGGAATTGAGGGAACTCCTCAAATATTGTAGGCATACATATGGCGATTTTGATATTTTCAGCAACAAACCAAGCATTTGCTTTCAAAAAGTATCATAATCCTTTCACCACTATGGTTCTTTCATCATTTTTTTTCATCCAAATATTTAGTCGAATACAATGGCGGCAGTCGGTTTTTTAAATGAAAAGTTGTTTACGTATTTTTCTACAAAACGAATTGTTAAGTCAAATGTTGTGTCTTGTCCTAGATACTTAGTTTCATATTAATTATATAATTAAATATCACTTGACGTATGTGAAGGTGGACAGGTGGATTGATAGATACCTTTTGGCCCTAATACATAATAAATAAAACATAGGTACCTAAATAAATTATACGTAAGTACCTTTATACATAATCACTCGATGGACCGCCGATGAGATTGTAATGGTCGCAGTGAGCCGCGCGGTTGGAGGCGGCTCAAGACCATTCTATGGGGGAGGTTTCAATCAAGTAAATATCTACCGGCTATGTTGATGAATTAACAAGTCATTTCTGACAACTTTTTATGACACCAATTAATAGAAGAACTGCGAAAAAATCCTTACAATTAAACATATTTTCAGGTTTACGCCAGAAGACTACATGAAGTGCTTGGTAGAATACCAACCTACGACCTTATTCGTGGTACCCTCCCTGCTTGCATTCCTAGCCACCCATCCCCTGGTGAAAAGGGAGCATCTCCAATCAGTGGACACCATCATGGTGGGAGCTGCCCCCACCACCGACAGCATCTTCGAGAAATTCCTACTTAAGTGTGATAAGACTAAGGATGAAATTAGACTGTTGCAAGGTAAGTAAACATTAGCATGGAACAACTACAATCACATTACTGAATAATTCTGTTGACAACATCATGGGGAACTGCCCCGAGTTCGTACCAACCTATTGTTCCTCTGCAAGGCGCAGTGAATGTATACTCCACATTGGTTCATTCTCCATCGGTCTATTAGTCCTTTTCAGGGCGATAAAACTCCACCTAATGGTCTACCTAACGAGCGTGAACAAGAAAGTTGTGGCGATTCTGTGCAGTATTATCTAAATTTAAAATGCGCTAAAATTATCGCGCGCTCTTTCTAATAGACTGAAACAAAAGGGACCGCGATAATTTTAGAGAATGATGTACATGAATCGCTACAAATGGACACGAGGAAACGAATTATGCATCTTTTATGCTTTAGAAGACTAAACCACCTTGAAAGACGCGTAGCAATCATACGGCCCACCTGATGGAAAGTAGTAGCCTATGGACGCCTGCAACACCAGAGGCATCACACACGCGCTGCCCACCCTGAGACATAAAGATGAAAAGCCTCATGTGCTTGTCATTTCACCGGCACTCGTACCCTTCAAACCGAAACACAGCAATTCGAGCACTACTGCTTGGTGAATGAAACCCGTTCAATAAAATCAGTTTAAAAACCCCTCGAGAAACTAAACCGACGTTTTCTTTCAGGCTATGGAATGACGGAAAGTTCCCCAGTCACCCTGATGACTCCTTACATCTACCCGTATAATAAAATCGGCTCAGTCGGCCAGCTGGTTCCGAGCACACAGGCCAGGGTCCTGTCTTTGACTACGGGAGACATGCTGGGACCACACAAGTCTGGGGAGCTTCTGTTGAGAGGGCCACAGGTTAGTTTAAATAAAACCGGACAAGTGCGTGTTGGGATTAATAGTGCAGGGTTCCGTATTAATTTTTCTTGAAGCAGCTATTATTTTAAAATTTCCCGTCTGGCTTGAAAAGTACCGACAGATGGTGACGCTGTGATAGACTTCTTATATTTTATTTGATGGGTATTTGGCCACATTAATAACATAACACCCAACAGTAACATACGTAGTCTTGATCCCACACTGAGATTCCCTGTGTCGTGGGTATCAGGAACTACGAGTACCGTGGTACCATAACACCCTGACTCGGAACAAATATTTGCAGATTATATAAACATTTGTCCCGCAGCGGGAATCGAACCCGCAACCTCTTGCATCTCAGCCGGCTACTCGCCCACCGCGCCACAGAGGTCGTCAATAGCGCCAGGTGTGGCTATTTAGATCCTCCCTCGTTTGTTTCACAGACTAAAACGGACCGACTGGGGTGCCATTTTTGGCATCGAGTGAATACAAGTCAGTAAAAAAAACTGTATATTGAAACTCAATATGATTTAAATTCTTATACCATGATGATCATGATGTATTGATATCAATACAAGGGTCATCTCCTGAAAAACGGTGATTTGCGGCCTTTTTCATGATATTTAGTCATTCATTATTATTTAGTGACATTCAAAAATCGCATCCCTGGACGATTTTTATAAATAAGGGTTCCTTTTCGGACTACGGAAAATTTCCTGTGTGTGGTAGGAGAGGAGAGCATCTCATGTGTAAAAGCTTTTATTTTGGTACAAGCTGCAGCTTGTTGAGCTTGTGATTGAACTAAAAAAGTTGATACTAAACCTAATTAGGTCCACAAAAACATACATAGCTTATAGACTTTTGCCTCTAGCTTTACTCTGAACTGTTTTCCGGTTCAAAGTTCACGAACTAAGTAAGTAGGTACCAAAGGTATCTAAAGGAAAAAAACACTCGCCTTACAAGGAAAGCGTAGCGTTATAATAATTGACCTACCTTGGCACACAGAGATACCTATAAACACAATAGAAGTATTACAAGAATAGAACATTCATAGAATAGATTAGAAAAACATCCTGCAGTGTTCAGGCGTTGCCAGCGACAAAAGGATGAGTTCTGAAACATTTATCACTAGTGGAACGCTAGGGACTTCCGCGTGTAGGTTATTCATACAAATTTCAAACCCTGCAGTTTATTAAAACACTGTTTTTATCTGTATTTTTAACCGACTTCCCAAGAGGTTCTCAATTCGGATGTTTTTTTTTTTTTTTTTTTTTTTTTTTTTTTTTTTTTTTTTTTTGTTACCGCATATCTCCGGTATTTATGAACCGATTTGAAAAATTCTTTTTTTATTTGAATAGATATACTTCCAGATTGGTCCCATTTTTTTTAGAATCCAGTTCTGATGATGGGATCCGTGAGGAATTGAGGGAACTCCTCAAATATTGTAGGCATACATATGGCGATTTTGATATTTTCAGCAAGACACCAAGCATTTGCATTCAGAAAGTATCATAATCCTTTCACCACTATGGTTCTTTCATAAATTTTTTTTCATCCAAATTTATTTAGTCGAATACAATGGCGGAAGTCGGTTTTTTAAATGAAAAGTTATAGAAATTCGTTTCTTGATAGGTACTCTTTTATCGAAAATTACTATCCGGACCACTTATCGTCACAGAGGGTCGAAATCTCAAACGCAACAGATTATGCAGTAAACAGAAACTGTTACAAAACCTTTGATAATCTTATTGCACCGGCCTCTGTCGAGGCGCGTGCACAGTGCACATAGGCTTATAAATTACTAGCGATCAATGCGCGTGCCTCACTTGTGCAGCATCTAGTTATTATTAGCGTAAACTCAAACGTTAACTCAATTTTAATAGATATTACGTTAATGCTACACAATCAACTCTTAATGCTATGCGCTCTAACTTCCAACTATGACCGTTCCAGATAATGAAAGGCTACTGGAACAACGAGAAAGCCACCAAGGAAACCGTCGACAGCGAAGGCTGGCTCCACACCGGAGACGTGGCGTACTACGACGACGACTTCTATTTCTACATTGTGGACCGCACTAAAGAACTCATTAAGGTTAAGGGTAACCAGGTACGTTGATCGAAATAGATTGCTAATACTTAGTAGATAGTGCATGCCAGGAGAAAGCTAATTATGTTGGTACCTACTAGCTCGGTGCTTACCTACCTATGTCAGTATTCAGTAGCGCTGTCTGGGCCAGAAGCTCACGATCTAAACAGACCAGACAGTATGATCCAATTTTAGATTTATCTAATGAAAAACTAGTAAATCTGTTCTGCTGATGAACTACCTAGGTACCTATAGTATAATTGACTCAGTTCAACCACAGATTTGAGGAGATATGCCCAGATGTTCACTTCAAATTTGGCTGAATCTACAGTTGACTCTGTAGTTTTGTAAGAATTGAAGAATTTTGTTTTATTCCATGGTTTATTTTTATTTATTTACCATTTTATTAAAACTATTATATATAAATACCTAGCACTTAAAAAACCACCAAGGTTTGTAGGGATAGTGCTATTAAATTAAAGGTTATGGAGAACTATTGTACGGGATACTCCCTGGGGATTTACGGTTATTTTGGGTCGGGTGGCGGCGTAGGCTTAGTCCCGTTTGTCACGGAATCCTAAAAACAGCCAGCCTAAAGTGGAACTGGGCTGGGCGGGGCCGGCTGGAAGTCGCCGCATGCCAAGCGATTTGTCTTTGCGTTCTTTTGTCTTGAGCGTTCGTCGTGGTATTCTATGGGGGAGGCCTATGTCCATTAGTGGACTTCTACAGGCTGATGATAGTGAATGTTAATCATGTATGGCATTCTCTAAAGCTAAACCGCGCTAAAAGTATCGCGGACCCTTTAATTTATAACGGATGTAAAAAGACTACTCCCGAAAACTGAAACAGTGCATTCAGCCCATGATTCTGAAAATATTTAAGCTGAAGAAACACGAAAAAAAATGCTCACTTTTGGACCGCTTTTGTCGTGTTTTCTTTATAAATATCCATAAAATATCGTTAAAGGAACGCAAAAACCTAATTTCCATCATTAAAAACACGTTCATTAATAAAAACGTCAAAAAAAGCAATGAAAACCACATGAGTAGTATTGGCCCTACGGGTCGATCAGCTGACCGGGAGCGTTGAACTCGCGCGGAATAAATGCGTAGGTACATTGCTGGCTGACAAATACGATACGAAACGAAAAAAAAGGTTTTCTCCGGTATGAATAACCTCTCAGGCGAAAGCTATTTGATACATCTATGATATAGGTAGCTTTACCGGTACCTTCAGTATTCGGGAGCCGTCCTTTTACACGTATGGAAACGTTTTTTTTATAATTTGAGTCTGCCACGGAACTAGCTTATGACTCACCTTTCACTAAATGGGTATTGTACGTTTTTATTTTAGGTGTCGCCAACAGAGCTGGAGAGTGTGGTCATGGAGCTGCCCGAGGTAGCCGATGTGGCGGTAGTAGGGGTCCCCGACGCGCTCGCCGGAGAGATCCCCAAAGCGTTCGTGGTACTCAAACCTTCGCACACACTCACAGAGAGGGAAGTCTACGACGCAGTTGCCACGAAACTAACAAAATACAAACATCTTGAAGGAGGAGTTGTCTTTATAGATTCTATTCCAAGGAATGCAGCAGGGAAAATCATGAGAAATGAACTCAAGGTCCTTGCGCGCCCTAAAAAGCGTTGAGTACCTGTTACGTTAGTGAAGCAAACCATGGAAAACGACCATAATGTTATTTATTGGTACTAGCGACACTTCTTATCATTGCTTGTATGTACCATTGATGGTACTGTCCAATGGTACTAGTGATTCTATTTCTGATTTCTAAGCCCTTTTTACTGTTGGTAGTCCAACAGCGTGTCTTGTGGGTATTAGTGATGTACAGGGCTTAATTTTTTTTATAGCTTTTCTTGTATCATAACTAAATAGGTACAGTCATGTGATCAATGATTCACAAATAAAATAATTGTGGATAGGGACCATTTTAAGATCTACTTGTAAGCCCTTATGAATAAGCCCAGAATAGTTTCGGTATAGTGCTCTTTCTCCTTTTTTGACAAATGACAAGAAGGGAGAAGGCCAGCGCTATACCATCGATGAGCATAACTATGTTTATTAATTAACATGGTACATACCAAATGTGTAAATAAATAGCCATAGATAGATAATGTTGTACATAGTAGCCTATAGAATTGTTTAAAAATAAATTGATTGTGATATTTTAAATGACTAGCTTTAGTTTAGGCAAGTTTTATAATTTTTTTCTGCATAATATTTTTGTAATTTAGATGCTATTGCTATTTGTTATATTTAGATACATTTTATTATTGTTTACTTGTCAGTATGTCAAAAATTGTTAACGTGTCCCTAGCAAAGAAAAGGTTTTATATAGTTTTAAGTAAAAAATTATTAAATACATTATTGTTTTATTTTAGCATACAATTACAAAATTATAATTATGATTCATTCAAAGGAAAATTACATCTACTTACAAGTTAACACACAAATGTTTACAGCACAGTAGTGTCTGTTTTAAATAAGTAGTAAGTACTCATTAGCTTAACTTGTGAGTACACAACCTATTATTCTGAAATTAAATAGTTAAATGCTGACACAATCATCATAAAGTCCACACATAACAGATAATGAGCACAGTCTCATCATAGCTTGACTACAAGATCTTGACAGTAGCCATGAAAAAGTTAAGAAAACAAAATCTTGATAGCTGGGTTGACATTCCAAAATCCATCTAAATACTACCCTTTTCTCGTCTAATGAACTGGTAATTGCTTTCGATTGCACATATGCAGTGCTGCATGTTTTAGTTTTTCAAGAGCAGAAAATACTGTAAAATCGTAAATAAAAGTGATTATCAGTTAAATCAGTTCCATAGAAAATAAGCTGTTTCCGTTTTTTGCAACCGCCATTCTCTTACCACACAGGCAACTAGCACAGGCTCTACCTACCAGATATAAAACTGTCTAAGCACTTTACAGAGTGTGTGATTTACGATTCTTTAATCTCAGTTTCGGAATCTTTAGTCTTCTCTTCAACTACACTCTTGTCTTCAGTCACTTCAGGTTCTTCCTTATCAGCTACTGTTTCCTTAATCTCGGTAAATGGTGGAAAGTCTAATTCTATTTCTATGGGGGGCAATTTAGATTGAACATCTGATATTGAGTAGTTCTCTGATTCTATTTTGGTTGGTGAAGCCTCTTTGGGCTCAGTAGGAGAGTCGTCTTTAGTGATAGTAACAGATTCTTTTGCCACTTCTGGTACTTCTACAGTGGTATCTGACAGGTTGGATTCTTCTTGTATGTCTATATGACCTTCATCAGTCTTAGGAGAATTGCTGCTGCCATCCGTGTTGTCACTGGATGATGAACTTTCTTCACTTGAAGTTGACACTTCAGAAATAAGTTTAGTTTCTGCTTCATCTTTAGAATCTGAACTGCTTTCGTCAATCACTTGAGGTGTCTCTACAGCAGATTCTGATACTTTAGAATCTGAACTGCTCTCATCAATTACTTGAGAAGTTTCCACAGCAGATTCTGATATCTTAGACTCCAAGCTCGAAGTATTAGTTTCAGTCTCTGCCAGTTTTTCTATATTTGCTTGTTCTAGAAGAATTTGTTCCGTCATCTCAGCATCGTCAACTCTGATTTCAGGAATTACCAGTGTACTAGCACATTCAGTCATCATTTCTACATCTTTCTTTTCTTCAGTAGATGCTGGTACTTCCAGTTCTGTACTAGAAGTTTTTTCAATGTCTTTTTCCACCACCTCAGACTCTGATTTTGAAGATGTTCCTTTTGGCTTCAGTTCTGCTGAGTCATCTGTGGTAACATTCAATTCTGGGGGTGTCACAGCCTCATACTCAGTTGTTTTGTTCTCAGAGTCTATTGGGTTGATCTCTTTAGCTTTGAGTCTAGCTTCAATATCATCAACAGATATGTGTGTGTCAGATGACCCGGGCTGAGGTTCGTTGGCCCATTGCTCATTGTTTTCCTTCCGTGACATATCTTCCATTTCCACATCAACATGGTACTCGGAATTGTTGTCCGAGCCATTAACGATGGGTTCATTAGCCTCACCATTTTCTGTCTCGGAGTGTCGCTGTATACCGGGTTCTCTGGTGCTCACAACTAAGATGTTCTTTTCTATGGCTCGCATAAACTTGTCTATACGATTGTACTGTTTCCGCGGAAATGTGAGAAGTTCACAAAGTCTCTGCACTGTGAAAGGGGCTGAGGTGAACGAATCGAGACGTTCTAACAAACTGTTCTTCATAATATCATAGTTGAACGGGTCTACGTTAGGATATGGTGGAATTTCGATACCTGGGGTTGTTTCGTAAAAGTCCGTGATCACGTTTAGCAGCTTTTCTTTGAATAAACTCTTTACAAGAGACCATTGGTAGACGGGGTCACCGGTACGCGCTACGTACGCTAGGTACTCGTTGAGTTCTTGAGGGATCGTTTTCGGTTTTCGCTTCGAGAAATCGTCAAGGAAGTGAAATATTTCTTCAGCGTTCTCCATTTTACACCTTTTTGCAGTACAAAAAACGTGCAATTCGCACAAACAAAAGTCTCAAAAAATCCTCTAACGAAAATCAAGTCAACCCAACCAAACCAAACACACAGACCACAGATTTATAAGTATAGTACCTAAGAGAAACACTCTACACTAGACTAAGGAGAAACCATGGAAGAAGAAATCCAATGGAAGTACAAATAAAATAGCTGCTGATGTTTATAGTGTGTTGCTTCTTACACCTATACCAGAAGGCACTATGTTAGAGATAGACAAATGTATTGTCATAGAACAGTCTGTTTTCCTTTCAGTACCGCTAAATATTTGTCATAGGCAATTGAAGTTTTCCCTAGTGAAGGGAACATCGTAGGTAAATATTTTTTGTCGATAAAATAATTGACTATGATGATGATTAAATAGTTAATTTCATCGTTGATGGTTTCCAACAGTTACGAGAAACCGGCCCTAGGTACTATATTCAAAATACAAAATTTGCACATACGCGAGGCAGGTATCAAATAAAACCATAATATCTAAACACACTATTTTTTTATTTACAGTAGCTTACTAGATAAGTACACATAACTGCCGTGGTGTGTCCGGCCTAAAATAGACCCCTCCTTCTCTTCCCGTGGATGCCGTAAAGTAAGATGAAGATGTTTTTTGTATAGATGAACGTTCAGAACTCAAAAACTCAAGCTGAGTCGACCGATGGTCAAGTGAGTGAGTAGCAAAGATGTGACGAGCGAGTCTTGTTTAGACATTTATAAACAATTTAAGCAGATATATATAACCACTATGGCGCGGCGGGCGAGTAACCGGCTGAGATGCAAGAGGTTGCGGGTTTAATTCCCGCTATGGGACAAATATTTGTATGATCTGCAAATATTTGTTCCGGATCTGGGTGTTATGGTACCATGGTACTCGTAGTTCCTGATAACCACGACACAGGGAATCCTAGTGTGGGATCAGGATAATGTATATGACTATTGGGCGCTATGTTATGTTACTATAAATAAACCAGCATTACATTAGACAAAAATATACTTATTCTAACTTGAAAACTAACGTTTTCGTAGAATCGTAGAATCTTACTTTGACTTGATGACTGGATTGTTGACTTAGCGGTAAGAAAAGCGTGCGTACTGCATCAGGCTCTAATCTTCGCCATTTCAAATCATCATTTTTTTTTACAAAGTATTCTCTAGACTAAAATATTTACTTTGAAAAGGTTCCACACCATGTTGATAGCCGCGTAGTTTAATATGCGTAAAATCTATCGATAGTCGATCGTATCAGGTGCATTGGTACAACACTATGATAACCAATACTATTTGTATTTTTTGCATAAAAATGACTAGGAATCCTTATAAAACAGGATTATGTGATGGTACTTTGGTATACAAATAGCCCCCAAACACATATAACCCTGACCCCTAAACCCCTAATCTACAATTACCTACCTAAACAAAATAACTTACCTACCGGTGGAAACTTATATTCACATCATTGTTTTGTCTCGTGGAGGAATGGGATTTACATCCCGGCACTGCACATGCCATTTGTTGTTAGTTTGCTTGCCTTTTTATGGTAATTTTAATTGTAAGTCGCAGTATTACAACAAAATTTTATAATTTTTCTCTCCTGTCAAAACGACGTTCACATGTAAACATAACCCGAATACACGAAAATGTCCTAAATCACAAGGTGATTTAGATATTTAGCTGGACCTCTTCAATTTGATGTTATATGGTACATGACGTCATAAATGGACCCAAGTACCTGGTACGATGCAAATAAAATATGAACAGATTTCTAAATGCTTTTCTCATTCCAACACATTAAAACATTCATTGATAAGAATGAGACGGATACAATTAAAAAACGCTGGCTTTAAATCTTACTTCCATTGACATTCATTCTTCCGTGGGAGAAACACTCACTTGCTCTTACTTCTTGAATGTTTTTTTTTTTGTTTTTTCTTCCTTTCAGGCAGGCCACGTCTTAAGACCATACCACCTTGTCTTACGTAGGGCTTTGTCTTTCGTTTTTTTTTTTTTTTATGGCATCTGTGTATTTCTCAATTTTGCCAATGTCAAGTTATTGATCTAATCAAACAATGTCCAGTCGTCAAAGTCTTCTGTCAAGTCATGTTCTAGTAAATCGATGGCAGTTTACTAGAATGTTCCTGGCTGGACAATTTCCACCCCTTCGAAAAGACACGCAATACACTTATTTTATTAAAATTCACTACTATATGCTCTTTATAAGCTACACCGGTTAAAATGCCACCAAAATTACACGATATAACTCAAAAAAACACTAGAAATTGAAATAAAATAAAAAAGGACGACGTCTCCCATCGAAACAGCAGAAAAAGTCCCTTTCGTTTATTAGATTAATTTTTTCCTATTTTTTCTCATGACTTGAATTTGTCAATTCGTCAAACTTATGTCATGCCTTGGTAAAGCGGTGGCAGTTTACTAAAAATTTGGTGGATAATTTCCACCACGCAGGTTCCATAGTTTTCACTGTCTCGGACTCTCGGCTAGTCAAAACGGAAGAACTACTGGACTACTGGAGTTATTGGAATAAACACACGTGAAACACACTTCGATTGTGTGACCCACGGTGAAAAAGGCTCATTAAGGCTTTGCCTAAAAAAGAAATAAGCTGCTACGTAGCCACGGCTTATTTATACGGTTGGACTCGAACCGAGTCCATGAAAACTCTATGGTATCTACGCTACGTGCTGGCAGCTTGAAGCTTGATCGTAGCCGGCTCGTGAGTAATGTTGTTCTATGGTAGCCGGTGTTCAGCCCCTCTATTCCATAACTGAAAGTCACTCGCTGACTAACGTTTGACAAGCAAAATGACCAACAACTGAACATTCTTTGAGTAATTTTACTTGTCAAACGTTCGAAATCGAGTGACTTTCAATCAGGGGAATAAGGGGGGCTGAACTGTAATGTTTGTGTATACTCTGCTTAGAATAATGACTAGATACTCTGTGTCTGTTTTTTTTTTAGTTTGACTGACACTGACTCTGACTTTAACGTTTCAATCGGCAGTTCAGCTGTGTGTGAGAGCTGTGTGTGAAGTGTCAGTGTGTTATGTGAATGGAAATGGAAAGAAATTAATTAATCGTGTCCATCGCAAATAAATAAAATAAATAGAGATTTTCTTTGTTTTGAACTACGATACAAACATTTTGTGCTGCATACGATTTTTAGATCTGCTACCTATTTGAAAAATGAATAGTTTATTGAGAAGGAGCCTGTACCCAATTTGCAACAACACATTCAAGTTATCATGCCGCTTGTATGCCGATGTTCCCGTCAAGGAAAAAATTGATACAATCGTGAAGAATAACAAGGTTGTGGTGTTTATGAAAGGTGTTCCCGATGCCCCAAGATGTGGCTTCAGTAATGCCGTGGTCCAGATAATGAGAATGCATGCAGTCCCATACGAAAGTCACGATGTTTTATCAGATGAAATTATTAGACAAGGTTAGTTTCCTACTTGGTATTTGACTAAAGTTTACAGAGTCTGGTGAAGAATATATATTTTTGCGTAAAATGTAGGCTGTATCCAAATACAATACATAACTTTTGGTTAATTTGTATGTAACGTTTTGTACCTAATCTTATGTAATGTCCCATCTAATTGCTTCAGAAATACCCAAATACCTATCTATACCTTTCTATTTATTTTTAGTAGGTAACTGTACTACTTGTGCCTTCTTGGGTTAGCTTTAGAATAGGGGGCACAAAATCAGAGGCGAGGAGAGCAGATAAGGGGACACTGAGGACTTTTTCCTCAGTGCCCCCTTATCGTCACTCCAACCGTCACATGCAAGGTCCAGATCGCACATTAGGATTCCGTGTTGTGGGTATCAGGAACTAAGAGCACCATGGTACCATAACACACAGACCCGGACCAAATATTCATCAGTCAGTCAATATTAGTCAGCAATAGTATTCTCCTAACTACTAATGACAAAATGTGACCAAAACTTGAACGGTTCAAAGTTTTTTCTTGATTATGAGGGGGCAAAACATCACCTTTCACAATTCTGTCCTGATTCAGTCAACTTTCAGTGTAGTTTTAAAATAATTAGGAGAATTGGGCCTCAGGTTAGCTGAGGGTTGGATAAGGAAGGGGTTGGCTTACCCTTTTTAATGCTTAGGGACCACACCCACAACTTTATGATCATCATCATCAGCCTATACTAGTCCACTGCTGGACAGAGGCCTTCCCTATAGAATGCAGTGCCATAAGCATGTTTAACATGTGCCATAAACACCACACTTGGCAGGCGGGTTGGTGATTGCAGTATTGGTGTTAAATAAACAGGCTGCTGCCATCCCCTTAAATAGTTGGCTTGTACAACATCCATGAAAGGAGTGGGAGGGGTCTATAATTTTAGACTGGACACACCACAGCAATTTTATTCTAATTATTTCAATTTTAATGTCTATTTTATTTCTTTTAGGTGTCAAAGAATATTCTAACTGGCCAACAATACCACAAGTTTTCATCAATGGAGAATTCGTAGGTGGATGTGATATCATGCTTCAAATGCATCAGTCGGGTGAACTTGTTGAAGAATTGAAAAAGGTTGGAATAAATAGTGCACTCTTAACAGCAACAGAAGAAAAGAAAGAGGAAAAGAAGTAGTTACCTGTGGTTAGTGATTTTATTTCAATTTAATTGTTTTGGCATCTGAATTATTTATTTTCTGATACAATGATCATCAGATCATAAAATTTTTTGCAATGAGGTTTTCTAATGCAATAATGTTACATGCTACAAGCTGAGCTGTTATAAAAGTAGCCCATCTGACCTCTACCAAACTGTATATGATTTATGAATACTTAGGCTGTTTAGTTATAATTTAAATCTGGAGTAGACTAGGTTATTTATGAAATAAAAACCTTGTATAATTTAAGAGCTCTTTATTAAATTAGCTGTACATTCGAGTTAGTTAATTATACTTTTTGGGCACATACCTATGCTTATTCTACGTACGGCTCTCCTCATCGTAATGGTTGAATTAACAACACAGTCAATATTAAAAGACAAAATATGGCAGATCTTTTATTTTGAGTACTCATTCTTAAATACTCTTACAAACAAATTATATAAAAATGATAAATAAATACCTAGATGCAGGCAAGCTATGGCAATCTATTATAGAAATAATTTAATGGTACTTTCCTGCAGCAATCATAATTTAGATAAAAGATCTTAACTACCATTGAAGAACTATAATTACTATTGGCAGTAATTAAAATTGAACTTTATATAAATATGCTTAAAAATAAAAAAAAAATATAACAAAACATTCTCATGCTGAATGAGTCTTATTTTGGTGTCAGACATTAGTGAAGCCTAACATTAGCACCATTTTTATCTTACAAATAATATTTTTTGTGACTTCCCTGAGAATTTTATATCAAAATTACAAATAGGTACCTAATGCCTAATATAAATAGTGTTGTAAACATGGTTTGTCAGATTTGAGCCAGAAGTTACTAATTAGGGAGAAGAAATTTTATGGTATGATAGATAGTGGCATTTTTTGGTTTGAACATTGCACATAAATATAACTGTTTTACAAACTAGTCTGTTGACAAAAATTGTTTGACTTACATTGACCTAAGGTTAGGGCGAGATCAATGTAAGGGAAATAATTTTCGTGTTTCGATGCTGCTCGGATCTCCAGCCGTGGTGGTAAGATGCTAGGGCAACATCAACCTATTTCTTCTCAGTACCTCCCTCGCAGACGAATCGTTGATGACATCCCGTGACTCGCTTTCTGACCCCTGTATCAAATTTCAAATTCAAAATCATTTATTCTGTCTTGATACATTATTTATTACACTTCACTTCATACAGTAGGAAAAGTCAAATTTGATACAATAGTATTCTAACGTTGAACAGTCAATTTAAGGTGGATCGTCTCGCATGCGGCGCGAATTTAAAATTTTATTGTGTTTTTTGCTTATCGCAGCTTATAAACACTTTTTGAGTTAGCGAAAACAGGTTTTGCTTATTTAGGAGACCCAACACACATGTTTTAATTGGCAGTATCTCATAAATATAATTAGTTAAGCTACGGATATACCTAAACCAAATAAACACTGTAAAAATCATTGAACAATATTCGTAGCTAAACTAATTATCTTTTAGAGATACTATCAACTAAAACATGTGTGTTATTAGGTTTCCTAGTTTTCGCAAAACCAGTTTTCGCTATCTCAAGAAGTGTTGATGAGTTGTGATGAGCAAAAACACAATAAAATTTGAATTTCGCGCCACATGCGAGACGATACACCTTAAACAAAAATTCAAACATAAGTATACCAGTATGATTAAATACTAAAGTCATCACTAGAAATTTTTAATAATAAAAAATTGATTTTAACATATATCCTAAAAATTTAAAATTCTTTTGTCCAAAGGCAATTTACTGAAAATGTTTATGCTTATGTATAAAAAGTTATTAACTACCTACATTAGCTAGTCTGCGTTTCGGAACAACCATAATATTTTTATTGCGTGTATTGTGATCGAGGATGACATTAAGAGAAGACCACGGTCTTAAGAGAACGTTACCTGTAGGGTGCTTATGCCGTTTTGTACGCGAACGAAGATTGCTTCTATTTTGGCTATTAGTTCATCAAACTCCATGTATTTTTGTACATATGATCTGTTCACTAATATCTAGAACCGTGGTGCGTCAGTTTTTTTAAAATTAGTATTTTATATGATTTGGTAACCATATATAACTTTATAAGAAACTAACGCACCACGGGTCTAGTGTCCTGATCATGAGTACAAAGTTTGATGGAGTTTGAAGAAATAATAGCCCAATTAGAAGCAAATTTCGTATGGAGTAAGCGCCCATTACCTAGCTACCGGTGACCTACTCTTAATATAACTCAACAGTATCATTTTTATTTATAAAATTTTACATATACTTCTGTGTGGTGTCTTTCTTTCTGTAAATAAAGATATAAAAAGTAAAATCGTCATTATGTAATATAGTATAAATTTTATTTTCAAAATATAATTGTCAGAAAATGTCGCAATACCTATATGTCTACACGACACGTCTATTCTAATTTATCAATTTGTAATGTAAACCTAATCCGCCCGCTGTATTTGCGTAAAATGTAATTCAGTGCCACTAATTGCCATCTAATATTAGATAGAAAAATAATGTGGGCAGGAGGCCAATATGACAATTTGGAGAGCAGCCAAACATGCAAACATTTTTACTCCCAAACAATATTTGCAAGGTGACAAACTAAAATAATACAGTTGACAAGTTTGTGAATGTTGCTGAAAGACAATTACGGATTTAGGTGCGGGCAAATTTTTTTGTAGTTAAATATAGTTATCTCATTTTTTGTAGTGTTACCATGACATATGAACTTTACATACTTTATAAAAACTACTCATGATATCGACTTTTTTAGACGACTGTGTGTGGCGTGTTTAATTCATAACCGGGTGCAATACGAGACTCAGGCTAATAGGTATCTGTGTATTGAGTCCAAGACCTAAGAGAGAGACCTAGGTAAAATATTGAGACTTCTAATTCAAAAAATATCAACTCACGGCATATTTTACATTACAAAGTTGGTCGGTCTGGGGGAAGTTCTTAGCTCGTCCTGACGACGAAGGAATGGACTGTGTAATGTAGCGTGGAAGGTTCAAGTTACCTTAAAGGTCTGTCTCGCCGTATAGTGCGGTGGAGAAGGCCATGTAGTCGAGGGCTCCCGCTGGCGCGTTGGGACCGCGGAATGGAGGCATGCGCGCTACACAGTACTCCGCCTGATCGGGAGGCAGTTCACGTCTCAGCTCGTCCGCGGTAATGTAAGGCTGGAAGGAGAAAAGACAATAATTATAGCTTCTTCTCATTGTAGCATGTAAATTTTAAGTCCAATTCTTTTAGTCCAAGTATTTTAACACCAATCATAATTGATTGCCCAAAAATCCTGAATGCCTCCCTTATAATTGGAAGGCAAACTGTATCATCAGAACGCTTCTTTATGGATATTTCTATGAATTCAATTCTTACCTTGTCACCAGCCAAAATCCTGAAGCTGTCAATGACCTGTTCAGCGGTATCTGTATCTGTCGATTCCCTTGTCATGAAGTCCAAGAACGCATCGAATGATACGTAGCCTGGAAAGAACAATGCATTGGCATAAATATTGCTCTGTTTATCTGAACACTTGGGTTAGTGGTTAGATGTATTTCAGCAAGGAGAATTAAGATCTAAGCAAAGATGATGATCACTTGATCGTGTGGTCGTAAATTAGCTATATTGTTTAATGGGAACTTTGAGAAGGAATTATAATAAGTCATGGCTTCCGTGACCTGCTGGATCCATTGCGTATAGTAGTAGAGCCAGATTGGAAGGAAATAGTTGGGAAGCAAATCGACAGGTATACATATATTATACCACCATTCTGCCTCGGTCCATCTACCGTCACAACAAAAGATAGCCGAACTCAGTTATCTTTCATAAACATTGCATTTCATTCACATGTCTTCGAATTTTTGGTTCTAGGGTCAAAGTTCGAATTTTTAGAGTGGAACTATCGGTCTGGGGAAATCCACAGACGCACGAGCAGGATTTGAACCCAGGATCTTAGGAACGAAAGTCAGGGTACACTAGACAATCAGCGCTATAATTTTTGTCAAAGACCAGTGTACCTAAATTGTACACCCAAGCGAAATAGTAAGGCGCTTAAAAAAAATAGGGACAGACGGATAACCCGACTGCTGTGACTCACTGTCACAGCATCATAACTTCGAACCGAAGCAAGTAAATGAAAATTGGTAAAGGGATACTTAATATTATACTTAATATAAAAATCTCCATTTTAATAAGATAAAACATGCCAAAGTGGTTCCTTGCCAGACCCTGCCGCCATTTCTAAGCTAAAAATTAGAAACTTGTAATTCTGTATGTCTGTATGTAAGTACTCTAAGTACTCATGGTAGAAACTTTCATTAAAACTTATCTCGGATATCCTGTGATGATAACTTTTCTAGTTAAAAAAAACTGAATTGACTTCGGAACCCCGGAACTCACTTGGTCCGACAAGCACATGGTCAGTTATTTCACTGCTTCTCCACGGTAAAGATAGATTTGCTGCATGTCGTTTTTCATCCGTTTTTTTCTCTTATGTACTTTCTACGTTTTTCTTTTACATCCTAATTGCGCCAACCAGGGTTAGCATACTAACTAACTTATAATAACTGCGCCAACTTTGAGTTGATCATGAATGACCCAGTGTTAGCATAATTAGCTCGGAGCGAATGTACTGCGCCGTCGTTGAATTAGATCATGAACCAGGGTTAAAATGCTAACCACGGTAGGTGCAATTGGGCTTTAGTTATTGACGACCTCTGTGGCGCGGCGGGCGAAGGTTCGCCTGCGACGCTGGAGGTTGCGGGTTCGATTCCCGCCTCGGAACAAATATTTGTACGATCTGCAAATATTTGTTCAGAGTGTTCTGGGTATTTTTCTATGTATAATAAAAAATATCTATCTATGTAATGTATTGTATTAAGTATATCAGTTATCTAGTACCCATAACACAAGCTCTGCTTAGCTTGGGGCTAGATAATGTTGTGTGAAATGTCCAGCATTTATTTATTATTTATTTATTTATTTAGTCTAGGTTACCTGTGTTGTTGGGATCGACTACGGCGAGAATGCGCTGGAAGTCGAGCTCTCCTTGTCTGTCCTTGCCGATGCTGTAACCGACTGATACCAGACATGACTTAAGCTCTTCGGGTGCTAAGCGGCCTGTAAATCAAAGGTTAATTAAGAAAACTGGTCCATATTGGAATATTACAGAACACTGTAGATGTGAGTAAGCAAATTATAACAAGCAAGAGGAAACAGTGAAAAACGGACCCTTTATAAATAAAGAACATAATTCCCAACTGTTCCCAATTCCACAACCCCAATGTTTTTAAGATATTATGAGGTTATTTTTCTGGGTGACTTACCGGTACGGTTCTTGTCGAAGTGGTTGAAGGAGGCCCTGAACTCGGTGAGCTGCTCCTGGGTGATGCCCTTGGAGTCGCGCGTCAGGATCTGGTTCTCGACCTCGTTGATGGTGCGGTTGATGGAGGTGAGCAGCTGTTCCCAGCCCACGCGGAGAGTCTCCATCGTGTATTGTGAATATCTGGAAAAAATATATATTTGAGTGATCGAACACAAATCCGGAATGCTGGAAATGCAGCATGAAGTCATACAAAATGATTACAATTAAATATATCCCCCCTGTTGTATGGGCGAAGTCTTGCGCTAATAAACAAGGCGTTTTGGAGATAAATTAGTTCGAGATCCTGCCAACGCTCTTCGTGCACATAATTTCTTCAGTAATAAGAGTGGTCCATAATTGGAAACTAACATAACATTAACATAAAATAACTACCAGACGGTGTTGTTTGTGGCACTTCTGTCAATGCATCAAAAAATAAGATCGATAACTGGCTACGAATGGACAATTCATTAGACACTGATGATGTAAATATATCAGCGAAAGCAATTAATAGTACTTAACAGAAAAAAAAACTAGGTAGGTACCTAATCAAAACGCAAACCAGTCTCCGTTCCGTCGCGAGTATAAACTAAAATAGGTATCTAATAGATAAGTATAAGTGGTAACCTGTTCTCGAAGATCATGCCTTCCTGGACTGCCTGGTGGATGCGCTCCAGCTCCTCGATGTGTGGCTTGTAAGCGTATACGCCAGCCTCGTATTCCTTGAGACGACGCAGCTGGTCTTCCAGGGATCCCTGATGGATGACAGTAAGAAAATAAAGATTTTGCATTCGTCGTAACACTCGTTCTCTCTTGGTTTACCCTGCGTGTCAGTGAGAAGGTTGAGGCATGGTGGCCCTGAAAAGGACCTCATGACAGCAAAAGGGCCTTATCAAAGGTAGGTCATGTTCCTTTTTTAACCGACTTCCCAAAAAGGAGGAGGTTCTCAATTCGGTTGTATTTTTTTTTTTTTTTTTTTTAATGTTTGTTACCGCATATCTCCGGCATTTATGAACCGATTTGGAAAATTCTTTTTTTATTGGAATAGATATACTTCCAGATTGGTCCCATTTTTTTCAGAATCCAGTTCTGATGATGGAATCCATGAGGAATTGAGGGAACTCCTCAAATATTGTAGGCATACATATGGCGATTTTGATATTTTCAGCAAGACACCAAGCATTTGCATTCAGAAAGTATCATAATCCTTTCACCACTATGGTTCTTTCATAAATTTTTTTTCATCCAAAATTTTTTAGTCTAATACAATGGCGGAAGTCGGTTTTTAACCGACTTCCCAAAAAGGAGGAGGTTCTCAATTCGGTTGTATTCTTTTTTTTTTTTTTTTTTTTTTTTTTTTTTTTAATGTTTGTTACCGCATATCTCTGGCGTTTATGAACCGATTTGGAAAATTCTTTTTTTATTTGGATAGATATACTTCCAGATTGGTCCCATTTTTTTCAGAATCCAGTTCTGATGATGGGATCCACGAGGAATTGAGGGAACTCCTCAAATATTGTAGCGATACATATGGCGATTTTGATATTTTCAGCAAGACACCAATTATTTGCATTCAGAAAGTATCATAATCCTTTCACCACTATGGTTCTTTCATAATTTTTTTTTCATCGAAAATTATTTAGTCGGATACAATGGCGGAAGTCTGTTTTTTAAATGAAAAGTTATTTAAATGAAAAGTTATATGCTTAATGATCGACTAAGTATCGGCTTATTATTATTAGTATTTATCTACTGTAGGCAGTTGTAAAAAAGAGTTCACGTTAGACGTGAACACCGTTACATAAACCGTTAAATTACCCCTTTATGCTCATGGGAAAAGGGTAAAGATCTTGGTCGCCTTGGTCGAAAGCCATAGGAAGATCTTTTAATCACTATCCTCGGATCGGGCTGGAACATAACTCTTGGGAGGGTAGCTATATAAATCCTTTATATGCTCAAGGGTGGGTGGCAACCATGGGCAAAAGAGAAAAACTTATTGATTTTGCCTTGATTCAAATCAACGAGGCTTTTTGATCATGAATATTATTGCCATAAGTTATTTATTAACGTCAAACAAAAAATTCTGTTCATAATTATATAGGCTTTACCTGCAGACCCATGCCAATAGCGGTAACAGCGTCCATCTGCCTCTCGATCCAGGGTCCGACGGCGTTAGCCTTCTCGGCGAACTGGCGCCTGAGGTTCTCGTTGTTCTGCTGTTTGCGCAGCTCAGCGGCCAGGGTGCCGTCACGCTGTGGCACCAACTGCCTTACGTCCGACCATTTGCGGTTCAGCTCCTGGAAATTAAGAGGATATGGTTAAAAAAGAATCTAAGACAGCTTGACCATCCATAACGTAGACTTTATTTGGAGAAAGCAAGTCAATTTAAACGTTCATAATATAATACTAGGTAGGTATGCAACAAGAACAGAAGTCAGCTGGACCATCCAGTTCGTAGACTTTTAAAGATTTAGAGAATCAACTTGGTTGCCTGTTATTAATAACATCTTCGAAAAATAATGAGCAAGCAAGAAGCCAATCAAAAGGAAAAAAAAAAGGAGAAGCTTTTTTACTGGGTTTTTGAAAGGTTTATGATTAAAATACTTACGTGAGCAGTAAGTGTGGTGTAGGGGTTCTCCAAACCTCCGGGGATCTGGTGTTGCTTTACAATGGCCTCAACCTGGTGGACCAGGTTGACTATTGCCTGTGAAATAAAAAAGTTTATGAGCACAACGGAATAATAAGCAAATAACTATTATGAAAGAAGTTATTTTAAATAGTTTACCTGATATTCCTTGTCAGCTTCACCGAGGGTGGCCTTGAAGCGAGAGTGTGCGTCCATGAGGCCTGAGATTTCTTCGATTGTGTGGACGATGAACATATCCACGAGGTCCTCGCGGGTTCCGTCCAACCTGTTAGCAAAAGGATAAAATGAGTTTCTGATTTTTTTTCTTGCGTAATCAGATTGTTCTGTGGTGACTCAGAAAATGGCCTAGTTACCGATGGTGAAAGGATTCAGTGCGCCTCACCAGAGGCTCCTTTAATGAAGTTTCAGAAAGTCTCCAAAAGATATATTCAGCTATTGAAACTTGAGCGTTGAGAACAAGTGAAAAGGCATAGGTCCAGTTTCCAGGCCCTGTGAAATTCTTCAACTCTCGAACTGCTGTTACGGATTGAACCTACTCGGTTCATTAGCCTGTCTTTTTTGTATGTGTCCAAAGCACCAAGTTGACACCAAGCAACGAAGTGGGTTCTTATAGTCTAGCTGCCATATATTTTTTGTTGGTTAGCCGCATGGACATAACATAAATGCAGTAACTACTACTACGTACTTCCTACTGTGTAATAAACTGGATAGTGCCTGGGGAGGCTGCCAGATTTCAGTTTCAGTTCAGAACGAGAGAAGCTGAAATTGGACACGCTCCCACCACGACCGAGAGTGTGAATGTTCTGGTGTAATTTTCTAGTTACTTCAAAGTTCTCTAACAGCAATGGTCAGTAGTTTGGTTGGAAGTAGAAGCACGTACCAGTTGTTGAAGGGAGCGGCGCGCTTGGCGAACTCGAGGTGCAGCAGGTCGATCTGCTCGAGTACGCGCTCGGCGTCGTCAAGCGCGTGGCGGCGGCGCTGAGTGAGTGCGCCGAGCCTGTCCCACTGCGAGCAGATGCGCTGGCATCTCGCATTCACGCTAGCCACTTCGTGGTACTCCAGAGTGCTGGAAGTGAAACGAGGAAGCTATTAAAAGGAGTCCTTGACAGTTGTCAAGTTAACATAGGTAGATTCCTACGCCTATAAGTTTCTTTAAGTTTGCTGGTGTTTGAACGCACAAGATTTTCGTTGCCAGCGTCATCTCGAACTAGAACGAAAACGGCAACGCATCGCCGGTTCATTCAACGTGAAGGTAATGGGTAGCAAATCGCAGCAGGATCAAAAAAAACAAAGTCGCATTTTTATTAAATCTGACAAAAACTGTGGCTTACACAAAAAAAGGCTTTAAAGTTTGCTGGTTGCAAAAAGAGTAGTTGTTATTATTAATGTGTCGATGGCAAGAAGATTAAGCAAGAAAATATGCAGACAGAAATTGGGAGCCATCTATCTAAGCTAAATCAACTTAGCAGAGGAATCCATCAAACAATTTTGGTGGTTTTTAGGACCTCTTGAAGGGGTAATTTAATCAGTATGAATTTCCCTGAGAAAAAACGTCAACAGATTGACAGTTTATTAGATGGACTCACTTTAGCTCTTGAGCAATAGCGGCGATTTGCTCGACGCGGTCTTGGTGCGCGGCTAGGTCTGACTCGAAGGCTTCGTGCTTCTTCTTCAGCGCCTTGATGTCGTATAGCTTGCACTGACGGAAGTCTTGTGACTGCAGCATTTCCTCTTTGCCTGGACATCAAGAAACTAATTTTAAAACAGGCATTTAACAAAACTTGGTTTGAATGCACATTCAATTATAGTGAGGTATTGATATTTGTTGTTGGTGAGTCAGTGTTTTGTATGAGTAACAGGGGAAAATATTTATTTTCTAGTATCCTTGTTGTATTGTAGTGCCAATGAATGCTTCGAAATCATACGGCTACTGGAGAAAAGTTCTCTGCTCCTGCTTACCTCTGGTCCAGTCTTCGTGGATGTCAGCTTTGTGCTTGAACTTCTGGGCAAGGTATTCAAGACGTTCAAGACGCATCATTTCGCTGAGAAGCCATTCCTCGAAGGCCTTCTCGGCGATTTCTAGACCCTTCCAGGCTCCAGCGATGTCCTAAAAGTAATTTAAAAAGTCTATGGGAAATATCCTATACCAATAATTTATGCTACACTTTATTACGTTTTGCCTTCAGGCTGTTGTAATAATAACAATTAATTTAACGATTAACCATTTTTTGCTGCTAGTGAAATTGTCTCTATTGCTCATAACTGTTGACCTTAATAGGTTCGTGACTGGCGCATTATAAGTTGTCCAGTTTAAATGCCTCATGCATCGATGGATGTCACGAAGCATTCATATACTAAGTCCGTAGGTTTTGAAATGGTTACTTACAGAGACCATCTTGCCTTCGGTGGGCATGTAAGCGGGGCGGTTGCTAAGGCGCAGTTTGGTCTGCAGAGTGTTAAAGTTGGTCTCAAGCTTAGCCTTCTGTTCCACGCGTGGTGGCTTGTGCTTACGCCTGTAAGTACGGTAGTCTTCCAGCTTTTTCTGGCAACCGGCAAGCGAGTTGTCGGTCTGACGGCTGTTCAGCCAGGGCATTGTGCGGCGGATCCATTCAAGGAGCTGAAAAATGAAAATACCATTGGAATAAGTTATTTTTATTACAGGATTTCCCGCATGTTTTGTTGTTATGATAGTATATTTGTATATACTCACATCACTGGCAAGACGCTCGTACTCTTCCATGAGGCGTTCGTTCTCCTGGTTGACTTTGAGAACTTTGCAGATGCGGTTCGCGGCAGTTTCAGCCTGGTAACATAAATCAAAGATAGTTTTTTCTTGGATATCTACAAAACCTCGACAGAAATATAGAACTTGACAATTGCTGCTCTTTTAGATGTAGGTATACTGGGTAGTAGCAGAATTTTTGGTGAAGTTTATTATGTATTCCGTTTTCAGTTTATAAAATTTATTTCGGAATATCTACTGTTTTTATGTTTTGGGTCTTCAAACAGACTTGAATCACTAAAGAGATTCATCAAAAGAAAGCTACAAAAGTTGAGATATATGAGGGAACAGGATACGAAAAGTTGGTTATTACTCTCAAAAACAAAACGAATGGCGTTAGTATTAAATGAATTATGTTTGTTTCATACAAACCTTCTGAGCACCAGAGAAGCAATGGTAGTATGACGACACGTATGTCATGACAGCTCGCTCGTCCGGCATCGCAGTGTTCTGCAGATCTGACAAGCGGTACGCAAGCAACGTTGTTAGTCCTCATGCGATGTTTATGATTAATAGGAGAATGCTTGTGTTTTACATGACTCTTATGAAAGAAGATCTTACTCGAAGTCTCTAGCGGGTAGCGTTCACCTACATGGCATGTATGAAATTACAAAACAACATGTAAAGCGTATCTTTTTAAACGTCTAAAATGGAACATGAAATTAGTGCCCCTAATTGCAAGCATTAAGCCAATGATGTATTTCCCCAAAATTTTGGCTATGCATAGGACTGAAACACAAGCATTCTGACTTGAAACATTTAACTTACGGTAAGTTAATAACATAAAGCTTACATCTACGAGTTAAATTAACGGAACTCTTGCTGTCATGGCTTACAATTACTATAAGAAAATCTTTAATGGTTTTCAGTATACGTAGGCACGTGATATAAAGACTGTCCAAATGATCTTTAGAACTGGTCTCCTCAGACATAGTTGTAGCAGACAGAGATCATCGTAATCAGGAAAGCTAATAGATTCTGAAAAGCAGAAGGGGCACTCAATCATGCTATAAGTGACACACAAAGGCCTAGCGTTAAGGTTTCGGAGCAAACTGGTCGGTAGCGTTCACTTGGCGGCCACTGATTGTTTTGTACCTGGTGCGCGCCTTGGAAGGCGTGGTAGTAACATGACACATAGGTCATAATGGCGCGCTCGTCCGGCTTTGGTGTGTTTATAAGGTCTGTAATATTTAGTAATTATTTGTGTTTATCTCAACGCTTATCTGGTTTACAACAATTCCTAAATAGAAAGTCGTCTAAAACATTGTAAAGTCAAAACAAAGAATGAAATCTTGTCACCACTCTGATACCAAGTGGTGATATTTGAATTTGACCCATATGCTAGTATGAGCCAAAATATGGATTGATGCTAGTTATCGAATTCGTTTGACTTCTAATTCCTATTACTTAACAAATAAGAAGTAGTGAAATATTTTGAATTAGATTCAAGAATGTTTCGATGCTTACCGTCGGGGTCCAACATGCGGGGTATGTCCAGGTACTTTTCGGCAACATCGAAGGCAGTGTTCAAGTTCTCCAACGGGTTGTCCTTGGAGAGCTTGCTGTAGTCGATAAGGTCGGGCCTGTGCCTGTGGATGAGGGCGCAGAAGGCCAGGCCGTCCTTGAAGGACAGGTGGAAGTTCTGGACGTTCACGTTCTTGTAAGGCGCTGTCTTGCGTTGACACCAGAGCAGCAGACCTTCCTGGAAATTGAGAATTATTGATAAGCTTGATAATTATGTTAAGCTAGAAGAAATCTGATTCTGAAAATCGCCTTGATGATTAATAGCTAGTAGAATGTTGGTATCTGTTAATTTGTCATTCAAAACTTGTTTTGATTACCTTAGCGGTCATTTCTTCGACTGAGATGTCCTGGATAGCGAATCGTAGAATGATGGTCCAGATCATACCCAGGGTCATCTTGAGGTTGCCATCGACGATTTCTTCGGCACCAATGGATACCAACTTTACGCCTGAAAGTACCATTACGTGTGTCATTGCCTTTCCTTATCGTATAGGTACTCAGTATAACTACCAATCGTACAGCACGTATAATGGTTGTGAATTTTGCATTATGTTAATTAGTTTAAAGTGGGGTTTTGCCTTTCCTTATCATATAGGTACTCAGTATAACTACCAATAGTACAGCGCGTACAATGGTTGTGAATTTTGCATTATGTTAAGATGATCTATGCAAGGCTCATACTCATACTCATTTATTCAAACCATAGGAACAGTATCGGACACTTGGTTACGATTACGTCATACATTTGAGTAGTTGGTATTTTGCATGCAACATTCTCAACCCTGATTCTTCTTGTTTAAAAAATATATAGGTACCCTGTTCTTGTATATCGTATCCGTCGATCGTTAAATGCTCATCTACAAGAGCTGCAAGTCGTACGCATGACAAGTAAAGATGGCTTTTGTTATTCATGGAGACATACCTAGTTCGGGAAGCTGCATCGAAGATAAAGAGAACAGCAATTACCTTTGGAGGCAATGAAATCCAAAGCCTTATTGACGTTAGCGATCTTGTGGAAACGCATCTTGCCGCGGTCGGGCTTGGGCAGTGTCTCGCCGGAGATGACCTCCAGCAGCAGCATCAGCTTTAGGCCATTGCGGAAGTCTTCGTCGATGTTCTCGATTCCTGTTCCGGCCTTCCTCAGGTGGCTGTTGCACCATGCTGTGAAGGTCTGAAAGACGATAGACGATAATTAGATTTGATGGAATGTTAGAATGGTAGAATCATAGAACAGCTTCTATTCTGTGTGGAATGATCCAATGTGGATGTAAATTCTCGATGTGGAGGCGGTTGCCTTTGAATGATATGGTCCATTAGGATGAATCATGGAGCCTTGAATTGATTGTGATTAAGAAAATCAAAAGCAGGTATTATAAGAATTTGTGAAACAGTTTCTGAAAGTTATTGTTAAAATGCAGTGAGTAAAACGAGTGAGTGATTTGAGGGTAGGTTAGGCCTATTATTTTCACAGAACTGCCACCTAATGTAGTTAATTTTGTAGTCTAGTATCCTGTGCCAAAAGCACTAAGTATTGTTTTTAGGCGAGCAATAACAAATTACTAAAGCTACATATCTGTCTCGTTAATTTTATTCGTCTACTTATTCGATGAGTAGACAAACATGGGAAACAGAGTTGGAAACGTGATGAAGCTATTTCATTTAACGCTAGTTTCTTTTGATCATTCAATTCGTACCATGGAGTGTCGGGAAAAATACCTACCGTTAATCAATACTGCAGTTGCAATCAGATAGGGGAGCGGAACCGGGGTTCGACCCTTCTGTACCGAAGTTAAATTCGCAAGGGGTTTGAATGGAACAACTGGTTTTTCTGATTGTTATTGTAAACCTTATCTCCATTACATAAGATGGAAATTGTTGGGTAAGGGTTGATTTGGTGTACTACACCCACCTTGTATTGACCGCATTTGGAAATGATGGTGGAAATGACAATTGGCTTGGTTTGTAAACAAGTTCGTGAATTTTTGTATTTTATCTAGTACAGTCCTTGCCATATTTATTTTAAATATTTCGTTCAAGCTCAGTTTTTTTCAAATATCAAAAAATAAACAAAATTAAATCGGTATTGTCAACTGGCATATTTAACGAATCTCCCTCTGACATTTCCTGTTATGTGTCTGGCTGATACGATAGGCGTTATATACATCAATGCAATAGTTACCGACCTACATCAGACCACCTACCTACATGAGATTTAGAAATATGCGTAGGGACCTGTCTTTCTTTGTTTCAATTAACCGTAATTAAACTGAATTACTGTCTATCCAGTATAACGCTTAAATTAAAACATGTGTTTATGAACAGCTAAACTGCAACGGCTCACATTGCAAAAACGGCGCTCCTATGTTTGCACCTACAAACGATTGGTCGCAGAGGCGGCTCCAAGGTCGTACCTGGTAAATAGAACTGGAACCAGTCTATTCACTACACAGCCTGCGTGACCACAGTACCTACGTTCTAAAGCCGATGACAATTACTTCAAAGAACACTACAATTGGATTGCATCACCAATTGATTTCAATTAAGTATTAACGCTGTGAAAGAAATTATATTAGAAAATACAACGCTATGAACAGAACAACCTGATTCAAACCTGACCTGATAGACAGATCCATTGTTGAATAGTTCACAGACTCAGTAGGCATAAACAGAACATGAGTAAAAAATTCTTCAAGCAAGCACATTCTCATTCATTAGGTATTGTGTTATGATACGGTATTTCAATTTACTTAGTTATTCTATATGCGTTGCGTTATAAATACTAGCTGTCTGTCTTTAGGATCGTGGCAGAGTTAGCGAATATCTCTGCGGAACATTAAGAGTGCCCAAACTGCATTCTCAGATCGTAATGCATGAATCATCAGCTTTGCAAGCAACTCGCCTCTTGGCACATCAAGACAGCAAAATTATAATACATTACCGCATGGCCTACAATAATAAGCTAGTATGCAGGCTATGGTGTCATATACCTTTTTTTAGAAATTTCATAAATTTGTTAGCAGATGACTGCTACTGGCAAACCAACACGTGATATCATACACGGTCGTCATATTTACGATTAAAGAAAGTTTAGAATCATTTATAGCCCTTATGATTTATAAGGGAAAGCACTCTTCGCGACGTTGTTTAATCGCTGGGTAAAACGATAAGACAGTGCTTTGATATTATAATGTAGTGATTTGTTGAATCTCCATCGATAACAAATTGAACAGTATGAATAAGAAAGCAATCGTTCTCATTTGGCCTAGTTAACACTTGAATTCAATGTTATTGTCACAATAGATAGGACCTATATGCATAATGCATTTAGCGACCTCGTGCATACGAGTACGCACGTCCCTGAGTCAAAACATATCTTGTGACCCAGAATATGAAAATAATCCAGAATCACCTTGCTGCTACCGTCACGGTCGAGCCCGTTCTAAATAGGTACGCAGGTGTAGACAGCAAAGTGAGCAAACTACTTGGAATGAGATAGAGTTGTAAAATCCTCACATAACGCACACCTTACGCTGTCAACGATTCAGATGTGTGAAGTATGGAAGGTTGCAAATGTAAAATTTCAAGGTAAATATAACAAGGCGACTCTTGTCGTGGGTCGGGATATTATTGTTTAAATACTCGTTCACAATGATTTGAATGTTCGATGTTTCACTTTCTTTTTCATTGATGATAGTCGAACGATACTTATTCAACTAACAGGTATCAAAGCTGCGAATGTTGTTGATTTTACATTTGAACGATGTTCATTGAATAAGTAGTATTTTGATTTCAATCGCCAATAAAACGACCATTCTAGTTCATAAGCAACCTTGCCACGTGATGTAGTCATATATTTAATTGATTACAAGAATTTGCTCTAATAGAGATCTGTTAGAAATTATCTTATTGATGACTATAATTTCATTGATGGTGCGTATTGCGTTATTTGTCAACAAGACATAATCAATAATAATGATAACAAACAAGTTGAGAAAGTTAACAAAAAAGTATCTACCTAAGTGACCTATAATATTCTGTCTTCTTGACTTAACAACGAAATAAAATTCATGAGTTTAAAAACTTTCTCCAATATAATTATTATCGAAGGCAAATTCATTTCAAGGTTGTGTGTTAATGTCAAGACAGTTCTCTGAACCTGTTCTGGCGCGTACTCATCTTCCTGGCCGCTGTATTAACTTTAATGAGGTAGCATTAATGCTGTAGGTACGTATCCAGTTATAAAAGCTTCCTGAGCCCGTAAGCCAATAACTTTTTGTGAAGCACGCGCTATATCTTGCAATATTTGTCTTCAGTATATAACGAACCGTCAGCGTTATGATTAATGTTTTATTCATATTGATTGCCAAAGTGCATTTTACAAGACAGACACCGGATGCCACTTAAAGTGGATGTGCCAAGATTTAGTATTGGCAATCTCGTCCAATCTCCGTGGTAGTCACGACACAAACTTCCCTGAGCTTAAAACATCGAAAGAAAATTATTATTCTTATAGGCTCCATTAATGTATATATGTTTTTATTTATCACTTAATCATTATGCATATTTGATTAAAATAAACAGGCTACGGAAAGGATGTATAAAGCTGATGAATTATTCAATAGAGAAACTATTGAAGAAGGTATTCTCTATGCTTGAGTTGTTAGAATCAAAATTCTGGTGTTGCTGACCGAGTTAGGTTAGACCCCTTGATTTTAGTTTTAAAAACTATTAAACATTAGCATTTTTTTGTGATCTTTCTGAAAATTACTTATTTTAATAGATTCTATAACATGAGCATACATATACATGACCTATAGATTCCATAATATGAGCATACACATATATGACCTATGAGCTTTTGCTTTAAAGCTATAAGGACTTGCTAAACTAGCTGTCACATCTTCAGACTCCTTTACCATCATAAGTTAAACTAAACTTAACTCAGAGTTTATTTTTTACTATAAAAGCATGAACTTTAGATTCCAGTGAAAATCTTCAGCCTAGATCATAGTTGTTGTTTCTATACGAACGGTTTTCTAAAGGCCAGACTTTCACTTTGCAGTGAATACCTGCAGTTCAAGGTGCATTATCGTTGGTTCTGTTCAGCCAGAGCAAGTCTTTATATGGCAAATCTGCTATTAATGTTGTTTATTAAATTGAATTCTCGATATCATACTCAATTCGAAACCATATGTATTTTGTTTGCAATTTATTCATCTCAATACGACCATTACTTTATTTTATCCTGTGGTAATTTCCTTAAGCATAGTAGAAATAGTAGAATGTAACAAATAAATAAATAAATGCTGGACATTTCACACAACATTTCTCTAGCTGGGGCTAGAGATAATGTTAAGCTAAGCAGAGCTTGTGTTATGGGTATTAGATAACTGATATACTTAATGCAATACATTACATAGATATATATTTTTATTATACATAGAAAATACCCAGAACACCCTGAACAAATGTCTGCAGATTGTACAAATATGTGTTCCGAGGCGGGAATCAAACCCGCAATCTCCGTCGTCGCAGGCGAACCTTCCGAATATAGTTTCAATGTCTTCATCACCATTTTTACAATCGTGCGTGATGACACCTTTATTTATTGTATGTCCCTCTTTACTCACTTCCACGTTATCGATGCCAAAGTTAGAATTGCCGAAATACCAGATGGCGCAATCATCATTACCTTTCTTATTTGAAATGCAATACCATGAAGCTCACAACCACAAACCATTATATTTTTCTGTTTATTATTGACTGTTGCTCATATTGACTTTATTATAAATTGTAGTTATTAGCTAATGAGGTAAACTGCTCCTGTGACTTCAGTATTCTGTTAATAAGTTATTAATTATGTTTTACCTACTTGCGAACTAACACGTTTCGGACAGTTAGATATGCTTGAAATTCCTTAGCAGATGTCAAGAGTATTTGCGATGGTGTTTTGCACATAATATATTACGTGTTTACGTACACAAACACAAACTATCTGTCAAAAAACTGAGCTAGGGAAAGGAGTGCCTTCCTACGCTCAGTCACAAAGATTGGTGCGGCTTTCAAGTTTTCACACTTTTTGAAGTCAAATAGTTAGCTTGTAGGTATAGTTGTAGCGTAGAATTATTTTGTTCGGCCAATTTGCTCCCAACAGGGGCACAACAGGGGGTTGAGCACAACAGGGCTTACGAAAAGCCCTGTTGTGCTAAACAGTTTTTCGTAAATCAAATAAATTTTGTGCAAACCAAGAAATTCGGTACAGTCATGCAACGGAACCTCTTGATTTATTGGAGCTAGAACCTCGGTATCCGCGAAATCAGTATTCGCGAACCTTTGCCGGAACATTCGAATACCGAGGGAGGGAGCAGCGTAGGTTAGGTAGGGTAGGTACCTACTAGCTAGCTAACTAATAACAAGACTGGAATGTGAAGTATCTAGTGCAGTGACAAGACAATCGGTGATTATTTTGATGGATGATGACGGTTCACGTGGGTGCCTCTTGATTCCAACGGTTTGGATGCAATTAGCATGAGCTAGAATAAATCGGTGCGTAATCATAAAATCATTTGCCCACGGATTCTGAGATATGGAAATCAAAGAGTGATTATTTTTGTTATAACAGTACTGTATACCTAAGTGTATGTATTGATGATCTCATAACTAACAGTATCTTGGTACAGTAGGTTGCTGCCGTTGTTACTAGGCCGCCCTGAAATTAATGTTTTTTCTTTTTCTTTTATGGTAAAGATTAATTCCGATGAATTCTTTACTTCCTAGTTATTTTCTCCAAAACCATATATAGGTAGGTAGGTAGTTAAACTTATTAACATAAAATCCAGTTTTTAAAATAATTTTAATGTAGGTATATTATCTACTGTTCAATGCCAAATGAGCCAGTGTTTAATATAAACAAAAGACGATTGGCGTATATTTGTTCAATTGACGACCGACTATGATATTAACGAGTTTAATTAGGCATTTCTGTGGACCCAACTATCTACTTCTGTGAATGGCTGAAGGTACCTGTTTTATATAGATAGGTTTTATCACCAGAAGTGGGATATCAAGAATAGTGACATACCTGTGAAGGATCATCAGAAGTGGAATACTATCAAAACTAGTGATACACCTGTGAATGTAGCTAATCGGGATTGATGCCAACCCGCCTACTAATTTCGATAAACAATAACGTGACCGTTAGTCGGCATACATTTGAATGTTCTGTAAACACGTCATAATACAAGCCAAGCGTCTAGAAATAAGTTTGTAAAACTTAAATAGCAAGTATCTACCTACTCGCGTATCTTGTATAATGATAGTAGGACATGGAGATCACTGACCAGGTATACCAATAACACTAAAGAAAGCATTGTAGGCGCAGAGTTTCGACGAAGTTTTCGAATTAATTCGCGGGCTGGTGTAACTTTTAACATTTTTCGAACTGGCTATACCTCAAAACACTCGCATTTGATAACGTGTCATTGTAAGTTATTAATCTTTGTATTTAATGTAATGTCCAGTTTTAATTCCTGGAAAAAATAAACGTATCTATCATGAGTAATTTGAACCGTGAAATATTTATGTTTCTAATTTAAGTTGATGCTCATACAGTATTGACGGATTTAGATTCCAGTGCCAGGGAAACGACTAATTTATGAGCTAGGATAACTAATGTGTGAGAATGTGGGTGTTATTTAGGTTTTCGCGGTCATAGATATTTTCATCCAGCGAATAATTTCCTCAGTAACTAGGTACCTTAGGAAATAAAATGGGAAAAGAAAATTGAAACAATCTGCTTGCAAAAAAAAGATAAAAGATCAAGCTTTTAATCTCGTTGATGTTGCAAACAAATCGTACGAAATACTGTGAGTTGGAAATGAAAAATATTTTTCCAACCGAAACAGACAGAAAATAATATTTGAACGTCATGTACTTATGATGTTTTAAAAATAAACTATGTTAATAAACCCAGTTACCCTGTACCATCATGGTTTTGCTATAAATATATCGAACAATATCCTGTGTTTCGCAAGCATCGGTCCAGTCGGGACGCTTCCTTATGTCAATAATGATGTGTATCGACTATGTTTAGTATAATTTTGGGAACGGTGACGCATGTCTGCATCGAGATATATGTCTCCAATACGTGATGTGATAACTTATCGATGTTTCTAACGATGAATTCGAATCAATGAGTTGCACAACGAACATTAAAAGTCATTTAATGAATACTTAACATAGTAATGTTCTGTACAGTCTTAAAGCCGCGGCTGTAGAGCTGCGGACTTACTGGTCTTCAAAATATTAAAAAAAAAGCCTCGACAATCCTTTGAATATAAACTATTGCCATTATTATCCAGAACTATTGCTATTCCTATGTTATATTTTGCCACCTAGCATTAGAAACTGGACCATTCGACCACGCTGGCATCAAAGTATATTTTCATTTAGGCGCATGTTACATCCGTCCAACCTAGTTGCTTCAATCTGAACTTTCAGTTAAATATAGACTGGTTGAGTGATGCGACAGTAACGTTGGTTTTCCGTGGTTCTTGGTGCTAATATGCTTATCTAATATTAAAGAAAGTTAAATTTTAGGTAGGTAAGGAGCTTGGTATTTTTTCTTACTCTCTTCTTCTGCAACTGCGTAACGAAATGCAAATCTTACAATTCGGATTTCGGTTCACTATTATCATTTTGTCCTAGGTTGTAGGTAGGTACCTATCGCAACAAATTAACAAACATTTTTTAATTGATAGTATCTCATAAATATCATTAGTTTAGCTACGAATGTCGATGAATAATTTTTATAGTGTTGTTTTGGTTCATTGACATTCGTAGTTAAACAAATTATATTTTTTAACTTATTTGAATTTCGCGCCACTTTGCTAATGTTCCACCGTATTGTGCCTTTAAAACCTCTAAAGGCTTGTCTATGTACTCGCTAGTAGATATGTATCATTACGACATATTTTATTCAAAACATTTTAGTTTCAGTCTAAAACACTCACTTCTCTTTAGCTACAGAACAACGGAATAAATATGTATTTTCTCACTATTATCTGTTATCCATCACCATCAGTTTATAGCAACTTTGTAGCAATCAAGCTCACTATTCCCTATTGTTAGCTTCTTTGACTTCGTGTGAATGAGATGTGGAAAGCCGATGTCGTTTATTTCATTTGTTCGACGTTTCACTTTACTGATGCGTAGTGATTTCGAACCCACTGCTTCATTTATTACTTCAGTGGTGCTTCTAGAAACTGCCATTGCCAAATTGTATAAACTGTGTTTACGAGGTAGGTAACGGTTTAGCTACCAGTACCTAGCTACTTGATTTTGAATCAAGTAGCTTGAATCGATCATATTATAAACGTTACAAAATAAACATATTTATTTTTGTTGTCTGTTATGTAAATAGTTTATCTTCTTATTTGTGTATGCACGCAGCAAAAGCAATTTAAAACACTTGCATATCTATTCGTTAAACCTTTTTTCTAAAATAAATCTTATGAAGCAAGGTCGTGTGTGCAAGACAAAACTAAGTAGGTAATAATTTACATCTATTCTGTCCTAGATTGGAGGATATATTTTTTAGAGGGCAATAGCACGTCACGCACGAAGGATAACAATGACGGTCCGTTATCGGGGTTTCGGTTCTGTCTCATTTAGCTCTTATAGATTTTTTGCTACTTAGCAAGATTTTGAAGCTTATAGGTATGTTTGTTAATATTACACTCACTCTTAAACTGTAGTTTAGGTTGTTATGGCTAGAATGAGCTTGCAGTGTACGTGCCGTGCCGATTGCAGTTTTGAGTATAGGTATTTGATATTCGTTATTTATCTACCTACAGTTAAGTGACTAAAACCAGCACAACGCTGTGCCGTTTCAATATATCCAGTTGAGTTTGTGATTTAAATGTAGTACTTACGCAAAAGCATAGCTGTACAGGCGCAGCATTACATAGGTAGTTGAATTTATGATTTTACATTTGTTTTACTCATGTTATTGGCCCATTGTTTCAGAGGCATCGACCCGCAATGCCATGCTAATTGAAAGCGATTTACATCTATTGTTTGTATTTTCTCCGTGTAGGTATCTGAAGGCAGACATGACAGAATCCCAGACTCGATCGATTGAAATCTGAGCACCGCGTGTTTCTAATCTGTCTGGGACGTTCACTCACAGTAACAGTTATTTTACAGAGCTTTGAATTTTTTTAAATACATTTATTGCTACAGGCAGTTGCTTTTGCTGGGTTAAATTATTGTCAAACGGTATTGTTGGTTCAATTCAATACCAGACTTATGAAAATCATTAATAAATTATGAAAAACAAAAATGATATTATAAACGCTATACTTAAAGCTTTTAATTCTCATCAAAGAAGATAATGATGTATGTTACTCATTGTTACCTCACCGGTAAAATTTTATTTAACAAATTCAATGACTTTCTTATTACATAACGTATAAGTTCGTGTTCGTACCTACGAAGTAATATGATAAAACAAATAACAGTGTTTGCGGCTTACATTACACCTTCTGTCTTGAATTACTTTAGGTAGGTACTGTTTTGAATGGGCGACTGTTTTTCAACCAAATGAAAGTTTAGTGGGCCTTACGTAAGTAAACAATGTCAAACAAGATCAAACAATGGTTGGCACATGCCCACATTTTGTTTAGGTAGGTATACAATGTAAGCACAAGAAACTTTTATACTATTATATCCATGTGTAAGCATTCCACATGACAGGTGTCCAGCACATCGCTGCTTTTTGGAATACATATCGTAAAGTTAGCCTAGCCTATCTAGCCAAATCTGTTTCAAACTAAAACCTACAGTCGGGTATCAGATCTGACTGTCGTAATCCCTCCACAAACCGGGACTTACATCCCAATTTTTTTATTTGAACTTAATATTTTTCTACATAGCTCGCAGAACTGACAACCGTTGCGGAATAAAGGTTTTCGAGTGGCGACCACAAACAGGACGACGCAGAAGAGGAGGTATCCCTTTCGATGGACTAAATACATTATAAAGATAGCAGGAAGTCGGTGCATGAAGGCGGCTCAAGACCATTCCTCGTGGCATTCTTGGGGAGGCATATGTCTAGCAGTGGACACGTAGACGTGGATGAAGTATTTATCGTCTTTGTTATCATCTTGCATAATTTAATGCATTCACAACAACAAAACAAAACATATTACGTGTTCTGCCCCCACCCACCACTAGAATAATCGTTTGGCAGTGTCTCCTACATGCCTGTGCATTATTGTGTTCAATATGCAGGTACAAAAGGTATTTATAACAAAGAACTTTAATTTTGCTATGGATATCAAACTTTGAAGCTTTGTAATAAATGCTCATTTTCGATGCAGTTGCAAAGGATGTATCGTACAAAGCAAACAGCAGTCGGTTATCCTATCCATCTTATACTTTGACGCCAAGCTTTGAATGAGAATGCCCCTTAAGTAGGGTTAGGTAACTTAAAGCGATGCTACAAAATATGTGAATACAGAACAGATATAACGGTTGAATTTGAAACACAGATGATTGATACAGTATCTTATCACGTCAAAAGTTTTCCTGATCACCTATCAAAGCATTATCATTGTAAACCTAACATATACATGAATCAGAAGGGTTATGATTAGAAAAAATTAGGATAGAGTAAAACCGTACTCCAAAGTTACGCAATCACTAAAATAAATACAACGCTTGTCTAAAGGTAGCTAAAGATTAATAATCTCGATAGCAATGATAGCAATGACGATAATGTTGTCATAGATAGGTAAGTAAGCGATAAAGAACGGATAATCAAAGTTATTGTTTGCTGCACTTTAAAATAGAGTCGTAATACAAAGTACCTACTCGTCAGCCAATTGGTAACGAATGAGCAAACTTGTAGGGTAAAAGACTTATAAAAAAAAGACTTTGTGATCCGGATAACCTGTTTGCGGATAGCAAAGTTATACATATTAGGAGCGGTAACTCGAGATTGTGTAGTAATCTAAAAATCTTTAGATTCCATATCCATAACTGTATAAGAATAAGACCACAGTGACAATGGTCGGAACCATTAATGAATGTATAAAACAAGGAGACGTATTATCCGTGTCCAATCATATCGGAGTCGCTTGACGCAAACGCACTCGGTGTCAATCTTTGAATACAATGTAGGTTTATTTGATCAATGGATTTACTGTTGTGCACCGATGCCATGAGGAGCGGAAGCGTCCTACGCAAAGGTATTCTTTGACAATGCTTGGAATGAGACACGGGATGCACAACATGCTTATGCTAGCATTGACGCTACTGACATACATGATATCCGGAGCCAATTACGACTAATTTTAGCCGCATTTAAAACTTACGCAGCTGGCGCGTCGAAGGTCGCACAAAGTGCTCAGTTTGCAACCCTCATAATATTTAATATGTATTGTGAATGAGCGGGGTCCGAGTGAATAATAGCAGCAAATTGGGAGCCCAGGCGCGTTGCGCCACGCACGACGCGACGTCGCGTCGTCCCCTCGTCGCGTTGGGTGAGGGATTTATATTCGAATAGATAATCGTGGTTGTCAGTAGAGTGCACCACGCGTGTTATGTTTGTATGGTATGATAAGAAGGTTGATATTATTACCAACTTACGTTTTGGAAATAGTTTAAACAGTCTGGCAATTTGAATGAATTGGTGCTATATTGACATAAGAATTAGCGTCGGACGGATAATATTGAGGACACGAGGCCAATTTCCCAAAGAGAGCAGTTAGAGACAGAAAGTATGTATGAAACGTTAGCGGTCCAAGTAGAAGCCAAACGACATTCGGGTATATTTAGTACCTACGATTTTCTAATAATATAGCAAGTGAGTGTAAGCATTTCGCGTGGGCGGTTGGACATAGTCGAAAATAGACGTTGT